>CM034154.1:508612105-509812105 GCA_019776745.2 Taxus chinensis
AATGATCAAAACCATTGTAGTCTACAACAAGTTCAGTGTTAGAATGATTGACCAGTCTCTTTATCAAAACATCGATGTATTCTACTGGAACTTGTAGGATTCCAATGCAGGTTTGATTCAGACCAACTTTCTAAATTTAACAAGCTTGAGAGAGCTATGTCAAACCAATCAGGAATGTAGATAAAAAATAATAGATGTGTGGTTGCAGTAAAGTTTATACGGTACTGAAGCACAAATTAAATGACAAGATTTTAGGTTCCACATATATGCAATCATGGGCAAATTGAATGCCTAAAAATCAGATATTTTTCAAGTATACACCCATTAATGCACAATCAAGAAATATATGAAACAATTTACTATCAATTAGAAAGTCCTGATATTCCATGCAAGAGGTGCTTGTCAGTGTGTCAAACTTCCAACTAGTTATATCCTGTTCGATTCTCAGAATCGACAATGTGTTTGACACTATAACTCTCCATTGCTTTTGAAAACTGAAATGTCCATCTACCAGATTGCAAATAAATGATACTCAGAACAAAATTACGAATGAAAAATATCTTGGCAAAGCCACGAATGGTGTTTGTATTTAGAAAACTTACAAGACTCTCATTTTGTTCATGCTTTGATACCAAATGACAGACCAGCAACAATTTTACAGAGATAATATTCACAGGTCTTCATATATTCCATTCAAGGCTAGTTACATATATATAGGAATTATAGCTCCTATATTTAAGGATTATATTGATCAAGCTAACTCCTTGAATCTCTCTCTAATCCTATTTACGTGATTTTTGTTTAACAACCAAAACTCACACAACCAAAACTAAAAAAATATTAATATGAGTTGTTATTACAACAACATTTATATTATCCTTGATAATATAAATTATACACATAATAATAATGTAAACACTAATATTCATTCCTAAGAAAAATATCCTTCCACCATTATAAAACTAATTTTAATACATCTTCATGATTTCTTTTTCAAACAAGAAGTATATTTCAAGAAAATGTCAATATATAGACATCTAAATGAAGTGGGATGATTTCATTAGTAAAACAAATGTAACTTTCTATAAGTATTTCTCGTTTCATCTTTTATGAAGTCCATTTGCAAAATTGTTAGCATGAGTCAATTCACAAGAAATGAGCATGATAAATTCTATAATGTTAAAACAATATGATTTTATCTAACTGTTTCACAAAAAGAACCTTTTTGTTAATGAAAAGGTTCCAAATAAAAAATAATATCAATTTGAAATACTTTCCCTAATGATTACAAAACAGATATAGAGAGGAATCATAGAATCTACAAGTAATAATGTTAAAGAAAGAACTAACTAAATGAAGACAATTAATTCTATCTCAAACATGGTTATGAATATCATTACGACATGATAATAATCCAAACAACAAACAATTAAATAAATAAGTAATTAAAATTCATAGCCTAATCCCAATCTTCTCAATTTAATTTCTAACCTAATTTCTACAAAAACACAACCAGTTCTTATCATTCAACCAAAAGGTAACTAGGAACAATTATAAATTGAAATGAACAGGATGCCACCACCATAGCACCTTCAAGCAAATTCTTGATTCCATCCATAAAAGGAAGTTATCCCAAAACAAAGATCACTTAACAGGGATCACAAGCTAAGAACTCAGAAAATCCTAACTTAACAAGATGAACAGGTTTCCTAACCCAATTGTTTATGTCATAATGACTAAACTAGGAAGGGAAAAGAGTTAAATATTAGCCATGCAACTCAAATAGTCAACCTTACATCTAAAAAATCACATTTTAATGTTCATTGTTTCCATAAGCTACTAATGAAGAAAGGAACATATTAGTTTTACAAGAAAACACACAAGGTTCTTTTCTTACCCAAAAGACCGATTCAAGGACCATAAAAGAATAACTTCCTTACGATGATCATTTCAGACATAAAGTAATCTACCTACAGAAAATAAATTGAGAATGAAAATAACAACATTAAGCTCTTTAATACAACTAAAGATGCCAGTACAGTCTCAAAGAGACAATCAAAAGACTAGAATCAACCTGCAACCATTGTCAAGAAAACATGATGATCAAACACAAGACCCAAAAAGGATAGCAAGATCTGTAACTTAACACAATACCCAAATGCACTCATGGAGCCTAAAGTTCCACACACAAGTATATAATAAAGGAAAATGAACCCAACTTAAAATTATAACAATCAAGTTCTATAACAGGAACTGAATTGAAGAGAGTATTCAAACAATGAAGAATGCACCCTCACAAGAAAAGAGTAGAGTTTTACCAGTCTAAAATCTCATACAAGACTATTTAAATGTTATAATATGACTTGGAACAATCCTAGACTATAACGTTGTCCGCTTCTCAGGACAATCCAAATGGGTAAACATTCAAAGTTAACTCCTCCATCCAGAGAGGGGTTTTTACTAGTCATTGATACTAAACAGGTCTACCCATGAAGGGTTATCTACTACAATCATATATAAAAATATAAACAGAGAAATCCAATAGAATTCCTCTTTAAATGCACTTACAGTGCTAAAAAAAACCTTTTAAATTACCATTATGGGTCAGGACCAATATCTTATAAACCAACAAAAAGATCCAGAGATCTGTCACAATTTAAGCCAAAAAATGAGCAACAATAATTACAGAAATCACACACACATTTTAACAAAAGATGACCAAAATAATATTGGTCTCTTAACCATTTAATGATATAGTAATCTGGGTCAATATCAAAATCCCTAAAGGTTTCCACCATCACCTTGACATACATTCCATGCCAACAAGTTAACCATTTAAGGTGAATAATCTAACAAAGAAAACTAATGAAATCTTCCCTTACCATTCATGGAAGTTTGATAGATATAAATATAAGGAAAACACAACTGTATTTCCAACAAGACCACCCAAATTTTATGATTAAAAAAAACTACATACACAATAAGGATACGACATGAGGAGACACATATATAAATACATAATACCATAGAAAGTCATTCCCAGTTTCCTAAAAGAACAACACATTGGTTTTCCAGTTCCATACAAAACCCACATTCATTAAAAAGAATATGCTATAACACAAAACCATTCATATCCATGAATCCATTCTCAAATAATACATAGAAAAAAAGAAAAAGAACAATGCACCCATCCAACAAGGTAATCACAGAGACATTTTCACGAAGAATAAAGTTCTCTTAATGAAAACATTTAAATAAAAGTAGAGGATTTAATGAGATGCGGCCTATCATGCCAGGTAATGCTCCTGTATTTTTTTCCTTGACTCAATCCTTCATGAAAAGCTTCTACTGCAATATTTCCATAAAAATTTCCAAAACCAAACCTATGAAACTTTCCTTATTTCCTTCTTATAGCTTCTATGCACAGATTTCATTATCATTATCGCCATAAAAGGCAAGACTAAGCATGCAAAAAAATTGAACTGGAGGTTTAAAAGATTGAAAAACCACATGTAGAGCTTCAAAGATCCCAAAAACCAAATGAAACAATAAAACCAAAAACTGTTTATTTCCTTTAACCGTCTCCTATTCATCATGCAGTTTTCACTCTGGTCGAGAACATTAAATGCCAACAAGACTACCAGTTTCCTTCCCTAACTTCCCGCCATTGCCAACTCTTTTCTAGTTGAATGTTTAAATTAAAACCTTATTCAAAAGAGCTTAGTAGAGTTTGACAACTCATCTTTCCCCCATAATTTCATGCATTTTCCAAAATTGGTGATAACAATGTATTTAATGATACATTAAACCTCCTTAATGCCTTAGAAATTGGTGCCACCAACACCCATCACTTTCCATCCATGCCATCCACTTCCCTTTTAGGCTAGCTTATCGCCCTTATGTTAGGCTTAGTTAGTATTAGCTTATAAACTAAACTTAGGTCCTTAGGAGCATTTCTTATTTAGTCTTAGAATGAACTTAGTGTCAAAGACTTAGGATTACCCCCTTCTATTTAATCAACAACAATAATAAAATCACCTTAGCTTAAACTTAAGATAATATAATAATCATAGGAACTTAGATTAAATTAGGTACCAAAAACTAATCATCAACATTACCCTATGACGAATAAAAATGATGGTTTTAGATCACTATAAAGGCGTATGCAAAAGATGCCACATGTGATCCCGCAACATCTTGGGTTCAGAAATCAAACATTATGCCCGACTTGGTAAAATGACCTAAACATCATAGAATAAAAAGCATGCCTTGGATCACTAAAATTGATCCAAGGTATGACTACCCTACATCAGAAATCAAATAGACTGAAGCACAAGTTCAAATGAAAAATAGGCTATGAACAAGTTTAAAATGAATTTATATCTTCCATCCACATGAGGTGAACACTCAACATAAAGAAAGAATGAAATAATTCATTTTAAATTTAGAATTGACATGGCATGATTGTATCCTTTTTTAGAAGATCAACATATCATCTACAACAAACATGATTACTTAGTTCATAAGAGTACACCATCTTCTAAGAAGAATCACATATCAACATTTTCAATTTTGATTATAGAAGTCATCAAGCATATCAACCATAGTAGAGGCGTTACAGAAATGGAACAAAAAGTTAAAGTAATTTGTGAATGATTAAGAGAAGCTGCTGATAGACAAAAAAGTTGTGTAAATCTGAAAAGGGTCGATAATAAATTTGAACTTGGTGAAAAGGTCTTCTTACATGTTAATCCTAAAAAGAGCTCTATTACCTTTGGAAAGGCATACAAATTATCACCTCATTTTATGGGACCTTTTGATATTAGTGAAGTGATTATCCATGTAGCTTATCATTTAGCATTACCTCCCACCATGTCATGAATGCATGATGTTTTCCATATTTCTTTGCTTAATAAATACATTTAAGATTTATCACATGTATTAAATTGGGATTCCTTGTAGGTCCAAGACCCAGGAATAATCGTGGTTGAACCAATAAGAGTGCTGGAAACTTGCCATTTATACTTGTGAAATCATGATATCAGTCAAACCAAGGTCCAGTGGGACCAATTTAATGAAGAAAATGCAACATTGTAAAACTTATAGGATATGAAAATTTCATTTCCTCATCTATTTGAACACAATTAATTTTAATTTTTGGAGATAATTAAAGACTTTGTTTGAAAGCTATCTTTAATTTTTGCTAGTTTTGGGAAGGTACTATATTTTTTTAGTATAGGGAAAACTATATGATTCTGTAATAAGTTATGAAAAACTTAAATTTTGTGGATAGAAGAACTGTAATTATGATTAATTTTCTTGTTTAAATAATGTGGATTAAGTTAATCATCAGGATGATGATAACTTCTAGAGGGGAGGTATGTAATGCCTCTACCATGGTTGTTATCCTTGATCACTTTTGTAATTGAGATTGCAAATGTTGATAGTTGATTCTTGTTTGAAGACGGTGTACTCTTTTGAACTAACTAATCATGTTTGTTATAGATGATATGTTTATCTTCTAAAAGTGGATATAATCATGCCATGACAATTCTGAATTTATAATAAAGTATTTCAAATACTTTTTATGTTGAGCTTTTTAATGTATTATGCATGTGGATGAAGGAAATAAATTCATTATAATACGTACATTTCCTATTTTGCAATATTAAACTTGTGCTTCAGTCTATTTGATTTCAAAATGCAGGAATAGCCATACCTTAGATCAATTACAGTGATCCAAGGCATGTCTTTGATTTTACGATGTTTTTTATCATTTGATCAAGTCAATCATAATGTTTGATTTTTGAACCCAGGCTTGCTTTGGGATCACAGGGGCATCTTGTAGCATCTTCAGCATACACCCTTTTAAGTGATCTAATAACGTCATTTTGATACATAGCAAAAGGTAAAATACTTTGATTAATTTATTGGGGCCAAATTAATCTAAGTTCCTTTGAGTTTTATCCTATCCTAGACCTAAAATAAGGTGATTATATTTATGGTGATGATTAATTCTTAGGAGGAGTAATCCTAATTCATTGACACTAATTAATCCTAAGCTTTGGTTTATAAACTAATACTATATAAACCTAACCTAAGGGCATCGAACTAACCTAAGGGGAAATTAGGTTAGCTTGGATGGAAAGTTGGTTGATGGTAGTGACACCATTCCAAAGGCATTTTGAAGATTTAAATGTTGCATTTGATATTTTGGCCAAGGCATGAAGGTAGTGCAAAGTGATGAGTTGTCAACTATGCTAATTTCATTTAAATGAAATTTTTTAACTAATAGTTCTAACTAACAGTGATTTGGCATGGGCAGGAGTTTCGAGGGGAACACTAGTAGTCCTGTTGGCATTAATGAGCCTCGACCTGAGTGAAAACTACTTGGTGAATAGTAGAATGGGTTTAAGGAAAAAGGAATGGTTTGGTTTTATTGTGCATTCAGAAATTTTGAGCTCTTTGGCTCTATATATAGTATTTCCATTTTTTGAACCTTCAGTTCAATTCTATTGCATGTTAAAATTTTCCATTACATGGCAGAAATAATGGTAAAATTTTGTTGTAGAAACTATAAGAAGAGAATGGGGGGAAGTTGTAGAGGATTTGTTTGGCGTTTTCATTGGAAATATTTCAGTGGAAGCTTTGCTTGAAGATTTGAAGAAAAGAAGACAAACTAGGAGCACTACCAAGCATGATAGGCTCTATCTCTTTAAGATCTCTTTCTTTTATTTAAATGTTTTCATAAAGTGAACACTTGTCTTCATGAAAACGTCTCTGAGAATATTTTCTTGTGTGTTGTTTACTTCTTCTTTCTTATGTGAATTTTCTTATGGATATGGTTTCTTGTGGATATAAGTGATACAATTGTATGAGGTTATTATTCATGATTTTGGGCTTGTCTATTGTTGGAAAAATAATTTTATTTGTAATATATATTAAACTATGAATGATTGACAGGGGAAGAATGTTTTATATTATCTCTGATAGATAAATATCCTTGTATTTTTAATTTATTGGCATGAAATGAATTCTCAGGGTTTTGGAGAAAGTCTTTTTAGGATTGTGGTAATGACCCAAGTTGTCGTTAAAATGGGTATGGACACATTTTTTGGGTCGATTTTTTTATAAAGCCTATATGGGATTTTTGTATTGGTTTGATGGTCACTCATTTTGGCTTATATTTGTAATTGATCTTTTTTTTGTTTTTATGTAAGTCTAGTCTCGACCCATGTTGAGTAATCTCGATTAAGGTATTTTGAGCACTGTAAGTGCATAATATAAAGGTGTCTAATGGATTTTTCTGTCTCTATCATTTTAAGTTACATTTTGTTGTTTATTACCTTTCACAGGTGGATATGTTTTGGAAATATGGACCAGTAAATCTCTCTCTCTCTCTCTCTCTCTCTCTCTCTCTCTCTCTCTCTCTCTCTCTCTCTCCCTCCTCTTGTTTGTTGTGTTTACTTTATATGTTTACCCCTTTTTAGGTCGGCTTGAGATTTGGATTTTGTTGAGTATTGGTCACTCCAAGTCATTGTATTATACTTCAAAATGGTTTTCTTTTATTTATTTTGTTACACGTTCTCTAAAATAATTATTACTCTTCGAGGCATCGTGAGTGGGATATCTTGGGTCTATATGTACTTATGTTCAACCTTGAAGATTCTTGTGATTTGGGTCATCAGTGTTTATAAGAGATGTTTTACGTGGTGATTGTTCCATGTTTTAATTTTATGTTTAATCCCTACGAACGTCTTATTGAGACTGAGCTTGTATCTTTGGTTGGTTTGAAATGTTTCTGTGGTAACTCTTTCTCTTATTGAGAATTTGTTTCAAGTGTGAATAGAACCTGTGAGTTACTATGATCATTGTTAAATGAATTTTTATTCTTTAAATTGGAATATTGATCTTTTCAAGTAAATACCATGCACTGTGATTTTTTTCCTTGGAACTATTCGGTTTTCATTATCTTGATTTTTTTAGCAAGGGTTTTTTGTGCATTTGATTGTAGTTTGATCATTTGAATTGCGTGTTTGTGTTTCGAATCTCTTTTTCTCGTCTTGGTTCAGTTGATACAATTCGATAAAATAGGTTTTGGAAACCAATTTGTTTTGTTAAATCAAACCTTTTCTGAATTCTTATCTTGTGTTGATTCAATTTTTTCCATTGGTTAGAGTAATCTTCTGTAGGAATGTACATTGAGTACACCCAGTTCATGTTGAGTTATCTCTATTTTTTTGGCATCCTTTTATAGATGGTAACAAGGATTTGGTTAGATGAACTATGGTGGTATTATCTTATTCATGTCAATTAATTCGTAATTATTCCTAAATATCTTTTAGATTGATTAATAAGGAACTGGTTGTGATTTAGCTGAATTTTGGCTTGGTGGATTAAATTGAAAAGAATGAAGACAGATCATGAACTTTAATTAATTATTTTCTTATAGTTGGTTACAGTTTTGAATGTTATCATGTTGAAATGATTATCATTATTGTGACATAGATGGAATTAAATTTTTTTGGATTATTTAACTTCTTTTATGGACAATTGATTCTTAAATAGATTAAGTGGCGTCTTCTCTATTTCTGACATAGTGGATTTTTAGGCAATTTATTTTATTGATCTTATTTTGAGTACTTGGAACATTTTCATAAATAACAGGGTTCCTTTTACGAAACAGTTAGATAAAAGCATATTGTTTTAACATTATAGTGCTTATCATGCTCAGTTCTTATGAACTGACTCATGCTAACAATTTTTTAGATGGACTTCGTGAAAAGTGAAAGGAGAAAGACTTATTAAAAGTTGCATTTGTTTTATTAACGAAGTCATTTTCTTCATTTAGATGCTTTATGTATTAAAATTCTCTTGAAATAAAATTGTTAGAGAAACTATGAGAATGTATTAAATTAGTTTTGTAATGATGAAAGAATTTTTCTTATAAACTTATGGAGTACTTATTAAGTTTGGAGTGAAGTGAACTCTCTTTTTGATAAATGAATTGTTGTGTGAAAGCTATTGATTTATAATTTATTCTAGGGTCATATATGACTTAGATTTGATTAATATTCTTAAATATTAACATGCATGATGATATTTTATTAATATTCTTAAATATGAACATGCATGGCTTAATGGATTCTAAGGTATGGAATAATGCTTGGATAAGGAACAATATATTTATGGCTCAATTCATTTTGGGGTAATGACATAACTATGATGATTATGATTTACTAACCCTTATTCAGAAAGGATAATAAGCATAGTTTTATTTAGTTGAATGTGGAATTCTTATTATGAATCTACTCTTTATGTTTTCAAATTTCATGAGTAGGACAACAATCCTTAATTAGGAAGAAAAGGATACTTCCTTTTTATCATTAAATTTGAACTATGTATGTTTTACATAATTATGTGATAAAGTATAATCATCATTGATGATTGGTTGTATGCTCTAGTTTATGAAAACGATAAATGGAAATTGGAAAGCTTAAAAGAATTAGTAAGATGGATTTAAATATTATGATATCAGTAAGTCTAATTAATAATCTTTCAGACAAGATTGTTTACATTGCTAAACAATAGTAAAGAAACTCAATGATATTGCTTACTTGATATTGAAGTAATATTTATCGATAAAAGGAAATAATAGATTAAAATTAAAAAGTTTATATGCTTGAACAAAAAAAAATTCTGCATAACTTCAACTGGTGTAAAAGTACATTTTGAATCCTTTATTGGGATAAATCATACTTAGTAGACCCTTAGGTGTGTTGTCTAATGATTAATTTAAAGAAGATAATAATTTGAAGGTTAATAATATAATGTTTCTTAAGTATGTTAGTTTTATTAAAAGAACTTAGTAGGTTGTTGTAATATAGGGGTTGCAGCAGAGTACCCTCATAATGACAGGAGTCATTATGAGGATACTTTGATGCAACCATCTATGCTTTAACAACCCACTTAGCTAAATTAACTCAATTGACATAAGTGGAAATTAGGCTCATACTTATACTCTAAACAAAGATAGACATGTGGACTAGCATAGTGTTCAACTCATGTTGACGTCAAGTAGCTAAACACACCTAATCAACAAGATTCGACTGAGTATGTCTACTTATCCTTAGTCATCACGAGTAGACTAAAACACTAGTGTTTATGAGGTGCCTCTATTTAGTGTGAAACTTTGACTTGGGTTTGGTTGACGGAAGTGAAGGAAGACCAATCTAGATAATAGTTCGAGTGGGGTGAAAAACATATTCCTTTCGATGAGTATGACGTCTTGGAATACAAATATGGTAAACATGTTTAAATTTTTTTCCAAAGTATCGAAATTTATTGGTTGCGTTTTATTATGTCACGTAGTCTATGAATGCAGGATTTCAAATGAATTTTACTAATAGTTATTTAGATAGTCTTCTTAGATAGAATAATTGAGTGACCCTTAAGGGTAAAATAACCAAAGTATACATAGTATAGACTTGAATAAGTTAAACATGAGAGATCAGTTTAATTCTAAGTCATGAAATGGGAGATCGGTGTTTCACCGAGTCATTACAGATGCATATGGTTTTCTGTTATGAGATGGACTAAAAATGAAATGTGTGTTCTGAATTATATGAATTTAGAATCGAGAACATTATGTAAATTTTTCCCCCTCGTTTCTAAGTCCTAAAAATTAGATGTTACATTTTGGTATTAGATCTTAAGGTTGCAACTCTTAGACCTATTGAGTCCATATCTGATAGAAAATTAATTTCTTTTTTTTTAAAAATGGTTAGAAAAAGGGGAGGTGCTATAAATAATTTGCCTCTAGGTAGAGAGGAAGCTACCACAAAAAAAATTGATGAGATTCTTGCTGACTTGTTGGACACAAGAGATCATCTTGTTGTATTTAAACAACAAGTAATGGGTAATGAAGAGGAGGAAGATGATGTTTATACTAACAATCAACCACCTCTAGGAAACAACTCCGATGCTAGAAATCTTGAGATTGGTAATAAAAATGTAACAAATAAAAAAGTTACAAATTCCCGGAATAACACTGAAAATGCTAATTCCAATGTACCTAATCCGTTTGAAAATAAAAAAGTAAGATTGACAGTTGAAATTACTAATGACATAAAAAATAAGTCCACCAAAGTTTGATGGCACTAGACTAGGGGATGGGGCTGAGAATTGACTTAGTGAAATGGAGAAGTACTATGCAATAAGGAAATTCTCAGAAGAAACAAAGGTAGTATGGGGAGCTTACTAGCTTTCCCATGAGGCATCCTTCTGGTGGGACAACTATAAGGATGAAATGAATATTGATGAAACAAGGATTACATGAGATCACTGTAAGGGCTACTTTAGGCAACGCTAGCTGCTACAACTCTATTATGATCATAAAATGATAGAATTTGATAATTTAGTTCAAGGAAAGTTAACTATAACTGAGTATTGGGAGAGATTTACTAAACATATTTAGTACGTTCCACAATATCAAACTAACAAAAAGTTCAAGATACACTAGTTTATTATGGGATTGAATCATGTCATGGGAGGAGAGGTAGATGTACATAACCCAACCACTATAAAAGGGGTTGTAGAAAAAGCCATAAGGAAAGAATAGAAATCGAAGGCAATTTATGCACATAAAGAGGAGAAATGAAAGAAAATTTCCAGCTCTTCTTTGTCACTTGCACCTAAAAATGTGGCATGTAAAACCTCTGCGAACATTGGAAACAATTTTTTGAAGAATAACAATAACGGGCAGAAATCTTATGGAGGTCGAAATAGTAATTTCAAGACTGGAAATAAGTTTGAACCAAAAGAGGACCTGTAGGGGGATTTTTAAACTGTGGTAAGGATCACTATACAAATCATTTCCTTTTAAAGAAAGATGACAATAACCATTAGCATAAGATACATGCTGCAGTAGCTGATAAGCAAGTTGAAAAGTAAGTTATGCCCATAGAAGTTCCATGTAAATTATTTGGTACACCTATTACTATAATTTTTGATATTGGTGCTATAGAATATTTTATTTCTAGTAAATTAGCTAAAAAATTAAAAATAAATAAAGGAATAATGTAGAAATCTTAGATTGTACATTATGGTAATAATGATGTCCATACTATTAGTAAATGTATTTTTGGATCATTTTTATAGTTACCAAGTTTTTCAGCTAAAGTAGATCTCTATGTTCCTCATTTGGGGTGATATGATGTCATAATTGATGTTAACTGACTTACTGATCATAAATAAAAAATTTATTGTTTTAAAAAACGCATTAGATGCCTTGATGATTTGCAGAAAACAACAGACATTCAAGGGGTAAAATGAGAAATTTTAGTTAGTAAATTGTCAGCTATGCAACTTAAGAAGGCCAAAAAAAGGTTGCACATTATATGTAGTAAAAATATCTGAAACAACAGAAGAATGTAGTAATTTCTTGGAAAATTATCCATTGTTAAGAGATTTCAGCAATGTGTTTCTAGAAGAACTACCTAGTCTTCCACCTAAACAATAATTTGAATTTTCAATAGAAATCAAATCTGGAAATGAACCTATTTCCAAGACACCTTATTGGATGAATACAATTGAACTTGTAGAACTTAAGACACAGTTACAAGAATATGTTTCTAAAGGTTTGATAACATCGAGTGTCTCACCTTGGGGAGCACAAATAATTTTTAAGAAAAATAAGCATGGAACTCTTAGGATTTGTATTGATTACAAGATCTTAAACAAAGAAACAATAAAAAATAGATATCCACTTCCTATAATTGATGATCTGTTTGATCAAATGTGTGGTGCATCAATATATTCAAATAAAAATATTTGTTTTGGATATCATCAATTGAGAATTAAGGATAAATATATATTTTAAAAAAAAATAGAACAAGGTATGGACATTATGAATTCATGGTTTTATCTTTTGGTTTGACAAATGCACCTACAACTTTAATGAATCTGATTAATAATATCTTTCAATAATACTTGGAAAAGTTTGTACTTGTATTCTTGGATGTATCTATTCTAAGAACATTGATGAGAACCAAAAGAATTTGAAAATTGTACTTAGAATTTTGAGAAAGAGAAAATTATATGGTAAGTTGTCCAAATGTTTTTTTATGAAACAGAAGTGCATTATTTAGGACATGTCATAAGAAAATATGGAATAAAGTTGATCCATTAAAGATTGTCTGTCATAACTTAATGGATCCTGCACCTAAAAATGTACATGAAGTCAGAAGCTTCATGGGGCTTAACTGGTTATTATAGAAAATTTTTTAAGGACTTTTCGAAATTCATGTTGCCCTGATTACTTCAGTTACAAAAGAAGGATAAAAATTTTGTGTGGAGTGATAAATGTGAGTCATCATTTAAAACTCTAAAGGAATAACTAACTTCTGCACCTATTTTGACTATATCAGATTTAAATGGAATCTTTACAATAGTTTCATATGCTTTTGGAGAAGGAATATGAGGTATACTATTGCAAGATGATCATGTTATAGCTTATGAGAGTAGGAAACTCAAGTTACATGAGTTGAATTATGCTCCCCATGACCTAGAGCTTGCTGCCATAGTTCATGCACTTCAAGTATGGAGACATTATCTCTTAGGGAGACCCTTTGAGTTAAAAACTGACCACCTTGGGCTGAAGTATATTTTCACTCAACCAAATCTGAATGCAAGACAATGAAGATGGTTAGAGTTTTTGTCACAATATGATTTTGACATAAGTTACATTAAAGGTAAAGAAAATAGAGTGGCAGATGCACTAAGTCATAGGAAACATATTTCTACACTTGTAACTTTGAGAACTTAGTTTAAGGATGAAGTAAAGAGTATCATGGATTCTAATTTGTATTTTTAGCAAGTAAAAACAACACTTGTTATAGATCCTAATGATGCAAGATATAAAGGTTTTTACTTTGATAATGAAGGAATTTTAAGATATGATAAGTGAGTGTATGTACCTTCAAAAAATGAGTTAAGGAAAAAATTAATGATGGAATTTCATAATTCACCTTACTCAGGACATCCCAGTGTTACAAAAATGCTTGCTGATGTAAAACAACAATATTTTTGGAAAGGGATGAAGAAAGACATAACTTATTTTGTTTCACATTTCCTAGAATGTTAGCGAGTTAAGGATGAATATATGCACCCCAGTTGTTTTACTGTATCCACATAACATACCGCAATATAAGTGGCAGGTAATAAGTATGGATTTTGTTCAGGGGCTGCCTATGTATAAAAATAAGCATGATGTTATTTTAGTTGTGGTTGATAAATTAACTAAGGTAGCACATTTTATTGTTGGTAATCTTAAAGATGATTCACCTGTTTTAGTAAAAATATTTGTGCATGAAATTTTCAGATTACATGGAGTACCTAAATTGATTATATATGATAAAGGCCCTGGAATGACATCATTTTTCTAGAAAACACTAAATGCATCCTTATGAACAAAACTAAATTTTAGTTCTGCATACCATCAGGAAATATATGGCCAAATAGAGAGAGTAAATCAGGTTTTGGAAGATATGTTACGAATGTACTGTATGGATCAGCAATACAAATGGGAAGAATACCTTCCTTTAGTTGAATTTTCTTACAATAATACTTATCATTCCTCTTTAAAAATGGCACCTTTCGAAGCATTATATGGAAGGAAATGCAGAACTCTAGTTAGTTGGGATAACATTGAAGATAGAGAGGTAATTGGACTTGAAATGCTTACTGAAATGGAACAACAAGTGAAAGTAATTCGTGAACGATTAAGAGAAGCTGCTGATAGACAAAAAAGTTATACAGATCTGAAAAGGGTCGATAAGAAATTTGAACTTGGTGAAAAGGTATTTTTACGTGTTAAGCCTAAAAAGAGCTCTATTACCTTTGGCAAGGCAGCCAAATTATCACCTCATTTTTTGGGACCTTTTGAGATTGTTAAAGTGATTAGCCTTGTAGTTTATTGCTTAGAATTACCTCCCACCTTATCACGAATGCATGATGTTTTCCATATTTATTTTCTTAAGAAATACATTTTAAATTTATCACATGTATTAAATTGGGATTCTTTGCAAGTCCAAGACCCAAGAATAATCGTGGTTGAACCCATAAGAGTGTTGGAAACTTTCCAATTGCACTTACGAAATTATGAATTCAGTCAATGTAAGGTCCAGTGGGACTATTTTAATGAAGAAAGTGCAAAATGGGAAAACCTTGAGGATATGATAATTGCTTTTCCTCATCTATTTGAACATAATTAATTCTGATTTTTGGAGATAATTAAAGACTTTGTTTGAAAGCTATCTTTAATTTCTGCCAGTTTTTGGCAAGTACTATATTTTGTTAGTACATGGACAACTATTTGATGTTGTAATAAGTTATGAAAAACTTGAATTCTGTAAATTTGGTTTCTGTTTGAAATAATTTTTTGAATAGAAGAACTATAATTGTGGTTATTTTTCTTTATTAATAATGTGGATTAAGTTAATCATCAGGACGATGATTCTTTTTAGAGGGGAGGTATGTAATGCCTTTTCCATGGTTGTTATCCTTGATCACTTCTATAATTGAATTTGCAAACGTTGATAGGTGATTCTTGTTTGAAGACAATGTACTCTTTTGAAATAAGTAATCATGTTTGTTGTAGATGATATGTTTATCTTCTAAAATTAGATACAATCATGCCATGACAATTTTGAATTTATAATGAAGTATTTCATATACTCTTTATGCTAAACTTATTGAAATGTATTTACATGTGGATGAAGGAAATAAATTCAGTCTAATTTGTTCATTTCCTATTTTTCAATATTGAAATTGTTCTTCAGTCTATTTGATTTCAAAATGTAGGAATAGCCATACCTTGGATCAATTGCAGTGATCCAAGGCATGTCTTTAATTTTATGATGTTTTGATCATTTGATCAAGCCGGTTAGAATGTTTTATTGCTAAACTCAGGCTTGTTTTAGGATCATAGGGGCATCCTGTAGCATCTTTTACATGTACCCTTTTAAGTGATCTAATATTGTCATTTTGATACATTGCAAAAGGTAATGTACTTTGATTAATTTATCAGGACTTAATTAATCTAAGTTCCTTTGATTTTTATCCTATCCTAAAGTTAAGTTAAGGTGATTATATTTATGGTGATGATTAATTCTTAGAAGGGGTAATCTATAATTCATTGACACTAATTAATCCTAAGCTAAATTGAATTACTCCTAAGGTCCTAAGCTTTGGTTTAAAAAACTAATATAATAGAAACCTAACCTAAGGACATTGAACTAACCTAAGGGGAAATTAGGTTGGCTTGGATGGAAATTTGTTGGATGGTGGTGGCATCATTCCAAAGGAATTGAGAAGGTTTAAATGTTTCATTTAATATTATTTGCCACCAATTTTGGCCAAGGCATGAAGGTGGTGGAAAGTGCTAAGTTGTCAACTCTGCTAAATTTGTTTGAATGAAGTTTTTAATTGTTAGTTGTAACTAAAAGAGAGTTGGCATTGGCGGGAGTTTTAGGAGGGGCACTGGCAGTCCTGTTGGCATTAATGAGTCCTCGACCTGAGTGAAAACCACCTGGGAATAATAGAATGGGTTGGAGGAAAAAGGAATGGTTTTTTTCATTGTTCATAATAGATTTTTCTAGATCTTTAGCTTTGCATTTAGTAGTTCCATTTTTTGAAATTTCAGGTCGATTTTTTTGCATGTTAAAATTTGCCATTGCATGGCGGAAATAATGGAAAAATTTTGTTGTGGAAACTTTAAGAAGAAAATGGGGGATGTTGATGAGGCTTTATTTGGCATTTTCGCTGGAAATATTTTAGTGGAAGCTTTTATTGAAGTTTTGAAGAAAAGAAAGAAGCCAGGAGCACTACCAGACATGATAGGCTCTATCTCTTTAAGATATCTTTATTTTATTTAAACATTTTCATAAAAAGAACTTTGTTCTTTATGAAAATATCTTGAGAATAGTTTCTTGTGTGTGGTTTGCTTCTTCTTATTTCTATGAGTTTTTATGGATATGGTTTCTTGTGGATATAAGTGATACAGTGATATGAGGTTGTTATTCATGATTCTAGGTTTGTCTATTGTTGGAAAAATAATTGTGTTTGTAATATATATTAAATTATGAATGATTGATATGGGAAGACTGTGTTATATTATCTTGATAGATAATCTCCTTGTATTTGTAATTTTTTGGCGTGAAATGAATTCTCAGGGTTCTAGAGAAAGGATTTTTAGGATTGTGGTAATGACCCAAGTTGTCGTTAAAATGGGTATGGACAAACATTAGTTGGGTCAAATTTTTATAAATCCTGTATAGGATTTCTGTATCGGTTTGATGAGTCACTCATTTTGGCTTATATTTGTAACTGATATTTTGATCTTTTTGTTGTTTTTATGTAATTCTAGTCTCGACCCATACTGAGTATCTTCGATTGAGGTATTTCAAGCACTGTAAGTGCATAATATGAAGGTGTCTGATATGATTTTTCTGTCTCTATCATTTTAAGTTACGTTTTGTTTTTTATTTACCCTTCATGAGTTGATCTTTTTAGAAATAAAGACTGGTAAATCTCTTGTCTCTCTCTCTTGTTGGTTGTGTTTAATTTAAATGATTACCCTTTTTGGGCCAGCTTGATATTTGGACTCCGTTGAGTATTGGTCACTCTGGGTCATCATATTATACTTCGAAATGGTTCTTTTTTTTCTTTTGTTAAACATTATCTCAAACAATGGTTACTCTTTGAAGCGTCGTGACTTGGATATCTTTGGTTTATATCTGGTCATGTTCAACCTTGAAGATTCTTTTGATTTGGCTCATCAGTGTTTATAAGAGACGTATTCTTTAGTGGTGACTGTTGCATGTTTTAATTAAATGTTTAATCCTTTGAAAAAATCTGTTTTGAGACTGATACTTGTATTTTTTATTTGGTTTGAAACTTTTATGTGGTAACTTTCTCGTATTGAGAATTCGTTTAAAGTATGAATGGAAACCTGTGAGTTATTATTTTATCATTGTTAAGGGAATTTGTATTCTTTAAACTTGAATATTGATCTTTTCAATTAAAGACTGTGCATTGTGATTTTATTCCTTGGAAATGTTTGTTTTTCATTATCCTGAAGTTTTTGGCAAGGGTTGCTTATGCATTTGACTATTGTTTGATCATGTTTGTGTTTCGACTCTCTTTTTCTCGTATTGGTTCAGATTATATGATTCGATCAAATGGGTTTTGGAAACCAGTTCATTTTGTCAAGTCACAACTTTTTGAATTCTTATCTTGTGTTGATTCATTTTTTTCATTGGCTAGAGTAACCTCCTTTGGGAATGTACAGTGAGTACACCCAGTTCCTGTTGAGTTATCTCTATTTTTTTGGAATCCTTTTAGGGATGGTAAAAAGGATTTGGTTAGATTAACTATGGTGGTAACATCCTGTTCATATCAATTAATTTGTAATTGTTCCTAAATACCTTTTAAATTGATTGATAAGGAACTGGCTGTGATTTAGTGGAACTTTGGCTTGGTGAATTAATTTGAAAAGAATGAGCACATATCATGAACATTAATTAATTCTCTTCTTATAGTTGATTACAGTTTGAAATGTTATCATGTTGAAATGATTATCATTATTGTGACATAGATGGAATTAAATTTTGTTGGATTATTTAACTTCTTTTATAGACAATGTATTCTTAAATTGATTTAATGACATCTTCTATATTTCTAACATAGTGGAGTTTTGGTTGGTTTATTTAATTGATATTATTTTGATTACTTGGAACATTTTCATAAATAACAGGGTTCCTTTTATGAAACAATTAGATAAAATCATATTGTTTTAATGTTATAGTGTTGATCATGCTCAGTTCTTGTGAAATGAATCATGCTAACAATTTTGTATATGG
The DNA here is from genome assembly GCA_019776745.2 of Taxus chinensis. NCBI lineage: Eukaryota > Viridiplantae > Streptophyta > Pinopsida > Cupressales > Taxaceae > Taxus > Taxus chinensis. The sequence goes on from CM034154.1 coordinate 508,631,026, forward strand.
ACTTCATGAAAAGTGAAAGGAGAAAGACTTATAAAAAGTTGCATTTGTTTTATTAACAAAGTCATTTTCCTTTATGTATTGAAATTCTCTTGAAATGAACTTGTTGGAGTAACTATGAGGATGTATTAAATTAGTTTTGTAATGATGAAAGAATTTTTCTTATAAACTTATGGAATACTTATTAAGTTTGGAGTGAAGTGAACTCTCTTTTTGATAAATGAATTGTTGTGTGAAAGTTGATGATTTTTTATTTATTCTACGGTCGTATATGAGTTAGATTTGATTACTATTCTAAAATATTAACATGCATGATGAGATTTTATTAATATTCTTAAATATTGACATGCATGGCTTAATGGATTCTAAGGTATAGAATAATTCTTGGATAAGGAACAATATATATTTCTGATGCAATTCATTTTGGGGTAATGATATAACTATGATGATTATGATTTATTGACCCTTATTCAGAAAGGATAATAAGGATAGTTCTATATAGTTGAATGTGGCATTCTTATTATGAATCTACTCTTTATGTTTTCAGATTTCATGAATAGGACAATAGTCCTTAATTAGAAAGAAAAGGGTTCTTCCTTTTTATCATTAAATCTAAACTATGTATGTTTTCCATAATTATGTGATAAAGTATAATCATCGTTGATGATTAGATGTATGCTCTACTTTATGAAAATGATTAATATAAATTGGAAAGCTTAAAAGAATTAGTAAGATGGATTTAAATATTATGATATCACTAAGTCTAATTAATAAGCTTTCAATCAAGATTGTTTACATTGCTAAACAATAGTAAAGAAACTTAATGATCTTTCTTACTTGATATTGAAATAAGATTTATTGATAAAAGGAAATAATAGATTAAGATTAAAAAGTTCATATGCTTGAACACAAATTTTATTTGCATACCTTTAATTGGTGTAAAATTACATTTCAAATCCTTTATTGGGATCAATTTTACTTAGTGGGCCCATAGGTGCGTTGGTTAACAATTAATTTAAACAAGATAATAATTTGAAGGTTAATAATCTAATGTTTCTTAAGTATGTTAGTTTTGTTGAAAGAACTTAATAGGTTGTAATATAGGGGTTATAACATAGTACCCTCATAATGATGGGAGTCATTACGAGGATAATATGATGTAGTTAGTTATGCTTCAACACCCCACTTAGTTCAATTAACTCAATTGACATAAGTGGAAATTAGGTTCATAGTTCTACTCTAAATAGAGATAGACACATGGACTAGTGTAGTGGTCAACTCATGTTGACTTTGGGTAGCTAAACACACCCAATCGACAAGATTTAATTAAGTATATCTACTTATCCTTAGTCATCACGAGTAGACAACAACACTAGTGTATGTGAGCTTCCCATATTTAGTGTGAAACTTTGACTCAGGTTTGGTTGACAGAAGTCAAGGAAGTCTGATCTAGATAACAATTCGAGTGGGGTGAAAGACATATTCCTTTCCATGAGTCTGTTGTCTTGGAACATAAACATGGTAAACATGTTTAAATTTTTTACCAAAGTATCACAAAATGTTGGTTTCATTAGATTATGTCACCTAGTCTATGAATACAGGATTTCAAATGAATATTAGTAACAAAGATTTAGATAGGATTCTTAGAAAGAACACTTGAGCAATCCTTAAGGGTAAAAGAACCAAAGTATACATAATATACACTTGAACAAGTTAAACATGAGAGATCATTGTTACACCGAGTCATTACAGCTGCATATGGTTTTCTATTATGAGATGGACTGGAAATGAAATGCGTGTTCTGAATTCTATGAATTTAGAATAGAGAAAATTATCTAATTTTTTTTCCCTTGTTTCTAAGTCATAAAAAGTGGATGTTACATTCCAACTCCATCAAGGAGAAATTGATCAAAGTAAGCATGTAACCAAACAAACTTACAATGCTAGATCTCAAAGTTCAAGTATTTGAACCAATTAAAATATATAAACCAAATAGGTTGGAAAAAGAAATCATTAAACAACACTAGTTCAATTCGACTAGGTGCTCGAGTTCTAACTTGACCCAACAAACATAAGTTTGGCTGCTAATAAAACATGCAACCAAGTGCTTTAGTATAAAAATAGTCACACAGAGATCAATAACCAACTATTGGGTTTGATTATATCCCACTTAAATATGTAACTTGAAGTAAATAATTTTATTCCTTCCATTATAGTCATGGTGAGTCATTTTTACAATCACCCAAAATAGATAGATTAGAAAAGATCGACATGTAATTCATATAAAAGTATTCAGAGAAAATCCAGATCAAAAACCAATTCGTAAACCACTTACCAAGCAAGATATTCCATTTTATTATGTAATATAAAAAAACAAAATCCCAAAATGATTTCTATTATAAGCAAAATTATTTTCATGAACTAATTAGATAGAACAAGTTTTTGCAAGGGATTAGAGTCTATCATGCCTGATAGAGCTTCCCAAAGTCTTCTTCCAGCTCTCAGGTTTCTTCTTCCAACTCCCATGGTAGCCTCCTTAGTAGAAACAAATCAGCCTTAAAAAAATACCCATAGTCCTTCTCCACTCAAATCTTCTCCAACAATCTCTCCACGAAAAGAGAAGTGAAGCTTTCATAACTATAGTCATTTCGTCATACACCTTTCTACCCCAAGTGCATCAGCCTATCACCCATCATGCATTGGGCACTCACCTAAGGCACACATGGGCACCAAGACCCTCCTTTATGTGAGATTCACGAGAATTTTCCACCATTAATGGATAACGACTTGCAAAAATGGAGACATAAACATTGACTCAAAAATAGAAGATACAGATAGTAGATTTGTGCATAGATGCATCATAAATGGAAATGAACATTGTAAATAAGCATAATGAAAGTAAATTTGACTCATAATAATATGAAGAACATAATGGTTTACTCTTTTGAGAATGAATAACAAAAATCACACACCATATATTTATTTATAAAAATTTACAATGGCTCCATTACATCATGAGGGTCATATAGACCGAATACATCAATGGATATTATCTTAAACCCTACATAAATACTCTACACAGAGAGAGAGAGAGAGAGAGAGAGAGTTCTTATGTATTCCACCCAATATAACCCTTTTTCATACCCAAATCCATGCCTAATATGCTTAAAACCCTTATTGCAAGCATTTCTGCAGCACCTTGTCACTACTTAAAACCCTCCTTAACCCTTCATTTCCCCAGCACTTCATTATCACCCTTTTATCTCTTCATTTCAGACCCAAATACTCCTTTAAATAAGATCTGGGTGCACTGCCTTGGTTTTCTTCATGAGTAGATCGCATGCTAATTGGAAGTGTACTCCTCCATGGTTGAATTCCTATGCCATCTTGCAAATTACTCCACTACCTGTAATGATAATCCTAGGAATATCCCTTACGTGGAATATTTTTTTCTTGATCTCTATGGATCCAAGATGGCACATTATCCATTTAGCTTGCCTACTTGGGATTTTCATGTGTTTCTCTTCCGAAAAATCCTTCAAAATATAGCTAAGTCCCAAAACCTTCCTGCTCTCATGCGTGCCAAACTCTTATACCATGCGCCTTTCCCTTGTGATCTTTTTCTTGAGCACTTTCATTATTTACTGCCTCCCACACATGCTAAATTATTACTTGGGACTTATTTGATTTCAGGGCCCAACATTACGCCACACTATGCATGTTGTCCATCCTCGGAAACACTCTACCCTTCGAGTAAATAATAAAGAATAGTGAAAATGGAAGAATATGTGATTAAATAAAGAATGGAAGAATGGAAGAATCCTGCTACTTCTGCATGAGAAGTGGGAAATATTTCTTGATGGGGGTTTCAATCTTAATTGAAGCATCAACCTCACTCTGTGCCTACTGAAGTAATTCACCCACCATCATGCTAACTTTGTCAAAACTCATCTCATCCCCCTTAGCCTTCAACATATGTTAAATGCTTTCCATCTTTTTACTAAGGTATCCCAATGCGTCCATGTTACAAGTGACTTGGGGGTAAAACTCTTTCATTTTAATTTTGATTGAAACCCTTAAGATTTCAATTGCCTTTGATTTCTTCTCTATCTCAACCAATATCTTGTATCGCTCTGCCTTATTGCCCTTATTTTTCTCTTGAAATTATTTCATATCCAATTCATGGATGATAAAAAATATGCTTGCTACTATATCCCTATTGCCAAAGTTTTCATATACAATTTTTTCCATTTGCACTGTGGACTTCACTAAGGAAAGTATCTCAGAGTACTGAGTTAGTATCTCCCCAATATTCAAATTCTCTTCCTTCTTTTGGCACACCATTACTTATTCCACTGATTCTAATGCAAGTGGCTTCCTTTCCATGGTGATTATGTGCGTTAATTCTTCTAAGCAATGCATGATTGACTCATACTTCTGCTCAGGATGGGCTAGGTCTGGGTGCTTTAAGATAATGGCATCTGTAATGAACTCTATCTTCTTGTGGACTTCACAAACCTTCACCTTTTCATCCCTTAGTTCACGCCTTAACTGTGCACTGATCAATTCCTTCTATTTTATCTCCCTGTCCCTCTCAATGATCTTGTCATTCTTTTTCTCAATATCCTCCTCCAAGACCCTTATTCTATCGTTTCTATCAAAGAGTCTTTCTTCCACCTCCACGAATATTTTATTGAGTGCGTTGCAAAATTTCTCATCCGAAAGCTGCTAGGAATTTACAAGAGGGTTTATTCCCTTGGCATCTAGTGTCTTCATCAATGCATCATGATTTACCTGAAACTTAGGCTCATCAACATGGGACTTAAAATCCCAGGATAACATTTTCCTCGTGTGCAGGTATTCACTGTCTTCATCAAAAGAAGACCAAGTGAGGATTTGGTCAGTGGGCACAACACTTTGGAAGAAAACATGCAGTACCTTACTTTGATCATTAATATAATTCATAGTGTGTTCCTACGCCTCTATTGTTCCCTTCCCACATGTGCGTGCTACCATTGGGAAGCTTACTACTAAGATGGGGTCTCTGCCCATACTGCCATAGTATTTTCCTATACTTGTGCTTTATTTAGTTTCCTTCAAAACTTATTTTTCACTTTTCTCTACCTCATGCCCCACTAAATGTTGGATAATACCCACCACCTCCCTCTCTATAGTGTTATCCATTTGCTCCTTAATCAGGGTTAGGGTCTTCTGATCACGTATGCTTACCTCCTCACTTACTCCTTTGGTGTGCACTCCCTCCTCATACTCCATCTCCTCTTCATCCCCTTCTTCACCAGACTCATGTACATTGTACACAGGAGGATTCTGAGCTTCCTCTCACTCTTCATTGTCTCCTTCATTTTCCTCCTCAGAATCATCATCCTTTATGCTCTTTGTATTCTTTGAGTCTGAACCTTGTACCATTATTGGACCCCTAAAATAAATAAGTACCTAAGGTGTAAATCCTTATGGTGCATCAAAGTAGGGTGTGAAGGAATGTGAAGAAGTAGTTCTTGGAGAGGCACGAAGGCTCACACCCAGACAAGATGGATTCGGGACTTAGTGAGTTTTGGACAACATGAAAATACATGCATAGGGAGCAATCGAAAAAGTGACCAGATATAAATGTGGATAAGCTATGGAGACTTACGACTCAAGGAAAGGATGTTCTAGGGAATCAATATGGTTATCATGGAAGGATAAGGAGTTGGGGTTGTTAAAGATTAGCTGACACATGCATGCTAAAGGAACTCAATTGAGGGAAACACATGTTAACATATGGCATATTCCTTGGTAGTGGTAGAGCAATCATGAGAGGATTCCTTCAGGCTCTCGTAGGTAATGATGAACGGTTAAGAGGTAATTCCTTCTTGTTCTTCATACGGATATTTTTATAGTATGGTTAAGGAAAGAGATAATTTAGTATGTGTGTAGGTGTATGTGAGGAGGAGAGAAAGAGAAATTTTGAGGTATTGTGTAATGTGTAATGGCGAGCTCTGTAATGTATAAAGGCTATGCTACTATGAACTTTCCTAGAAATGGAACCCTTTTTGATGTAATCTTGGCTACTATGTTTGATTAATGAATATAATGAAGAGTTTATGAAGCATTCATGTGATCGATATTGATCTGTAAATTTCCCTTAGATTCATGTGTGTGTTACTAGTTTTCTTGATATTATTCATGGTTTGATTCTACTTTCATTTAGTTGATAATGTTATACCATGGTTTGATGCATTAGACTAAGACTATTTCTTTATCATAATTCCCAAAATGAGTATGTTCATTCCTTGTTTGTACAAGCAATCCCTTACCAAGAGTGATCATTCTCACAAATCTCACATAAAGGATGAGTTTTCTCATATATTTAATACTGGACCTGAGTTTGATGCACATAAATGGGTAGAAAAACATCTATATCATGAGTTGTATGAGACCTTCTTTGGTTGTTTTCCAGTGGAGTTGTATGAATGGATTTCGGTGTATGCATCTAGATCAAGATGGTACTATATACCTCGCATATGGACCCAAGATGAGTATCAGAGGCTGCATGATGCTTATCTGACTTGGACACATGTTGTTGATCACTGGTGGAGTAGAGTGTTGACGAGTACACCTTAGAGTACATGATTTATACATGTTATTGTTAGGAGGTTGTTGAGTTTGAGTTATTGAGGAATCCAAGAGGATAGTTCTTGCATGGTATCCATTTAACTATAAATATCCTAATCATTGCACTGAGTTTGAAAGCATTTCCTATGGCTAGCTAAGCTTCTTCTTAGCATTAGGCATTGACACTAGAGTGAAGGAAGATGGAGGACCTTGCGGATGAAAAGGAGAGGGAAGAGAGATGGCTCAAGTATAATAAATCTTGGGAGAGGTAGTTAGCGAGATAACGCAAATCTGCAGGAGTGATGAATTTAGGGAGGAAAACATTTTCAGAAGGATTTGAGGTTCGCGTGGAGGACATGAAACCTGAGTAGTCTGAGCTACCTAGTCTTGGAAAGCATGGAAGAGAAACCCCCTCAGCTTCTAGAGAGATCTCGTCATATGAAGAAAGGAGAAGAGTTGTCGGCGTGCATCTGAATCCACCCGGTGACCAACCCTTGGTGCTTAGTTTTCCAAATCTAGAGATAAGTATTACTAACCTAGTTGGTATTGATGGAAGTAACCGATTAGCACCTAGGAGGTATAATATTTCATTTGGTACATACATGGTTACAAAATTATTTCTTATGTTCAGAGGTATATTATCTGGTACAATGTTTGGAAAAATTATCGGTACACAAAGCTTGGTTATCATATCTAGAAGTGGTGTGGGAGACACATCTCGTAGTGGTGCAATATCACATACTATTAGCATGTGGTTTAGTGCGATAGTGGGGACACAAGGTGGAACCACTTCAGGACCTTTATTAGATATGAGAGGTGGATCTGATGGGTCAAGTGGAGTAGGAACTAATTTCCCTAGTGGACCTTGTAGATCTGGAGGATCTGGTGGGTCAGGAGGAACATGTGCTAGTGGATCTAGTGGATCTACTGGCAGAGGAAACACTTGGGGAATCCAGGTTCTGGATCAGGTGGACAAGGGTCTCAACCACCTCAACAAGTGTTCTTTAAAATGTCTTTGCATCTACCAAATTACAAAGTTGTTCAGGATGTTGTAGAGCATGTACACAAATGTGAGTTTATATGGCGTTTAAAGGGGATTACTACCTTGGAACGGAAGGCAAGTCATTTTACAATGATGTTGCAAGGGAACACACATAGTTGGTACCGATAGTATGACCCTCACAAGACCGTAGTAGATTATACCATGCTACATAATGCCTTCTTATCTGAATTCCATATTCCTAAGTTTGAAAAGAAGAGCATTAGCACGTTGAAGGAGATTCAACAAAGTATGTCAGAGAGTGTGCGAGATTATGATGCATGTTTTAATAATCTCTTATTAAAAATTTCTTATGATATTAATCATTCTCAGCATGCTCAATGGTTTTTTGGAGGATTAATAACACCCTTCAGGAGAGCACTGTCGCATAAGGATTTCATAGACCTGCGCGAGGCCTTGGAGGATGCCCTGCACACTGAGGCTATGGGAAGCATGGATACTGATGTTATTCCTTTTCTTGAAGCTTAAATTGCTGACATGGAAAAGTAGTTGGATAAGCTATCTATGAAATCTACACATGAGACTCGCAGTGCCATATGGTGCACATATTGTGAGGTAGAGGGGCATATGAAGGAAAATTTTCCTCAAAGATTGGTATGCATCATGATGATAGAATTTGAGATTTTCCACAAAGATCATGATGTAAGTAGGTGTCCACTACTATAATGTGCAATCTATAAGAATGTATCTTGTTATTACAATATCTACACCTCTACTACTCATAACACCAAGGATTGTAGATTGATTGAATAGATACATGATGTCATTGATATTGGTGTCCACCAGACCAACATTGCAAATAATTCTAAGGATGATGGTCATCACTATAAAGGGCACGCAGATGGAGGAGCTTGTGGAAGAGGCTTTCATGGAGGATTTAGAGGCCATGGAAATCATGGAGGTGGAAGAAGTGAATTCCCTCATGGAACTTTGTATAACTGTGGGTCCATAGAGAATTACAAGTGTGAATGTCTTGACTTGCTATAGTGCTCTTGGTATGGGAAGAAGTAAAAGTATGAGTGTCCAGAATTATTTGAACACATGAGCCAACAACAATGGAAAGAAAAGGGCATCAGGATGGTAAGAGTGAAGAAAGAAGACTCGCATTGGATTGTAAGGGTGGCACGTGAGTTATAATTAGAACATGTACTAGTGAGAACTTGATATGAGGAGTCACGTGCCAAGGAAATACCAAAGTAGAGACCAATAGTCAGAAGAGAAGAGGTGGTACATGGGAAGTATCTAAACCTCTCTCATCAAAAGCAATTTTTTCAGGAGACCATGGATGTGATTTAGAGCCTACAAGGAGAGATCTAGTAGCTAAAGGAGAAGTCGTGGTAGCTAGAGAAAAAGAAGAGCATTGAGGCTCCACAGAAGGATCTGGACGGTGTCAAGGAGGTATGCAAGATGTTGAGGCAAGAGAATATCATTCCTCTATTATGAGAATGATTCAAAGATAAGGTACCAAACATTGGAGGAGATCACGAGAGGTAGGTTTTACATGCTAACCTTCCTCCCCACAACCTTGACTATGATAAGGATATTACCTTAAATGTAGTTGTTGATGGATGGTTCCTAAGTAATATTATGATTGAAATGAGAACCGAAGTTAATGTTCTTACCTTGGACATTTCGAATCAAATGGGAAGGCCCCCATTATAACCATGTTCGAATGTGTTGTATATGGTGAACAAGATGGAGGAAATTCCCACTAGAGACTTCAAAGTCTTGGTGCTTTCTGAGGTGGACAACTTTCCATCATTACTTAGGTGCCCCTAGTGCTATAAGAACAATGTTGAATTACATTTAAACTATATAAGTTTTGAGAAAAAGGAGGGACATGTTATCATCCCATTGAAAGATGAAAATTCAGCACCCTATATCGAACCTTTAGGATAAGGAGATCTAGATAGAATATATGTATGCACCATCAGATACCCTAAAGTTATGCATCCAACAAAAGACATTATTCAGTGGGAATATGCTCAATCTATAAGTGATACAACTAGTGTGGCATGTGGAAATTGGGTGCATGGGACATATGAGTTATTTGGAAGAAAGTTAAGAGGCTCTGTGACAAGAGTAACAAAGGTGCGCTCATTCAAGCACCTAGGAGGAAAGAAGTTACTAATTTATATTAGGGTAGTTGACCCTGATATTTTCCTATGAGAAATGGTGACCCAGTGGAGATGTGAGATCGAAAGGAGAAGTATTATTAGCTATACCTTTCTTGGGACCATATCACATTGGTGGGAAACCCATCAAGATAACCTTCGATATTTGCATGAAGTGAGAATCACGTTATCTGTTAGGTTTTTTTTAAGCAATACACCTACTATTATACAAGATTATCATGGGAAAGAACCTACCTTGTTTTAGGTCCAAACATGTGAGAAGTCATGGATTGAAGACATAGAAGACTTGTCACCTTCTTTATGGGTGCGTAAGCTTTACTCCACCTTATAAGGCTATACACATGCATGGTACATTCACTCAGAGATGTACCATCAGAAAGGAAAATGGAAGGATTTGATGAATGATCTCCTTCAAGCTTTTGAATATCGGAGTAATAAGCCTTTGGTGGATCAGATGCTACAGGCCATCAAGTGCCTAACTATGGGAGATAGTGCCATGGCAAAGGATAGAATACGATAATTTTTGGGTGAACCTAGTTTAAAAGCACACTTTAATGAGGAATATCCAGAGGAAATACATCTTGAGCATGCCTGCATGGAAAAATAAAAAGGAAAGTTGGTCTATGTGATCGATGGTGAAGAGGTGGAAAACTTGGATGTTAACCATACTGTGGGTACACATGAGGTAATGGATAGTGCTGATAAGCAAATCATGCACACATACCATGAACCTCTGATAAACCATGAAGGTTAACATTGGATCAAATAGAGGCTAAACATAAGGAGGCTGCTATCTAGAGACTACTGGTCAGAGAAAGGGAGGTTTTAAATATCATTGATTTGTTGCATGAGTTCCAGAATTTATTTCCACGTGGGTATCAATGAGCTTAAGGTAGTTCACCACTCTTTAGGGGAGGATTTGAAGATCAAAGTTAAAGGAGGAATTTTCGCACCGAATTTGGAAGAGACCTTATCATTTGAATCCAAATCTACGCACGTCAAAGTCAAGGAGGAGATTGACAAGATGATCGCATCAGGCATCATTGAGGCTATTGAAGAATTATAATGGATAATTCCAATGGTCATCAGCATTAAGAAGGATGGAAGGATTAAGTATTTTTGTTGATTACTAGGGATCTGAATACAGTATGTGTTATTGACCATTTTCCATCCCCCTTCACTGACAGAGATCCTGGAAGGAGCAGCCAGGCATGAGATCTATTCTTTCACAAATGGATTCTCAAGATATCATTAGGTTAGAATTGCAAAGGAGAAACAAGAAAAGAAAAATTTCACCATTGAATGGGGAATTTTTTCCTACATGGTCATCCCTTTTGGACTAAAGAACATGCCTAATGTGTTTTCACGCACTGTGGTGCAAGAATTTCAAGAATTCATCCATAAGTTTCTTCAAGCTACCTTGATGATTGGATGGTATATGGGTTAGCGAGGGACCATTATGAAAATATGAGGCTGATGTTTGAAAGATGTTGTCAGTTGAGGATATCCCTCAACATTTAGAAATGTGTTTTTGCTACTCCATTTGGAACCTTGTTGGGGCATATCATATCTAAGGAAGGCTTACTGGTGGATCCTGCTGAAGTTACCATTATTGTGGGATTGGGGGAATGTACTAGCTAGAGTACGAAGCATGGATTCCTTGGGAATACGGGGTATTACCAGAAATTCATTAATGGGTATGCCAAGATCACTACATAGTTGGAAAATTTACTAAAATGCAAAAGTAAATTTCATTGGGGAGAGGTGCAGTAGATGGCATTCGATATATTTAAGAATAGACTTATTACTACACCCATATTACACTTTCCTTCTTGGGACAAACCATGCATGATGATGCTTGAGGGATGAAAATTGGAGCAATGTTGGCATGAATGGGTGAGGGAACTATTGACCACCCTCTTTGTTTCGCAAGTAGGAAGCTAATCCCAAAAGAATAGAACTATACTACTACTGAGTGTGAGGCATTTCCAATGAGCTACACACTGCACAAATTCAAGAAGTATCTATTGGTAACACCTTTTATATTCTACACAGACCACATGACATTGAAGTACTTAGTAAACAAACTTGTTTTAAAAGGGAACACATGTAGGTGGGTCTTGTTATTTCAAGAGTTTGAGTTTACGGTTGTTTTGAAACTTGTTAAGAGTAATTTGGGGCCTGATCATTCATAAAGGATTGAATCAGGGGAGGACAGGTAGAGAATTGAGGATACAATTCTATATGTGCACTTGTTTAAATTTTAGTGCGTTCCCTCTGACTTAGGTGATATTGCGGTGTTTCTAAAAATGGGTATAATACTAGAGGGATTGAAGATTTTAGAAAGGAAACAATTAACTATACACGCTTCACCCTACATGCTAATTAATGGAGACTTATACAAGCTAGGCCATGATGAGGTTTTTCACTGGTGCGTGTTAGAGCATGAGTGCACTACAATCATGGAGGAAGCACATGGTGGAATTACAGGAGGACACTATGTAGGGAATGCAACCACATGTAAGTTTCTTCTAATAGAATTTTAGTGGGAAATGGTTTACAAAGATTTATCTAGTATTTCAAGGCCCATGACCACTGCCAACACCTTGGTAAACTAGGGAAAGGAGATGAAATTCCATTAAGGCTGATAGCTTGTGCTGAGCCATTTGAGAAGTGGGTGATTGAATCTATAGGCCCTATTTCACCGACCACGCAGAGGACTGGTTCATCACTATATAATTACCTGTACTGATTACTTAACATGGTGGGAAGAGGTCAGTTCCTATAAGGGATTACACTACAGCCACATTAGCTAGATTCTTGTGGGAAAATATAATCAGTAGGTATGGGTGCCCTTAGAATTTGACTAGTGACAGAGGTACACATTTCTTGAATGAGACAGTTAGGATCTTATTAGCAGAATCCATGGTGGCTTATCACAAGACTACCCCTTATCACCATCAAGCTAATGGAACATAGCTGAGGCATTCAACAATGCTACTAAGTCACATGTTGATCAAGATTTTTGATGTTGGGAGATAGGATTGGGATGACAAAGTCTTAGCTGTGATATGGGCGTATAGAATAACCTACAAGAGATTGAACAAAACCACACCATTTCAATTAGTGTTTGGCACAAAATCCATTTTACCAGTAGAATTTACACTACCCTCTCTGCATATTGCACGCATTTGAGTTTTGGTTGATAAACAAGCATTACAAGAGTGTATGGATACGTTGAGTGCAGTTGGATGAAAGTTGATCACATTTCCAGATGGATTCAAAAGACTGAGAAAGCATGACAAAAAGAATGGCATGATTGTCACATTAAGAATAAAAAATTTGAAGTTGTGAAGATGGTTCTACTGTATGATTCTAAGTTTCTACACCATCCTCAGAAGCTCAAAGTCCATTTTTAGGGTCATACATTATGTCTTACATCCTTGATTTAGGTGTGTGCCAGTTGCAAGTGCTAGATGGGACAAGGTTTCTATGATATTTCAATGGGAGTAGGTTAAAGCCCTATTATAAATAAGGCTTCTATATATCTATAAAATAAGGTAGTATGTTGCCAATTAGATTAGGTTTCCATTAATGCTTTCCCCTTTCAGTTGTTTCCTTTGTCATCATTTTTTAGGTTTTTTGTGTACACGTTGGTGTGCCACTAGTAACTAATTTCATTATAAGTTGGTTCTATATGCACAGAGGACCGCACATGAATTTTTGTGTGGGGTGGATTGGAAGATATGCTTTGATATGTTTAAAAAAATTCCTTTGACAAGGGACTATTGGGAAACTCATTCTGAATAAAGAAGAATGGGTGGTATGGTGGATTAAGGTGTTTGGATTCGGGTGGTTATAAAGGTGTGTTGAGATAATTTTGAAGACCACGAAGAGGATAAAGATCGCGTAGTATAACATAAGGTAGGAAACACCATGGGAAACTACTTGGTAGTCAGGGTAGAGGTTATGTACTTTAGACACAGTGATGCATGTGAAGGAGGTTTGTGGTAGTGAAGTAGTGTTGGAGTGCTAGAAGGTTATAGTTATGACACATGAAGGAAATTCATTAAATTTAAGTTGAGTAAAATAAGGTACTCTATTAAAAAGAGATGTTAAGACATGTGGTGGGAAGAACTTTAGGGTGCTGGAAAAGTATAAATAGAAGGGTAAGGGTAGTCATTTTTAATACTTTTCCTTAGATAATTTATTTGTGTGCTAATGAGCTTGAAGTGCGATGAGGGTTTTGCAAAGGAGAGTGAGGAACTTCTCATGAACCAGTGTGATTGTGTGAATCTGTGGAGTAATATTTTGGTGCAAACAAGAGGGTAAATAAGACAACAGGGTAGGAAGGGGTTACATGAGAGAGAAGCATGGAATTCATTGATTTTTGGAAGACACAAGAGACATTAAGAGAACCTAGAGCATGAAGGAAAGGAGGAGGAAGATGGCACCGAAGAATGCCCATACAAAGAGACTAGTGGTAGAAAAGGAGGATCCTATGGAAATTTACTCAAAAATGATGTACCCTCTTGGAGTTGTCAAGGTAGAAAAGTGGATCCCAAAGCTATACAAATGCAAAATCAGTGAGTATAACCATAGGAAAAGTGATAACAAGAAGTTGATGAGGGCAGACTTGGTTTCAGACACTCCAATGGTAGACAAGCTCGAAAACCCTAGGGTTGATGACTCGATAAAATAGGAATTGCAAAAGATTGGAATCATGCAGCTGTGGGAGATACCTTTCTTTGTGAAACCCACCCTATTATTCAGGTTGTTAATGTTTTGGGTACATGAGGACTTATTTTATTTTGTGGGGTGAATAACGGACCACTTTATTAGGATAGTTACAGGCCTAACAAATACCAGCAAGGACATGACACTTGATTTATGTGTCATTGCCAAGATTGAGGAGCTGGTGAATAAATTGAACTATGAGAATGGAGGTAGGGCACAGGTAATTGTAGATTACCTAGACCCAACATTGAGATTCACCTCCCAACTCAATATCTACAAATTGGGTGTGTCAAAGAGATGGATGGACATTAAAAGGAGGTTCTTATACATGGCCTACATATTGTCTAACAAGGGACATTATAAATTTGCAGAGTTCATCATGAAGGGAAATATTGAGGAAGTATGAGTGTAGAACGAGGTAGGAGAAAATATCACATGGGTATCCATCCTATTGTTGATTGTCTTATAGGATATTGGTGTCCCAGATGGAAAATTTGGGAACATTTGGGTTCACCCACCAGCACATGCATCCCTTGCAGTCTAATTCACAAATTTCACTTGCAATGGTACCATATACAATTCCCATTTTAAGACTTTAGAAACAAGGGATTTTTTATACATAATGTTCATTGTTCTAATTTAACATAATTTAGAAAAAAAATTCCAATTCCAATTCATCTTATAACAGAAAACCATATACAACTATAATGACTCGATGAACAACGATCTCTCATGTTGACTTAGTAATGTGTATACAACATATACTTGGTTCCTTTTCCTTTTTAGGGTACCCAGGTGTTCTACTTAAGAGGCCTATTTGAATATATGCTACTGATATACATTTTAAATCTCACTTCTTAAACTAGGTGACATAGGACAACGCAACCAACAGCTAGCGATACTTTGGCCAAAGTTTTTAAACATGTTTATCATGTTTACATTCCTTGACAAGAGACTCATCAAATGGAATTAATTCCCTCACCAAGCTTGTTCTATTATCTAGAGTGGTCTTTCCTGACTCCTGTCATTCCAATCTGATTCAAGATTTCATACTAGATAAGGCAAAAACATACACTAGTGTGGAAGACTATTCATGGTGACTAAGGGTATATAAACTTACTTAATTGACGTAAGTCGATTGGGTGTGACTAGTTATCCTAAGTCAACAAGAGTTGACCTCAACACTAGATCATGTTCATATCCCTATATAGGATAGTTCCATGATCTAGTCTTACTTTTATGTCAATCAAGTTAAACAAACAAAGTGGAGTGTTGAGACGCATCAACTACATTGTAATATCCTGTAATGACCCCTATCATTATGAAATTATTACACTACAGTTGATGTGTACCAACATCTAACTGAGTTTCCTCAACTGGACTAACACATCTTAGGTTATAAGTTGTTAACCCAATAATCAATTCATTAGTGATTAACTACAACAATGCCTAAAGATTCAACTAGATAATTTACCCTATAAGGTTGCAAGTTGAAGTTACATGTGAGGTAGGTATGTAGGTAAAATATGCTTCCTAACCACTTAGTTACATGTTTAATTTTATCATTAAACGAAACAACTTGCATCATGTACTGTCATAATAGATCTTATAGGTAAGAAAATGTGTTAATTAGTTCCTTACTTATTTCAGACCTAGCTTAAATAAGTTCCACATAACCCTTTTTAATTTATAATTCATGGATATGAAGACTAAATTACATTTAAATCCTTTTAACACATTCCAATTTATGATTAAGGAAATCTTCCTAGAGAATTACATGCAACCATTTACCTACAACATTCCTAACACTTTAAACAAGTTATTAAATTATGTCATAATGATTGATCTCAAGGGAATTATCATTTTCCCCTATATTAGGGACTAATGTACATTTATGAAAATTGATTTCATATGTTCCAAATACATCCATAATTCATACATAAATGTAACTATAAAAATCAATCATAGCTCTTTCATGTTGTTTATAAATCTACTTAAGAGTGTTAACTTATTAGTTGTATCTCTGTATGCGGCAATTAAACCAACTGATTTAAGATTCACAAAATCAAAATTTTACAAAAATAAGAACTATTAAGTTTCAATTCCTTAACTCTAAGCATACATATACTTCCCTCATTCCTTTATCACATTACTTAATAGTACCCCATAGTCCATGCCAAATAAGGTATTTCTATAAGGTAGAAATCAATAATCATCACATTATTTATTAATCAAAAAGGAGTGATACACTCACTAAATCCAAAAGTATTTTAGATATTACAAAGAGTCATAATAGCAATACAAAACTAATTTTATTACGACTCTCTTTTCTGACAAGTATATCTCAAGTAATGATGCCACATATCATCATAATAAAGATAAAATTTCTTTAGTAAAACAAATGTAAATTTCTATGTCTTTCTCCTTTCATATTTTACAAATTCCATCTGCAAAATTGTTAGCATGGGTCAGTTCATTTGAAATGGGCATAATAATCACTATAGCATTAAAACATTGTGCTTTTAACTAATTGTTTCATAAAAAACCTTGATGTTTATGAGACAATCCTGAAAATGTAACAATAAAAAAAAAAAAAAACTTTTCCATAAAAGATCACAATCAAGAAGGGGATAAATTTTTAAGGTTCAATATGTAGAGTTAATCAATCAACATAACAACCCCATCTTTCCATCATAAAACTCTTTCAACATACAGGAAATAATGCAACAGAGTTTAAGAAGAAGAAAATTGATTTCATGTGTCCAAATTAAAATGCTTCATTCAACCAGTTCTAATTTTCAAGAAGAATACAAGATACATAAACTATCTTTCAAACTAAATCTATTGTTTGTAAAAAAATGAATATTTCATTCTAACTAAATGCCATACCATCTCATACTCATCCTATAGCCTAGGAAGTACATTTATCATAAATTCCATGCAAATAGTTAAGGATGAATTAATCACTATAAACAATCAAATTAATTCTCGTTTGAACCATCCTAAGGGTCTTGAATTCATTTATTTTGTATTTAATTCAAGGAAGCAGTCAAAACTAACATCATACAGACCTTATCAGCCATATTTTGATTGCTTCCAATAGTCTAAGAGAATAAGCTAGCTTTCAAGTTCACTCACTAACTTAATCTAATCGTTATTATTCCAGAAAAGATCAAATTCAGAACTTACACAAGGCTCAATACTTTCTTATGGCATAACATAACTCTAAAAAATTGCATTAAGGTCTATAAAAACATGAAGACCTTTCAAAAAGTTAGAAAGTGATAAAATTTGAGCAACTCAAAGAAGGGACAACAACGATACCCAAGTAAACAATTTCCCGAACCTATGATTAATGAGGAAATGAGTGAGATCGTAGTATCCTCATATATCCAGACTCGATTGAAGAAGAGCTATAATTTATTTATATAAACAATAACGAAAGGATAAAAAATTGATTTTTGTATGATCGATGCACATCAAATGCTGAAACAAATAAGGAGAAATCCCTTATGAACAACATCTTAATATAGATTCAACATAGTCTAGAATTGGATGAATATAAAATTACCAGGAAAAGGAACAAAACCTAAAATATCCAGCCTTTACATGTCATCTTTTCAAGAAATAAAATTCCTAAAGCACGATTCTATCAAAGGTTAAAGAATCAATTCATTTTCTAACAACCCTATGAAGGAAGAAAAAAGAGAAAAAAAGGTCTAATCCAAAATAGGCCTCTAATGAACTCAAATCCATTTAACAAGAAGGTAGACAATCATTTGAGAATTCTCAAAAATAAGAGTTGAACATTCATAAACAATTTAGAAAATCTACCTCACATCCAAAAGACCTGTTACAGAGCTCAAAAATCTCAAATCGGGTTTAAGAGAACATGAAAAATTATACAAAAGGACAAATATGACTTTCTCAGATATAATTTCATGTATACTTTCAACGAAATGAGAAAATACAATAGTAAGATACCCAAAATGGGTTTTCAAACTTAAACACGAAGTGGGTATTCCTCTAATAACCTACAGTCTCGAAGAAAGTTGAAACAAAATAATGGTTTCCATTGTCATTATCAATCAACCAAACTCAACATTAAACATATTTTACTTCCCAAAACAATGGCGTAATGTCTATATAAATAATCCTTCAAAATGCGTTTAATGACAACAGAAAGAGGACATACCAATTGAAATCTAAGGATTTCTACATACCCATGCTAATGTTTAATACATGCAACTATTGGCATAAGTTTTTCCCCAATCAAGAATAAATGATGGTATTTAAAGTCTATAACAACAAGAACATCAAACACAAATACCAGATCATTAGGGTCATTGACCTAAGTATTTATACTTAACAAGTTTTCCTATATTTAAGACTTCCCATAATGATAACAACCTGCAGTCAAAAGATCACTTAACAGAGCACAACTCTATTTCAAGCCAATGTTATAAGCATTTAAGTAGAAGCAAGATTACCAAGAAGTATGAAAATGATACTACCAGATCTCATTTTACAACTGTCATACCAATATCAATAACACATCTAAAGCAACAAAATAAAAAACACCATTGAAGAAAAAAATTAAATGATCAAAGAATGAGAACAAGAATAATTCCAAAAAGAGAAGAGTTATTTTTATGAAGCACTTAAGTAAAAGCATGGGACTTAATGGATAGGGCCTATCATACATGATAGAGCTCCTATCTTCACTTTTTCACATAAAATCACCAAGCAGAGCTTTGATTATTTCCCACAAAACTCCAAAAAAACCTCAAAACCTTCTTCTTCTTCTTATTATAGTTTTCATAGTGCTAACTTTATCATTCCAACACGATGCAAGGCAAAAACATTCATGTAAGGATTCAAACTATGGTTCGAAGAGCAAAAACAAAATGTAGAGATTAAGCTTGAAAAATACCAAATAACCAAAACAAAACTAAAACCCCTCTGATTTCCATCTTCCTCTTTCCTAGGTGGTTTTTCGCCATTTCCAAAAATATTAAATGCCCAATAGGACTGACAAACCTTCCATTTCTCCCACCACTACCATCTTATGTTTGGCAATGACTAAATTCAAAAATGCATGCAACTAATAATTTATAGAGGAACCAACTCAACCCCCTAACATTCCTCATGAATTCGCCAAATTTGGTAGCATAGAAGAGATAAGACCATAGTAATTCCTTATAAATTTCTAGAGGTTGGAGCCACCAACCTTCCCCCTCTCTATGTCATCCAATGGGTCCCTTTTAGTTTAGCCAAACATTAGGTTAGGTTCAACATTAGTTTAGGAACTAACATAGGTCCTTAGGTCTAAGTCTAAAGTTTTAGTCTTAGGTCCTTTATTTATTATCATCCCCCATTAACAAAAGAACATAGTAACTTAGGTTAGGTTACACCTTTAGGATATAGTTACCAATTTTAGGAACATAATTTAATTAGATTCCTTAGTCTATAGTAATAATTGCATCCCAACTTATCAAAGAAGAACCAAATTACCATCTAAGTTCAAATACAAAGTAGGGATCCATGGAGATCAATCATGAATTCAAGACAGTCAAATTTACAAGATCTTTTAACCTGTCCAGATTGGTCAATATGAACACAAGGTCATGAACTAAAAACATACCTTAGATCAATGAAATTAATCTAAGATAATGTTTTTCTACATCCAACAATCATGAAAACTAAAGCACACTTTCAAGTGCAACAAAGACTCGTGGATTAATTTATCATTTCCCAAGCAGTGAATTATTCAACATAAGAAGAGATGAATTAATTAATTTTCTATTTAACATAAACATGGAAAAATTGTACCTATTCCAGTAGATAACATATTATCTATAGAAAACATGATTTCATAGATCATAAGAGTACATCGTCTTAAGACAAGAATCACATGTAAACGTTTACAACTTCCAAAACTGAATTCATCATATATATCGGCCATGTTAGAGGTGTTACATGCCTCCCTCCTAAAATGTATCATCGTCTCAATGATTAACTTAGTCCATATTCTCAATAAGAAAAATAATCCTAATTATAGTTATTTCATCCATAAGTTCACAAAGAAGAATAGATTTGAGAATTTCCAATTTTCATAATTAATTACAACATTAAATTAGTTGTTCCAGTACTAAAGAATATAGTACCTACCAAAAAATGGTAGATTTATTAATGAGTTAAAAAAACAAGGTCTTTATTTGTTATCAATCAACAAAATTAATTTTGTTCAAATAAATGCGGAAAAGCAATTTTCATATCCCCAAGGTTTTCCCATGATGCACTTTCTTCATTAAAATGGTCCCACTGAACCTTGCATTGACTAATTTCACAATTTTGCAAGTGAAAGTAGTGATTTTCCAACACTCTTATAGGTTAACCATGATTATTCCTAGGTCTTGGACCTGTAAGAAATCCTAATTTAACACGTGATAAATTTGAAACGTATTACTTAAGTAAAGAAATATGGAAAACATCATGCATTCATGACAAAACATGGGGTAGTGCTAAATGATAAGCTACAAGATTGATTACTTCAACAATTTTGAAAGGTCCCACATAACGAGGTGATAACTTGTCTGCCTTATAAAAGGTTATAGAACTCTTTTTTAGCTTAACCTGTAAAAATACCTTTTCACCATGTTAAAATTTCTTATTAACCCTTTTCAAATTTGCATAATTTTTTTGCCTATCTACTTCTTCATTTAAATGTTCATGAATCATTTTAACTTGTTGTTCCATTTTAGTAAGGATTTTAGGTCCAATTACCTCTCTATCCTCAATGCTATCCCAACTAACTGGGGTTCTGCATTTCCTTCCATACAACACTTTGAAAGGTTCCATTTTCAAAGAGGCATGATATGTATTATTGTAAGAAAATTCAAATAAAGGAAGGTATTCTTCCCATTTGTACTACTGATCCATGAAGTACATTTGTAACATATCTTCCAAAACCTAATTAACTCTTTTAGTTTGACCACCTATTTTTGGATGGTATGCAGAACTAAAATTCAGTTTAGTTCCTAAAGTTGTATTAAGTGTTTACCAAAATTGAGATGTCATTCTAAGGTCTCTATCTAATATAATCAATTTAAGCACTCCATGAAATCTGAAAAATTTCATGCACAAATATTTTTGTTAAAACAAGTGAATCATCCTTAATATTACCAAAAATAAATGTCCTACTTTTGTCAGTTTATCAACTAAAATAACATCATGTTTATTTCTTGACATTGACAGCCCCTAAAAAAAATCCATGCTAATTACCTACCACTTATATTGTGGTATGATATGAGGATACAATAAACCAGTTGGGTGCATATTCTCATCTTTAACACGTTGACATTCCAAGTACTATGTCACAAAATTAGTTATGTGTTTCTTCATCCCTTTCCAAAAATATTGTTGTTTTACATCAGCAAACATTTTTGTAATACTAGGATGTCCTACATAAGGTGGATTATGAAATTCCTCCATTAAATTTTTCCTTAACTCATTTCCCAAAGGTACATACACCCGATTATCATATCTCAAAATTCCTTCGTTATTGAAGTCAAAATATGTATACCTCACGTTATTTGGATCTGCAACAACTGTTGTTTTTACCTGTTGAAAGTAAGAATCATATTCCATGATACTTTTTACCTCATCCTTAAACCAAGTTCTCAAAGTTATAAGTGCAGAAATATGTTTCCTATGAATTAATAAATCCGCCACTCTATTTTATTTTCCTTTTATGTAACTAATTTCAATATCATATTGTGACAAAAACTCTAACCATCTTCGTTGTCTTGCATTTAGATTTGGCTGAGTGAAAATATAATTCAGCCCAAGATGATGAGTCTTTAATTATAAAGGTCTTCCTAAAAGATAATGTCTCC
This sequence comes from Taxus chinensis, assembly GCA_019776745.2. Classification (NCBI taxonomy): domain Eukaryota; kingdom Viridiplantae; phylum Streptophyta; class Pinopsida; order Cupressales; family Taxaceae; genus Taxus; species Taxus chinensis. The sequence continues at coordinate 508,653,468 of CM034154.1, forward strand.
ATACTTGAAGTGCTTGAACCATGGTAGAAAGCTCTAGGTCATGTGGAGCATAATTTAATTCATGTAATTTGAGTTTTCTGCTCTCATATGCTATAACATGTTCATTTTACAATAGAATAGCTCTGAGTCTTTCTCCAGAAGCATCTGTAACTACCGTAAAGTTTCCATTTGGATCAAGTAACAAAAAATTGGTGCAAAGGTTAATTGATCCTTAAGAGTTTTAAATGTTGATTCACATTTTTCACTTCACACAAATTTCTTATCTTTATTTTGCAATGAAGTTATTGGTGCAACAATTTTTGAAAAATCCTGTACAAACTTCCTATAGTAATAATCAAGACCCATGAAGATTCTGATTTCATGTACAATCTTAGCTGCAGGCCACTCAGTTATTGCAACAATATTTGATAGATCCACTACTATTCCATACTTACTTATGACATCTCCTAGAGAGTGCACTTTCGTCTCATAAAAAGAACATTTGGAAACTTACCAAATGATCTTCTTTTTCTCAAGATTTCAAGTACTATTTTCAAATGCTTTTAGAATATATAAGAATATCATCCAAGAATACATGTACAAACTTCTCCAGGTGTTCTTGAAAGATATTATTCATTAAATTCATAAAATATGTTGGTGCATTTGTCAAACCGAAAGGTAAAACTATAAATTCATAATGCCCGTACCTTGTCCTAAAGGTTATTTTATGAATATCTTTGTCTTTTATTCTTAATTGATGATACCCAGAACAAAGATATAACTTGGAATATACTGATGCACCCCACATCTGATCGAAAAAATTATCAATTCTAGGAAGTGGATATCTTTTTTGATTATTTTTTGTTTAACATCCTATAATTAGTACACAGCTTAAGTGTTCCATCTTTTTTTTTGACAAAAATTACATGTGCTCCCTAAGGTGAGACACTCAGTCTTATCAAATGCTTGGAAAATAATTCTTGTAACTATGCCTTAATCTCTACCAATTAAATGGTAGTCATTTGATACAGTGCCTTGGAAATAGGATCAATTTCTGGTTTGATCTCAATAGTGAATTCAAACTCCCGTTTCAGCGGAAGACCAGGTAGTTCTTCCAACAACACATTACTAAAATCTCTTAACAATGGATATTTTTCCAAGAAATCACTATCCCCTTAAGATATTTCAGAAATTTTTACTACATACAAAGTGCAAACTTTTTTTTGGCCTTTTTAAGTTACATAGCTGCCAGTTTCCTAACTGAAATCTCTCGTTTTATCCCTTGGATTTCTGTTGTTTTCTACAGATCATCAAAAATAATATGTTTTTCAAAATAGTATACTTGTTCATTATATTCAGTAAGACAGTTAACACCTATTATGACATCATAGGACCCCAAAGGAGCAACATAAAGATCAAATTTAGTGGAAAAAATAGGCAAGTCTAGGACTGCTCCAAAAAGACATTTACTAACATTATGGACAACATTATTTCCATAATGAACAGTCCAAGATTTTTCCATTAATATATATCTTCTTTTTATTTTTGAAGCTAATTTACTACAAATAAAGCATTCAATAGCTCCAGTATAAAAAATTATAGTAACAAGCATACCAAATAATTTACTTGGCACTTCTATAGGTGTGACTTACTTTTCAGCTTGTTTATCAACTACTGCAACATGTATATTATGTTGTTGATTGTTTTCATCCTTTCTTAGAGAGAATTTATTTACATAATGATCCTTTCCATAGTTGTAGCATCCCCTACAAGTCCTCTTTTAGGTTTGAATTTATTTCCAGCCCTAAAATTATTACTCTGTCCTCCATACGACTTATGTCTATTATTATTGTTATTTACGAAATTGTTTCGTAAATTTGCAACAGGTTTATTTTCTACTGTTTACTTATTGTTATCATCAAAAAATTTATTTTTGGTACCAAAATTCTTCCATGCCCCCTTTTTGTGTCAAGAGATGAAGAATAAGTAGGAATTTTCTTTCTGTTTTCTTCCTTATGGGAAGAAATTGCTTTTAATTTATGTTCCTAACAAATTGTTTTTTCTACAAACCCTTCCATGGTGGTTGGGATGTGAACATCTACTTCACCCCCTATAATAGGGTTTAATCCCCTAATGATTTTTCGTATCCTAAACTTCTCGTCAGTTTGATACTGAGGCATGTATTTAAGAAGCTTAGTGAACCTCTCCTAGTACTTTGTTACAATTAAATTTCCCTGAGTTAAGTTCTGAAATTTAGTCATCTTATAATCATAATAAATTATTGGCATGCAATCTTTCCTAAAATAATTCTTAAATTGATTTAAAGTGATGTTTATCTCATCCATGTTTAGTTTAGCGTTACGTATGTCCCACCAGGAAGATGCCTTATGGGAAAGCTGATAGACTCTCCATAATACTTTATTTTCCTCCGAGAAGTTCCTTCTTGCAAAGTACATCTCCATTTCACTGAGCCAATTCTCAGCTCCATATCCTAATTTGGTGCCATCAAACTTAGTTGGACTTATCCTTTTTATGTCATTTGTGAGTTTAGCTACCAATCTTTCCTTTTTATTTTTAGGATGATTGGGTACATTCGCATTATCATTTACAACATTATTATTATAAACTCCCAAATTTCCAATATTGGCATTGTCCATAGGAGGTGGCTAATTTTGGTTACCAACATCTTCTTCCTCCTCATTTCCCATAACTTGTTGTCCAAGTACATCCAGATGATATCTTGTGTCCAACAAGGAAACAAGGATCTCATCAAGTTTTCAGACGATAGCTACCTCTCCACCTAGAGGTGGGTTATTTGCAACATCTCCCCTTGTTCTACAATTTACCTGTTAACAAGAAAATTAAGTTTTTATTATATTATGGACTCAATAGGTCTAAGAGCTACAACCTTCAGTTTTTATACCAAGATGTGACATTCCCATTTTAAGACTTTAAAAACAATGGATTTTTTTTATACATAATGTTCATTGTTCTAAATTAACATAATTTAGAACACACATGCCAATTCCAATCCATCTTATAATAGAAAACCATATGTGTAGTCATTTTTACTCCCATCACAAAAGGAAGGAACCCCGTGCACGCCGGCCTATCACCCAGTAGAAGTTGAGTGCTCACCCGAGGCACGCATGGGTACCGAGTCTCTCTTTTATGTGAGTTTAGTGGGAAGCATCATTTATGATTAGTGTAAGAGTTTTTATGAGGGAGGTTGAAACATACAAGGACCATAGGGCTCAGAATGGCCTCTAGATCCTTGCAGTCACCTTAGACTGAGTACTTTAACAGAATCTAGAACATGCATTATGACAGAAAGAATTATAAAAGCATTCATACATAGCGTGAAATGAAAGAGAACTCATATGAGACAAACATGCATTAAAACCATTGATATCCATGTCTATTTATAACAAGTAACCTCATTATATTCATTGATTCATTACAGAGTGTCACAAAGAGCTGGCCACATTCATGCATATCACATGACCTATGTAACTAAGATAACAGAAAAATAAAATTTACAACTCCATTCTTAGTACATTCCTTCTTGAATACAAATATCCACTCGCAGTAATTCTGCAGAGCTCCGCTCACTCTCTAACCCGCTATACCTCATACTTATATATCTTTTACTCCACAAGAACTTGTATTTATAATTCTCTTACATTGCCAACTCTCCTTCCAGCGTCCTCAGATACTGGTGCCAAGTAGTTAAATGTGGTCCATGCAAGCATGCTTCTCTAGGCCTGGGCTTTCCACTTTATCTCATGATGTTCTTCTAGAAGATTCCATCCGAGGCATGCTCTTTCCTGGGCCAGCCTATCGCAAGGCTGGCATCTTATCCACATGCAACTAATCACGCTTTTCACGTGTTCTGCCCTGGGCACTCAAATTAACTAAGTCCCGAGCCTCCTTTTGCACGTTACACGTGCTATGTCCTTCCCTAAACCTTTCTCTCATGCCCTTTTTCCTTGCATGCCTTTTCATAACTGGGACCCTGAGCGTCTATGCGCCTTCATACTTGGCCAATATTCCAAGGGTCCAACATCACCCCACACTACGTCTGTTCTCTATCCTCAGAAACATTTTACTTGACCAAGATGCCTGTTGTCTAGGGAACCAATGAATATTCTTACACTTTACAAAGAATAAGGAATGAAAGAATTGGGGAAAGAATGAAGAATGGGGGGGATATCAATTTAACAAGCTAGGAAAATATTTCCAAAGGTCTGCCTCTACCGTTTTCCATACTTTGACCTCGCCCTGTGCCTTCTAGTAGAGGTCACCCACCAAGGTGCTCACTTCATCGAAACTCAGGACAACTCCATGGGTGCCCAAAATGTCAACAATCTACTCCATTTCTTTACCCAGGTCCTCGAGTTTATCCATCCTTCTAGTAATTTGGGGGTATAGTTCCTTTAGTTGGGCCTTAATTGAGCTCCTTAAAGCCTCAATTGCCTCTGATTTCTTCTCTACTTTGGCCAGAACCTTGTCCCTCTCTGCCCTATTCCCCTTGTTCTTTTCTTGGAATTATTTTAGTTCTACTTCAAGTGTGGTGACCAAGGAGCTCGCCACCTTATCTCTATCCACGCATGTATCATATGTGGCCTCCACAGATTGGGAAGTGATCTTAACCTCCATGAGTACTTGGCTGTACTTGGCAATGAGCACTACCACCTTCAACCTATGTCCTCCTCTTTCAAGTGTGTGGCCACTTCTTCTTGTAGATTCCAGGGCTAAGGGTCATCTCTCCATAGTGAAGGTGTCATACACTCCATGGTGAGCATGTCTTAGATCTTCTATACACTCTAGGAGGGATGAGTACTTTTGTGCAGGTGGTGCTAAGTCTGGGTACTTTAGGAGGATGGTGCCTTTGATAAACTCTATTTTATTGTAAACTTCCTGCACCTTTACCTTCTCTTCCTTCAACTCATGCCTTAACTGTGTACTGATCAGTTCTTCCTATTTCAAGCTCTTGGCCTTCTCCGCTAGTTCTTCTTCCTTCTTTCCTAACTTCACCTCCAACACTTTGATCCTATCGTTGCGCATGAATAATCTAGCCTCGGTCTTGACCGCGACCTTGTTTAGTGCATTGTAGAATTGCTTGTCTGAGAGCTCCTAAGCATTCACTAAGGGATTGACCCCCTTAGATTCTAGCAATGTGATGAGTGCTCCTTGGTAGACTTCAAAGTCTGGCTCATCAATGTGGGACTCAAACACCCAAGAGAGAATCTTCTTGGTTTTGGGGTACGCGCTGTCCTTCTCAAAATACCCCATGGCTATGAGCCTCTCAGTGGGTATGGTGCTCTGGAATCACACGCATAAGAACCTTCCTTGTGTCATCAACATATCCCATTACCTATCTCTTGTTCTGCATCAAGAGTTCTTTGGCCCGAGCACATGCCTTTGGGGATGCTTACTGTCAGAACGGGGCCTCCCAGGCTATCATGATGTTTTTCTATGTTCTCCTCCTTCCCCTCTATCAACACTATGTCTGCACTGCATTCCAACTCTTGGTCTACCAGGACCTTGAGAATTTTCTGTGCTTCTCTCTCTGCCACCTCAGTGATCTACTCCTTTCTAAAAATTATGGCTCCCACCTTTTCCCTGGAAATCTCCTCATCCTCCATGTCTTCAGTGTCTTCCTCATCCTATGTGCCCTTGTGCCATGTGAATACAAACTCCTACTTCTCACCTCCACTCTCCTCTTTCTGATTCATAGACGTTAAAGACATGTGGCTCATGGTCTTTCCCTACCTCTTCTTCCTTGCCATCATCTCCCTCACTCTCATCTTCTCTTTCTCCCAAGTATTTTTCTAAGCTATCAGTCACCTCCGAGTCAGCTTCCTTATCCACCCTCTACTTTTTCCTGAGAGGTGGTTCCTGATCAGGGGATTCGGCCTTATCTTCTTCCTCAGGTGATTCTTCCTTAGAGATGGGTTGCCTAGGCACCTCTACCTCTGGTGTCTTCTCCTTCACTGGAGACTTCTTTCTCCGTATGTAAGTGCTTGGCTTAGCGCTCGTGGATGGCATGCTCACTGTCTGAATGGTTTGCACAATTGGTGCTTCTTCTTCTCCTCTCCCTATTTTCTTAGACGTTGGCTTCTTCTTCCCCAAGGGGTCTTCAGGTATGGAGATTTCATTCTCTAGATACGCACCCTTCTCAAACTTCAGCCTTATGCGTAAGTACATGCACGTCGCTGATCCTCCAGCGATGGGTAGCATCATCGGCCTTGTCATTTGAATCTCGTGCGACACATACTTTTCCATGTACGGACACTTGCCACCGGGGTAATTCAACTTCTTCCTCATCTCCCTATGTTCCCAGTCTAGACTACCCAGCTCTAGCCTTAGCTTCTTTGACTCCTTAAATTTGTTCACCCCCACTTTGAAGTATTGAGAAGTGAACATGAAGGGAAGCTTGCACCAAGGGCTCCATGATTCATCTATCAGCTTGAATCTACCCAGGTAGTAGTGTTGATAAACCGTGAATTTGGCTTCCCCCTCGGTGGCCGTTGGGATTTGTTTAGGGATTCTCCACTCTGCCATGAACGCATTCCTCAGGCGCGTGTACCATTTTTCTAGCCACGCCTTGTGGGGTGTTGTCATTGTATCACAGGCATATTTTTCAAACCTCTTCACTGGGTGAAGGATCCTCGGTGGGGTACTCCCATACAAATTTGTCTAGTGCGTCAGGCACCCCAATCTCTGTGAATACAATGGTGAGAAAGACGTTGCTGAAGAGGATCCTGTCCCCTTCCTTCGTGTAACTGAAAATTTCCTCTGTGATGTATACGGATAGGTTGTATATGGTTCCCTCTGCAATCTTCCTACAGACATGTAGCCAAGGTTTGTTGACCTGTGTCCACCTCTCCTGGCCATTCAACTTAGTCACCAAATGCATGGCCATTTTCATTATGGGGTCCTTGATGTCTGAAATGTCATAGTACCATGACCCCTTCTTACAGGCATACTCAGTGATGGTCTCTTGAATGGCCTCCTTATCACCAAGGTCATCTTCTAGGCTATCTCCCTCACATATGAGGCCTGTAAATTTTGAAATCAGCTGGGGATTCACCCACATATTTCTCCCTACAAAGTGGATGTAATATTTCTACACCTTTGACATCAACCACTGGTACAAGCACTCTGGCTTTCCAAAATAAGGAAACTCATAGAGTTGCAACAGCCCTGCCTTCTCCATTTTAACCTTAACATCATCATCGTATATAGGAAAACCCTCAGGTGTTCATTTGTTGGTGGGGTGTACTAATTCCAATGCCATTTATTTTTCTATTGTGTTCATGCAGTGATTATAGTCACTAACAGGTACACTTCTTAAGTGGGATTCCCATTCCTTCCCCATCATCACCCCATCTGGGTATTGCATCTCTGCATACCATTCTTCATTTGTGTCTACCTCGGGTTCTGGTTATTTAGCCTTGGCTTTGCCCTTTCCTTTCTTGGGTGCCATGGTCGAGGTATTTTTATCACTCCTATTCTCTCCTTGTTACTCTGTCTTACTTCTTCCAATCCTCCAATCTTAAATCCATGATACAATCCTTCTGAACCCATGCCCTAGTTTGTCAAACCCTAACTGGGATGAAAATATTCACAAGACAGCGCCTCTTCACTCTTTCCACACCCGTGTAACCCCTTCTGGTTCGCAAACTCAAACTGGCTACTTCAATCTCATAGATCTTCCTTCACTCGATCAAATCTGAAAGCCCTAGTTTATGGAACTCACTTATATCTCAAACTCTTCTATTTCACAAAGTAAAAATGAGAGTGCCCCGACCCTTTACTTATAGTTTTTCTCTTTTCTGAACATTAAATGCTACTTCACCTACCACCATACTTTGTTCATTTAATGTGGATTTTTCAAACAAATTTCATCTTCAGCACCTTCACTTACGCACCCAACCTACGCAAAAAATCTTCCAACCTTCTGGCGTGCAACCAATCCAACCTGACAGGAGACTCTTGTGCACGCGTAACCCACACTGAAGGCACTTCTTCTATCCTGATCCTTTCTCTCACCTACCTCATGTTGCTTTAAATGCACTTTCTCCTTCTATGGGATCTATAAGTAGCTTTATCCTGGCACCAACCATTCTTCCATCTTCCTCTTTATATACCTCTTTCAACCTGGCTACTCAACAAGGCTTTTCAACACAACTTCATTGGTACTTTAATCACGCACTTCTTCACTTTTCTCCACCCCACACTTAAAGTGATGCATAGTCCTCTACGCACTCACAAATTCTCCAAAAATAGCAATAAGGTTACCAGTGCCCAGGGTGCAAAACAAAACAACAACATGAAAGGGAAACACAAGAAAGGGAAAATGCATAAAGGAAACTTCTAAGCTAACTAGCAAAAATGCCTTATTTACAAACACCAATAAGACTTATTTATAGTAGGGCTTTAGCCTACTCCCATTGAAGTGTCCAGGAAACTTCATCCCATCCAACACTTGTAACTGGCATGCACCCTGAATCAAGGATGTATGAGATTTTGTAAGGACCCAACCAATGGACTTTCAACTTCTCAGGATGGTGCAGAAACCTAGAATCATATAATAACACCATCTGCCCAACCTCAAACTTCTTGTTTCTAATATGGTGATCATGCCAAGCCTTTTTCTTTTCCTTTTCCATTGTTTGGCTCCATCGGGTGAGTGATCATCTCTCATCTAGTTTCATTAACTCATCAATTCTTTCTTCCAATGCTTGTTCATCGGCTAACCCTCCTGTGCGTGCTATTCGCAGAGAAGGCAACATAAATTCAACCGGAAAAATAACTTCCATGCCAAACACCAATTGAAAAGGTGTGGCTTTATTTAGTCTTTTATATGTTGTCCTGTAAGCCCATAATACTGCCGATACTTTGTCATCCCAATCAAGTCTTCTGACATCACAAATTTTGGTCAAGGTATGACTCAGTATCTTGTTGAATGCTTCTGCGGTTCCATTTTCTTATGGGTGATAGGGCGTAGTCTTGTGATGCAGCCACCATGAATTCTGATAATAGGATCCTCATGGTCTCATTCAAGAAATGTGTACCCCTATCACTGGTCAAACTCAAAGGGCATCCATACCTCGTGATAATGTTTTCCCATAAGAACCTTGTTGTTGTTGCTGCCATGCAATCTTTAGTTGGGGCTGCCTCTGCCCACCTTGTGAGATAATCTATGCAAGTGATGACATAATGTGACCCAGTCCTATGCACTATCGGTGTAATAGGTCCTACAAAGTCTATCGCCCACTTTTCAAAAGGCTCCGCACTAGGAATAGGGTGCAAAGGCATCTCATCTCTCCTCCCTAGTTTTCCAATGCACTGACAATGGTCACAGGATTTACAATAGTCTCTATAATATTTGTACAAGGTTTCCCACCAAAAACCTACCATTAATATCTTGTGCATGGTGGCATCACCTACATAATGCCCACCCGCACTTCCTCCATGTGCTTCCTCCATGATGGCTAGGCGCTCATGCTCTAAGACACATCTGCGCAAAACTTCATCACATCCCAATTTGTATAAGTCTCCACTGATTAACATGTAGGGCACGACGCATATGGCCAACTACTTCTTTTCCAATGTCTTCATTCCATCCAGTGCCACACCTTCCTTTAAGAATATTTCAATCTCTTCCAAATCGAGGGTGCACGCCGCAATCTAAATAGTTTGTGTCTGGCATTGCTTCCTCAATACTTTGCAATCCTCCCCTGAATCAATTATTGATAGATGATCAGGCCCACAGTTGATTTTTCCAGGTTTCACTACAACGGTGAATTCAAACTCTTGAAACAACAACACCCATCGACATATGCGTCCTTGTAGAATAGGCTTGTTCACTAAATACTTCAATGCCATGTGGTCGGTGTAGAACACAAAGGGTGTTGCCAACAGATACTGTCTAAACTTGAAGAGTGCGTAGATCATTGACAATGCCTCACACTCAGTTGTGGTATAATTTTTCTCTGCTGGTGTCAGCTTCCTACTTGCAAAATAGAGAGGATGATCAACAATCCCTTCACCTGGCTATGCAAGCACTGCTCCAATGGCGGTCCCTGAGGCATCTACATGAACATGAAAGGGCTTGTCCTAAGAGGGAAACCGTAAAATAGGCACGGTAATAAGCCTATCTTTTAATGTATCAAACGCCCTCTATCTGCGCCTCTCCCCAATGGAAGGCACTTTTATGTCTAAGCAACTCTTCTAACGAAGCGGACATCTTGGCATATCCCTTAATGAATTTTCTGTAATAGCCCGCATGCCCAAGGAATCCACGCACTACGCTCTGGCTAGTAGGCTCCCTTAACCCCACAATAACTGCAACCTTAGCGGGATCTACTAGCAAGCCCTCCTTACATATGATATGCCCCAATAAAGTCCCAAAGGGTGTAGCAAACACACATTTCTTAATGTTGAGGGATATCCTCAACTACCTACACCTCTCAAACATTAACCTCAAATTGTCACAATGGTCTTTAACCAGACCATATACTGTCCAGTCATCCAAATAGACCTGAAGAAACTTATGGATGAAGTCCTGGAATGCTTGCACCACTATGCATGAAAAGATAGCTGGCGCATTCTTCAACCCAAAGGGCATGACCGTATATGCAAAAATTCCCCACTCGGTGGTGAAATTTGTCTTCTCCTGGTCTTCCTTTGCAATCCGGACTTGGTGGTACCCTGAAAATCCATCTGTAAAGGAATAGATTTCATGCCCAACGACTCCTTCCAAAATTTCTTCAGTGAAGGGGGTTGGAAATGGATCAATGACACAAACTACGTTTAATTCCCTATAATCCACACAAATTCTAATCCACCCATCCTTCTTGATGTTGATTACCATCAGACTTATCCACTCTGATTCTTCCACTACCTCAATGATCCCAGAAGCTATCATTTTTTCTATCTCCTCCTTGACCTTCACGCGCAAGTTGGGATTCATCCGGTAGGGCCTTTTCCTAACCAGGCACACACCATCCTTCAGTTTTATCTTCATCTCCCCCAAGGAATGGTGAATGCCTTTGAGCTCATGATACCCACGTGGGAATAAATCCTCAAATTCACGTAACAGATCAATGATCTTCGATACTTCCTTCTCTATCCAGTAATCCCCAATAATAGCTTCCTTAGGTTCTTCTTCTGAACTGATGTTAACTTTCTTCGTCTTTAAAGGCTCATGGTAGGCACGCGTGTGAGCATCTGCACTGTCCACTACCTCACGCATCCCTACAGAATGGCTAACATCTAAGATTTTTGATTCCTCTCCATCAATCACATATACCAACTTTCCCTTCTCTTTTTCCAAACATGTGTGCTCAAGCTGTAACTCTTCTGCTTCCTCTTCTTCTTCAAAACGTGCCTCCAATCTTGGTTCACCTAGTAGTTCCAATAGCCTATCTTCTATCCTGGAACTATCCCCCATGGTAAGGCACTTGATACCCTATAAGGCCTTATCAAGCAATGGCTTGGTACTCTGATATTCAAAGGTTTGAATAAGGTCAGCCACGAGCTCTTGCCAATTCCTTGTCTAGCGGCGTGTCTCCAAATGAATGTACCATGTGCACACGTAACCCTACAGTGTAGAATACAACTTGTGCACCCAGAGGGATGGTGGAAAAGCTTCCACACCTTCTCTCTAGACCCATTCACACTCCTAGATATGGAAAGAGGTGGGCTCCTTCCCATGGTACTCCTTGATGATGGTGGGTACATTACTCCTGGAGAATCTAATAGAGAGAGAAATTCTTACCTTGTGCCATTCTAAAAGGCTCTCTTGATGTGTGGCCCACCACTAAGCTACTGTGCTGAGCAAGACATAACTTAACATCTCCCTCCATTCCTTCTCATCCTTCCACTGAGCTTCTACCTCCTACAGAAAGATCTCAGGGAAGGCTCCTCCTGAATACTTGGGTAGTTCTTTTCCTCCAAGGTGCCTAACCGTGTCCAAATTTTTTACCTTGGTCACCAACCCTCTCAACTACCATCCCATTAATTCATAAGTTCCATGCACCCAATTGTCACATGCTAGACTGGTGGTATCACTCACTGACTGAGCATCTTCAAACTAGATAACCCCGTTAGTAGGGTGTATCATCTCAGGGTCTCTGATTGAGCACACATAAATCTTGTCCAGAACTTCTTCTCCCAATGGTTCAATATAGGGTGTCGACTTCCCATCAACTAGGGGTATAATGACCCATTCCTCCTTGTTCTCGAAGATGATGTACCCTTTATTGAACCGAAGGTCCGCATTGTTTTTGTAACACCAAGGATGCCCAAGTAGTGTTGGGAAATTTTCCACCTTGGTGAGTGCCAAGACTTCAAAGTCCCTAGTAAACTTGGCTCCCTAGATAGTAATAGCCACATCCTTCAAGACACCGATGGGCATTGCCTTAGTCTTTTTTTCCATATACAACACATTCGAAGATGGCTGTAATGCAGGTCTTCCCATCTGATGCCATGCATCCAAAGTTAGAACATTAACCTCCATGCCTATGTCAATGAGGATATTGCTGAGGAGCCATCCATCTACAACTGCATTCAATGTAATCTCCTTGTCATAGTTGAGGCTGTGAGGGGGAAGGTTCACATGCAAGACCTGTCTCTGGTGCTCTTCTCTGGCACATGTTACCTTCTCTCTCAACCAGGATCCTAGCAAGGGAATGATATTCTCCTGCCTTAGCATTTTACACACCTCCTTGACCTCATCCAGGTCATCCTTTTGCACCTCGACTCTCCTTCCTTGTTCCTCCCTCCTAGATTGCTCCTTTAGACACTGGATCTCCCCTTGTAAGCTTCAAATAACATCCATGGTGTCCTGATATATCTCCTTTTGATGTGTGGGGTCTGGATATTTTCCATGAATGACCTCCTCTCTTGAAACCAAGGTTTTCTATCTTGGTACCTCTCTCACGCGTGTGGCTTCTACCCTTGTTGTTACCAAGATAGGCTCCAAACCTTCATCCCATGTTACCCGAGGCATCCATTATATGTCTGCCTTCTTAATAATGACCATTGCAGTGCCATTTTCCTTCTAGTGCTTCTGATTCATGTGCTCAAATAATTTTGGGCACTCCTCATACTTATGCTTCTTTCCACACCATGAGCACTGCAATAGGTCCAGGAACTCATGCTTGTAATGTTCTGTAGATCCACAGTTGAAACATGTTCCATGTATGGGAACTCACTCCTTCCTCCTCCATGGTTACCTCGACCACGGAATCCTCCTCGAAAACCTCTTCCATGTGTGCCTCCTTCTTCACACTCCTCATAACGGTGATCATTATCCTTGGAACCAGTGGTAATGCTGGTTTAGAACACCCCATGATCAATGGCCTCATGGATCTGATCAATGAGCCTATAGTCCTTAGTATCATGGGTTGTAGAGGTGTAAATTTTACAATAACAAGATACATTCTTCCTGATCGTGCGTTGCAGCAAGGGACATCTACTTGCATCATGGTCCCCATGAAAAATTTCACAATCCACTGTCAAAGTGCGTACCATCCTCCAGGGGAAATTATCCTTAATGTGTCCCTCTATTTCACAATCTGTGCACCACAAACCACTGCGAGTCTCATGGGTTGTGTTCACAGATAATTTTTCCAACTATTTTTCCATAGCAGCAATCTGAGCCTCCAAGAATGGGCTAACGCCAATATCAATACTACCAATAGCTTCAGCATACAGGGAAACTTCTAATGCTTCACGCGGGTCTGTAAAATTTTTATGAGATAAGGCCCTTCTAAAAGGGGTGATCAATCCTCCAACAAACCACTATGCATGCTGAGAAGGATGAATATCATATGATAATTTAGACAAGAGAGTTTTAAATCGTGCATCATACTCCCGCACACTCTCTTCCATTCCTTGCTGAATCTCCTTCAAAGCGATGATGCTCTTCTGCTCAAACTCAGGAATGTGGAACTCTGCCAAGAATGCATTCTTTAAGGTAGTATAGTCCACCACCATTTGATGAGGGTCATACTTCCTATACCAGTTATGTGCGTGCCCTTGCAACATGGTTAAAAACTGACTAGCCTTCTGTTTTGGGGTTGTGATACCCTTCGCACACCATAGCAATTCACACTTGTGAACATGTTCTGCAGCATCCTTAATGCCCCTGTAATCTAGTAAATGCAGAGACATTTCAAAGAATACTTGAGGTGGTGGCTGGGGTCCCTGTCCTCTGAGCCAGAGCCTTGGTTCCCTCTGGTGTTTCCTCCACCACCTGATCCACCAGGTCTACTAGGTCCTATGCCTCCATAGCCACCAAATCCACTAGAACCACTGGGTCCAATAGGGCCTGTACGAACTGTGCCAAGCACCCCCACGGTCCCACTGAACTGTGCACCAATGGTCTATGATAGCGCTCCACTCCCACTACTGTGTCCCGTGCCACTCCCTGATGCAAGACCAAAAGCTTGTACACTTGCTCCTTGTCTAAAGACTCCTCCAAATACTAGAATATGTGCATCCATAGAAGAAGGGACTGTAAAATTGTATCTCCTAGGCATGGATCTGTCTCTTCCACTGATATCAACTGGGTCAATAACACTTCTTCCTTGTTTAGGAAAACTAAGCGTCAGGGCTCGGTCACTGGGTGGGTTCAGATATGTGCCAACGACTCTCCTTTCTCCATGTAATGAACTCTCACAAGAAGCTGAAGGGGTCTCCCTCATGCACTTGCCAAGATGGGGTAGCACAGACTGCTCAGGTTCCATGTCCTCCGCGTGAACCTCAACTCCTTCCCACAATGTCTGTCTCCATAGATCCATCACACTATCATCCTCACATCGTCTAGAAATTTCCCTTTCATGCGCTTCACTATACTTGAGCCATCTCTCTTCCCTCTCCTTCTCTTTCGTGATATCTACCATCTTCCTTCACCCAAACTCCCTTACCCAATGCTCAAAATGGTTTAGCCTGCCTTGGGGAAAGCCTCTAAACTCATGGTAACCATCAATATATTCATATCTAGAGGAATATCTCATAAAAATGTTCCTCTAGGTTCCCACAGAAATTCAAACTCAGTAACCTCTAGATAAGAATATGTAGAAATGGCATGCTCCAGAGTGTAGCTAGCCAGTACTCTTCTCCACCAATGATCTACAACATGGGTCCACATCAGATCTACATCCTGCAACCTTTGGTAGTCTTCTTTGGTCCATACATGTGATCCATAACACCAAATTGATCTAGATGCATCAGCTGAAAGCCATTCATATAGTTCTACTAGGAAGCCACAGAAGAAGGTCTCATATAGATCATGGTAGAGGTTCTCTTCTACCCATCTACATGCATTAAACTTAGGTCCAGTGCTGAATCTCTAAGAAAATTCATCCTCCGTGCTCTTGAACCATGATTCAACATTTTCCAATGTTAACCACTATGTCATTCCTCACTACACAGATCATGATGTATGTTATATCCCACTACAACTTTAAAAAGAGGTCCCAGAGATGGAACCAAGATGTAGTCATTTTTACTCCTGTCAGAAAAGGAAGGAACCCCATGCACACTGACCTATCACCTAGTAGAATCTGAGCACTCACCCAAGGCACATGCGGGTACCGAGTCTCTATTTTATGTGAGTTTAGTGGGAAACATCATTTATGATTAGTGTAAGATTTTTTATGAGGGAGGTTGAAACATAAAAGGACCATAGGGCTCATATTGGCCTCTAGATCCTTGCAGTCACCTTAAACTAAGTATTTTAACAGAATCTAGAACATGCATTATGACAAAAATAATTATACAAGCATTCATACATAACATGAAAGGAAAGAGAACTCATATGAGAGAAATATGCATTAAAACCATTGATATCCATGTCTATTTATAACAGGTAACCTCATTATATTCATTGATTCATTACAGAGTGTCACAGAGAGTAGACCACAGTCATGCATATCACTGGATGTATGTAACTAAGCTAAAAGAAAAAGAAAAATTACAACTCCATGCTTAGTACATTCTTTCCTAAATACAAATATCCACTCGCAGTAATTCTGTAGAGCTCCACTCACTCTCTAACCCACTATACCTCGTACTTGTATCTCTTTTACTCCACAGGCACTTGTATTTATAATTCTCCTACACTACCAACTCACCTTCCAGCGTCCTCAGATCTGGTGCCAAGTGTCGAATGTGGTCCATGCGAGCATGCTTCTCCAGGCCTGGGCTTTCCACTTTATCTCATGATGTTCTTCTAGAAGATTCCATCCAAGGCATGCTCTTTCCTGGGCTAGCCTATCACCAGGCTGTCATCTTATCCACGCACAACCGATCACACTTTTCATGTGTTCTACCCTGGGTGCTCAAATTGACTAAGTCCTGAGCCTCCTTTCACATGTCACATGTGCTATGTGCTTCCTTAAACCTTTCTCTCATGCACTTTTTCCTTGCACACCTTTTCATAACTAGGACCCTACGTGCGTATGTACCTTCATACTTGGCCAATATTCTAGGGGTCCAACAATATGCAATTGTAAATGACTCGGTGAACACCAATCTCTCATGTTAGCTTAGTAATGTGTATACAAAATATAATTGGTTCCTTTACCTTTTTAGGGTACCCGAGTGTTCTTCTTAAGAGGCCTATCTGAATATTTGTTACTAATATTCATCTGAAATCCCACTTCTTAAACTAGGTGACATAGGACAACACATCTAGTAACTTGTGATACTTTGGCCAAAGTTTTTAAACATGTTTATCATGTTTACATTCCTTGAAGAATATTCATCAAATGGAATTAATTCCCTTTCCACACTTGTTATGTTATATAGAGTGGTCTTTCTTGACTCTTTTCAGTCCTATCTGATTCAAGATTTCATACTAGACAAGGTAACAACATGCACTAGTGTGGAAGACTACTCATGGTGACTAAGGGTACATAGACATACTCAATAAACATAATTCGATTGGGTGTGTCTAGTTATCCTAAGTCAACAATAATTGACCTCGATACTAGATCATGTTTTTATCTTTGTATAGGATAGAACCGTGATCCAGTCTTACTTTTATGTCAATCAGGTTAAACAAACAAAGAGAGGTGTTGAGATATATCAACTACATCATAGTATCCTGTAATGAACCCAGTCATTACAAAGGTACTACACACTGTAGTTGATGTGTACCAACATCTAACTGAGTTTCCTCAACTAGACTAACACAACTTAGGTTATAAGTTATTAACCTAATAATCACTTCATTAAAGATTAACTACATCAACGCCTAAAGATTCAACTAGGTTAATTAATCTATAAGGTTGTAAGTTGAATTTACATGTGAGGTAGGTATGCAGGTAAAATTTTCTTCCTAACCACTCAGTTACATGTTTAAGTTTATCATTAAATGAAACAACTTACATCATGTACTATCATAATAGATCTTACACGTAACAAAATATGTTAATTAGTTCCTTAATTATTTCAGCCCTAGCTTAAATAACTTCCACATAACCCTTTTTATTTTAGAATTCATGGAGATGAAGTCTAAATTACATTTAAATCCTTTTAAAACATTCCAGTTTATGATTAAGGAAATCTGCCTAAAGAAGTACATACATCCATTTACTTACAACATTCCTAACACTTTAAACAAGTTCTTAAATTATGTCACAAGGATTGATCTCAAGGGAATTATCATTTTTCCCTATATTAGGGACTAATGTACATTTATAAAAATTGATTTCATATGTTCCAAATACATCCATAATTCATACATAAATGTAACTATAAAAATCAATCATAGCTCTTTCATATATTTATAAATCTAATTAAGAGTGTTAACTTATTAGTTGTATCTCTTTATGTGGCAATTAAACCAACTGATTTAAGATTCACAAACTCAAATTTTTACAAAAATAAGAACTATTAAGCTCTAATTCTTTAACTCTAAACATACATATAATGCCCTCCTTCCTTTATGACATTACTTAATAGTACCCCACAATACATGCCAAATAAGGTATTTCTATAAGGTAGAAATCAATAATCATCACATTATTTATTCATCAAAAAGGACTGATACATTCACTGAATCCAAAAGTCTTTTAGAGATTACAAAGAGTCATAACAACAGCACAAAAATAGTTTTATTACGACTCTCTTTTCCGACAAGTACATCTCAAGTAATGTCACATATTATCATAATAAAGATACAATTTATTTACTAAAATAGATGTAACTTTCTATATGTCTATCTCCTTTCATCTTTTACGAATTCCATCTACAAAATTATTAGCACGGGTTAGTTCATTTGAAATGAGCATAATAAACACTATAGAATTAAAATTTTGTGCTTTTAACTAACTATTTGACAAAAAGAACACTGTTGTTTATAAAACAATACTGAAAATACAACCATAAAAAATAGAAAAAAATTCCATAAAAGATTACAATCAAGAAGGGGAGAAAAGATTTAAGGTTCAATATGTAGAGTTAATCAATCAACATAGCAACCCCATCTTTTCATCATAAAACTATTTCAACATACATGAAATAATACAACAGATTTTAAGAAGAAGAAAACTCATTTCATGTATCCAAATTAAACTCCTTCAATCATCTAATTCTAATTTTCAAGAAGAATACAAGATACATAAACTATCTTTCAGACTAAATCTATTATTTGTACAACAATGAATATTTCATTCCAACTAAATGTCATACCATCTTAGACTCATCCTATAGCCTAGGAAGTACATTTATCATAAATCATTCCATACAAATAGTTAAGGATGAATTGATCACTATAAACAATGAAAGTAATTCTCAGTTGAATCATCCTAAGGGTCCCAAGTTCCTTTTTTTGTATTTAATTTAAGGTAGTAGTCAAAACTAACATCATACAGACCTTATCAACCATATTTTGATTACTTATAATAGTCTAAGAGAACAATATATCTTTCAAGGTCACTAACCAACTTAATCTAATCATTAGTATTCCATAAAATATCAGATTCGTTTAAGTTCAAAACTTACACAAGGCTCACTACTTTCTTATGCATAACATAACTCTGAGACATTGCATTAAGTTCCATAAAAACTTGAAGACCTTTCACAAAGTTAAAAAGTGATAAAATCATAGCAGCCCAAAGAAGGGACAACAATAATACCCAAGTAAACAATTTCCCCAACCTATGATTAATGAGGAAATGAGTGAGATTTTAGTCTCCTCATCTATCCAGACACAACTGAAGAAGAGTTATAATTTATTTATATAAAGAATAACGAAAGGATACAAAATAGATTTTTGTATGATGGATGCACATAAAGTGGTGAAACAAATAAGGAGAAATCACGTACAACCAACAACATCTTAATAGAGATTCAACATAGTCAAGAATTGGATGAATATAAAAGAACTAGGAAAAGGAATAGAAACCAAAACATCCAACCTTTACATGTCATATTTTCAAGAAAGACAAGTCCTAAAGCACAATTCTATTAAAGGTTAAAGGATCAATTCATTTCCTAACAACCTAGTGAAGGAAGAAAAAAGAGAACAAAAGGTATAATCTGAAGCAGACCTCCAATGAACTCAAAACCATTTAACAAGAAGGTAGATAAGCATTTGAGAATTCTCCAAAATAAGAGTTAAGCATTCATCAACAATTCATAAAATCTACCCTAGATCCAAAAGACCTGTTACGGAGCTCAAAAAGCTCAAAGTGGTTTTAAGAGAACATGAAAAAGTATGCAATAGGAAAAAATTACTTTCTTGGATATAATTTCATGTATAATTTCAACGAAATGAGAAAATACAACAATACAATACCCAAAATGGGTTACATGAAGTGGTTATTCCTCTAATAACCTACAGTCTCGAAGTAGGTTGAAACAAAATAACACTTTCCACTATCATTATCAATCAACCACACTCAATATTAAACATTTTTTTCTTCCCAAAATGATGGTGTAATGTTTATACAAAGAATCCTTCAAAATTCATTTAATGAAAATAGCAAGAGGACATACCAGTTGAAATCTAAGGATTTCTACATACCCATGCTAATGTTTAATACATGCAACTATTAGCATAAGTTTTTCCCCAATCGAGAACAATGATGGTCTTTAAAGTCTATAACAATAATAACATCAAACAAAAACACCAGATCATCAAGGTCCTTGACCTAAGTATTGATACTTAACAAGGTTTCCTATATTTGAGACTTCCCACAATGATACAAATGGAAAACATTCAAGAAAGATTCTTCAGATTCTAACAAACCAAGATATAAACATTGCAAGAAAAACCTACAGTCAAAAGTTTACTTAACAAAGCATAACTCTTTTTCAAGCCAATTTTTTAAGGATTCAAGCAGAAGCAAGATTACCTAGAAGTATGAAAATGATAATACTAGATCTCATGTTCCAACTGTCATACCAAAATCAATAATGCATCCAAAGAAACAAAACAAAAACACCATTGAAGAAAAAACTTAAACGATCAAAGAATCAAAACCAGAATATATCCATAAAGAGCAGAGTTTTTTTATGAATTCTTAAGTAAATCATAAGAATTAATGGATAGGGCCTATAATTCCTGATAGATCTCTTGTCTTCAATTTTTCACATAAAATCACCAAGTAGAGCTTCGATTCTTACCCACAAAACACCAAAAAACCCTCAAAACATTCTTCTTCTTCTTCTTCTTCTTATAGTTTTCACAGTGCTAACTTTATCATTCCAACACCATGTAAGGAAAAAAAATTCATGTAAGGATTCAAACTATGGTTTGAAGAGAAAAAACCACATGTAGAGATTAAGCTTGAAAAATACCAAATGACCAAAAAAACTGAAATCCTTCTTCTTTCCATCTTCATCTTTCCTAGGTGGTTTTTCACCATTTCCAAAAATATTAAATGTCCAATAGGACTGAAAATCCTTCCATTTCTCCCACCACTACCATCTTATGTTTGATAATGACTAAATTCAAAAATTCATGTAACTAATACTTTGCAAAGGAACCAACTCAACCCCCTAACATTCCTCATGAATTCACCAAATTTGACAGCAGAAAAGAGATAAGACCATAGTAATTCCTTATAAATTTCTAGAGGTTGGAGCCACCGAGCTTCCCCCTCTCTATGTCATCACATGGGTACTTTTTAGATTAGCAAAACATTAGGTTAGGTTCAACATTAGTTTAGGAACTAACATAGGTCCTTAGGTCTAAGTATAAAGTTTTAGTCTTAGGTCCTTTAGTTATTAACATCCCCCATTAACAAAAGAACATAGTAATTTAGGTTAGGTTACACCTCTAGGATAGAGTTACCAATTTAAGGAACATAATTTAATTATGTTCCTTAGTATATAGTAAGAATTGCATCCCAAATTATCAAAGAAGAACTAGATTACCACCCATGTTCAGATACAAAGCAGGGAGCCATGGAGATCACTCGTGACTTTGAGATAGTTAGAGTTCTGAGATCCTTTGACTTATCCAGCTTGGTCAATATGACCAGAAGATCATGAATTATAAGCATACCTTGGATAAATGAAATTGATCCAAGGTAATGTTGTTTTAAATCCAAAAAATATGAAAACTAAAGCACAATTTCAAGTGCAACAAAGACTCATGGATTAATTTCTCATTTCCCAAGTAGTGAATTATTCAACATAAGAAGAGATTAATTAATTTATTTTCTATTGAACATAAACATGGTAGAATTGTACCTATTTCAACAGATAACATATTATCTACAACAAACTTGATTTCATAGATCATAAGAGTACACCATCTTACAACAAGAATCAAGAGTCAATGTTTGCAACTTCAAAAATAGAATTCATCATAGATATCAACCATGTTATAGGTGTTACAGACCATCTTGAGTGCTTACAAGGCTTAAATGAACATGTTGTTTGAGTGATTGTGTGAATATTTTGAGAATGAGTGGTGTATGCCCTTAGTTACCATAATTTTTTGGGGACTAGATAAAGTTTTCCATTACACAACATTTTTGTATATCAAAATTTATAATGGAAAAGGGAGAGATTGGGCCATGGTGTAAAAACCCCTTTGTATTTACTACCATTTATTTTAAATGAACCATAAACCAGATAAAGGATGCACATAAGTTATTTGTTGATGCAGAAAAATTGGATGTTGATGTCCACACATTGCGTGCAACCTAAAAATTTAGCACTCGACCTACTTACATTGACGTTTTGGAGCCACATTTTCTTGACTTACACTCTCAATTCAACGTTACCATCAAGGGGTATGTCCATTGGGTGTTCATGAAGCTGTGCCCCAAAACACAAGGGGGGATGGATTTGGAGGTTACATATTCTCCCTTTCCAAATCCATGGGAAACACCAATCCCTCCCATGAAATAAGTCCTAGAAGAAGTGCAGGAAGAAAAGGAAGAAGAAGATGAACAGGATGAGGGAAAGCTAGATACTTCTATGAAGAGGAAGTATTACACGTACCACAATAGGAGAAATGGCACCAACACTTTGCAAGGTAGTGCTAAGGCCTCATTGTTAGGGCATGATGAAGTGAAGGAAGAGGAAGAGATTGAAGACAAGAAGTGGAGAAAACAAGATGCATCGAGCTCTACTACATGATCAGAGGAAGGAGAAGAGGAGGACAATGCCAAATTCAAGGGGAAGTTAGAGGGAAAACTTGAGAAGATGGAAGCTGAAGCTAGAGCCATGGTTGAAGGCAAGGCATGTGAGCAAGGGAAAGATAACTATGTAGAACCAGAGAAAATTCCAGCATGAGGCCTCCCTAGCATAGACCTCCGTCCCAGGAGAAGGAGATAAAGGGGACTCCTTTAGTATAAAGGAGGATAAAGGATTTACCATAGGATTAAATAAGTAGAGAACCAAGCATAAGGAAATAAGGAAGAAGTGGACCCCCGTGTCCCCACATATGGACTTTGTGGATGACCCCACAAAGGTGTTAAGCGCGAGGTTCCAAACCACCCTCCCACAAGAAAAATTGCATGGTTCAGATTTGATGGACCAAGATGGGGGTGTGTCCAGGACCAGGAAGATGTTCATCTGGAACATGCATATCCACTCCAAGGAACCTGAGTTTGAGGTCAAAAATCATGCAATCAGGACCATTTATTTGAAGAAGAAAAGAAGAGATGCATATAAGGTGATAGATCCTTACCACTTAACAGATGATCAGGCATGCAATGAATTGTAGAAGATGTCTGCAGAGGTGATTCAGCATATCTTGGATGTAGGATCCACTGTTCGTACCTTAGTCACAAAAAAGTAAGAGAAGGAAAATGAAGTAGATAGCATGTGCCAAGGATTGAAGGGAGAACAAACATGAACTAAGGAGGTGTATGACTGAGATGACGCCCTAGTAAAGAGAATTCTGGGACAATGTCCAACATTGGTAAGCTTGGCTAGAACTTATTATGAGGATGAAATGGAGTAACTCGAGGACCTCGTGGGGATTTTACTCATTAACATCAAGGATGACATGGGCCACATAGCTGCAGAGATCACAAATGAAAAAGAAGAGAACAAGGTCACCATTGAAGCAAAAATCACTGAGTTGGAATACTTTCTCTCCCAACTCAAGGAAGAAAATATACTAGCAGATAGGGGCTTTAACAACTGTAGAAAATGCAAGCCAATTATTTATGCATGGGTGATAGAGGATAAGGCAACCCTTAAGTTTTTGTAGAAGACCACCCAACCAACAAGGAAGAGCACACAAATTTGTTTGTTAACACCACATCCCAGAAGGAGAAAATCAAGAAAAAGCTTGAGAAGATGGACTTCAGAATAAAAAAACTTTGAGACTCCATCACTAAATGAATGGATGAGTTTGAAGGTGTCTATTGAACAGAAAAAGTATGATACTTAGTAGAAGGCACACAGAAGGTTCACGTATGGGACTAGGGTGTGTTTAAAGGAATGGAAGTTTAGGGAAGGAAACATGCATGAAAGACAAGGACATATTCAAGACTTAGCCATTTTCATGATTATGGGCTATTTTTGGAGATAGTGTGCAGAGAACACAAACCAAATAAAGACTTTTGCAACCCACTTTGGCTATTTTTGGAAGAGTTTCTACTAAGTGCTTTGCATGGATTCAAGCCAATAATAGAATTATTACTACTAGTTAACCAGGAGAGATCTATTATTAGCCCACTTACACGTGTGTCTATTATTGTAAAGGCACATGGCTATTTTCAGCATGCAACCTATTTTGGGAATTATGTAAGAGGTGAATGGAAAGTCCCCACCCTTATAAATATGTAGTGATTTGCATAGTATAGGAGGACTATGTATGAGCTATTGTGAAGTTATGCTGTTAGATTTGATGCACGTATAAGTTTGTGATACTAATATTGTAATAAGATTCTTATATTTACCGTGTTTAATATAATGAATTGTATTGACTGATTCAAGGTGTTAGACATGAATATAACTAGATCTTGCATGGTAGAATTCACATGGTTCTTGCTTGAATCCATTACTCCTTAGATATAGATCTGTACTATGCTTTGTAGAATGTTTATACCAATTATGGATCTGAATGCATTAACTCTTCATCTTGCTAACATCCTACACAAGTAAACCTAAATAGGGGCCTGGTACCTTTACATGCTTTGGGTGAGCGCTCAGTTTAGGCTGGGTGATGTGCTAGCACGCCTTGGTTATTTCTAGTAAATTCTAGGCTGCATCATTGGTTATGTTGCCAGGACCCTCTTTTTTAGTTGTTTTCAAGATGGTTTACAATGAAGACATATCAATTGACCCTATCAAGTGTTGAGGAATGGATACAAGATCTAGAAGAAGTATACACATGGAGTTTCATCACCAGATCTGAGTTTAACACATACGCATGGGTGGAACAGAATCTATATGATAGTTTTTATAAGAGATTATTTTCTATTTTTTTGGTAGAACTGTATGAGTGGTTGGTTGCTTATGCATCTAAAAGGTATTGGAGGTATCATGCACTTATCTGGATGCAGGAATAATTTCAACCCCTTTACGATGCTGATCTAATTTGGACACGCATTGTGGATACTTGGTTTTGTGGTGTTTTGAACAATTATATTTTGGAGTACTCAATTTCCACTTATTCTTTCCCAGAATTAGTGGAATTCCATTTTTATGATATCCTAGGGGAACTTACTTGCAAGGAATTCCAATGGCAATCAAAATATTTATGGTGACCCTAAACTTGGAAAGCAAACTGATGGATAACTAAACCCCACCACAAACAAGGGTAGGGGTAGGTTTGGTGAAAGATGGTAGACCTAGCGATAGAAAGGTAGAGAGATGAAAGGTGGATTAAGTATAATGAGGTGCGTGAGAGGGAGATAGAGAAGTAACAAGATGTTGCAGAGTGAATGGTGTTGAGGAGAGAGATGGATCGTGAAGGATTTGGAGCTCACGCAAAAGGCATGGAACCGAAGCATCAAGAACTCCCCTGGGTGATCATGACAAGGAACCCTCCTCGGTATCACATGGAAGTGTGCTAGTAGAGATGATCTGGGCCATGGGCGCACATCTCAATCTACCTGACAACCTAGCCCTTGCACTTGGTTTTCTAGTATCTAGTACGAAAAGTAGTCAACAAAATAATTTAGGAAGTGGGAGAGCAGGAGTAAGTCACATAGTAAGTACATCAATGGTAGGGAAAACATATTTGTTTTTGTTTTTAGGTACCTTTACAGGTGCATCATCTACATAGAATTCAAGCGGGCATAATTTTGGACTCACTTCTGAGAGTGGTAACACTTCATAGACTGTAGGGGTTAAATTCAGTACTACTATTGGGACACAGGGAATTACATGTTCTTGTCCACTTCCATCTATAGATGGAGGATCTAGAGGAATAAGTGGTTCTAGTTCTAGTGGATCTAGTGGTTTTGGAGGTAGAAGAAACACAGGAGGTTCTAGATCAGGTGGGAAAGGTCCACACTAACCCCAAAATATTTACATAGAGATGCCTCTTTGTCTTCCAGAATATAGGGGCATAGAAGATGTTTTTGAACACATGCACATGTGTGAAATACTATGGCACACAAAAGGGATCATGACTTATGAGTGTAGGGAAATCCAATTTTCAACTACGTTATAAGGACGCACACACATCTGGTACAATTTTTTTTATCTTGATTAGACTTGCGTAGACTATGTAACATTAAAATATGCTTTCCTTAAAGAGTTTCACATCCCTGAGTTTAAGCAGAAGAGTATAAGTGTGCTCAAGGATATTAAGCAAGGCACTAATGAGAGTTTCACGAAGTATGATGCTCATTTCAAAATGCTTTGTCTAAGCTTTCCTATGATATTCATGCAATCCAACAAACCTAATGGTTCATTGGAGGTCTGATTACACCTTTTAAAAGGGCACTATCACAAAAGACATACATTGATCCGCACAAAGAACTTGAAGCAGCTTTACATGCTAAGGCAGTCAAAAGTATAGACAATGGAGTTAGCCCATTTTGGAAGAAAAAATTACAGCTATGGAAAAGTAGTTGGAGAAACTATCAGTGAACTCAACACATGAGACACGCATGAGGATTTGGTGTACATATTGTGAAGTGGAAGGTCACACCAAGGGTAGTTTTCCCCACATATCCATGTGTTCACTACTACTAGACTGTGATATATGTCATTTGAACCATGATGTTAGCCACTACCCATTATTGCAACCCATAATAAGGAAGAACGTTCTTTCTATTGTAAAATTTGTAGGTCCATGACTCATGATACAGAAGACTTCTGACTAATTGGTCAGATCCATGATGCTATAGATATTGGTGTATTAAATACATGAGTATCATATAACTCTAAAGACAAGAATGAGCACCAGGATTGGGATCAAAATCAAGCATGCTATGGCAAGAATGAAGGACATTTTAAAGGAGGTTGTGGCGGAGGTCGAGGATATGGTGGTGGATTTAGAGGCCGAGGCCATGGTGGTGGATGAGGTGAGTTTCCTCACAGAACATGTTATACATGTGGATCTCCTGACCACTACAAGTGTGAATTTCCTCAGAATATTACATGTTATATATGTGGAAAGAAACATAACTATTCGGAATTCCTAGAATTATATGAGAATCTTAGTAAGAAGCATAAACAAGAGAGCAAAGGCACATGGATGATTAGGATACAATGCGATGTGGAAAATCAATGGATGCCCAAGTTAGAACTATAATATGAGGTATTGCCTATAAATTTCTCTACCCATGATGAAGCGGTGCACACCAAAGAAGTGTTAAAGAAGTAACCTACCATCACTAAGAAGGAGGTTCTATATTCATGGTACCTAGATCCTATCCATCAGAATGAGTTTTATCAAGAAACTGTGCAGGTACTCACAAATATTCAGGGTGAGATACAATGTTTAAAGGAGAAACCAAAAAATATGGAGAAAAAGAAATCAGCAGAGATGGTTCAATTTGATATTGATGACTTGAAGGAGGTGTGCAAAATGTTGCGCCAGGAGAATATCATTCCATTGTTAGGGAATTGGCTTAAGGAAAACCCTCCGCATGCAAGTATTGAGACTAGACGGCAAATCTTGCATGTAAATCTTCCCCCATAGCTTAGACTATGATAAGGAAATCACTCTGAATATTTTTGTGGATGTATGTATTTTGAGAAATATATTGATTGATACAGGCACGAAAATAAATGTGCTTACTTTAGATGCATGGGTACAGATGGGGAGACCTACATTACAGCCATATTTGAATGTATTATTTATGGCTAATCGGACTAAGGGCACTCCTATTGGAGTTTTAAAATATGAATCCATTATTATACAAGGGACCAAGTTCACAGGGGACTTTGAGGTTTTGGCACTTACAGAAGCGAATAGATTCCCAACTCTACTTGGGTGCCCTTGGTGTTATGAAAATAATGTTGATCTTTGGTTCAATAAGGGTTATATCAGTTTTGAGAACAAGTAATAAATGGTTATTATCCCTTTAACCGATGGGAAATTGATTCCCTATGTTGAGACTTTGAGTGAGGAAGATCTGAATAGGATTTATGTATGCACAATCCGGGACTCATAAGTGCTCGAGCCATCTGAAGAAGGAATCCTTCAGTGGGAAGACACACAATCTATTAGTGATACTACAAGTATTGCTTGTGATAATTGGTCTCATTGTACTTATGATTTGGTAAGGCATGAAGTAAGAAGAAACTTTTTTTGGAACAATAGACCTCGTTATATTAGAAGAATAGGTAACAACTCGGTACCTTGATACACTAGAGAAGGAGATCCTACAATATTTTTACATGCCATGGATGAACAATAGATAGACCAGTTGGAGAGATGAAATATACTATCATATACCCTACGCGGGACAACAACACATTTGTGGGTGGTTCACAGGGATAATCTTATAGGATGGAATGAAATTAGGATTGCTCTTTCTACTTGGTTTTCCATGAGTAATGCACCTACTCAAATCTTCAATTATCATGGTAATCAGCCTATTCAGGACCACGTTAAGCAATGTGAGAGAATCTGAATAGAGGGCTAGGAAGCTTTACCACCTTCACTATGGGTGCACAAATTTAATTCCACTTTACAAGGTTGCACGTGTGTTTGGTATGTATATGCAAAAATCCATAGAGAGATTGGAAATTAGTAGGATTTGATTGCAGGAATGATCCAAAATTTTGACTACTTCTCTACTAAACCTCTAGTAGAAGAGGCATTAAGGGTTATAAAGTAGTTAAACAAGGCCACACCCTTTTAATTGGTGTTTTTCATAAAAGCATTTCTTCCTATGAAATTCATGTTACCTTCTTTGTGTATTGCGTGTGTTGGAGGTCTAGCTGATGAACAAGAATTAGAAGAATGAATTGAAATGTTGATTAAGCTAGATGAGAAATGAGAAATAGCACGTTGGAGTCAGAAGCAAGAAAAATCTAGGCAGAAAGCATGGCATGACAGGCACATTAGGGATAAAAAGCTTGAGATAGGACAAATGGTGCATCTTTTATATTCTAGGTTTCTATGCCATCTAGGAAAAATTAAAGTACATTGGAAAGGACCATATGTTATCACTTACATACTTAAAACAAGATCTTGTCAGTTAGAATCACTTGATGGAATACAGTTACCCAGTTACTTCAATGGGAGTAGGCTGAAGCCCTACTATAAATAAGTCTTCTTGGTGTTTGTAATAAGGCAGTGTTTCCATTTAGATTAGGTTTTCAATTATGTATTCCTTTAATGCATTTCCTTCTTCATCACTATGATTTGTTAATTTAGTTGGTGTTTTGTGAAATAAGAGTGTTTGCACACCAGAAGCTAATTACCATTTGCAATATTTTTATGCCCAGAGGACTAAAAATACCATTTGTGTGGGCTGGTTATTGAAAAATGAGTACACATTAAGGAAAAAACTGCTACAGGTGTTATTCAATTTTGGAGAGTTGGAATAAAGAAGATTGCTTCCAAATAAGGACCATAGATGGAGATAAACGAAGGAACAATATAACACGAGGTAAGCAGTAACCATGGAGACTACCAAGAGAAGGCACAATGGTGAGGTACTCAGGTGCATGGAAGCGCACTGAAGAGAAGTTTGTAGCTAGAAGGTAGGAAGGTGCGCTAAAGGTTATAGATGAGGCACGAAGATGTACCATGTGAAAATTGTGAAAATGGTCAATTAATGAGAAATCATTGGTAGGTGAAGGATCAATAAATGCACCAAATTTTTGAAAATATATATAAGGACATGATGTGAGTTCATTTTTACCACTGTGATTGCAAGAATTTGAATGAGCTAAGTGCAACTGAGATGAGAAAAGAGTATTGAGGTGCGGAGAGTGTGAAACTAGATGTGGAGAGAAGATTTGTGTGCAGAAGAAGCTTGCGTCCCCATTTTTGAAGGGTTTGAGTGAATCAAAGCATTGTGAAAGATCTAGGGCATGTGATTTCAACTAGGGCACATGGATTCAAGCTAGGGTTTGGACTCGGTTTCTATAGAGGATAGAAGGAGATGTGTTTATGCACTATAAAGGATAAAAAGGTGAGATTTTTAGATGACACCAAAGAAAGTACCTGCCGCAGGAGATAAAGGAAAGAAGAAAGTGGACATATAAGTTGAAGTTGCACCTAAAAGTAATTTTTTGGATATGAAGTACCTAGAAGGTGTTATATAGTTGGGAAAGAATGGGATTCCCACATCTGTAAGTGTAAAATAAGTGATTATATCCACCACACATTGAATAACAAGGAGTTAAATGCATTGTTAATAATGAAGACCAACAAGCGCACAATAGAGGACATACCAGTATATGAAGATGTTAGGGAGAAGTTGTTAAATTAGGTTAGATTATATCAGTTCTACGAGCTCCCTTATTTTGGAAAGTATGAACCATTATACCAGTTGTTAATGAGTAGATTCCATGAGGACTTCTTTTATTTTGCTAGACAGAGGGTCAGGATCATAGCTTCCTTGATTGCAACAAAGACATGATTAAAAGGAACAAGGGTAGACCTTTCCAATGATCTAATAGATAAAGAAACAATCTTGGAAAAATGGAAGGAGTTGGGATATACAAAGGGTATTTGCAGGATGGACATTGAAAAGTTGAAGAAGTACCCAGTGGTTCAGGAAGCTGCACATCTGGTAACAAATTTGAATGACCAAGAGAGGTGGTCGTAAGTGAATACAATGTGGTTTCATATCGCAAGGAGAATGTCACAGGGAGTGATCTACAACATAGCAGTCTACATTACAGACAATGTTATCGAGGAGGCACGCATAGGTGAAAAAATTAGTTTTGGCACTATTTTACTTTCTTTAGTATTTATGGAGATTGGAGTGCCCAATGGGCCAAAGGACAAGATTTGGGAGTATCCCATGGAGAAAAAATACCTTGCAGAAAATGTTTGACAAATATTTATGTGAAGGGTCAATGAGTGGGCCATTCAAAACAGAGGGTGGAGATGTGGTATGATAGGCTCCATGTGGCATTTGAAGAGGAGTGGTACATTCCTAAGGAGTTACCATCATTGGTGGGCAAGGCAGTACAATTCACAGTGTACCAGCACTTCTACATCACGTGATTTGCTATGAAGGATGGGACTTAGAGCCCATGGTGCAAAACTACCATATGCCTTCACAGTGTGCTACTTCTAGGCATCAGTCCACCATTTTACTGATGCATGCCACCTAAATTTTATTGCATAACAAGGTAGACTGTGACTACCACTACTCTGAGGAAGACATATGTCTATCCAGGAAAGCATGCCTATGTTGAAAGACTCATTTCAGACGTTCTAGGCATGAAGCCTGTAAGCTTGGAAATTGGGGACACTAGAGCAGCACTTGTATACCTTCAGCTTAAGCCCAAGCTGGAGAATAAAAAATATGTGGAGAATGAGTTCGCGCTTCCAGGGACACCTAAGGGAAAGCATACAATGGATATTGTACCAGCTCCAAAGCACGCAGAAACCATAGTAGTGGATGAAAACGAAAAAGAGCGTGAAGATAGTGGTGGCTTGGTACATAGAGGCCGGAGGTAGCCTACAGACAAGATGGAGACTGAGCTTGCACCACTACAGGTGCAAGAAGAAGAAGAGGACTTGGAAGTAGTCCAAGGAGAGCGACGTTTCAAGAGAGTATTCAAAATAATAAGAACACAAGGTGCAAGAACTCCATAGTCAGTATAAAGATCACCACAACTCTCTCCATAGAAAGAGACAACTTAGAAATGAAGGAGAAAGTTGAAGTTGAATGAGGAGGTGGAGGAGTCTATAGAGAGCGCTCCTAGAACTCCTATACCACCAGAGGATGTGGAAGAACCCAAGGACAGAAGAAATGAAGGATGAAGAAGGAAGGTGTAAAGGAGGTAGGTGAAATAGAACAAGATACTACTCAGAACATAGATGATTCCAACTCCAAACCTTGGCCCTTAAGTTCCTAAGGGTCCAAGAACAAAGAGGGAAAGTGGCAAGTATGTTGCACCAATCATGGGTTTTGAAGAGGAAACAAGTAAAATTGTCTACACCCGATTCCAGAATACAGTGGGCCTCAAGGACTTGTATGGATGGGGTTTGATGGACCCTGACATGGCTATTGTGTGCACAAGGAAACAATTATTGTGGTATATTCAAACTCACATGGACAAGCCCGATTTTTATGTATGTGAAGAGTCATGTGTATCAAGTAGAGTGAGAAAGGTACCACAGAATAGACACATAACTATCAAACCCATGGTTATGTCTGATGAACATGTGACTAATGCCTTAGTGAAAGTATCTATAGAGGTGGCATGCAGAAATGTGGATAAAGTTGCAACTATTAGAGTGCTAAGAGAAGATATCAAAGCTAAAGATGTGGAAATAGTGTGTCTGAAAGGAGAAAAGGACCTAGAGAAAAATAATAATGGGGTTCTCATCACCATGGCAGAGGATATTGGCAATCATTTATCACAAGCAAGACCGCACTTGGAGCCCAAGGTACCCAAAAAGTTCCATTCAACTATGTATTATGTGCATACCTTAGTTGATTTGGTGCTTGAGGATGGACCGGTTTGATTTCCAATGCCAAATGACCCTAAGAAGGAAGAAGAGAGAGCAGGGGCTTCAGTGGTTAGAAATATTTCATCTTATGAAGCATTAATCCAGACCTTGCAGGAGGAGCTGAAGAAAGCAGACC
Source organism: Taxus chinensis (assembly GCA_019776745.2). Lineage (NCBI taxonomy): Eukaryota > Viridiplantae > Streptophyta > Pinopsida > Cupressales > Taxaceae > Taxus > Taxus chinensis. The sequence goes on from CM034154.1 coordinate 508,686,131, forward strand.
AGGCGTTAAATATATGTGTGTCTCTGGAGGCAGTAATCAGAGTCAGGACCATGGTAGAAGACAATGAAGTCTTGAAGGCCATGAAGGATGAGACTTTGGGGGTGAGTGGAACGATTGACACTAGTAAAGCATAAGAGCGTGAGGCCCTTACAGCAGCCTAAGACCCCCATAAAGATAGGCTAGGATAAAATTGGAAAACTTATAGTGCAAAATATGTATTTTCTAGAAGGAAGGGTGACTCCAATGTTTAACATTGTTATAGCATTACAGAACAAGAAGGAATACATTGTGCAAGAAGAGTTAGAATATATTGCGTCAGATATTTTGGAAACGGTAGAAGCCGCGCTAAGTGATTAACAAGCTTTAGAGGCTGAAATCAATGAAGAATATCTAGAGTTGACTCTTCTAGCTGAAACAGAGGACATTGAATGGTGAAAGTTCATTCTTTATACAATGATTATTTAATTTCCTTTCATTCCCATTATTTATTCTTTAAAATTATGAAGAGGAAACCATTGTTGGCGTGGAAATGTAATTTTGTGTGGGGTAATGTTGAACATACAAAGTATGATACTTAGCAGAAGTCACACAAAATATTTTCATGTGGGAATATGGCATGTTCAAAGGTGCAGAAGGTTAGGGAAGGAAACACGTGTGAAAGACAAGGACATATTCAGAAATTAGCCATTTTTAGGATTACAGACAATTTTTGGAGATAGTGTGCAGAGCACACAAACCGAATAAAAACTTGTGTGACCTGCTTGGGCTATTTTTGGAAGAGAATCTTAAGCGCTTTGTATGGATTTGAGCTAATAATAGAATTATTACTATCAGTTAATTAGAAGAGATTTGTTATTAGCACACTTGCATGTGTGTCTATTATTATAAAGGCACATGGCTATTTTCAGCATGCGACCTATTTTGGGAATTATGTAAGTGGTGAAGGGAAAGTCCCCACCCTTATAAATATGTAGTGATTTATATAGTATAGGAGGGCTATGTATGAGATATTGTGAAGTTATGTTGCTAGATCTGATGCACACATAAGTTTGTGATACTAATATTGTAAGAAGATTTTTTCTATTTACTGTGTTTAATATAATGAATTCTATTGACTGATTCAAGGTATTAGACATGAATATAACTAGATCTTGCATGATATAATTCACATGGTTATTAATTAAATCCATTACTCCTTAGATAAAAATATGGAATATGTTCTTTAGGTTTTTTCTACCAATTATGGATCTGAATGCATTAACTCTTCATCTTGCTAACATCCTGCACAAGTAACCCTAAAGAGGGGCCTGGTACCTTTGTGTGCTTTGGGTGAGTGCTTGGTCTAGGCTGAGTGATGTGTCAGCACACCTAGGTTATTTCTAGTAAATTTTAGGTTACATCAATGTCTGTGTGGAGTTGGGGGTGGCTATCGATGTACTGAAGGGGAAGGTGGAAGAGATCATCCCATACCAGGTGCCCAACATGATAGGAGAACCACTAGGAAAGGTCCTATATGAATTGAGGGTTTGGGAAAATTTGAAGGATGTGATAGATGCGGAGTTCCCTGAACTCCTCCAATTACTTGCATAACATACTCCTCCATCCTTCAACTCTTTATTTAGATTCTTTACCAACCACTATTCTTTATTCTTTGGAGTAGCATTCTTGCCTTAGCAGATTTAGGTTGACAAGTTTTTGTTCAGGGAGCAAGAAGAATTACCAGGGTGGAAACCAATTTAGTGTGAGGTGATATTGGACCCCTAAAATAACTAATAACCTAAGGCGTGAAGCCTTGTGTCATCCAAAAGTAGGACGAAAAGGCACACGAAGAAGTATTTCTTTGAGATATGTGAAAGCTCGCATCCAGGAAGGATGGATTCGGGGATAGTGAGTTTTGGACAATAGGAAAATATGCACTTAGGGAGTGAGTGGAAAAGTGAATATATACATATGTGGATAAGCTATGGAGACTTACGGCTTAAGGAAAGGATATTCCATGACATCAATATAATTATCATGAAAGGATAAGGATTCGGGGTTGTTAAGGATTATCTAGAACATGCATGCTAAATGAACTCAATTGAGGGAAATGCATGACAACATCTAGAATATTCTTAGGTAGTGGTACAGAAATCATGAGAGGATTCCTTCAAGCTCTCATAGGTAATGATGAGAAGTTAAGAGGAGATTCCTTCTTGTTCTTCATATGGATAGTTTTATACTAGGGTTATAGAAAGAGATAAGTTAGTATGTGTGTAGGTGTATGTGAGGAGGAGAGCGATAAAAATATAGAGGTATTGTGTAATGTGTAATGGTGAACTGTGTAATGTATAAAGGCTATGCTACTATGAATGTTCTTAGAGATGGAACCCTTTTTGATGTGATCTTGGCTACTGTATCTGATTAAGGAATATAATGAAGAGTTTCTAAAGCACTCACACGATGGATCTTGATCTATACATTTCCCTTAGATTCATGTTCATGTTACTAGTTTTCTTGATATTATTCATGGTTTTATTCTACTTTCATTTATTTTATCATGTTATACCATGCTATAATGCATTAGACTAGGACTATTTCTTTATCTCAATTCCTAGAATGGGTATGTTCATTCCCTATTTATGCAAGCACTCCATCACTAAGGATGATAATTCTTAAAAAGCTCACATAAAGGAGAGGTTTTGCACCAGTGTGTGACTTGGGTGAGATTCTAGACCAATCTAGATGATATGCTGACATGTTTGGAGTTTGTTGTTAAAGCAAGCGGTAAAAAGAGACTACAAATAACCTTTACTTTTTCTTCACCGGTGACTCCAACATAGGGGACTCCTCCTTCCGGATGACTCTTCTCTCCTAGGAGACTCTTCTTTCTCTAGAAAATTCTTCCTGATGGGAGAATTATTTCTTCGAATGTTGGTGTTTGTACCCATGCCTGACTCCTACGCCCCTATGGTTTACACTGTATACGCACTTGGCGCCTTCTCTATGGGAGTCTCTTCCCATTCTATCTTCTTAATTACTACCTTCTTATTCCTCACAGTGGGGTCCTCAAGTATTTAGACACCATCCTTAACATAAGTACACTTCTCAAACTTGGCCCTTAGCTACACATACAGCCTTGTCACCATCCTACCTGCAATAGGTAATGTCACCAATTTTATCATGTGTACGTCATGAGATATGTAATTTTCTATATAAGTGCACTTTTTGGGATACACCAAGGTCTGACACATATCGAGGTGATCTTGATCTACAACACTTACATAAAATCTCAACTTCTTCAACTCCTTAAACCTATTTACCACACCTTGAAAATATTGTGTTGTGAAGGAGAAGGGTAACTTACACCAAGGACCCTTGGTTCCATTTGTTAAGGTAAACCTGTCGATACAACTTCTCCATCCACTAGGGCAGGAATTTGTTATGGTGTCCTCCATTCAGCTCTGAATGCATCATGCATCCATTTATACCATTTCTCCAAGCGCGCCTTGTGAGTGGTTGTCATGGTGTCACAAGTATAAGATTCAAACTTCTTTGCGAGAGAGGGGTTCTCATCCGGGTACTCCTAAAAAAAATTATTTGGCCCATTAGGAACTTTAATTTATGAAAATATAATGGTAAGGAGGACATTACCGAACATGATCTTCTCCTTATCATGCGCAACATCAATAATCTCCTCTACAATGAAAGTTGAGAGGTTATAAATGGTACCATTTGAGATCTTGTGGAAGACATTCAACCAAATTTTGTTTATCTACATCCATCTCTACAACCCATTCAGTTTTATCACCAAGCACACGGCCATCCTCATAACAAGGTCGGTGATTGCAGTGATGTCAAATTATTGTGAACCCTTCTTGTAATCATATGCCTCAACTATTTTCTTGATGGCATCCTTTTCACAAAAGTCCTCTTCTAGTGGCTCTCCCTCGCAGATCAGGATAGTGAACTTAGAAATCAACTGTAAGGTTATGCGCATCCACCTTCCTACAAATATAAGTAGTCCCCATGCACGTGTGACATTAACCACTAGTATACTTGCTTTGGTTTTCCAAAATAGGGAAACTCATAAAGCTGTAGTAGCCCAACCTTTTCTAACTTCACTTTTAATTCATCATCATAGATGGGTTTTCCATCTGGTGTCCTCTTTTCTATTCGGTGAACCAAATCTAGGGTCATCTCCTTTTCTATGGTGCTCTTGCAATGATTGTAATCACTCACATTCATCTTCCTTATATGTGACACCCACTCTTTCCCTAACAACACACCATCTGTGACCTACATCGTTGTCGAAACAGTCGGTTTTCCTTTGACCTTTCCCTTGCCCTTCTTTGGTGAAGTGTTCCCTCATTTCCTTGGTGCCATTTTTCTTTTCCTCAGTATTTTTTTGTTTCTCCCTTGCATTAAGTTCTATTTCTACTCAAACCATTGACTCTAATTCTACAAAAATTCCATGAAAACACGTGCCCTATCTTATAAACCTTAACCTAGAGCATTTCCTTTCCACAAGACAATGTATCCACCCACGGGAAACCACAAAAAAACTCCTTCACATACACCTCTGTACTTTTCTTCCACAATGGATCACAAGTCCGTCAATTTCTTCAACTCCGCACACTACTCTTGGAAATTTCTTTGAAAGAATCACCTTAGATCACAAGAAATTATACGATAACAAAATGTAAGGTGAAAGAATACTTCTCCCTTGACCTTATATTTATAGCTTTTTGCTTTTTCCACACAAACCTTGATGCCACCTACCAACGTATAAATGTGTTAAAGTCAACTTTTTCTAATTTTATCCTTCCACGCGTTCTATCCAGTGCTTTTCCTCCATGTACAAACCTACGTGAACACTTCCACAACCTTATGGCACACAAGATCCTTGACCATAAAGCTCTTCGCGCTTTCTCCCGTGCCAAATTCAATTCTTCTTATATGTCTTGGACCAATTTATTTTCACTACCTACCTCATGTTGCTCCTATGCTTTTTACCCTTATATGTGGTTTATCAAATCCTTTTGACACCCATATCCTATAATGATCACCTCTACTATACGTGCTATTTTGACCTCATGTGCTTTTGACTTCACAACTTGAGCCACCAAAACATTACTGCAGGCACTTCTTCCAACTCTTACCACGTCCTACTCACTTCCCCTTTATGTTCTACCCCACACTAAAAAGATTCACAGTCCTCTGCGCATAACACCTTGATGATGTATTTAGCCACTGATGCACACATGTGCCCAAAACAAACCAAAAGGAACAAAAAAAAGAGAAATGGAAACATAAAGAAAGGATAATGCATTAATGGAAATCCTAAGCTAACTGGCAATATTGCCTTAATTATAAACACTTAGAAGCCTTATTTATAGAAGGACTTTAGCTTAATTCCATTGAAGTACCTGGGAAGTCACATTTTGAATTTCTGTCCAACACATGTAGCTGGAACACACATTAATAAAGTATATGGGTAATATAATATGGCCCCAACCAATGGACCTTAAGCTTCCAAGGATGACACAAAAACTTAGAATCATAAAGTAAAACCATATGCCCAACCTCAAATTGTTTATTCCTTATGTGACGATCATGCCATGACTTCTGCCTACATTTTTCCATTTTCTAACTCCAACATGCTATGGAACATCACTCATCCAATTGCATTAACTTGTCAATTGTTTCCTCAATTTATTTTTCATCATCTAAACCTCCTACATACATGATACGTAGTGAGGGTAGCAGGAATTATACTAGAAAAACAAATTTTCTGCCAAACACAAATTGAAATGGTGTAGATTTGTTCAATCTCTTATAAGTTGTCTTATACACCCATAGCACGACTGAGAATTAGTAATACCAATCCTTCCTCCCAACATAAAAAATCTTTGTTAGTGTATGACTCCATATCTTGATAAATACCTCAGCAATCCCATTAGGCTAAGAGTGAGAAGGATTATTCTTGTGATGAGCCACCATGAAATCTACCAACAAAATCCGGATGATCTCATTCAAAAAATGAGTACCCCAGTCACTAGTCAAACTCAAAGGGAACCCATACTTGCTGATTATATTTTCCCATAGAAGTATTTTTGTTGTGGCCATCGTGTAATCCCCCGTAGGTGCTACCTCTGTCCACCATGTTAGATAATCAATGCATGTAATGATTCACCATGAACTTTTCCTTAGTGTGGCAGGTGAAATAGGGCCTAAAAAGTCAATTGCCCATTTCTTGAATAGTTTAGCACTAGCTATTGGTCTCAATGGCATTTCATCCCTTCTTCTTGGCTTACCAAGGTGTTGGAAATGATTACAAGCCTTGAAATATTCAATACAATCCTTGTAAACTATCTCCCACCAAAATCTAGCTACGAGGATATTACGCACAGTAGCACTCCCTGTATAGTGTCCTCATACAATTCCACCATGAGCCTCTTCCATGATTACATTGTGCTCATGCTCTAGCACGCATCGACATAAAACCTCATCACAACATAACTTTTATAAGTCTCCACAAATTAACATACATGGCATGGTGCATATGGCTAACTAATTCCTTTGTAATGCCTTCATCCCTTCTGGATCCATACCCATTCTTAAGAACACAATGATATATTACAAATCCAAGTGTGCATGTTGTTATTCAAACATTTGTGAATCTGGCATTATATCATCAATGCTTTGCGCATCCTCTCCTAATTCAATCCTTGACAAGTGGTCAGGCCCAAAATTACTCTTACTCAGTTTTACAACAACTGTAAAATAAAACTCCTGAAACAATAGGACCCACCTGCATATGCACCCTTGCAATACATGCTTGTTCATTAAGTAATTTGATGCCATATCGTCCATGTAGAATATAAAAGGTGTTTCCAAAAAATACTACGTGAATTTTTGTAGTGTGTAAATCATCGACAATACCTCACGCTCTATGGTAGTATAATTTTGTTCTGCTGGGGTTAGCTTACTACTAGAAAAGCATAAGGGATGGTAAAAAATTCCCTCTCCAGGTTGTGCTAAGACTGGTCCAACTACCATCCCAAATGCATCAACATGCACATGAAAAATCTTATCCCAAGAGGGAAAGTGTAATATGGGCGAAGTGATAAGCATATTATTTAATGTGTCAAACGCCATCTATTGCGTCACTCCCCAATGAAATGTACTTTTTTGCTTCAGCAAATCCTCCAATGGCACAATGATCTTGGCATATCCATTAATAAATTTCCCATAGTACCTCGTATGCCCAAGGAATCCATGCACCGCGTTCTAGCTAGTAGGCTCCCCTAATCCCACAATAATGGAAACTTTAGCAGGATCCACCAACAAACCTTCTTTACATATGATATGTCCCAAAAAGGTGCCAAATGGAGTAGTGAAATTTTTTTTCTTAATGTTGAGAGATATACTCAACTACCTGCATCTCTTGAACATCAACCTCAAATTGTCACAATGGTCCTTCACTAATTCATACACCATCTAATCATCTAGGTAGACTTGTAAAAACTTGTGGATGAAGTCCTGAAATGGCTGAACCATAATGTGTGAAAACAAAATAGGTGTGTTCTTCAGTCCAAATGACATGACCATATAAGAAAAAATTCCCCACTCAGTGGCAAAATTTGTCTTTTCTTAGTCCTTTGCAATTCTAACCTGATGATATCCTAAGAATCCATCTATGAAAGAATGGATCTCACGCCTGGCTATTCCTTCCAGGATCTCTTTGGTGAAGGGGGTTAGAAAAGGATCAATGAAACACACCGCATTCAAATCCTTGTAATCAATGCAACTCCTTATCCCCTCATCCTTCTTAATACCAATGACCTTCAGACTTATCCATTCTAATTCTTCAATAGCCTCAATGATTCATGATGTGATCATCTTATCAATATCCTCCTTGAATTTGACGCATAGATTCAGATTCAATCGATAAGGTCTCTTTTGAATTGTGCCCACACCCTCTTTTAGTTTGATCCACATCTCCCCTAAAGAGTGGTGAAATACCTTGAGTTCGAGGTACCCGTGTGGAAATAAATCATGGAATTCACACAACAAATCAATAATCTTTGAAACCTCCCTTTCTGTCAAGTAATCTCCAATAGTAGCTTCTTTGGGTTCCACCTTCAATACAATGTTAACCTTCTTAGATTTTATTGGTTTGTGGTAAGCATGCACTTTCTCATCAGCACTATCCAAAACCTCACATATATCGACAACATGGTTAACATCCAAGTTTTCCACCTCTTCCCCTTCTATCATGTAGACCAAAGTTCCTTTCACTTTTTCAATGCATGCACGCTCAAGTTATACCTCCTCTGATTCTTCCTTATTGAAGTGTGCTTCCACACTAGGTTCAACCATCAACTCTAGTAATTTTTCCTCCACCATGGCACTATCTCTCATAGTTAGGCACTTCACAACCTACAACATCTTATCCACTAATGGCTTAGTACTTCGATACTCAAAAGCTCGAAGGAGATCAACCATCAACTCCTTCCAGTTCTTGTCTGATGGCACAAATTTCAATGAATGTACCATGCATGCATGTAGCCTTGTAAGGTGGAGTAAAGCTTATGCACCCATAAATATGGAGGAAAGGATTCTATGCCTTCCATCCAGGCCCTCTCACATTCCTAGACATGAAATGAGGCAGTTTACTTTCCATTATAGTATTGTATAGTAGTAGGTGTATTCCTTCAGAGAAATGTAATAGAGAACATGATTCTCACCACACGCCTCTCTAAAAGGTTATCTCGATGGGTTTCCCACCAATTTGTTTTGGTCCCAAGAAAAGTATAGGTAAGCATAATTTTCCTTTTGATCTCACATCTCCACTAGGTCTCCAATTCTCACAGGAAAACATCAGAGTTGGCTCCCCTAGTGTAACTTGGAAACTATTTTCCTCCCAAGAACCTGACAAAGTGCACCTTTTTTACTCTCATCATAGAGCCTCTTAACTACCTTCTGACTAACTCATATGTCCTATTCACCCAATTGTCACATTCCACACTAGTTGTATCAATTATAGATTGAGTGTCTTCCTACTGAATAACACCTTCTTTTATTGGTTGTACAACCTCAGGCTCCCTTATAATATGCCACATAGATTCTATCTAGGTATTCTTCTCCCAAGGGCTTAGTATAGGGAGCTAACTTCCCATCCATCAAAGGAATGATAACACGTTCTTCCTTATTCTCAAAACTTATATACCCCTTATTGAATAATAAATCAGAATTGTTATTATAGCACCAGGGGCACCTAAGTAACACTGGAAATTTTTCTTCCTTAGTAAGTGCTAATATTTTTAACTCTCCAGTGAATTATGTGCCCTTCGATAGTGATAGTAGCATCCTTTAAGACACCAATGGGAATTTTTTTATCTTATTATCCATATACAACACATTTAAAGATGGATGTAATGGGGGCCTTCCCATTTAATTCCATATGTCCAAGGTGAGAACATTAACTTCAGTTCCCATATCAATCAAAATATTACTTAGGAGTCATCCATCAACAACTGCATTCAAGGTAATCTCCTTATCATAGTCAAGACTGTGAGGAAGTAGATTAACATCCAAAATCTACCTCTTACGCTCTCCTCCAGAACTTGGTAATTTTCCCCTCAGCCACTCTCCTAATAGAGGTATTATATTCTCTTGTCTTATCATCTTACATACTTCCTTGACTTCATCTATATCCTTTTATGGAGCCTCAGTGCTCTTCTTCTGCTCTAACTGTAGTGAGTGCTCCTTCAGGAACTGGATCTCCCCTTGTAGGCTTTGAATAACATCCATGGTTTCCTGATAAACTTCCTTCTAATGTGTAGGGTCTAGATACTTCCCATGTACCACTCCTCTTATAATCAACTATATCTATTTTGGTACCATCAATGCAAACCTCAAATAAGGGTCTTCTGTAAGATCTTGCAAAATAGATGTCAAAATTGATTTTGGATGCTCTTGAGTACTCTCCAAACATTGAATGCAAATGCTACCAATGTAGTGAATTTAGTAGAGTTTTTTTACGTCAAATTCAAGAGGATTTATAGAGGCAGAAATAGTTAAAGTTGGTTATAAACAAATGAATGAACATGCTAAAAATAGCATTGTGGTAAGTTGCAATAGTTCCTGGGGCAGTAAATGAATTAATTACAAAAATTTGCATCTGGAAAGGTGGTTATACATGCAATTTAATTGCACCCACCTTTCTAGGATTCTAGAAGTGCAGTTAACTAGGATAAGGATAGGGAGTCCAATGGGAGTCTAAGTGGAGTTTGAGAAATTGGTAGATGACTAGGATGTGCACAAACTTAATTAATTAATAATTAATAATTAATTTAGCTTAAGGGGTACTAAGGATACATAGGATTAATTTAATTGATCCAAAGGGGTACAATGTGTATTAATTAATTAATTTAATTAATTAACCGCAAATGGGTGAATAAAAGGGTGTACTAGGATAACACTGGGAATAAGTGGAAACATAAGTGTAATTTTGGGGTGTCTACATTTTTTCCCTCTTTAAATTTCTATTGCAAAGTAATAGTGCTTTAAAGATAGTAGACGGATGCAGATTGATGAATGGAAAATTGTGAAGCATTGGATTCCCCAACAAGAAAATGGTAGAGGAATTCCTCGTCAAGTGGGTGGATGATGCAACCAGGAGGCAGACACTTGCTTGATAGGAAGAAAGCAAAGGATGATAATAAGGATAGGAAAGGACTATGTTCATAGCATGAGCGTTATTTGGAGAGTAATTTTTAGAGAAACCTTATTTTTTCTTTTGCACAATAGAGTTGTCACCATGATTATAAAAGAATCAAGATGGTTAAACAGGATGCACATAAACAAACACACATAATAAAGAAAAGATAAAAGGTAAAAAAACCCATTATACAAAGTAGGTGCTGACATCAGGGTTATAAAGGAACCAAGATGTGATCAAACTACTTGTAAGTGGTCCAAAAAGAGTAAACATCAACAATGCAACACAAAGTCAAAAAAGAAGACAATTAGTTATGCCCCTAATGCATGTCATAATGATGATTAAGTAGATATAAATTCTCCCAAGTGGGAATAACATCAGACTAGAAGAGCGGAGTTAAAGTGACTCCTTATGACACTCTTGCTGAATCCGTTGTGCAAAAGATCAAAGTTGAAATTTCCCCAGGTGAAGTTATATCACGAAGGAAAAATAATTGAGTGACTTGCCCCAAGTAGAGTTAGCATACCATGCAAAGGGGGAAAAGTGATAGTTGTAAGATTGACACAATCACTAGGGTAATAGATAAAAGTATGACGTTTATCAAGATTGTATTGAGATGTTGAATGATTCACTTTAAGTGTTTTCCAATTGTAGGATTCTTGTGATAATTGAATGTTTTTCTGAAAGTTTTGTCATGTTTTTTTTTGGATTTTTGAAATATTTTATGTTTTTGTGGATTTTTGCAAGTTTGATTTTTTTTTGGATTTTTCAAATATTTGATTTTTTTGTGGATTTTCACAAATTTGATTATTTGTTAGATTTTTTAAATATTTTATTTTTTTGTGGATTTTTGTAAGTTTTGAAATACAAATGAAAAAAATGAAGATATTCCATGGCTGAAATAAACCAAGAGGAAAACACAACACGTGCAAATGACAAAAAGATATAAAAGAAGTAATAGAAAGAAACCCAATATGAACATGAAGGAACCACACCAAAGTTATATGTAAACTAGGATGTGAATAAATTTCCTGTAATTACTCTACAGTAAAAATAAACAAAGTAAAACATAATGACAAACTAAAAGAATAAAAAGCATTGTCATAATGTTAACAAACTGCAATAATACAATACAACATGTAAAAATGACATCTAATGACACTTTGAATGTGTTCCACATTGAAGAACTAAATAGATTTGAATGCCCCCTAGCGATATCTTAAAACGCAGGAGGATTGGATCGGGCCAAAGAGTGGAGTGATACTTAGATACTCCAAAAGATAATCTTGTTGGATCCCATTGAAGGTTGATCTGTATTGGATTAAAATGTAAAATCTGAATGTGCCTCAAACAAAGTTATATTGTGAAAGGGTAAATGATTGCCTCAGGAATAGATATACACCATGGGAAATAAAGATGAGTATATTCTGGAAAAATCATGAGGAGAGCCATGAAATGGTGAAGGTGTTGAACAATGTTATCTAGTTTCTGAATTTTTGTCAAACATTATTTGAATGTTTTAATCATGACAGTTTGAAACTATTTTTGGAGTTTTGGAAAATGTTATATTGTTTTCGTATTTTGTGATACATTTTTGAATGGTTTTTTTAATTGTACAACTTGGTAAAAAGCTACACTTCTTAAAAGAAGGTGCAAATAATTAAAAGTATTCCATTCCATTGAAGTAGATGATAAAATGATGATGTGTTTCACTTTACTCGTGGATCCACGCAACTCGGAAGATGTGAGGGCTCATCACCAAGAGCTAAAAAGGACGTGAAAATGAGATGAATAGTGATATATTAAAGGGTGAAGAGAAAGGATATGATGACACAAGCTGTAATAATGATCCGTATGAGAAAAATGTAATTCATCTCCAGTCAAAATTACCTGTCTGATTACAAGATGATTCCACTTTATAGGTTTTGACTTGACTTAGATCCATTGATGGCCTACTGATTGGAAAAAATATAGTTGAAGGAATTGGTGTCTCTCTTAACATGAGTAGCTAAATTACTTCTTGGGATTTTTTTGATTAAGCACTTTGATTCAAATTTCATAAAGGCTTTATTTGAATGATTTTTTTTTGTGAAGGACCCCCTACATGTTTCCCCAAGCCATCAATATAAGGCAAGGGCACAACACCAAAGAAAAAATTTAGGTATGTAAGGGCTTTCTCTATTCTAAATCTCATACTACCAGTAAGAAGTATGAGCTTAGTACCAAAGACTATGAAGGATGAAAGGTGTATTGATTTTATAATTATATATATATATATATATATATATATATATTTGATTGATTTAATTTTCCTTGTATGTTAATAGTGTGGTTGTTGGGAAGGAACATTCTACCCCCAAGTCTCAGCCTCATGTGACTAGTAGGACATAAGGGTTCAACACCATAGATTGAGATGGCCAGTCAAAAAAGGACTGGGTAAAGATGTTTAGTGAAAGGAGGAGTTTCTATCAGTAAGATTTAATATAGAACCGTAGGTAAAAAGATCTGAAATGGTAAGAAACCATAACAAATATGAGACACATAATGCCCAAGAGGAATAAGGTTAACATGTTTCGTAAGAGGAGAAGAAGGCAAGTTTATGATAATTTTAGGATTAAGGTATCTTCTAATAGATGGAATCCCTAACATTATTTGTACACACTTTGTCGTTTTTGGTTGGAAAACAATGCTCTAATACATATTTTTATTCTCTTTTTATGATTTTAAAATAATTGAACATGATTAGGATTTGAAATGGACTCATTAAGAAAAATGTCCATGTTTATAAAAGTTGAATGGTCCTGAGATACAAGACTTGTGTAGAAGAAATGCAAGTCAAGAGGGAGAATCAAAAGATTCGATAATTTTTGAAATACAAGACTTGGATGAAAAGGAGCCAAGTCAAAAGAGTGAAACCGAAGTTTTGATAAGTCCTATAATATGATACTTGGATGGACATGAACCAAGTCAAACGATTGAATCAAACGATTTGATTGGTTCTAAAGTACTAGACTTTGGCGGATAGGATCCAAGTCAAAGGATGTGTGATTAGATAAGTCTTTGATGAGATCGAAAGACATATGTGATGTTAAAAGAAGATTGTCAATGCGTGGAAGATGTTGAGATACATATTCACCTGTGAGTGAAATAACATGAGGAAAGAAGGATAGATATCTTGATGTATACTCAAGGTTCCTTATAGACCGTAGAAAGGAATTGTTCAATGTTTCACCTTCTAGATTGTGAATTAGTTTATTGGAAAAAATATTTGCAATTAAAGCTTGAAACAGTTGAATAAGGACATTCCCAGGTATACATACCTCAAATAACATGTGCATGTAGATATCTTGACAAGTAGGAATCATCGTTGATGAGATTATTGCATGATGGATCATGTGAGGTATAATGGAAAGGGAAGGTTGTGTTGAAGCAAGTTTCCAAGCTTGTTGTTGTTGTGGTTTGACAACAAGACTAGAGATGTTAGGCGTAGGAGCTGGAACGTAAAGAATAGAATGAAGCTCAATGGTGTTTGATGATGGACCCTCTTCTATCATGTCAAGGGTTGAAAGAGATTTTTGAAGAAAATTCAAGTTCTCGTTAGGTGATAGAAGATTGTCAGAGACATGTTCAATGTCTGTTTGGATTGACAGAAGAAAATACAGAGAAGAAAGAGATTGGTTTGAAAGGGGAGATACTTGACCTTTGTCATGATCTCATGGAATGTTAGTATGAATATAAATGGGAATAACATTCAAATATTCATTTGAAGGTGTGGAAGTTGACATGTCATTAGTTGTAAGAGATTCATTGTCAAGATCTGTAAAGATCTCACCGTCATCAATTAAATATTGGACATAATTCTTAAAACGTGTACATTTATTAGTTGAGTGGTTATCAATGTGATGAAAATCACAATATGCATGGTGTTTTTACAAATATGGCTTAGGTTCTCCTTCAATCCAAGGTCTTGTAAGGGGATATTTGATCATCCTAACCACTGTGAGTTGATGAAAGACATTAGAGAGACTTTCACTGAGGGGTTTAAACTTACGTTTAACTTTATGTGGTGTAGTGTCTTGGATAGGTTGTATGATTAGATATTTGATTGATTGGTCATGTATTTTTGCCATGTTATATTATTCGTGACACCAACAATGATGACATTGCGTTTGCGATTGATGTACCAATATTCATCGTGAAAATCTCTAGTATGGTGATTATTGCGTGTGAGGTTGAAAGAAAAAATGTTTGATGAAATTATATGAGAGTTCCATGAAGGTGGTGATAGATCCCTTTGGAAGGTGTAAGAGCCAATCCAAAGCTTGTCCTCCTATACTTCTAGGAAAAAGGGATAAGATAAATCTATCGTTATATGCCACTTCGTGACATGCTATGGAAAATTCTTGGATATGTTGTCTCGGATCAGTTTTTCCAAGAAATACTTGACAAGGTGGATGCAATCAACTCGTAATCAAAATAAATTATAAGAGTGATGAAGATATGTAAAAATTTAACTCTTAACACAATAAGTATTAAGATAAACGACAAAGGGAGAAAAAGTGAAACGTGCACAAAACTTAACAAAAATCAATGTCAAGGGAGACAAGACTTAACAAGATGAAGGTGGTCAAATCTTAACAAAATGAATGATAAGAGTGTTAAAATAAAGGGAATTCACAACACCTAACAAAATGAGTGATGTTATGGTGGAAGATGGGTTGAAATGTTAGTTTATATGATTCTTAACAAAGTGAGTGTTAAGAAATATGAAGAAGTTTGAAATGACTTTACGATCCTTTACAAAATTGAACGTAAAGAGGGGAGAGACGAAATAAGTTATCATGCTTAACTTGCAACAGGATGAGACTTAAAACATGTTGGATGATGCTCAATTATTAATGAAAATGTTAAGTGAAGAGACTTAGGAAAGAAAATGATGGATTTGCTCAACTTTTAACAAGATGAATGGTAAAAGGGGAGACTTAGGAAGATGATGATAAAATTCAACTCTTAACAAAAAGTGTGTTAAAATATAAGACATGACAAAGACGTGGGAGTACAAAAACAAAAACAAAGTGAAGGTCATCACAAGAAGTGAATAAACGATGAAAAAAAGGTCTGAATCTCACAAAAAATGGAGATAAGATACAAGGGGGAAGTGATGGATTAATGATCTAAAATTAAAACAAAGAGAATGCTTTAATGAGAGAAGTGAATAAATAATGAGGATGTTGAAAATGCAACAAAATGATTGTGAATTACGACAATGTATGATGATAGGATAAAAAAAGGAAGACGTCATAACTCAACAAAGTGGATGCAAAAATGAGACGATGTAAGAATAAGTAGAGAATGATAGTGAAGAATTTCAATAAGTTGAGAAAGTAAATGTGAAATGTGATAATGTAAGAATTATGAATTCTTAGAGTTTAACAAAATAATGTTAAACTTAAGACTTACGATAATGAAAGATCAAGGTGATCAAGAGAGTGCTTGACTGTGATAAAGCAAGTATTGCAATGCCAAGACTTAGATGAAAATGAAAGTGTTTAAGTGAGAATATGGATGTCCACAACCCAAGACTTAGACACATGTACAAAGTGACAACATGGATTAGAGAGAAAATGTGATTGAAGAAATTGAAACACAAGTGTGTAACATGTGAGAAAAATGAAAAGTGGTGAAGTGAAATTTGTGGCCTCTACATTAGATTGGCTTGGATAAAGCGTGGCTTCCTAGGTTGCTCGCTTAACTAGGTGTCAGAAAAATATCTGAGTGAGTGTGACACTATTGATAGCTAACATATTTAATTTACCCCCTTTTAAACCTTGAGCAAAGATATTACTCAGAATGAATCGCATTGGGATCACCACTAAGGATATCCATGACTCTAACTCACAAAGGATTTACTAGTCAGGTAGGAGAAAAGGTTCCCGTTTTGTCCACCAGTTCCCTCAAGGTGTGGAATAATTTGGGGTTCCTATAACCACCCCCTTTGTTACATATTAAGACTTATGCCAAGGGGGTTATGTTCTAGTTAAGTGGTCAAGCCATAGCTCTTAACCAAACCTGCAAATCAAGTGTTTTGAGTGAGGTATTTTTTTATCTTTTGATTTAAATGTGGTTTGGTTGAACTCCTTTGGAAACCTGTAGTTAATATTTTTTGGAATGTTTAAGCCACCTTGTGTGAGATCAGTTCCCATAAACAATTATTATAAAGTTTTCTGGAATGAGGGAAAAATAACAAAACAAATAAACAAGATGACAAAAGTGAACCCACATTTCTGATTTCCAAGATTGCTTAAAAAGTGCAAGGAAAGACCATACATGTGGGTTGTCTTTGGTTAAGTGAACTATTAATTCCCCCCCCCCACCCCCTAAAAAAATAAAGAAACAACCATGTTTATGATTCCAAAGATTTCTTGAAAAAGCATGAGGGAAGAGCATATGCGTGGGAGATTCGTGTTAGTCACAGAAAACAAGCGAGAAGCACACAAAAACACATTAGAAATCATTATTCTAGTTTGTAATATAATGACTTGCGTAGAAAATGGTAGAAAAAATGATAAAATGTGGACTGAAACGTCCAATAACCCTATTTGGGCAACTTGCATAGTTAGTCCAAAAAAAGAAATAAAAAAACTAATTTAAATGTAACTTAAATGACAAAGAAACTAATTTAAATGGAAATTATAAATTAAATTAAATAAAACAAAAAACCTAACCCTAAAACTAAGACTATAAACATGTTCAAAATAAAAGGAAAAACCTAATTTATGATATGTTTGTGTGTGTGCAGGTGGGCGAGCAGCTTGGTGTGCAGAGGGAATGTGGCTCGGTTGGGGATGGTGAGTTCGGGTGCAGGGTAAGTCAGGGTGGGAAGGAGCCAAGGAGGGCTTGAATCGGTTGGTGCAGGAATGGAGGGAACAGATCGGCGAAGGTTTCTAGTCCAGGTAGGGATGAGGTGGGAAGCTCGGAAGGGCTCTTCCGGGGTGTGGGCTTGGGGCTCAGGCTCGGGGTCTGCAGGGTTTTCTTTGTGTGTTGACAGAAAAGGGAGAAATGGTCAGTAGGAAAGCCAGGGACTCATTGTAGGTAATGGGAATGGGGTAGTATAAGAGGGATTTTTTGAGGTATGGAAATAGAGAGGGATCTGTGAGGTGGGAAAAATGGATGGGGAGAGGTTGGTGAGCGATCCAAGGGCATAGGGTAGTGTGGGGTGAGTCGAGGCAGTGAGGATGGGGATGGGTAGGTAGCTCGGCCCATCTGGAAAAGCTAAGGGGAAAGGAGGGGAGGGGTAGGCTTCGGGTACGGTTTAATTATTTTTAATATTTTGTGTTTTATTTTTGTTTTTTATTTTTTAATTTTCAAACGTATTGTGTTTTGATTTTGGTAAAACAGTTTAGAAAAAATAAATCATACCTATATAAATATATGCAATAATTTTAATGAACATATAATCTAAAATTTGTTGTTGTTTTTGTATAGGTGGTCCAACATGAAAATAAAATGGAAAAAAAACCCTGTAAACTGGAGAACAAAACCTATAAATCTGCAAACAAAATTGGACCTACAAAATTTGCAAAATAACAAAGGAAACTAGCAACAATAAAAATGTTTTTATTTTGTATGCAAGCTGACACAATTATGTTGTTGCTTCCAAACTTGCACAAAAAAAATGAAAGCACTCCAAAAACAAAGTGAGATAAAAAAATTAAAACTAAAAATGAAAGAGGAGGGGTATAATTCCCACTAGGCGTGCCAAAATGTAAACAAAGAAAATCATTGTAATAGAAAGATAAACAAACCATGCAAACCTTCCAACAACCTTCTATGCAAACCTCAAATAAGGGTCTCTTGTAAGACCTTGAAAAATGGATGTCAGAAATGGTTGTGGATGCTCTTGAGTACTCTCCAAACTTTGAATGTAAATGTTGCCAATGCAGTGAATTCAAAAGAGTTTTTGTACATCAAATTAAAGAGAATTCGTAAGGTAAGTCTGCAATTTATAGAGGAAAAAGTATTTAAATTTGGTTATACATGGATGAATGAACATGCTAAAAATAACATTATGGGAAGTTATAATATTTTCGGTGGCAATAAATGAATTAATTGCAAAAAGTTACATCTAGAAAGGTGGTTGCACGTGCAATTTAATTTCCCTCACCTTTCTTGGATTCTAGAAGTGCAGTTAACTAGGATAAGGTTAGGGAGTCTAAGTGGAGTTTGAGAAAGTGATAGATGACTAGGATGTGCAAACACTTAATTAATTAATTATTTAATTAATAATTAATGATTAATTTAGGTAAAGGGGTACAACGTGTATTAATTAATTAATTTAATCATTCAACTGCAAATGGGTGAATAATAAGGCATACTAGGTTACACACTAGGAACAAGTGGAAATAGAAGTGTAATTTTGGGGTGTCTACACTAGTTTTCTTCCATATCAGTGAAAACATTGATTTATGTCAAAATAGTCAAAGTTAATCGATATGTCTTAAGTCCTTTAAGAACTCTTTAAATAGAAATTCCGTGATGAAGCTCCGACAATGCCAATGTGAGTTTTGCATTGGAAATCATAGATTTACAAATTCTCTTCATATGCAAAGGATAAATTAGATTTTTGATTCTTTTTAAGATCATCACTAGATACTAAGAACTCAATCGTACTAGTATCAAATTAAAAAAATAATAGGAAGTTCTACTTAACCTACTTGATGTCATCTTAGGAAATATTGTTCCTTCATCTTAGCTTATTAGTCACCGAAACATTATTCTGTTGCTTTCTAGAAATCACAAGTATTTCTTGTTGAACTCATTCTGGTAGTCTATATTTGTTGCCACATCATTTCCACCACATTTCCTAAAGTTGTAGGTGGAAAAGAGATAACACTCTCATATAATTTTTCTCTTTTCAAGTCTGAATTTATTGTAGATCTCATTCTATCCTGATTGTCCTTTCAAATCATTATTTCTACAAAAAATAGTCCTCTTCTATCTACTTCATCTACCCATTTACAGGTTTTTATTTCATGTTGAATTCAAGTTTCAAAATCTTCCATCAAGATAGTTCAACAATCAAGCAACGCCTCGCTAATTGTTATCAATCAGTTCAATTTTTTTACCTAGGATGATCATGTTCACACTTTACCAGTTACTCTAAACATCCTTTTAGCTTCGTGTGTCACGAAATACTGCTAGAGTTTTATCTATCTTATGTACCGTTGAAATTGAAACATAATTTGGTCACGTACATTATCCATAGTACATCCTTCTCACATTCATTTTATTTTGTTAATAAAATCATATTTCAGTAAGTGTAAGGACCCAATTAGTCCAAGAGCTGTAACCTTCAGCTCTGATACCAAAATGTAACACCTCTTTATTACGCTTATCAAATAGGAATTTTTTTCACATTAACTTCATGCTTCAATGATTTAAATACCCAAAATTTAAATCTAGTATAAATCTCAAATTCAATCCATCTGATAACATTCAAAAACCATTTTTAGTTGCATAAATCGGTTAGAAACCAATCCCTCATAGATTACTCTTTACGAGTGTGTATACAAGGTATACTATTGGTTTCCTTTTACATGCATTGGTGATCGCATAATATTTTCTAAGTTTATACCTAGAACTCAAGTATTCTAATCCCATCAAGAATACTACATATTAGATCTTGGTGAATCATGATAGTGTAATCAACAACTTACACTACTCTGGCCAAAGTTTTAGAGACATGTTTTCCATGCTCAGCTCTATGATGACACATTTGTCATCAGGAACTTGTATTTTTTTGCCATTGTGGGTTTTTGTTTTCATTGATGTCAGCCCCCATTGATGGAAAAGGGTGTCATATCATTGTATGTGTCCCCATGTGATGTTATTAAGGTATCAAACATGAATGTTGTATGTTTTGGTGAGATCAACAGTGTCCTAGAGCTTGTTTGAGTATTCCTAGTGATGGTATGAGTAATATTGAGGTGATTAGTTGATGTCATAAGGTAAAACATAGATAGTATGATGTGCTTAAAATGTCTATAAGTGTGCATAAGGTAAAAAATTCCAAGTCATGGTTTGTCAGTATTGTGTCAAGTCATTCCAAGCTTGTTTCTAGCCCTGGAACATCCAGAATGAGGTAGAGATGTCAGTGTTGGACCAGATATTTCTTATTGGATATTTTATTGTTGAAAATTTTGTGTTGGGCCTCAAAATATTACTTAAGTAAAAGAAGGAAAGTGGTCATATGAGACCTTTAAGAAGAAGGGAACAAAGGGTGAAGGTGTGCAAGACAAGGTCTTAGAAGGGTTTATCAGAACCCAAGGCACACGTGCAAGGAAAAGGAAGGGGTTTCAGAACTTAGCCATATTTGACATCCTACGAGGAACATGAGAAAAGTGTGACCCGACTGAGCATGTAGAGTAGATAAGGTGCCATCCTGGCAGCTTGATGGTAAAGGAAGGAATATTCCATGCAATGGAAGGATCCAGAAAGTGGAGAGCTTGGATGGGAAGAAGCATGCTCCATTGAAGGACCAAATGGAAACATGGAAACCGATCTACTACTTCAGGAAGGCATGGCGATGGATGTAAAAGCTATATATAGAGATGTTTGTTCTGAACAAAGGGAGGACTCTTTGGGAAGAGGGTATCAAGAGAGATATCAAGAGAGGAAGAAAAGAAGAAGAGGAGAGGCAAAGCTCTGCAAAAATAGTGATGGGTTCTAGGGATTCTCATGAGGGAGGATATAGGAGAGATGAATTATCTAGAGGGATGGGTCTATGAACATCTTGGTAATCTAGAAATCATAGTTTAGGATTTGATGTATAAGTATTATCTGCATTAAGACATTTGGTCAGTAATGACCTTGAGGAATGTAATGTGGTTACTGAGAGTAATCTGAATATATGGATTTCTTTTAAAATATATGCATTGTTCACGGGTATAAACCCTAGTGCCTTTTCTCTGTATTATCATATCTGTTATCTGTTTGATATTTCCTTATTATCTAAATAGATGTATTTATATAATAACTCATCCTAAGACCCTCAGAATGAATGCATGGTTCTTTTGCTTCTTACATCTAAGCTTCTAACTGCAGGGGATATATTATCACAAAACTCACATAAAAGAGGGGCTCGACACCTGCATATGCCTCAAGTGAGCACCCAGTTTGCACTAGGTGATAGGCCAACGCACATGGGATTAGAATATTTTTCTAAGGGCATAAAAATGATTACATCTTGGTTCCGTTGTTGGGACCTCTTTTCAAAGTTGTGATAAATGACATACATATTGGACCTTGTGATGCATAATGACCAAACTCCTGACATTAGAAAGTGTTAAAGCATGGTTCAAGAGCACGGAGGATGAGTTTTCTCAAAGATTCATCACTGGACCTGAGTTTGATGCACATATATGGGTAGAAGAGAACCTATACCATGAGTTCTATAAGACATTATTTTGTTGTTTTCCAGTAGAACTATATGAATTTCTTTCAGCATATGCATCCAGATCAAGTTGGTACTAGATATCATGCATATGTAGTTAAGATGATAACCATAAGATGTAGGATACATATATCATTTGGACACATGTTTTTTTATCAATGGTAGAAAGGAGTCTTGACCAGTTATACTCTAGAATATGCCATTTCTACGTATTCTTACATAGAGGTTTCTAAGTTTAAGTTTTTGAGGGAGCCCAAAGGATCATTTTTACATACTATCCCTTTGGCTATGAATATCTTGATCATTACCTTAAGTTTAGACACATTCCCTATGGTTATTTAAGCTTATTTGAGTGTTGGGTTAGGAAGCTAGGGTGGAGGAACATGGGGAACATTGTGGTTGAAAGGGAAAGAGAAGAGAGACGAATCAAGTATAGTGAAGATCATGAAAGGGAGATGACTAGATAACATAAGGTTGCAGGTGTGATGGATCTATAGAGGCATAAATTGTGAGAAGATGTTGAGGTTCACACAGAGGACATGGAACCTGAGTAGTATGTGCTACCCCACCTTGGAAAGCATAGGTGAGAAGAACCTTCAAATTCTGATGAGAGTTTGTTGCATGGAGAAAGGAGATACATCAGCATGCATCTAAAACCACATGGTGACCAACCCCTAACACTTAGTTTTCCAGATCAAGAAATAACTATTGCTAATCCGGTTGGTATCAGTGGAATTAATTGATCTATGCCTAGGAGATATAATTTCTCATTTAGGACATCCATGGCTACGCAAAACATTCCTGTATTTAGAGGAATTTTTAGATAAGGTGAGAATACACAAGGTTTGGGTATCATTTATGGAAGTGACATAGGACACACAATGGGAAGTGAGATAATATAACAAACCATCAGCGTGCAGTTCAGTGGGATGTTGGGGACACTAGGCACAACCACTTCAGGCCATTTTCTGACTGCATGAAGTGGATCTAGTGGTATATGAACTGAAGGACATGGTGGACCTAGCAGATCTGGAGGATTTGGTGGGTCAGAAAGAACATGATATGGTGGGTCTAGTGGATTTGGTTGTGGGGGAAACATGGGAGGAAACCAAGGTTCTGGGTCAGGTGGACAAGGGCCTCAGCCACCTCCACAAGTATTCTTTGAGATATATTTGCATTTTATAGACTATAGAGGTATTATGTGAATTGTTGTGGTGCATGAAGGGGATCACTACCATGGAGTGAAAAGCAAGTCAATTCACAACGATTTTACAAAAACATGTGCATCACTGGTACCACAAGTATGACCCCCACTAGACAATAATGGATTACACTACATTAAATAACACCTTCCTAGTAGAGATCCATATCCCCGAGTTTGAGAAGAAGAGCATTAGCGCTCTGAAGGAGATCAAACAAGGAATGGTAGAGAGTATGTGGGAGAATGACACATGATTCAAAACTCTCTTATCAAAACTATCCTATGGCATACACCCCTCTTAACATGCTTAATGGTTTTTTGGGGGATTGATAACACCATTTAGAAGGGCACTGTCATGCAATAATTTCAAATATCTGCATGAGGCCTTGGAAGCTTCCATATGCGCTAAGGCTATTGGGAGCGTTGATACTAGTGTTAACCCTTTTTTGGAGGCTCAAATTGTTGTAATGGCCAAGGAGTTAGAGAAGTTGTCTACAAATTTAGTGCATGAGGTTTGTAGTGGATTTTGGTGCACATATTGTAGAGTGGAGGGGCATGCAAAGGATAGTTTCCCTAAAAAAATTGTACGTTCTGTAGTAGTAGACTATGAAATTTTTCACTAGGATTATGATGTAAATATATGTCCTCTACTAAAATGCACAATCCTCAAGAATTTTTCTTGTTATTGTAAAATATGTACCTCTACAACTCATAATATCAAGGATTGCAGGTGGATTGACCAGATTCATAATGCTATTGATCTTGGTGTGCACTAGACTAGTCTTGCAAGTAGTTCCAAGGATGAAGATTTCCACTATGAAAAACACGCAGATGGAGGAGCATGTGGAAGAGGTTTTTGTGGATAATTTCATGGTCACATTAACTGTGGAGGAGGAAGAGGTGATTTCCTATGAGGAACTTGTTATAACTTTGGGTCTAGAGAGCATTATAAGCATGAGTGTTCTGATCTATTGTAGTGCTCATGGTGTTGAAAGAAACATAATTACGAGGAGTGCCCTGAGTTTTTTGAGCATATTAGCCAACAACAACTCAAGGATAAAGGTGTTGGGATGGTAAGTATAAAGAATGCCGAACCTCATTGGATGCCAAGAGTGGCGTGTGAGTCAGGATTAGAACCTGTACTAGTGACAACGTGAGCAGAGGTTTCACACGCAAGGTAGATTCCAAGGAATAAATTGGTTGTTAGGGAAGAAGTGGTACATGGGAAGTATCCGAACCTTTCTCATTAGAGGAAGTGTTCCAAGAGACTATGTATGTGATTCAAGGATTACAAGGAGAGATCCAGTGTCTAAAGGAACAGTCAAGGAAGTTAGAGTAAAGGAAGAATGTTGAGGCTCCACAGAAGGATCTGGATGAGGTTAGGGAAGTATGCAAAATTCTAAGACAAGAGAATATCATTCCCTTGCTAGGAGAATGGTTATGAGAGAAGGTACAACATGCCAAAAGAGATCACGAAAGGTAGGTTCTACATGCCAATATTCCTCCTCATAGCCTTGACTATGATAAATAAATTACATTGAATGCAATTGTTGATGGGTGGCTTTTGAGAAATATGCTTATTGACACAGGAGTAGAGGTAAATGTTCTCACCTTGGATGCATGACATCAAATGGGAAGGCCCACATTACAGCCATCTTTGAATGTGTTGTATATGGCAAACAATAAAAAGGAAATTCCCATAGGAGTCTTGAAATATGTAGTTATCACTATTTAAGGGGCCAAGTTCACTAGGGACTTTGAAGTATTGTCACTCACCGAGGTGGATAATTTCCCAACATTACTTGGGTTTCCCTGGTGTTATAAGAACAATTCCGACCTGTGGTTTAATAAGGGGTATATCAATTTTGAGAACAAGGAAGAAAGGGTGATCATCCCCTTAATAGATGGGAAGTCAACACCTTATACCGAGCCCTTAAGAGGGGAAGTCCTCAACATAATCTATGTGTGCTCCATCAGATACCCTGAAATAATTCATCCTACAGAAGGGGTTATCCAATTTGAAGATGCCCAGTTGATGAGTGATAAAACTAGCATAACATGTGACAATTGGGTGCACGAGACTTATGAATTTATTGGGAGACAATTGAGAGGATCTCTAATAAGGGTGATGAAGGCATGCTTAGTTAAGTTCCTAGGAAGAAAGAAGCTTCCAAGTTACTTTGGAGGGGCTAGCTCTGATGATTTCTTATGAGAAATGGAGGCTCAATGGTAAAATGAGGATGAAAGGAGAAGTATGCTTAGTTATAACTTGCTTGGGACTATAAAGCGATGGTGGGAAACACATAATGAGAGTCTCCTAGAGTGGCATGAAGTAAGATTCACATTCTCTATAATATTTTTTAGAAGCAACATACCCATTATTATCCAAGACTACCATAACAATGAACCCGCCTCGTTCCATATCCAAGCTTGCGAGAAGGCCTAGACGGAGGGTGCAAAAACATTACCACCTTCATTATGGGTGCATAAGTCATATTCCACCTTACAGGGTTGTGTACGTGTATGGTATATCCACTCAGAGATATGTCGTTAGATGGGGAATTGGTAGAAGTTGACAGCTAATCTCATTCAATCTTTTGAGTATCAAAGTACCAAGCCATCAGTGGATAAGGCATTGCAAGTTGTCAAGCACCTTACAATGGGAGATAGTGCTATGGTAGAAGATAGGCTACTAGATTTATTGGGTGAACCTTGTTTGGAGACAATCCTTAATGAAGAAGAATCAGAAGAAATACAACTTGAGCACGTGTGCATTGAAAGGGAAAAAGGAAAACTTGTCTATGTAGTAGATGGTGAATAAATGGAAAGTTTGGATGTTAACCATTCTAAAGGTACGTATGAAGTCATAGATAGCACTGATGAGTGAGCACGTTCCTACCATGAGCCCTTGAAAACAAATAAGGTTAACATTGGGATAAAGACAAAAACTAAGGAAGTTATCATTAGGGACTATTGGTTAGATAAATAAGTTTCAAAGATCATTGATTTGTTACGTGATTTCCAGGATTTGTTCCCACATGGGTATGATGAACTCAAAGGAATCCACCATTCCTTAGGGGAGATGAGGATCAAGTTGAAGGAAGGTGTGCATCTGATTCGGAAGATTCCTTATCAGATGAACCCAAACTTGTGCATATGGGTCAAGAAGGAAATAGATAAGATGATCTCTTTAGGCATCATTGAGGGTGTGGAGGAATCAGAGTGAATAATATCAATTATCATTAGTATCAAGAAGGATGGAAGAATAAGGATTTTTTTTTAATACAGAGACCTAAATGTAATATATGTCATCGATCCTTTCCCACCCCCTTTACTGAAGAAATTCTGGAGGGAGTAGCTGGGTGCAGGTCTACTCCTTCATGGATGGGTTCTCAGGGTATCACCAAGTCAGGATTGCAAAGGAATACCAGAGAAAGACAACTTTCGCCACTAAGTGGGGAAGCTTTTCCTATACAATCATGCCTTTTGGATTAAAAATGCACCTATTGTATTCTCGCACATTGTGGTACAAGCATTTCAAGACTTCATCTAAAAATTTCTTCAAGTCTATTTGGATGACTGGACTTTGTATGGGAAGGTAAAATACCATTGTGAAAATTTGAGACTGATGTTTGAGAGATGTTGATAGTTGAGGATATCCCTCAACATTAAGAAATGTGTCTTTGCTACTCCATTTGGAGCCTTGTTGGGAAATATTATATGTAAGGAGGGCTTGTTAGTAGATCGTGCAAAAGTTATTATTATTGTGGGATTGGGAGAGCATACTAGTCAAAGCGTAGTGCGCGGATTCCTTGGGAATATGGGGTATTACAGGAAACTCATTAAGGGGTATGCCAAGATCACCATGCCCTTGGAGGAATTACTTAAACACAAGAGTTCTTTTCATTAGGGAGAGGCACAATAGAAGGCATTTGACACTTTGAAGGATAGACTTGTCACTGCGTCCATATTATGCTTTTCTTGTTGGGATAAGCCTTTGCATGTGCATGTTGATGCCTCAGGAACAACGATGGGATTAGTACTAACAAAAATTGGTGAGGGGATTGTTGATCACCCTTTTTGTTTTGCAAGTAAGAAGTTGACACCAGCAGAGTAGAATTATACCACTACTAAGCGTGAGGCATTTTCAATGATCTACGCGCTGCATAAGTTTAGACAGTACCTTTTGACAACACCTTTTATATTCTATACATACCACATGGCATTGAAATACTTGGTGAACAAGCCTATTCTTCAAGGGTGCATATACCATTGGGTCTTATTATTTTAGGAATTCAAGTTTTTAGCTGTGGTAAAACCAGGGAAGAGCAATTCAAGGCTTGACCACTTATCAAGAATGTACTAAGTAGAGGATGCACAAAGCATTAAGGATACCATGCCAAATGCACAATTATTTAGGTTACGATGCATGCCCTCATACTTAGAAGATATTGTGGTATTCCTAAAAATAGGTTTAGTGCTGAACGAGATGAAGGATTTGGAGATAAAAAAAATGGCTATATGTGTCACACCTTACATGTTGATTAGTGGAGATCTATTTAAGTTGGGATGTAATGAGGTTCTGCACTGATGCATATTGGAACATGAGCACATGTAAATTATGGAGGAAGTGAATGGTGGAATTATAGGAGGGCACTATGCAGGAAATATAACCGTGTGAAAGATTTTACTTGTAGGGATCTAGTGGGAAACCATCTACCAGGATTGTATTGAATTTTGCAAGGCCTGCGACCATTTTTAGTGCTTGGGAAAACCTAGAAAGAGGGATGAGATGTAACTAAGGCTGATAACCAGTACATAGCCATTTGAAAAATGGGAAATTGAATTTGTAGGGCCAATTTCACCTACCACACAAAGGACTGGTTCACACTACATCATTACTAGCACTGATTACTTGACAAGAATGATACAAGTAGCACCTATAAAGGATTACATTGTAGCAACAACTACTAGATTTTTATGGCAGAACATAATCAGTAGGTATTGATGTCCTTTGAGCTTGACTAGTGATATGGGTATACATTTTCTCAATGAAACAATCAGGATTTTGGTAGTAGAGTTTATGGTCACCCATCAAAAGACTACCCCTATAATCCATAGGAAAATGGAACTGCCAAGGAATGTAACAAGATACTAATTCACACATTGACCAAGATTTGTGATGTCGAAAGACAAGAGTGGGATGACAAAGTATCAACCATTCTATGGGCATATAGGACAACCTATTAAAAAATGAACAAGGCCATATCGTTTCAGTTGGTGTTTGGTGAAAAGGTTGTTTTTCCTGTTGAATTAATCTTACCATCACTCTGTAAAGAATGCGTAAGAGGTTTAGATGATGAAAAAGTGCTCACGGAAAGGATTGAAAAATTGATGTAGTTAGATGAAAGGTGATCACTTGCTAGATGGATTCAAAAGACTGAAAAGGCTAGAAAAAAGGCATGACATTATTGTCATATCAAGAACAAAGAGTTTGAGATTGGGAATATGGTTTTTTTGTATGATTCCAAGTTCTTACGCCATCCTGGAAAATTGAAATTCCATTGGTTTGGCCCTTACATCATCTCATACATCCTTGATTCAGGCGCATGTTAGTTACAAGCGCTAGATGGGATGAAGTTACGTGGACATTTCAATGGGAGTATGCTGAAGCCCTACTATAAATAAGTTTTCTTGGTGTTTGTAAATAAGGCAGTATTTCCAGTTAAATTATAATTTCCCTTTATGCATTTTTCTTTTCTTTTTTTTCCTTTCTCATTGCTTCTTCCTTTCTATTTTTTTTGTTTTGTGCCTTGTGCACCAGTAACCATATTATTTTCAAAAGGTTGTGTATGTGCAGAGGAAAACATATTTGTTTTAGTGTGGGGTGGAGTTGTGCGAGGTGAAGTATAAGATGAATTTTTAATTTGTAAGGTTAGGATGAAAGCATTAAAGGCACAAAAAATAGAATAGTTCGTGTGGAAAAAGTGGATGATAATGGTTGGTATTATGATAAGGATTTATAAAGACCATGTATAGAGAAGGAAAAGTGCAGGAACAACATAAGGTAAGAAAGGGAAAAAATTAGGTAAAGGGAAGAAGAGGGTGCTGTAGACGCACGCGTAAAATTATTTAGTTAGTAAGGATTTTTGTGTGCCATAAGGTTGTAAAGATTTTTTCGTGCAAGATTGGGCACGTGGGTAAGGGCACTTAAGGTCAGATTTAGTGGAAAAATCCACATTTAATGCTAAGTACGTTGGTAGGTGGCATAACATTTATTGCTAGATAGAAGGAAAAAATATAAGTAGGAGGTTGGATGAATCATTATTTTACCTTGCGATTACGAAGTAGAAGATCTCTTGTAAACTAGGGCATCCAAAGAGATTTGTGTGAAGGAAGAGGAATCATAGATATCTAAGTGCGTAACTAGGTTGGTCTGGGAACTAGAGTGGAATGAGTACACGGGCGTGGGGAGATTTATTTTGGCATATGCCATCTTGTGGAAGGGTTTTCCTAGTTAGGGTTTGACATCTAGGGCACAGAGGTAGGTGATTCTTAACAAATTCAAGCCTTAGAGTTGAGAAGAGTAGTAGAGAAAATCAAGGAGGAATCTAATTTTTTACCTAACAGGTAGAATGTCACCAAAGAAGGTAATCATCTTACCAAACAAACAGAAGGGAAAGGGAAAGGAAAAAAAACCGCTACCATCATTAGTTCCAATGAAGGGTGGTATGTAGAATTGCAGTACCCCAATGGAGTGTTATTAGGGAAAGAGTGGGAATCACACTTGAGGAAGATGGCCATAAGTGACTACAATCATCGTATGAGAATTATAGAAAAAGAGATGACATTGGAAATGGTTCGTCCAACTAACAAGAGGAAACTAGAAGGAATGTCAATCTACAGTGTCAAAGTGAAGGTGAAGTTGGAGATGGCCGAGTTGCTACAACTTTATGAGTTCCCCTATTTTGGCAAGCATGAGTGGTTATACCAGTGGTTGATTTCACATGTACATGAAGATCACTTCTATTTTACAGGCCAAAAACTACACATTACTCCTCAACTCATATCAAATTTCACTAGCCTAATTTGCAAAGGAGACTCTATGGATGAAAAATTGGATGATAAGGATGCCATCAAGGAAACTATGGAGGCTTGTGAATACGATAAGAGTTCGTGCTACTTTGATATCTTAGATATCCCTGACCCTGTTATGAGAATGGTTGTGCACTTGGTTACCAAGATGAATGATCAAGAAATGTGGACAAAAGTGAACACGACATGGATGAACATATGCCAGAAGATATTTGAAGGCACCATTTAAAACTTATCCTCCTACATTACAGATGAGATTATTAGGAGTGCGCAAAAAGGAGAGAAGATAATATTCAGAAACATTCTCCTCCCCATCATCTTATCAAAGATTGGATTGCCTGATGGGCTAGAGAAGTTTGTATGGGAGTATCTAGAAGAAAATCCCTCACCCATGAAAATATTTGAGAAATATACTTATGAGACCATGACGGATGCAAACAAGGCACACCTGGAAAAATGGTACAAGTGGATGCATGATACATTCGGGGTAGAGTGGAGGATACTTGAGCAGTTTCCCATGCTCGTAGATAAAGAGGTTGAGTTTTCTATATATCAACACTTATGTATTGGAAGATTCACTTTGATAGATGGGATTAAGATTTAATGGTGCAAGCTACTATTTTCTTTCACCCCATAATACTTCCAAGTGGAGGTCAACCATTTTAAGGAGGCCAAGAGACTAATGTTTGACCTTAGTGAGGTAGAACAAGACCACCGTGAGATACGTAAAAATTTCATATACCCAAAGAATCATGCATATGTGGAGAAATATGTCTCCCATGAAGTGTAGATGATGAAACCAATAATGTTGCTGATCACTGGAAGGGCAGCAACAAGGGTATATCTACGCATAAGGCCAAAGTTTGAGAAGGCCTCCTTCCTAGAAAATGATATCTCCATTCCAAAATAGCCCATAGGAAGAATAAAGGCCACGCCAAAGAAGGAGAGAGAAGAGGTGAAAGAGAAGAAGGCACCAAGTGTACAGACAACACAACCTGTGGGCACACCGAAAACAAATGCTAATCCAAGTACTTATGCATGTAGAAATAATTCCCCAGTCAAGGAGAATATCTCAAAAGAAGAGGTTCCAGAGAAATAGGATCCCCTCATAAGAGAATATTTGCCAAGGAAGGAGTCTCACGCTGAAGAGAAAGAGAGGGAAGACTCTCCTTTATTGGAATCACTAGTTAAGGAAGAAACAAAAGGTGGCGGATGTAGACACCTAAAATATGCTTACACTTAGCATTTCACCCAATTCAACTAATTGATGACACTTCATTAATCAACCCTTCTTCACTCCACTCTCAGATGCCCATTTATGACACCTTCTCAGTCATATTCTTCCCATATTCAACTTATTTGGCTAATATCTCTCTTATTAGCTAGACATTCCTCCTTTCAACCATTCAAAACCTCCCTAGTTCTCTCTAGACCACTTCTATTGGCTTCGTAGGCTATCTGTCTGTCATAATTGGTTATCCAGACACCTCATAACTCTTAATGAGTCTCTAATCACTTGTTAATCAAGTTTAACTAGCCTAATCCTAGCTTAACTAAGCCTAAAGCATGTCTATCCTAATCTAATCTAAAAGTGATTTTTGAGCTTTAGTCCCACATGCACCCAGATTCCAAATTCTCCCAACTGGAAAACTATAAATACAAGGCTAAGCCTACCCATTCAAAACTACAACTTTACATAAGCTAAATCTAAAACAAGCCTAAGAAAGCTTAAGAGCTCATTTGCATTAGCCAAGCTAATAAGGCATTTGATCTTGGGTCATCCACCATTAAAATAGATTCATCTTACAACCATGTTAGGTTAGTAATGAAATAGCTAAACTTGGCCATGTAGCCATTTAGTGATATTCATTCACCCTCATGGAATAAACAACAACACACATAATCTGATTGCTTAGGATCTATACTAGGTTCACTTTCATTAAGCTTTCATAGAGTAGAGAGTAGTATACATGTTAGTTTTTGATGTTTTTGTCAAATTTATAATGCTTGCATGTTATTTTATCTTGTTTATCTCTAATCCTATGGTGCATGGATGAGTTAGCAAAGCTTTGAGGTTCTTTAACCTCATTCCATAGCTTGTGAAACTTTTCATTGCATACATTTGGCATGCCTGGTGGGAAAATTATGTCCATCCTCCATTAATGGTGTCACTTTGAAGCTTTTTGTTTTATTTTCTAACTATTTCTTAGTTCTAATCTTTCTAGGATAGTTTTAAAGCTTTCTAGATTAGTTTCAAAGCTTTCTAGATTAGTTTCAAAGTTCTTAGATTAGTTCAAGTTTTTAGTTTCACTAATATTTTTGTTCGAAATGGAAAAAAAATCATGTTTCTTAACTATTTTAGCTAGGTTTGTCTTTTTTTTTTACTCTTTGTAGGATCAAAGGAGGTGAAGTGCTGCCAAAAATTGAACCAAATCGATACAATTTTGATATTTTTGAAAAATCACATGTTTTTTAGCCACCTACAAGAAAGGGGGTGCACACTCCATTCTATGTGCGTAGGCGCAACTCTCACTGTGTTTTTTTACATAGGGGCGCATAGGCATAAAAAAAGGGGCACATGCACCAAAAAAGGGGCGCATGTACACAAACAGTGGTGAAGACATCATTAGCAATCTTCCAGAGGCCATAAGCTTTGTTCCCGAACTCGAAATGACTTCGTTTTTGTTGCGTTGAAAAGGTATTGAAGTGAACTACACAATGGAATCATAAAAATAGGATTTTTACTTACCAAAAATTTATGGTTTACATTATTAGGTAAATATTCATTTTCTAATGTATCTTAAAGTTCAAAAAAGTGTTTTCTTGGCCATTCTAACACTTTGAAAATTTTTTGTAGCACTAATTAGTTATTTGCAGGGTTATTTTGGTTTTATTTTTGACTAAATTAGTTAAGTGTTTCATTTCTTAGCTTGAGAAAGGTTTGTAAAGTGTGTATTCTCTCTCCTCGTGCCTTCAAAAGTGATCTTGGAGATCAAAAAAACTTGCACAACTTTGTATCATAAGTTAAAAACACTTGTTCTAAAAGATAAAGTAATTTTTATGTGATTTAGTAAGAATTTTCACACTGTGTATGCTCTTCCTTTGTGCCTTTTGGTGATCTTAGGAATCAAAAGCAAGGTGTAAATTCCCTTTATTGATATCAATTTGCAATGAAAAATTACTAAACTCGTTGTCTATAGGACCTAATGCTTGTCAAAGAAAGGTGTCAAAGACAAAACACAAACCTACTAATACACATGTTTCTTGTAGGTTGCCAAATGGTGTGCTACTTAAAACCACATTAAGTTAAGAAAGATAAAAAACATGCCATATTCAAAACATTGTATTGTAGGTTTTGGAAAAGGGTATGTCCCTCTCCGCTCAACTGGAACATAACCCCTTTGGCATAACACCTTAAGCTACAACAATGGGGGTGGTTCAAGGAACCCCAAAGTAGTCCACGTAAGAGGGAACCTTGTGGATGAAATAGGAAGTGCTCCACACTACCTATCTGACTAGTGATTCCTTTGTGAGATAGAGTTATAAGTTGTCCCTACATGACCCTTTTAAGTACAAGATGGATGCATTTACTGCCCACTGTGCTTGAAGGGGGAAAAGTCGAGATACTCCCAAGATAGTCGGGACTATTTGGGTAAATCGTCTTGCTCGTGGATAATCTTTGTAACACCTTGGATGAGAGAACCACCTAGGAAAATATAATTTGGCCAAGAGCCCACTTTGACCATTCTAAAAAATGTGTTGAGTTGTGATCCATCATTTTCATCACAAAATGTGTGACGCGTTACTCTGGCCTAGTTCTTCACTTACCTTAAAGTAAGGTGAAACTATGCCAAAGTATAGCCAACATTTTTTACCCCTATTTTGATCTACCTCCTTCACCTTATTTTGACACTTTTTTGATCAAAGGAAGGGTGAATACCTTCGTGTTACCAATTGATTGCTTCTGCCACTTTTTTGTCCGTTTATGCCCATCCATGTTTACGGCTGGGTAAGTTAAATGTCTAAAGTGTGCGGAGGCATATTTATATCATTGGTAGTCTTTGTGATCTTGATACCCACGTCAGAATTGTCATCATAGTTAGGATTGATTCATCATTTTATCTCCCTTTGACATGTTACCTCGTTTGCATTGTCTCGACATAATTAAGATACTTATGTCATGTTTCTTGTAAACATGATCTAAGTTTACGCATTGTGGCGTTACGCTGCCCACATTTTAACACATCCTTAGTATACTTTGACTTAGTTTGATTTCAAACATTGTCCTAAATATTGAAAGGTGTCACTTACTTTGTTTGTGTCATTTCAATACCACTTTGACACTAATATCTCACTTCTCCGTGAAGCTTGATAGACGTGTCCAATTGGTGTGGTAACCTGGCTTACATTTGTAAACCCCACCCTTTAACATCTAGGTCTTGTTGGTTATTTAACTTCTCGTGGTATCCTTTGATTGGGAGTCATATCTACCATTTGCTAATATTTACACCTTGTTCATTTTGAGCTTGATGTAAATATTTACATTGTGTTGATCACCTTTGCATCGAAATTTGCACACACATTTGCATAGGGTGTATTTCCTTGTTGATTGGCTTTGTGTTTCACACTTCCATGATTGTTCCTTGTGATTATTCATTTAGAAAACTTATTTTCTAGGACAATCCCTTTTTTTATTGCGTTATCACGATGTCTATTTTCCTTAGACCTTATTCATAAAATCATGCATGCATATCAATACTTACAAAATGTCTAGTTGGTTGTCCTTATGCTACCAAAATCGACATGTCACTTCCTTCCCTTTAAAGGAGTTCCATCACACTATCCAGATCTAGACATTTTTTCTTAAAACAACTCCAAAATGATTGACTATCGCGTGGTTCCCCATACTTACAAAAATACGGAACCTAGGTTTAGCAATTCAAATCAAAATATTCCCATTACAACTAAACCTCATTTGGTTCTTCGTGCTAGAGATCCCATACGGGTAACTCATTCCCCACCTTCATCTCATATTCAGTGGTATGATTTGGACAATTTTGATCCAAATTATTGTTCGAGTTCCCCCCACTCTTCTTCTAATTATAATCCAAACATTTCCTCTTCTTCTAAGGATTCCAATCCAAATATTTCCTCTTCTTTTGAGGATTCCAATCCAAATATTTCCTCTAAATCTTCTGAGGATTTATATCTAAACTACTATTCAGATTCATCAAATATGACTCCTATGTCATGGTCCTCCCTATCTTTGCAGGATCCTCTTCGTCATTCATCTAATGTGACTCCTACGTCATGGTCCTCCCTTTCTTCACAAGACCCCTTTTATCAGTCACCTCAATGACATCTTCTTCCTTTGAAGATACGTGTGACTCCAAATCCCTCCAATCAAACATCTAATAACATTATTGAATTGCAATCCTCTCTTTCTTTGCAAGACCCTTGTTATTATTCATCCAGTGCAATTCTTGAATCACTATCCTCCCCTTCTTCACAGGACCTTCTTTGTCAATCACCCCCAATAAATCTTCCTTCTTTGAAGATTCATGTGACTCAGAGTCCTTTGAGTCAAACATCTGAATCAACCCATGGGTCACAATCTATAGACTTTGGACTTAATCCTACTAGTTTACAAATGATATACCATTGTATAGGTAGGTCCACACCACCTTCTTCTACTCCTGAGACATCTAGCTACACACCTTCTTCGTATCTCAAGTCATCTTCTTATATTAATCATCATCAAACATCTTCTAAGTCTTCCACACCAAGTGAACCTCTTTCTTCCAATCAATCCCTGGTGGTCGATCAACAACTCATACTAATTTACCTCTTTGAGAATGAATAAAAAATCAGGGCATTTAAAGGGGCACATGAAGATATTCGTTTAGAAGATTACGAGAAAGGATTCTCTTTAGACTTGGATGCGCCCGCATATTCTGAGAAAAATTTTGATTCCTTTTATCAAGAAATAGAGGAAGATCCTAAAATCATGCAACTTGATCCTCCTCTTATTCTTCCATCTTCACATTCTTCATTAAGTGAGGAAACTCCTAGGTCTTACATTGATCCATGACCTATCTTCTTATTACCTAATCTCTCTTTATCTATCATAATTCCTCAATCAAAATCTCTTATGGGGCCAACGCCAAGTAGCCCTTCATCTTTGTCTAGGTGTGATTCACCTTCTCGTATCCCTTCCTCTGCTATTTGTGGGACATTTTTGAGTAGCCCACTATCTTCTATTCTTGGGGCATGTCCAACTAGCCCCTTGTCTTCTAGGTATGGATCACCCCCGGGTAGTCCATCATCTTCTATTCTTGGGCCACATCCTAGTAGCCCATTATCTTACATCTATGGGTCACGTCCTAGTAGCCCTTCTTCTTCTATTCTTGGGCCACATCCTAGTAGCCCTTCGTCTTCTATCTATGGGTCACATCCTAGTAGCCCTTCTTCTTCTATTCTTAGGCCACATCCTGGAAGCCCTTCATCATCTTCTATCAGTAGCTCACCTCCCAGTAGCCCCTCCTCTTCAATCCTTGGACCATATCCATTTCATCCATCACATATTTCTTCTTTCAATGGTTGTGGCAAGCCCATGGTCATTCATCACATTAGTTATAAATGTCCACGTTCACTTTCTTCTCCTTCTCGAGATCAGACAAGTCATGCGTTAGCTTATAAGAAACCCAAATAGTTTCTTAATCAAGCTCAGATCAAAACTGTAAAGAGCTCTATAGCTCCCAACAAATCAAACAATCTCAAAATTCTAAATCAAGCGCGATTCAAGAACGCACATCAACGTAACCATCAAGTATGGCACAAAGTGCATAAACCTCTAGATAGGGAACTCAAGCTCTCACATATGAAATCCATGTTTCAGAACAAATCACAGTCATTTATTGAGTGTGAACTCACCTCAATCATCGAGATTGGGGATAATATCACTCTTGATAAACAAACATGCCTAGTCTCCCTTATCAAGGAAGTCACAAACATTGTTGTTGGATCTTATCACACAGAGTGACTTTGTTAGTCCCAACCTCTTAAAACTGTCAAAAATCAAAAAATCAAAAACAATTCAAAAATATAAAAAAACATGAGAAAGCATTTCAAAGAAAAATCAAGGTTCAAGGATCAAACATTGTAATCAGGTATTACGTACACATGGATGTTTCTTTCTTCCCTTTATTGCTCTTCTTTTGTAAGTCTTCCTACCATTTTCATCCCTCTGATGCTATTTTGGTTAGCCTATTCACATGAGTTTTGTGACATTTATATCTATGGTATTTGTTTGACCCTGGTCTTTTATCACCTTGGTAAATTAAAGAACGACTGACCTCATGGGGATCCTATCACATTCAACATCTAATAAACTTGTTGCAAAGAAATTTTGGACATATTTTGTTGACACTAGCCAATGCCACCATCACAATCCCTTCCACCTCCTTCCATCAAGCCATTATTGGTTCTTCAACCCCTTGTCAAACAAGAGATCTGAAATAAGTTTTCAAAAAGCAAAAGAATCAAAATCAATCAAAAATCAAAAGCTAAAAGCTATAAAGCAAAAGTAAATTGATATATTACTCTCTCTCTTGGGGTATTTCCAATAATCTCTATTGGGATATGGATTCCTGACTGACAGTAGAGAAATGTTGTGATTAGAATCAAATACATCTTTGTTGGGGGATATGGACACTTGGCTAGTAGCGGAGCAATGTACGGCTATCCTTTCACCCTCCATTCACAAAATCACCTATCACAATAAATCATTCCTACATATTGGCTAGGGTATCTTCACTTGTTGTCTATTAAATCTTCCCTTCAAGAGGTAATAAATTCCACATGCACACACTAGATCTCTATGAGTAAACAGGATTAGCATGTTACCAAGTGTCTTTTTTGGACCTTGTTTAGACTCTTACTCTAGTCCATATCTCGTCTCATGATTTGTGCCTTTGGCTAATCACTTCTTTGTTGTTAGGCTTCTAAGATACATTCATATCATTCACATCGTTCTTCTACTTCATTCAGAACATCTATGTGTATAAGATTACCTTTTTGCCATGTTTTTAGACACCTTTTTCCCCTTTCACAAAAACAATCTTCTACTTCCTTTCTATCATGTGCTTTTAGGCCAACTTACGCAGGGGGAATCCTTGCTTTTTCCTAGCACTTCATTGGTTTACATTCACCATCATGTTGAACCTATTCATAATGGCCTTGGGTCCCGCTTCTACCTGTGAAGAGTTTTCCTTTGAATACTCCCACCTAATCATTGGGGAATTTTTACATCTTCACCTCTCTCATACGCACGTGGCCTTATGCCCTTGTACATCCCATCTATCACTAGGGGCATCCACACTTCCTCATCCTCTTGTATATAGTTTCAGAAAACTTTCAAAAATAATCAAAACATTCAAATATGTTAGAAAAATAACAAAAACATTCAAATATGTTAGAAAGATCAAAACATTCAAATATGTTTAAGAAAACTTCTAAAAATGGAAAATCATCCTACAAAACATCACTCTTTGGTTCTCACCTGTTCATGTGTGTGACTCACAGATCATCTTAATCTACCTCCATCAACAAAATTTAGGTTGCTTACTTTGTCTGTATTCTGGGGCACAACGAGTTTCCTGGTACTGTTTTGTAGTGCACATTGCTTTTTCATCAGACCAAAGTGTCCTCCATTTTCCCTTTGCATGTATCCTTGCTTGGGGCACCGTCATTAACCCTTGTCGTTAATTCGAATAGGTTGGAATTGAAGCTTGATAACCAAAAACATTACATTATGTTTCTCTGTTAGGTTAGCTTGTTTACTTTCTCGTATTGCATTGCATTATGTATGTTGCATGGAGTTACACATATTTTACTTTCTTGTATTACATTGCATTTTGTATGTTGCATGGAGTTGGTGTTTTTAGAAATGGACATTTGTTTGTATATGGCTTTTCATGTCATACTACACTTTTGTTCATTCTTTTTAATAAGGACCGATGATGAAGATCTCTAGCAATATGATGAAAAATAAAGTTGTTTAAAAGGCATTGGATGGATGTTAGCTCATTCCCCCTTTCTCATACTCATTTTCTTCTATATCCCCTTTCTTTTCTTCTTCTTCACATTATCATTTCTTCTATTATCTTTCTATCATATTTTCGATTGTTGATCGAGTTCTTCTATCACCCCATCACTAATCAAGGGGGCGTCCTTCATTATTCTCATTTTTCTTCTATCCCTTCAATATTTTCTACTTGTTTATGCTTTTCTACTTTCTTTGAAGTGATGTCACTATCGCCACTCCAAAGAGGGGCAAATGTAGACACCTAAAATATGCTTACACTTAGCATTTCATCCAATTCCAATCAATTAACGACACTTCGTTAATCAACCCATTCTTCACTCCACTCTCGGATGCCCATTTACGACACCTTCTTGGTCATATTCTTCCCATATTCAACTTATTTGGCTAATATCTCTCTTATTAGCTAAACATTCCTCCTTTTGACCATTCAGAACCTCCCTAGTTCTCTCTAGACCACTTCTATTGGCTTCGTAGGCTATCTATCAGTCACAATTGGTTATCCAGACCCCTCCCAACTCTCAATGAGTCTCTAATCACTTGCTAATCAAGTTTAACTATCCTAATCCTAGCTTAACTAAGCCTAAAACATGTTTATCCTAATCTAATCTAAAAGCACTTTTTGAGCTTTAGTCCCACATGCACTCAAATTCCAAATTCTCCCAACTAGAAAACTATAAATGCAAGGCTAAGCCTACCTGTTATCCAAATTCACCGTCCAGGGTTAATTTGATAACATGCATCAGAATTCTCAAGTCCCAGGCAAATGGATTTATTCAGGGCAAAAAATCATGTTTCTAGGGTCCCCTCGATTTTTTCTAAATTCCTTGTCCGAGAGGAAAAGAGCAAGTTCTAAGGAAAGGTGAAAAGGCTGCAAAAAACAAGCTTGGGCCAGAAAAAATTGTGAAAATTGGCTAAGTCCTAGTCCTCGCAGCAGTCGGGACATGAGGGATGTCTGGGCGCAAATCGGCCGAAAGGCCGCCAGGTAGTCTGCAAGACAAAGGAACATCTGGGCTGTCAAGACGCGTGGGATGCGGAAAGCCGGTTCAGCTGAAGGAGAAGAAAATTGACTAACTGCTTTGGGACATTTGGGACATGAAGATGCGAAGGGCCTGAATCACCTGGTTCAGCCGAAAAGGAGAACTTTCACACTAAGTAGTTAGGACATCTGGGTCATGAGGATGCGAAGGACACGAAAAGGCGAAGTGGCCGAGAGAAAAGGAAGCCCATTTCGGGTGGTTCGGAAGCATTTGTCCCAGAAAGTCTGGGACAGTTGGAACAAATGTACGCGAACCGGCCAGTTCAGCTAAAATGGGAAACTTCAGCACTAGGACAGTTGGGACAAACGGATGCGTGGGACGTGGATAGCCGAAGGAGCCGAAAGCCAATCAAGCAATGCCACGTGTCATTGGCCGAATGAGGGACAAGGAAGCCCATTTCAGGTGGATTGGGAAGTTTTGTCCCAAACATTTTGGGACATCTGAGACATAAAGACGCGAAGGGCGTGAAAAGCCGGCAGACCCACGGACCAATCAAATCACGACACGTGTCACAAGGGAGAAAGTCCAAAATTCAAAGCAAGAGGTTTCAAGCATTGACCCGAGCCAATAAAAAGAAGACACGTGTCCAATGAAATAGGGAAGGAGAAAGAATTATGCATCCAATCAGCGCTTGACACGTGTCATCCAGGTGGCAGAGCGTGGGAAAGATTTTCAAAACACGTTTTCACCTGTTTTGTGTCCTAAATCTTCAGATCGACATATCTTTTGATCCAGAGCTCAAATTTGCACATTCTTTATATCAACGAAAAGCTTATGAAATTCTCTACATGATACTGGGGTTAATATTGAATTTTGGTGCATTCTAGAGAGAGAAAATTAAGAAATAGATCTAACGCGTGTTCATGGCCAGAAGTGACATTTCAGCGACCAGTTTTAATGCAGAATGGGTCGCATTCTCTTGTAATTTGGTCAAAGTGATAGGGTATGGGTTTTTAAGGTACCCCATGCCATTTTAATGCATCTGCAGTCAAGGAGGGATGGGATCTCATGATTTTGTACGTTTTCTGTCCCCTGGGCTCGACCCTTGCACTGTAAAAGCCAAATTTGGCTCATTTCTAAAGGGGGAACATTTTTTGAGTATAGTAGCTTCTTCTTTCACCTCCAGCAAGTGATTGTTTTGAAGAATCAGACCTCTCCAAAGGATGTAACACTTTTTACCTCTCTGAGGGTGTAATGCAGTGATTTTGACACTGGAAATGATAATGCAAGCTTTGTGAATGGTTTTCAGTCCTTTGTTTGTATTATTTGCTTCATTTCAGATCCTAAGTTATATCTTATCATCCTGTGTATGTTTCATGTTGCAAATCTCTAGTTTGTGTCTATTTGCTTGACAGAAATGTTTCACCACTCCTTTTGGTGCATCACCATCTTCAGTTAGTTTCATTTTTTGCATTTCTATCCCTTCTCCCTTGCAATTTAGAGTAGGATTAGGATCTGAACCTCTGTAGTTTTGACAAAATATAGATCTAAATTAAAGGAGTTTGAGGAACCAGCCTCTAATCTGGAGATTCCTCTCTCAGTTTCACAAGTCCCCAGACTTGGAGAGAGGTTTCCATGTTATGCAATCACACTGAATGTTAGAGTGATCAACCTAGAAGCTTGATCTACATCCAGGGGTACTGTGAGTTTGCAACAATAATTTTGGCACACCCAGTGGGACCTAGAGGTCTCATTTTTATTGCAGCAGGGTTGATGTGCATCTACTACATTTTTCTTGCTTGAAAGGAGCTATTATTTTCATATCTGGAGACTCCAAGGGGAAGAATCAACTGGTTCCAAGCTCAGGCTTGAAAACTCATGAGAAGAATCACCACAAGGTCAAGAGTTGGAGAAGAAGAAGTGTTGTTTGAATACCTACAATTATCTCCAAGAAGAAGGCAAAGAGGAAGAAGGATTCAAAGGTCTCCATCTTCACCAAACAGAACTCTCTCAACTCCTCCACCTGGTAGGCCTTTCATTCAGTCAACAAGGGTTTTAATACCAATTAGAACGGCTCAGAACAATCCCTACATCAACTTCACAGGCAGCAGCCCACTTGCTCTCAATGCACAACATCCAGTTCCTATTGCAGCCTTGAAGAACATTCCCTACTTCAGTGGAGAAAATTAGACTACTCCAGGTGATCATGTTAAAGATATTGCTAACCTTTGTGCAATTCATGAAATCAATGAAATGCAAGTGGCTGTCAAGTTACTAGCATCTTCATTCAAGGGTAAAGCATTGCAATGGTTTAGGAGCCTTGGGGTTGGTTCTATCACAAACTGGAATTAGCTGTGTATTGCACTTCATGAGCAATTTGGAGAGAAGGGAGACAACTTGTCTCTTTTGGAGCAGCTAACAACCATCAAGAGGGCTCCGAATGAGCAGCTGACCGATTTCAACTTCAGATTTCAAAAAACTTAGGAGAGGAATCCAGTGGTAGTCAGGCCAACAGCAGAAGGTGCTTTTCTCTATTACCTTAAAGCTTTAGATTCTGATATTTCTATGTTGATTTAGTCCATGGGAGGCATAACTATCCCTATGGCTTATAGCATTGCCATTAGGGCTGAAAATTGTTTAATCTAAGCTGGCAAACTTGCCCCTAGACCTCCCATGCCATTGTTTCCAAGTTTAGAGAGCCCAAACACTAGTCAAGAACCTAATTTGGCTCCCACTCCCACTCCTAGAAATCAGAGTTCAAATGAAGCTTCTACTTCATCTCCAAGTTCCCAAAATGAGCTTCAAGAGGTCATGAAGCAATTGTAAAACCTAGGCAATGAGCTAGTTACTCTCAAGAGGCAACAAGCCCAAGGTTTCAGACCTTCTTATCAACCCCAAGCTCAGCCTAATAGACAGCCATACCAACCACAAAGACCACCTAATCCAGCTGCAAATATGAATCAAACAAGGCCTCCTGCCAATAGACCATTCCAGCCCTATAATCCAAATGTCATATCTGCCTCTAAGGCATTAGTGCCAACACATAACAACATTTCTCAAGAATATGATTGGTGCTTTCCATGCAACAAGCCTCATAACCAATCGATGTGTTTCAATGGTTCTCTCAATCAAGCATTGATGGTGATAACTACTGGTGTGGAGGGTGAGGGCAGTCAAGGAAACAACCAACAACAAGAAACATTCCAACAGCAATCAGCCCTAAATGACACCACATTGGTAAACTGGCAAGCAGAGGATTTCTGTGGCATGAATCAGGAAGTTTCTCAAGGTGTTGCAGCTAACACAAGGTCAAAAAGGAGGAATTTGGGTGAAGAACAGCTATTAGCCCCAGCCAAGCCACAACCTTCCACGACTCCAGAAATGATTAGCAAGCAAAGTCCCATTTCAAATGCACAAGGGCAGCCAAGAACAGCTCCTAGGCTAACTCAAATGCTAGTTATTGCTGCCCATGTGCAAGGGTTGAATGTGCAAACCAAGGGACAACAAAAGGATACTTCATCCCCGTTCAGTATC
The DNA here is from genome assembly GCA_019776745.2 of Taxus chinensis. NCBI lineage: Eukaryota > Viridiplantae > Streptophyta > Pinopsida > Cupressales > Taxaceae > Taxus > Taxus chinensis. The sequence continues at coordinate 508,730,204 of CM034154.1, forward strand.
GTTGATCAGATGAAGAAGACGAATGTCAATATATCTATGTGGGAATCCCTATCCATCCCAGGCCAAAGAGATCTGCTGCAAGCTGCCATGAAGGATTGGCCAACTTCGAATCAGCAGGTTCAGATGCAAGAAAAAGTGCTTAGAAATGCTACCCAGCCTGGGGGAAATCATGGAGGATAGCAAGGTAAGATGTTGAAGCCCCCTCCTTTTTATGTTTCATTAATCATTGGAAATCAGCTAGTACATAATTACATGATAGACTCCGGGGCAAGTAGCTCAGTAATGCCTAAACAGATAGCTGATCAGCTAGGGCTCTAGTATGAAATAACATCTAAAGGGGTAGTGCAGCTAGATGGGAGAGCAATAGCAACAGTTGGAGTGATTAGAAATTTGAGTCTTACCTTGCATGCATGTCCAAATGTTGTTGTCTTACAAGATGTATCAATCATAGACCTTCCACCACTCTTCGCCCTTTGCTTGTCAAGGGACTTCACAGCCAAGATTGGGGGGTATTTGTCTACTGATTGGTCACACATGCTATTCAGAATAAGATATGGAACTAAAGCCATAATCAGATCTGAACCTATTGCAAACTTCCATATTGAGCCTTACACTCCAAGTCAGATTAATGCCAATTGCTCAGCATTTGATCAAGAAGATCACCCTAGCACTGATGAGGTTGACACCAAGATTGGAAGCATCCCGGATCTAACTCTTAATGAATGGGAAAACAAGATACATGCTTTTGATCCTTATCAAGAAGTAGAAGAATCTGCGCTAGGAGTTTACTGTTTACATGAAGGGAATCAACCTCTCCCCAACATCACCAAGATGGATCATAAAGACAAGAATGAAGTATGGCAATTGTTCTTTGATGGGTCAAGGAGTAGACAAGGTGCAGGAGGAGGAGCTATGCTCATCTCACCGCAAGGTATAAGGTATTACTCAGCCTTCCATTTCTAGTTTTCCTGTTCAAACAACACGGCTGAGTATGAAGCCTTAATTCATGGAATGCACTAGGTAATGAAGAAAGGCATCAAGAATTTACAAGTATTTGGTGATAGTGAGCTGATTGTAAACCAAGTTAGAGGAAAAAATGCTACCAAAAATGATCTGTTGAAGAACTACAAAAATCGGGTATGGGATCTTATTGAAGATCTTGAAGCTTTTAACATCAGTTCTATCCCAAGAAAAAAGAATGAAGCCGCTGACAGACTTGCAGCAATTGGGGCTGCGTTTGATGTTGTAGAAAGTATCAAAAGTGAAAAACCTCATCCTCATATCAAAGTGGTTGTGAGACCAGCTGTTCCGGATAACAATGCAAGTTGGCAAGTCTTCGAGAATGATTAGCAAATTGTTAATTTCCTATAAGAAGAAGCCGAGTTCTCCACCAGGAATCAAGACAAGCTACATCAGCAGTATGGTGACCAAGTGGTGCAGCTGAGAACTAACAAATTACCAAAAGGCCTCATAACCTTAGAGTCAATCTTCAACCCGAATGATCAGTTCCGGAAGGAGAAAGCGAACATTCAAGTAAAGGGTGAAGATTCAGAGCCTATTTTAGTGGAAGAAGGCAAAGCATTGCAGATTGGCAAAGTAAGTACCTCACAAGAGAAATCTGATTTTGTTCAGCTTTGTCAAGAGTTCCCAGATGTCTTTGCTTGGAATTACAAAGATCTAAGAGGTTTCAACCCAAAGTTGGCACAACATACTATTGAGCTGGATCCGGAATCCAAGCCTGTCAGGCAGAAGCAAAGGCCAGTGAATCCCCATATTGAACCTCTCATGAGAAAAGAGTTAAGCAAGCTTATTGAGGCTAGTATCATCTTCCCCATCAAACACTCAAGTTGGGTCACCAAATTAGTCCCAGTCAGAAAGAAGAATGGAGAGATCAGGTTGTGTGTCGACTTCAGAGATTTGAATAGAGCCTCTCTCAAAGATCATTATCCACTCCCTTCCATGGAGCAAATATTACAGGTTGTAGCTGGTTTAGAAAGGTTTTCACTACTTGATGGCTACTCAGGCTACAATCAGATTATGGTGAGGGAGGAAGACCAATTCAAGACAGCCTTCACAACTAAATGGGGCACATATGCTTACAAGAAGATGCCATTTGGGCTGTCCAATATTGGTGCTACCTTTCAAAGGGTAATGGACATGGCATTCAAAGGCTTGATCAACAAGATAGTGCTGGTATACCTAGATGATATCACTGTCTTCTCAAAGAATGCAACAGACCATCTCTTACACCTCAGGAAAGTATTTCAGAGGTGTAGAAAGTTTGGAGTGTCTTTGAATCCCAAGAAGTGCATCTTTCTTGCACATGAAGGAAAACTTCTAGGCCATATTGTCTTGAAAGAGGGACTGGCAATTAATCTAGAGAGGGTTGAATCCATAAGAGCACTACCATTTCCAAGTCACAAGAAGGCTCTTCAAAGCTTCTTGGGAAGGATCAATTTTGTTCGCAGGTTTGTCCCAGATTTTGCAGCCCTTGTCAAGCCCATCACCAAAATGTTAGAGAAGAACATGGCTTTTAAGTGGACAACAGAAGGCAAGGAGAGTTTTGAAGCAATCAAAGAAGCTATCTCTCAAGCACCAACTCTCATCAACCCAGACTTCTCCAAGGATTTCATCCTCTATGCATTTGGAGGTGATGACACTATTTCTGCCATTTTGGTACAGCAGAAAAAAGATAATGATGAGCAGCCAATTACCTTTTTCAGCCAGAGCCTAGATGAATATGAGGTGAGGTACTCTTTTATTGAGAAGCATGTGCTTGCAGTAATCAGAAGCTTGAAGAAATTCAAATATTTAATCTCAAACAACAAGGTCCAGTTGTTGGTCTCATATGCTAGAGTTAAGGACTTCCTCCTCAACAAGGATTTGAATGAGAAAAGGGCAGGTTGGATCACCCATGTCATGGAATATGACATTGAGATCAAGGTTACCAAGCTAGTAAGAGGGAAAGGATTGTGTGAGCAGCTGGTTTCGGGGAAGCAAAAAGAATTATGCAACAAAGAAGAGGCTATTTTGACAGTCCAAGACAGCCATGAGCCAAGTGGCAATCAAGAAGAAGACAGTGCTTCCCCCACTCCTTGCTAGACCCAAGGTATTATGCACTTCCTAGGCACAAGCCTATGCCCTCCAGAGATGAACAAGACCTAAAGGAGACACTTCAGGTTGCAGGCTGTTCTGTATGCCATTGTTGATGGAGTTTTGTTCAAGAAAGATGTGAATGGAGTGCTGCTGAAATGCATTAGCACAAATCAGATTCAAAGGGTGTTGGAAGAGTTTCATGGTGGACTAGATGGTGGCCATTTTGCACTAAGAGTGACAGCTCTAAAAATCATGAAGGTTGGTTATTATTGGCCTAAATTCTTCAGTGATTGTTATGCATGGATCAAGAGGTGTAAGAATTGTGCATTCTTCATAGGAAAAGAGAAGTTTTCTACCCTTCCATTGCATCCAATCTTAGTTGACCAGCCATTCATGCAATGGGGTTTGGACTTCATCAGAGTCATTAACCCCAATTCAAGCCAAGGGCACAAATGGATTTTGATAGCCACCGACTACTTCACCAAATGGACAGAAGCAGTATCACTCAAAGAGGCAAATGAGTCTAGCATCTTAGACTTTTATGAGGGAATAACGACCAGATTCGATGTACCTGCTAAAATAATCCTTGATAATGCATTGGCATTCATTGGATCTAGGGTGACTGAGTGGGCTGTCAAGAACGGTATTTACCTAAGCACTTCATCGAACTATTACCCTCAGGGTAATGGCTAGGCCGAGTCTACAAACAAGAACTTGTTGAGGATCATTAGGAGGACTCTTGATGAGAATCAGAGGTCTTGGCACACCAAACTGAAAGCATCCCTATGGGCTGATAGGATAACTCCCAAAAGATCCATAGGTAACTCTCCATTTAGGCTTGTCTATAGAAGAGAGGCAATCTTTCCCATGTCACTTGAGTTGCCAATGTTGGAACTCATGAAGTAGCTGGATTTGCTAGAGTTTGAGCCCATGGAGGTGAGGTATGTAGAGTTGATGGAGTTGCAAGAGATCAGAAACCAGGCATCCCAAGTAATGGAAAAGGATCAAGCTTTGATCAAGAAGACCTTTGATAGAAAGGCCAAGGATAGATCTTTTCAAGTTGGAGATCTAGTGTTGAAATGGGATATGGACAGAACAAAACCGGGAAGGCATTCAAAATTTGATGCCATTTGGAGTGGCCCATACATGGTCACAAAGTGCAAGAATAGCAATGCTTTCCAATTGGCCTCATTGGATGGTGAAGAACTGCAGATTCCAGTCAATGGAATCTATCTCAAGCGTTGCTTCTAGAGGGAATTTCACTACCTCTATAAATATTAGATTAGATTTTCTTTCCTTTAAGTGCTTGTGCACATTGTTTTGCTGTAGGTTAGTCTTGTTTTCCCTAAGTGCTTTGGCACAGCTTGCTGTCCATGGAGATGTTTAGCAATCCTTGCTTTCATCAGGTGACATTCCATCTTCCTCCTTGCACATTCTGAGTCAGTTGAGGTTCTAAATAGAATATTTGATGACTCCATGCCCAATGGACTGCTTAAAGCAACTGGTATCTTCTACCTAGTAGGTAGGTAACCCCGCTGAGTCACCAATTGTTATCCAAATTCACCTCCCCAGGGTTAATTTGATAACATGCATCAGAATTCTCAAGTCCCAGGCAAATGGATTGATTTAGGGAAAAAAATCATGTTTCTAGGGTCCCCTCGAATTTTTCTAAATTCCCTGTCCGAGAGGAAAAGAGCAAGTTCTGAGGAAAGGTGAAAAGGCTGCAAAAAACAAGCTTGGGCCAGAAAAAATTGTGAAAATTGGTTAAGTCCTAGTCCTCGCAGCAGTCGGGACATGAGGGACGTCTGGGCGTGAATCGGCCAAAAGGCTGCCAGGCAGACTGCAGGGTAAAGGAACATCTGGGCCATTAGGATGCATGGGATGCGGAAAGCCAGTTCAGCTGAAGGAGAAGAAAATCGACTAACTGCTCTGGGACATTTGGGACATGAAGACGCGAAGGGCACGAACCGCCCGGTTCGGCCGAAAAGGAGAACTTTCGCACTAAGTAGTTGGGACATCTGGGCCACGAAGACGCGAAGGACGCGAAAAGGTGAAGCGGCCGAGAGCAAAGGGAGCCCATTTCGGGTGGTTTGGAAGAATTTGTCCCAGATAGTATAGGACAGTTGGAACAAATGGACGCGAGGGACGTGAACTGGCCGGTTCGGCTGTAACGGGGAACTTCAGCACTAGGACAGTTGGGACAAAGGGACGCGTGGGACGTGGATAGCCGAAGGAGCCGAAAGCCAATCAAGCAATGCCACATGTCATCAACCGAATGAGGGACAAGGAAGCCCATTTCGGGCGGATCGAGAGTTTTTGTCCCAAACAGTTTGGGACATCCGGGACATGAAGACGTGAAGGGCGCGAAAAGACGGCAGACCCGCGGACCAATCAAATCACGACACGTGTCACAAGGGAGAAAGTCCAAAATTCAAAGGGCGAGGTTTCAAGCACTGACCTGAGCCAATAAAAATAATACACGTGTCCAATAAAGTAGGGAAGGAGAAAGAATTACGCATCTAATCAGCGCTTGACAAGTGTCATCTAGGTGGCAGAGTGCGGGAAAAATTTTCCAAACACGTTTTCACCTATTTTGTGCCCTAAATCTTTAGATCACCATATCTTTCGATCCAGAGCTTAGATTTGCATGTTCTTTATATCAACAGAAATCTTATGAAATTCTCTACATGATTCTAGGGTTAATCTTGAATTTTGGTGCAGTATGGAGAGAGAAAATTGAGAAACATCTCTGACGCATGTTCATGGCTAGAAGTCACATTTCAGCGACCAGTTTTAATGCAGAATGGGTCTTATTCTCCTGTAATTCAGTCAAAGTGACAGGGTATGGGTTTGTAAGTTCCCCCATGCCATTTTAATGCATCTGCAGTCAAGGAGGGATGGGCTCTCATGTTTTTGTACATTTTTTGTCCCCTGGGCTCGACCCTTGCACTGTAAAAGCCAGATTTGGCTCATTTCTAAAGGGGGAACATTTTTTGAGTATAGCAGCTTCTTCTTTCACCTCCAGCAAGTGATTGTTTTGAAGAATCAAACCTCTCTAAAGGCTGTAATAGTTTTTACCTCTCTGAGGGTGTAATACAGTGATTTTAACACTGGAAATGATAATGCAAGCTTTGTGAATGGTTTTCAGTCCTTTGTATTATTTGCTTTATTTCAGATCCTAAGTTATATCTTATCAGCCTGTGTATGTTTCATGTTGCAAATCTCTGGTTTGTGTCTATTTTCTTGACAGAAATGTTTCACCACTCCTTTTGGTGCATCACCATCTTCACTTAGTTTCAATTTTTGCATTTCTATCCCTGCCCCCTTGCAATTTAGAGTAGGATTAGGATCTGAACCTCTGTAGTTTTGCAAAATATAGATCTAAATCAGAGGAGTTTGAGGAACCAACATCTAATCTAGAGATTCCTCTCTCAGTTTCACAAGTCCCCCCACTTGGAGAGAGGTTTCCATGTTATGCAATCACACTAGATGCTAGAGTGATCAACCTAGAAGCCTGATCTGCATCCAGGGGTGCTGTGAGTTTGCAACAACACTACCCATTCAAAACTACAACTTTACATAAGCTAAATCCAAAACAATCCTAAGAAGGCTTAAGAGCTCATTTGCATTAGCCAAGCTAATAAGTCATATTATCTTGGGTCATCCACCATTATAATAAATTCATCTTACACCCATGTTAGGTTAGTAATGAAATAGCTAAACTTGGCCATGTAGCCATTTAGTGAGATTCATTCACCCTCATGGAGTAAACAACACACAATTTGATTACTTAGAATCTAACTAGGTTCACTTTCATTAAAGCTTTCATAGAGTAGAGAGTAGTATACATGTTAGTTTTTGATGTTTTTGTCAAAGTTATAATGCTTACATGTTAGTTTCTCTTGTTTAGCTATAATCCTATGGTGCATGAATGAGTTAGCAAAGCTTTGAGGTTCTTTAGCCTCATTCCATAGCTTTTGCCACTTTCCATTGCATACAACAGAGAAGGCAGACTCAGAGGAAACAAAGGACTTGGATGCCTATATGGGTGAGAAGGATGAAAATGAGGATGAAGAAGTTCATAATCATCCCGTGTATGATATACATGATTCAGAAAAATAAGGAATTGAAGGGAAGAATGGTGAGGAAAAATCATATGCTCAAGGAAAAGTGGTGAGCGAAGAAGTGAACACAAGAGATCAGAGGACCCCAAGCCTCACAAAGGAGAGGAGGACGCAAAGAGAGAAGTTGTAGGAATCTTCAAAAATTTATTAGAATAGGAAGTACATTATAGAGAAGATGAAGTGATGAGGGAGATAGAGGAATAAAGTGTTGGAAAAGAGTATGGCAGCATGGGTGGAGATCCTAGCCTAGCAGTGAGTTTTCCAAAGGCTCTGCAAATAGGTGGGAAGAGCTTAGTGGTAGCAAAAGGGAAAGGAATGGGTTACATCAATGATCCAAGAAAGGTGTTACACATGTGATTCTAGAGCATTGTGCCAATAGAAAAACTCTTGTCCATGCCCTCATTTGACATAGAAGGTGCATACCCACGAACTAGGAAAATGTTATTTTGGTTTTTGAATCCCATGTCAATTAACTGAGTTTGAGGTGATCCAATGGGAAATGATGAAGGATTTAGAGAGAAAAGGAGTAAATCCCTTAGTGAATGTTTAATGGTTGTCAGATGAGCAAGTCTGTAATGCACTCAAAAAAAATTTAGTTGAGGTCGAGGCTAGACTCTTTGGGAGGAATGATAGGGTGAGATTCCTGGAGGTGGAGTTGGAGAAGGAGGACGAGCTTCTCAAGAAACTAAAGGACCTGCAATAGGAAGAACTGATCAAAACACAATTAAGGTGTGAAATAAAAATACAGAAGGCAAGAGTGATTACAAAATAAAATTGAAATGATTACAAATGATATTGTTTTAAAGCATCTTGACCTAGCACCACTCGAGCAAAATCAACCTTGTAGTGCCTAAATGACTTAACTTGCACCCTCACTATGGAGAGGTGACCACTCACCTTAGAGTCCACAGAAGAAGCACTGGAATGCCAAGAGAGAGAAGATATGATGAAGGTCATAGGGATTGTGGCTCAATATACCAAAATCCTTACCGATATGAAGATCACCGCGTAAGTTACTGAAGCTACCTATGATAATTGTGCTGATAGAGATAGAGTAGCAAGCATCTTGGTCACTGCATATGAGATGGAAGTCAAGGAGTTCCAAGAGAAGAATAAGGGGAATAGAGTAGAGTGGGATAGGATCCTAGACAAGGTGGAGAAGATATCAAAGGCTATCAAGACCTTGCAAGGATTGATAAAAAACCGGATGAAGGAGTTATACCCCTAGATCACCCGCAGGATGGACGTCCTTGAGGATTTGGGAAAACAACTAGAAGGAATTATTAAAACAATGAGTGCCAAGGGGGAAGGGATAAGCTTTAAGGAGGTAAGTGCCCTAGAAGATGACCTCTGTTAACAATTATAGAATGAGGTTAATGCCTGGAAGAAGCGAGAGGTAGATATAGGGAAGGATTTCCCCCTCCTACTTCAACAATGAACATGTTCTCCTTCATTTCCCCATTCTTTCAATATTTCTCCAAATTCTTCATTCCTTCATTATTTTTCCAACTATTCAGAACCCACCATTCTTTATTAATTGAAGAGAAGTGTTTCTGAGGACAAAGAACAGGTGTAGTGTGGGGTGATTTTGGGCCTCAGAATATTGGCTAATTAAAAAAAGGTGCGTGGGCACGTGACACCTATATGAAGAAGGGTGCACGGGGTGAAGGCGCACATGACAGTGTTTTAGAAGGGTTTAATAGAACCCAAGGTGTGTGCATAGGGAAATGGAAGGGGTTTTAGGAATTGGCCATATTCGACATCCTAGGAGGCACACGAGAAAAACATGACCCAACTAAGCATATGGAGTGGATAAGGTAACAACCTGATAACTTGATGGTCAAGGAAGGAATATTCCATGTAATGGAAGGATATAGAAAGACATCATTTTAGAAAGTGGAGATCTTAGATGGGAAGAAGCCTGCTCCATTAAAGGACCATATGGACACTTGGAAACCGATCTACTACTTCAAGAAGGCATTGCGGTGAATGTAAAAGCTATATATAGAGATGCTCGGGCTGAAGGAAGGGACAACTCTTTAGGAAGAGGGTGTAAAGAGAGATATCAAGAGAGGTAGAAAAGAAGAAGAGGAGAGGTGAAGCTCTACAGAAATAGCAATTGGTTCTAGGGATTCTCACTAGGTACGCTATAGGATAGATGACTTATCTATAGGGATGGGTCTATGAACATCTTGGTAATATGGAAAGAAAAGTTTAGGATTTGATGTATAAGTCTTATCTGCATTAAGACATTTGGTCTGTAATGACCTTTAGGAATTTAATGTGGTTACTGAGAGTAATATGAATATATGGATTTCTTTTTAAATATATGCATTGTTCACGAGTATAAAACCTAGTGCATTTTCTCTTTATTATCTGGTCTATTATCTGTTAGATATTTCCTTATTATCTAAATAGATGCATTTATATAGTAACTCATCCTAAGACCCTTAGAATGAATGCATGGTTACTTGCATCTAAGATTACTCTAGTAGGGGATGTATTGTCACAAAAAATCACATAAAAGAAGGGCTTGGCACCCACGCATGCCTCGAGTGAGCGCCCAGCACACGCTAGGTGATAGGACGACTTGCATGGGATTAGAAGGGCATAAAAATGACTACATTTTGGGTTTGTGTTTTCATTTATGTCAAACCTCATTGATTTAAAAGGGTTTCATAGTGTTGTATGTGTCCACATGTGATGGTATTCTGGTATCAAGCATGAATGTTGTATGTTTTGGTGAGTTCAACAGTGTCCTGGAGCATGTTTGAGTATGCCTAGTCATGGTATGAGTCCTCTTGAGGTGATTAGTTAATGTAATGAGGTCAAACATAGATGGTGCAATGTTTTTCAGATTTCTATAGGTCTACACGAGGTCATCAAGGTCTATTCATGGTTTTTCATCATTGTGTCAAGTCATTCCAGGCTTGTTTCTACCCTAGAACATCAAAAATGAGGTAGATATGTTAGTGTTACACTAGATATTTATTATTGGAGCATGGTAAAATATTTTTGACAATGTAACTAAGGTGTGAGATGACTTTTAGGTCTACATTCAGTGATTCAGTGCACATTCGAGGTCCTCGGGAAGCTAGAAGTGAGAAACAGGCAGTTTGACATAGGTAAGTCACTATGGCTAGAGAGTTCCAAACATATATAAGATATGTGGTGATTATGGATAAGTATAAGATGTGGTCATGGTTCTTCATGCCAAGTTTCAGGTCATTCTAAAGAAGAAATTTCAAGATATGAAATTTTTTGAAAAATGGGGTAAGTTGCATTGTGTTTTTATAGCAAAAGTTGATCTTCTAATGCTAGCTGTGAATTGTATGCTTTGCATGGGAACCTGAGCTCTTAAGAATACCTTCTATGGTCAATTATGAAAATTTCAAAAAAAATAATGAGGTGTTTTGATCATCACGTTTTTATGAAAGATGTATAAGAAGATAAAGTGGTCTAAAACCTTAGTTAAACCCTAGCTAGGAGAAGTTTGTAAAAGGTGAAGTATATTGACCCAATTCTGATTTCTAATGAATAATTGATGATTTAATGTTTTAGAAGAATCCTCAGGATTTCCATAAATGTATGGTTGAGGTCATGATGATTAGTGGGCCCCACCTAAAAATAACAGTTTCTAGAGAATAAGGTTTGAGCACAAGATGGTCCAAATGAGTAACATGTAAAATTGATGGTGCATGATTATTGGGAGTTTTTATTGATGTCAATGGAGGTTTTAGGACATGTTAATAAATTTTCATGGTGTTTTGAGGTCCAAATAGGTTGACCAGTCAAAGGGAATTTTTGGGGTTTTAAATAGGAGGGTCAAGTGTTTTGGCCATATCTTGAGCTATAGGTGGAATTGTGGAATTGTAGACTAGATTTTACCACCAACAACCCAAGGTACACTGACACATCACTCTTCCTTAAATGAGCACTCACATGAAGAACTCAAGGATACCAGGTTCCTCTTTTATGTAAACTTTTTAAAGTATTTATCATGATTAAAAAGATATTCTACATCCATAACATATAACTAAACATATTACAGTGTATAAACCAGATCTAGATCTTAACCATATGCAAAATTAACTAAAAAATAACCATAATAAGATTTACCATGCAAGATCCATTCTCAATTATGTCAAACAAAAATATCCATCCACAAAGATCTATTATGTTAATTTCTATAAAACACATAAGCTTCATACATATGTAGTATAATCATCATAGTCATGCATGCTCACAAACTTACATCATAACTCTACCAAAACATAGAACTATCTAAACCATGCAAATCAATACATATTTATAGGGGTAGGGACTTTCCCTTCACCACCCATGCACCTCTAAAAAATAGGATACATGCTAATAATATTCATGCATCCTTACATGAAAAATATAAGAGCATGCAAGCTCACTAATAATATATTACCTAATAATACAACAACAATCTAATCCTATTAATAGTTCCAAAACTATGCATAACACTTGATCTTCTACTTGTCTATAATAGACCTTGCATGTTCAAGTATTATACAAAACGTTCTCTATACTCCATTTCTATACTTATCCTTAATCTAAAAAATGGATAAGTCCTGATTTAAACCTTCCTGAGCATGCCTAGTCCTACATAAACTCTGCACATTGTGCCTGAGAACCCAATCCTTCTCTACCTCCATACTTAGGTTGTATTTTATCATCCCAACAAGAATTTTGAGGTGATTAAGTATGTGTTGGAAAGTAGAATTAGAGAAATTTCCATTGATATATGGATTTCCTCATGATAAGGTGCTTTGAGAGGGTTTCCAGGGCATTCTTTTAGTAATAAGGTTTTTGGTAGTTTGGGACACGATATGTTTTGGTGCAATTTTGAGGTTACTTGAAGCATGAGATGGATTGGGTGATGCTTTATTTCACCTGTAGAGTAAAGAGGGATAAATTTGGAATAAAATGAATTCATTTGGAATTATTTAATGCACTTATATTTGATTTTATGAGGAAACCTTTGGAAAATCATATTTTGGTAGGTTGATTTCATGAAGGAAAATCTTGTTGTGGTTTGAAGTGATTTACGTTTGAAGGTTTATAACTTTCCTAGAAGTGCTCTACATGTTATAAAAATTCACGTGAGTGGTTAGTTGACATGATTTTATCTTGTTGAAGTGATTTGGTGATCAGATGAAGTTTCTAGGATGTTGAAGGGTGCAAGAAATTATTGTTTTGAAGTTTGTAAAGGGAATTGTGTCCATTAAATGAAATAATATGATTGATTACTGAAAATTGTGACCACATTTAATGTTTAAATTATGTATTACTCATGTTTTATGAATATGGGAGCTTGAATAAGCATGGTTTTGTAGTGAGGAGAATTTTTTCATCCCAATGCATGTGTTTTAGTGATTTTTAGATCATGAAACGAAGGGTTTTTTCTATGCCGACCCATATGGGGCACTTATAGATGTTGTGGAAAAGTTATGGGATGTTTTTTATGATACATGGGTCAAATTTATCATGAGGGAATAACCTCATTTGGGTAAACAAGAAGAAATGCATATAAAAGTGATGTTTTGGCTCATTTGGTGAGCTAGTCATACATGAGGGAGTAGTGCGAGAGAGGTGTTGTTTGCAAGTATGAAGGCATGTATTGAAGGAATATAAAGAGAATGAAAGTTTTAGGAATATTTTAGATCATAAGAGCATGTGATTAGAGCTTTGAGAAGTGAAGAAAGATAAATAAATTGCAAGGTTGAAGACCTAGTGGGTGAGCTAGGGTTTGTGAGCTAAAATTGTGATCTCAATCTGTTGTGGCAGAAACATTATCACAGATCAGATATCTTCAGGTGGCTTAGTTTGTCCTTGGTCATCCTTAGGGGGTTATACCTTCCTTGTGTAGTGGGTGATTCATAAAATTAGGGGTCAATGCTCCTTGTGGGGTTGGATTCTCACTAAATCAGGGGTTGGTGCTCGTTGTGAATTTGGTGCTTCACTAAAATTATTTTCATTGTATAATATAGGTCTATTTTCAGTGGGTTTTCTTCCCCATGAGGGTTTCCCACTTATATATGGTTTTCTTGTGTTGTGTACTTTGTTTCATACTCTTATGGTTGATGTTACATATCTAATGCACACATATGGTTATGGATGGTTAATGAATGAATGGATCAATGAATGTATGTGATGGTAAATGAATTGAAAAAGTAATTTTTTGGATTGATTCACCGCCCTCTTAGTCCATTATGCTTCTAACAATTATTATCAGAGCAGGTACTTGAGAAGAAATTTTCACCACTTGAAGGAGATCCTTGAAGCACAAGATGGATATGGAAGAAAGTTAGAAGTTGAAGAGATCAAGAGAAAAATTCAAGAGGATGATAATCCAATTGGAGGAAGAAAATGAATACCTAAAAAGGTATGAATAATTGAGGAGAAATTTATGTGAAGAAGATGATGATGATCATGAATAAAATAGCCTCAAAGTGGAATATGGTCATGTGAATCCATTGGTTAGATTGAGAGATTGTTTGAAACCCTTAGGGTTTGACATATGACATTCCATCTATTAAGTGTGTACTCCCTCTCCACCTAGAATAGCTAATGAGAAGTCTCATGGAGAAGAAAAAGAAAATTATTTTGTTGATATTGAAGTACTACATTCAAATGGTAAGGTTAAAGACCCAACTATTAATGATAAAGGTGACCTAGAAGCTGATTTTGAGAGTGTTTTAGAAACTATAATGGAAGAAGTGGTATTTCATGAAGGCCTACCCATGATAATGAGCTATACATAGAATCTTGAGGTATATTTTTATATTCATGAGAATCAAGTCATTTTTTAAAAAGTAAGATCAAGGACATTTGCAGTCTTTGAATCCAAAATAATGTTGAAATTCTCAAGATATGAGCTTGATGATGATCCCTCATTATTTTATGAAAGGTATGTATGCTTTCTCTATGAATGCCTATTATTATTCATGTAAAGAGTCCATAGGTTAGTTGACAAGTGGAAGGAGTATGCGTATATAACTACTGTGAACTTTTGTATTGCAAAATGAGTCTATCATGTGCTTAGTGATATGTGTTGTAGAGTTGGCTCAATCCTATCATGGTAAAAGTTATACTTTCCTTTTTTTTTCATATCTTAAATCATGATGGTGTTGAAATATATTGTCTTTACAAGGATAAAATGTTTCCTCTGCATCTGGTATGTGTCTTTGACTTCAATCAGAGTATGAATCCATATTCTTAGTCTGATCGTTAAGACTATTGGTAAACATGTAAGCCTTGTCATGTATTGTGTGGTCTATGCAAATCAAGTACTTTCAGTCTATGTATGGAGTGACGATTTTTCAAAATCAAGTGTCTCAAGAGTCAAGGATCTGTGTACTTATCAAATATTTATCTCAACATTGGTATAGGTGTCAAAAAGAGAGTAGTGTCTGTCAAGCGTGTCTTTTGTTCTATAATCAAGGTCTTAAAGCATCAAAGAAAGTTGACAGTGGATTTTAACTATTGTAAGATATGAAAAGGAATGTGGTGTATTATCGTTGAATTCAATGTTATTGTGTTAAGTATAAAGGTCCTATAGATGCAAAAGGACTATGCAAGAGTATAAATCTTAGTCAAGATGTCATTTGTAATAGTTTACCCTATTATGTTGAAAAAGCTCTAAATATGTCAAGGTCTTGTCATGATAGTGTTTTGATTTTTGTTAAGAGTCTTATGTTTTGAGTGAGTTTCTTAATCCTATGTGCAATTCATCAAAGTGCAAGGAATAAATTGTTTGTGCCATCAGAAATTCAATGGTGACTTGTCAAGGAAGTTGGAAGAAGACATGAAAGCCTTCAATATAAATCTTTCAATGTGAATTAGAGTTTGAAGGTTAAAATTCAAAAAAATTGTGCATTGTCAAGGGAATGCTACATGTCCTTCAATCGAGATATGTGAATCTCTATATATCTCCATGGGTTTATAATGTATGTGTTGAGAAATGAAGCAACCAGAAAATATGTGTTGGAATCTTGTGTTTATCAGTTTTGGGAATGAAAATCAAGGTTTTCTAAGATTATTCATCATGTTTAGAGACAAAGGATTTTGTAATAAGCATGTTACATATGTTCCATGGTGTTAAAGATATCAGAATACTAAAATAGTGAAAGTGAAATGTATCTGGACTAAGAAATAGAAAATTACCATGCTCAGGTATGAGAAAGAATGTTGCAAGAATGTGTGAGTGACTAAAAATTGTCTCCAAAATAGGGAAGAGGTGTGTGTGATGTTGAAATAAGTTCATGAAGGTAAATCTAAATTATTCTTAAAGTTCTTGAATTGTGTGACAATGTGCTCCAAGCCTCCATGACAAAGTGTATAAAAAGCATCTTGACTATGTGTGGTCTCACAGATATATGTGTGGTCTCAATAGTTTTACAAGGATGTAACTAACCTCATAAAGGTTTTATAAGAATAAGAAAAGGTGTAATGAGCTATAAGACCCTTTATTATTGTGAGGTTTTGAATGTGCACTACCTATCTAGAGATCTTTGATGGATTCTGTGTGAATGTGCTCCAAGTGTGAATGAAGCCTACCAGATGCCACAAACACAATGAAGTGTATAATTGAAAGGTATAAATCAAAATAAGGTATTGTTAAGTCTTTATGATCTAGGAATGAATTCAAAATGATTGTAAGATACAATATACTGGTATGAAATATGCATCTATAGGTTCTTCAAGCATGAATTAGGGTTTCATTCATAGTAATGTGTTTCTAAAAGTTGTGACTTAGGTGTTTTGGTTTAAAGGTCTATGTGTTGGTACTCCTAACCTGGGTCTATGGTATGAATTCTTCAAGAAGGTCTTCTAAGGATAGATAAAGTTTGTATTGGTCTAAAAGTGGTAAAATTCCATGTTAAAGTGTGTGGCTTCTTGATTCAAAGTTTGAGTATTGTAAGTATATACCAAAATGGCATGGTTAAGAAGTTCCAATGATATATAGAGGAAATTTCTTCTTCAAAGACTATCTACAGGTGAAAATGATACTGAGAAGGTCTCCAAATCATGTTACAGGTACATGAGTCATCTTATTCTATATAAATAACCTACAGGTATCCTAAAAGGTATGATATCAGTGAAGAACATTTAAAACATATGGTTCCTATTATTCTTAGGTATGAAAGAATGTATGAAGTATTTGTGTACTTTTGATGAGGTCTGTTACCATGAGATAAATTTTAGGTCATTATAAAGAATAAAAGCATGCTATAGATGATTGAGATAGAGTATGGCATGACATGTCAAGTTGGAGAAGTGTTGGACTAAAAATGTCAATGATACCAAGGTAGTTTGTCTTATTCATCATGTTCTTATAAAGATAATACTTCAAAACATTAAGATTATATTATAAGTATTGTGGACCTAAGCAAGTATCTAATAAATTCTAGATGCTTAAAACAAGAACATGTGTAACTACAGTGTATCAGAGGGTTTGGAAGGTAAAACATGACTTTGAATTTAATGTCTTAAGAAGATAAAAAGTGTTAGTATGAGATACGCCACACTTGTTGAGTTGTGAAGCTCAATTACTTCAGTTTAGCATGTAATGTAAAACTTGATGGAAAATACAATAACCAAAATCGGTTAGGGGGAACTGGAATTACTCACCCAGGACCGACATTGGTCAAGAAAGGAGGAACCAACATTGGTTAGGGAAAACCAAAGTTGGTTACCTGTGCAGGAGTGTTTTAATTAACTCTTGGGAATTAGACCTATTTCTAGTATTAAAGCAGATCTATTGATTGTAATTACATGGATAAGTGCACTAAGTTTATAAACAACTATATAGGCATGAAATCTAGGGTTTATAAGTAAGATTTAACAAGAATTAAGAAGAACATGCAAACTTTGGTGAGAGAGATAATTCTCAGAAAAGAAGCAAAAGCTTGTGAGAAAGAAAGTACTCTACATCTGAGAGGTGTGGAAGATTGTAAATCTTCAATTGTATATCTTGTCAAAGCTTTGGATAATATATTGGCTTGTTTCTTGGTGGACGTAGCCCACACTGGGTGAACCACATTAAATCTGGTGTTGATTTATATGTCTTATTTTGTATATTTCTTCTGGTGGAATATCCATTTTTTATTTGCATGTATGCTTAGATCTGATATATTATCTATACAACCGGTGTGCTAACCCCAATAACTGGTATCAGATATTTGTTTGAGGGTTTTTTTTGTTGACATATTTACTCACAGAGGGTTTTCTGATTGAGTGAGAGCTACAACAATGGCAGAAGAAAACAAATACAAGGTAGAGAAGTTTGATGGCCAAAATTATCAATTATGGAAGATGCAGATTGAGGATTATCAATATCAAAGAGATTTGTATTTACCATTGGATGAGAATTCTAGACCTACGAAGATGACTGATGAAAAATGGATGATTCTTGACAGAAAGGCTTTAGGATATATAATATTGAGCTTGACAACATCTGTGGATTCCAATATTATAGAAGCGACTTCTATGGTAGAGTTAATGAAATCTCTTACTAATTTATATGAAAAACCTAGTTCTTCAAATAAAGTTTATTTGATGAAGAAACTATTTAGTTCTAAGATGCATGAAGGTGGATTTTCATCTACTCATTTGAATGATTTCCTATATATTGTAAATCAGTTAAAATCATTTGCTATACCATTTGATGATGAAGTAAAAGAACTTTTATTATTATCTTCTTTTCCTGATAGTTGGGATAACTTGGTAATGGTTGTTAGTAATACAACATCTACTAATAATATTTTGAAGTTTGATGATGTGGTTAGTCTAATATTGAATCAAGAAATTCATAGGAAGAGTACAGAGGAATCATCATCTAGGAATTATTTGAATGTAGAAGGAAGGGGAAGGAAGAAGGAAAGATCCAAGAGTAAGAGTAATGGGAAATAAAAGTCAAGGGATAACAGATCTAAATCCAGAAGTAAGGGAATTACTTGTTGGAAATGTGGAAAGAAAGGACATGTAAAGAATTTTTTTTGGTCAAAGGATAAAGAGAACCAACAACTAGACAAAGGTAAAGAAGCAACTCTTGCTACACCAAAGGTAATACAAGATACTCTTATTCTTTATTTAGACAATAGAATTGAATCATTGGTTTTAGATTCAGGAGCTTCTTTCCGTGCAACCCCTAATAAGGGTTACATAAGAAATTATGTCCAGGGAAATTTTGGGCATGTTTATTTGGGTGATGATGAACCATGTAGTATTACTGGTAAAGGGGAAGTTCAACTAAAATTGTATAATGGAAATACATGGGTATTGAAAGATGTGAGGAATGTGCCAAGCCTTAAGAGGAATATTATTTCTGCAAGGAAACTAGGTGAATCTGGTTGCGTGGTTACTTTTATAGGAGACTCTTAGAAATTCACTAAGGGTGCTCTTGTTGTGGTAAGAGGTAAAAAGGTAAGAACACTATATTTATCTACCTATTTTACTGATTATTTTTCTGCATTATCTACTTCAGATTCAGATGCATGCATATTGCATAACCGGTTGGGCCATATGAATAAAAAAAGAATGCAAATATTAAAGGCTAAGGGTAAGTTATCAAATGTGAAAGATTTATATCTTGATTTTTGTGATGATTGTGTCTTTGGAAAGCAAAAGAGAGTGAGATTTCTCAAAGTTGGAGCTTGTACACTCAGATGTGTGGGGACCATCTCAGGTAGCTTCTCATGGAGGATCCCAATATTATGTTACTTTCATTGATGATGCTACAAGAAAGGTATGGGTTTATTGTATTAAATGTAAATATGATGTTTTTGAGACTTTTAAAATATGGAAATCCCTTTTTGAGAATGAATCAAATTCTAAGTTAAAGTGCCTTAGATCTGACAATGGTGGTGAATACTATAGCAAGGATTTCAATGATTATTGTTCAGTGGATGGGATACGTAGAGAAAGAATGGTTCCAAGAACACCATAGGAGAATGGTGTTGTAGAAATAATGAACAGAACAATCATGGAACATGATAGAATTATGAGGATACATTCTCGATTGCCTTTGTAGTTTTTGGTAGAAGTAGTTGATACAACAATTTATTTGATTAACCATGGGCCTTCAAGTTCACTAGATGGACGAATACTAGAGAAAGATTGGACTGGAAAATAAGTAGATCTTTCTTTTCTTAAATTTTTTGGTTCAGAAGCTTTTGTTCACATTGATAAGGAAAATAGGAAAAAGTTAGATGCAAAATCCAAGAGATGCATGTTTATTGGTTATGGATCTGGTGATTTCATATTCTGTTTTTGGGATTTAGAGAAATCTAAAATTATTCGGGGTCTTGATGTTGAATGGAATGAAAAGAGAATATACATGGATCAAATTTTGGTACCCAAAGATGAACCGGTTGAGAAGTTTAGGTATGAAAATGAACTCTCGGATTCAAAAGTAACACCAATAGGGTTACACAGTAACAGTGTTGGTTTACCCCTGAATGACATCGGTTAGAAGAACCAGTATTGGTTACAAAAGAGTAAAACCAGCATTGGTTAGAAGAACCAACATCGGTTACAGGTGACCGATGTTGGTCACTGTTAGTTTTGGATAGGAACATCCAAAAGGTCCAAAATGTGCCTCCAGTACCCCAAAATTCTGTGAGAAGGTGACAAATGGTAAGTAAACCTCAAAAAATATTTACACCTTCTCTATTTTATTTATTATTGACTGATAATGGTGAACCAAAAATATTTGAAGAATCAATGCAAGATAAGACTTACGTCTAGTGAGAGCATGGCATGGATGAGGAGATGGACTCCTTGGAACATAACCAAACTTGGGATTTGGTTAAGTTGCCAGCAAGTAAGAGAACATTGTAGAACAAGTGGGTTTACAAGATCAAGGAAGAAGAGGGTGGATAGAAATGGTATAAGGAAAGGCTTGTAGTAAAGGTATTTTCACAAAAAGTAGGTATTAACTTTGGTGAAATATTTTCTTTTGTTTTTAAAATGAATTATATTTTTACTGTATTGAGTATAGTTGTAGTAGATGATTTACATTTAGAGAAACTAGATGTGAAGACAACTTTCCTTCATGGTGATTTGGATGAAGATATTTGTATGCTGAATCCGCTTGGGTATGAAGTCAAGGGTAAGGAGAAATTAGTGTGCAGGTTGGAAAAGATCCTATATGGGCTCAAGCAAGCTCTAAGGAAATGGTACATGAGGTTTGATAGTTTTATGTATGAGCATTGTTACTTGAGATGTGAATCTTACCATTGTGTTTATTACAAGAAGATTGAAAATGGGAGCTATATTATTTTGTTAATGTATGTGGATGATATGTTTATTGTAGGATCTAGTATATAGGACATTGGTGAGCTTAATAGAAAGATAGCTCACCCATTTTCTATGAAGGATTTAGGAGATGCAAAAAGAATCCTTGGCATGCAAATACACAGAGACAAGAAAAACAAGAAATTCTATTTTTCTTAGGAGGATTAGATCTACAGGGTGTTAGAAAGGTTCAAAATGTAGAATGTAAAACCTATTAGTACACCTATGGTTGGACATTTAAAATTGAGAAAATATCAGTGTCCTTCATCACATGACTAGGTCAAATACATGACATGAGTGTCATATGCTTCAACTATTAGGAGTCTCATGTATGCTATGGTTTGTACCAGACAAGACATTGCACAAGAAGTGGGATTGTGATTACATATATGGCCAATCCAGGTAAAGATAATTGGAAAGTAGTCCAATGGATACTAATGTATTTGAAAGGGACATCTAGCATGTAGCTATGCTATGGAGGTTCGGATATTTCATTATGTGGCTATGTTGATTTGGATATGGCTGGAGATCTGAATGGTAGGAGGAGCACTACTGGATAATTTTTCACAGTAGGTGGGATGACAGTTTGTTGGATTTCAAGATTGTATAAGGTTGTGGCTTTGACTACTACAAAGGAAGAGTATGTTGCAGCTACATAGGCTAGGAAGGAGATGATATGGATGAGAAGGTTCATGGAAGAGTTGGGAAAGGAGCAAGATGATTGTAAATTTTTCAGTGATAGTCAGAGTGTAATTCATTTGGCAAAGAACTCATCATTTCATGCAAGAATGAAATACATTCAATTGAGGTATCACTTCATATGGAAGGTATTGGAGGATGGGAAATTGAATTTGGAAAAGATTCATACGAGCTAGAACCCTACGGATATGCTAATGAAGCCATTAGCAAAGGAGAAGTTGGAGCTACACTCCACTTCTATTGGTATTCTAGTTTGAGACTTGAAGAGGAAGAAACAAAGCTAAGGAAGGATCCAAGAATGATGTTGTATACGTATGGTGCAGTAATGAATATCCAAGTGGGAGATTGTTGAGTTGTGGAGCTCAATTACTTTAGTTTAGCATGCAATGTAAAACTTGCTGAAAATATAGTAACTGACATCAGTTAGGGGGAATTGGCATTGGTCACCTAGGACCCGCATCGGTCAGGCAAGGAGGAACTGACATCGGTTACCTGTGCGGGAGTGTTTTAATTAACTCTCAGGAATTAGATCTATTTTTTTAACATTAAAGCAGATCTATTGATTATAATTACATGGCTAAGTTCTTCAAGTTTATAAATGACTAATAAGTTCCAGAATAAATATACAAAACAAGAGATATAAATAAACACCAGATTTAACGTGGTTCACCTAGTGTGGGCTACGTTCACCAAGAAACAATCCAATCTATTACCCAAAGCTTTGATAAGATATACAATTGAAAATTTATAATCTTCCACACCTCTTAGATGTACAATAATTTTTTTCTCACAAGATTTTGCTTCTTTTCCAATAATTCTCTCTCTCACAAATTTTGCAAGTTCTTCTTAATTCTTGTTAATTCTTACTGTCCTTATCTTAGTGGAAACTACATTTACTGTGTTTGAGGGTATTGTTGTGATCAACATGTTTTTGAGGTTTGATTTTGAACTTTTCATCAATGAAATATTCCCAAAATGTGTTTATCAATACTGAGATTTAACAATGAACAAAGGATATTAGGGAAACCTAAAGGTATGTAGATGTTGTTGAAGATGTCATGTGCTCAATCATCATTAATGGTACTATTATGAATGCATTAAAGTGCGAAGATAAAAATAGTGTCCTTGATAAAGTACGTGGAACATGGTCTAACAGAGTGTCTAAGATTATGAAAACAAAGAAGAATCTACATGTATATTCCTCAAGGTATAAATTTCTTACTACAGGATTCTAAGTTACAAAATATGATGAGCTTCAGGTATGTAATATAGATATGAGTTTCATTAAAAATTTTAGGGTCTGAGAAAGTGTTACAGTGCATTTTTTGTTCCCTCAAGACAATTCTAAGGTCATGATGAGTCAAAACAAGATTTTTGACTGTGTAAGTGTAATCCAAGTCATAGAAATCAATGTTGTGCCTCTGTATTGTATGAGTTTATAATCTTTTGGTCAAGGTCATGAATGATAGGAAAGGTCAATTCTATACAAATTATTTGAGAATATGTCAGTTTGGAAGCCATAAAAGGTGATAAGGAATGTGCATTAGTGTGTTGTACTAGATCAAAATGATTATGTGCTTTCAAAGTGAGATATAAGTTTGAGAAGGAAAGAAGAAGTAGGGGAGTCATTTTTTTTAACCTTGCATTAAGAGACTAAGGTGCCTAAAAATGTTTGGGAGTGTTAATTCAATGTACTATTGCAGGGGATGAAATATATGTAATGAAACTGAAGAATATACAAAGAACACTTAGAAACATCTCCAAGACAGATGTTAAGTGTTTTTCATCTCTCCAAATCAAGCAAACAATGTAAGAGTACAAAATTTTCCATTCTCAGTTAGAGGAAGAAGGTACTATCCTACGGGGATAAATTTTTGGTTTTCTTATATACTTGAATTTATTTCATGACCTTGAGAAGTTTGATCAAAATGTACTGAAGCTGGAATTTAGGGAAAATTGTCCTAAAGAGTAGTATGATGTAGTTAGAGGTAGATTTGTCTAATGTATTGCATGTTTTGACCTAGAGATGGATAAGTGACACGAATAAAGAAAAAATAAGTAATGTGTCAGCTGAGGGGTAAATTTTTGCTTCAGCCTATCGGGTCCATAAGATCTTATTTTGTTGTTGGAATCAAAGAGAAGACAATTTAGTCCCAGGGGGAGAATTTTGGGCAAGCCATGTTTTGTGCATTATTGTCATCTTGTTGTCATTTTTCATGCATAGGAGTCATTATAGCCTTTCTCATAGATGGAAAAGGGGGAGAGAGACATCAAAAACATGAAGTTAAGTTCATGTGTGTGTTTTTCTTGTTGGTTTCCATCAATGTTTCTAAATTATGGTTGTCATCAATGACAAAGGGGGAGATTGTTGGACATTGTGAGTTTGTGTTGTCATTGATGTCAACCCCCATTTATGGAAAAGGGTTTCATAGTGTTGTATTTATCCCCATGTGATGTTATTCAGGTATCAAGCATGAATGTTGTATGTTTTGGTGAGTTCATTAGTGCCCTGGAGCATGTTTGAGTATGCCTAGTCATGGTATGAGTCCTCTTGAGGTGATTGGTTGATGTCATGAGGTAAAAAATAGATGGTATGATGTGTTTCATATGTCTTTAGGTCTGCATGATGTCATCAAGGTCAAGTCATGGTTTGTCAACATTATGTCAAGTCATTTCAGGCTTGTTTCTAGCCCTAGAACATATAGAATGAGGTAGATATGTTAGTGTTGGAAAAAATATTTATTTTTGGAACATTATAAAATATTTTTAACAGTGTACGTGAGGTGTGTGATGAGTTTTAGGCATGTATTTAGTGATTCAATGCATATTTGAGGTCCTTAGGAAGCTAAAAGTGAGAAACATATAGTTTGACATAGGTAAGTCACTGTGGTTGGAGATTTTTAGGAATATATGATCTATTTGGTGATTATGCACAGGTAGAAAATGTGGTCATGGTGCTTCAATCCATGTTTCAGGTCATTCTAAAGAAATAATTTCAAGATATGCAAGCTTTGGAAAAATCAGATAAGTTGTAGTGTGTTTTTGTAGTAAAAGTTAATCTTTTGATGCTCGTCATGAATTGTATTATTTTCAAGGGGACCTGAGATCTTAGGAATACATTATATGTTTTGTTATGAATATTTCACAAAAATAATGAGGTGGTTTTATCGTAATATTTTTATGAACAATCGTTAAGAAGATAAAGTGGTCTAAAACCCTAGCTAGGAGCAGTTTGCAAAAGGTGAAGTATATCAATCCAGTTATGATTATAGTGACAAAGTGATGATTTTATGTTGTAGAGGAATCCTCAGTATTTCCATAAGTGTATGGTTGAGGTCATGATGATGAGTATGCCCCACCTAAAAATATCATTTTCTGGAGAAGGAGGTTTTAGGACAAGATGGTACAAAGGAGTAGCATGTAAAATTGATGGTTCATGATGATTCAGATTTTTTAATTATGTACATGGATGTTTTAGGACATTTTAATACATTTTCATGTTTTTTGAGGTCCAAATAGGTTGACTGGTCAAAGGGCAGTTTTGGGGTCTCAAATAACAGGGTCAAGTGTTTTGGCCATAACTTGAACTACAGGTGAAATTGTGAGGTGATAAAAGTTGTGTTGGGAATTATACTCAGATATATTTATAGTGATATATTTATTACCTCATTATGAGGTGATTTGATAGGGTTTCCAGGGAATTCTTTCAGCAAGATGGTTTTTGGTAGTTCAGGACAAGATTTGTTTTAGTTCAATTTTGAGGTTTCTTGAAGAATGAGATGGATTATGTGATTCTTCATATCACTTGGAGAGTAAATAGGGATTAATTTTACATCAAATTAATCCATTTTAAAGTATTGAATGAATTTATATTTTATTTTATGAACTAACCTTTGGAAACACATTTTTTGGCAGGTTGATTTGGTTAAGGAAAATATTGTTGTGGTTTAAAGTGATGGATGTTTCAAGGTTTATAACTAGATTAGAAGTGTTATGATGGTTATAAAATTTATTTTTATTGGTTACATGACATGATTTTATCATGTTAGAGTAGGTATTAACCTTATCTCATGTTCACCTAGGTACTTTATTTACCTTTATTGTATTTATCCTCACCCACTTATGTGTGTGGATATTTCTTTTATCTTATTTAGATATTAGGAGATATTATCTAGTTGTTAGGTATAGTTATTTCCTTGATCTATGGTATTGACTAGATCCTTGATGTCTAGTTCTCTCCTAAATCTATGGTCTTGACTAGTTCTTTGATGACTAGTTATTTCCTTGATTTATGGATTGATCTACGACCTTTACTGGTTCTTAGATTGTTATTCCTTACCTATATAAGCAAGGCCCATTCTCATTGTATTTCATTGAATTCCATAATAATATATGATATTTTTTCTCATTTGTTTGCAAAGGTTTTATGTAAAGTTATTCTGGTGAATTACTTTCATCTTATTGATTGTGGTGTTTGATTAGCATCTGTGTTCTTGGCTTGGTACGATCTGGTTATCGTTCATTTCATGGTATCAGAGCTACATGACTTACCGTCACACCAAAATATCAAACTGATGGTGGAGAGGGATCTCATCATGTTAATCAGTTACTACACCAATACCCTCCCTCACGATGGAGCCGGGTATACACCCAATCATGCCCAACAACATTAGGAGGAAGTGACACCAGGAATTTCCCAGGAGGTCACCCATCCCATAACTACTCTAGGGGTGACACGCTTAACTACCTAGTATTAGAGATGGAGATTGCTGTTGGCATCCATCTGTAAGTTTTATTTTGTAAATAAATTATTTGTGTATTCATATATTTGGGATTTGGTCATATTTTATTGCTGAGTGCATTTTTATGCAAAACAGAGGCTTCCATTGGATCCAAAAGGCATGAAAACCCTAAGATCGACTGTAAACTTGGCCAATTTTGGAGGCAGCCATTTTTTGTGATTTTTTTAATTTTTGCAGAGAAGCACACATGCGTGCCTCGGGATTCAAGCCAAGGGAAAAAAACGTGATTTTATTTATTTGAGTTTGTTAGATTTCTTGAGATATGTACTAGGGTTTTTTCTATTATAGTGTATCTATAAAATCCTTAGCGTTTAGCCATATGGTATGGTCATATGAGGGCTTAAAGCTTGTGATTCCTACTAGTAGGTGCTTAACTTCAGCCCCCTTTAATTTTATTTTAGTGGCAACTAAAATAAATAATAGAGCAAAATATTAAAAAGCTTGTATCTTTTGATCGGTAACTCGGTTTTGAGTATCGTTTTTTACAAAAGTGCTTGTTTTTTCATGCTCTTTCCATTGGAGTTATTTATTTTGTGACTTGCACTATAATTATAAAGTGCCAAATATGGAGGAGTGTTGTAACCAATTATGAATGCAATTTTGGCTGAGCCTGACGTTCTAAATTTTTGGGAGTTGCAGTTTATACCTATCATGGATTCTATTGCTAGCCTACAACATCACCATCATATTGTGGACAACCACAACCATGCTCCTAGTCCACTTGAAGCTATTGCTCCTGAACCCACTGACATTGATCTATTAATCTTTAAGTTTGTTCTTGCTCTTGATGCTCATACACCTATGAAGCTTGTTACTGTATGCTCTTCCACATCTATGCCTATTACAATACCACATGTTGTGTATCCTACTTCTGCTCAACTGCATGGATTTTTTGGGAAGCATACCACTTCATTCAGTTCTCACATGCTCCTTTCTATGGATCTCACTAGCAGAGTCATTAGAAGACATTCACAGGATATTATTTCCTCTATTCCACATGTGAAGTGGAATTCTCATCATGACATTGGTTTTTGAGCAGATACTTCATTGGGATCACACATTGATAGAGATCCTTTTTTTGTTCGCTCGACTCTTTCTGAGGATCCTGAGTAACACATGAGTTCTAAATCTTCACTTAGGCTTGAGAAACCTGAGATTTTAGTTGTCAAACATGATCAACCTGACACACATTCTAATGTTATTTTGCATGCAACCATTATGCATTTTGCACCAAGTCATATGCAGGCATCTTCTTCATCCATCCGTGTTGATTTGGGGTGGATATATGATCACTCGTGGAGGCAACATAGGTATTCATTGAGAGGAATCTACAGGTGTGGCTCCTCCACCATTCAGCCTCTTGCTCCCCTTTCTATACCTTATGCATTGTGATGCTTCTTATTTTGAGCATTTTTATTTAGCAGGTGTAGTGTATCTCTCTTGTTTGTTGAGAGATTTTGTATCTGTATTTTCGACACTTTTGGCATGTTGACAGTCTCTCTTGTGGGGGAGCTATTCTGGTGGAGCCCAGTGTTATTTTGTCAGTGTTCGAGTAGTTGTTTTGACAATTCATACAGATTTGTAGTGCCACTCCACCCATTCAGCAGTATGGGAGGGTGTGGTGTTGATCCTTCTTCTTCGGTTTTTGTGTCCTTGCCTTGTTACCTTGGCTTTTCTTAGATCATGACACTCTAGATTTTGTGTCCTTTCCTTGTTTTTTTGGTTATTATTCTTGGATCGTGGCACACCTATTTGCAGTACTTGATTGTATTATGTTTGGTATTTTTTTTACCACTTT
This sequence comes from Taxus chinensis, assembly GCA_019776745.2. Lineage (NCBI taxonomy): Eukaryota > Viridiplantae > Streptophyta > Pinopsida > Cupressales > Taxaceae > Taxus > Taxus chinensis. The sequence goes on from CM034154.1 coordinate 508,758,049, forward strand.
CGACATCACTCCGTTGACATTCTCCTTGTATGGAGCTATTCTGGCGGAGCCCAGTGTTAGTTGTTTTTGCGTTTTGTGATCAAGCAGTGGATTCAGACCATAATGCACACCAAAATTCTTCAGCATTGTATGAATTTTTTGAGCCAGGCTTTTTGGGATTCCTTGGAGCGGGTCTTTACTCTCTTTACTTTGTTGTTACTGGTTTTGGTACCTTGCGGTGTCCTTTTTTTCCTAGTTATTGTACATGAGTACCTCATCAAGCCTAGTTTCCGAGACTCATACTGTGGACATGCCACATCTATTTTGGCCCCTAGCTTCACTTGAGGGGGGGTGTTAGAGTAGGTATTTACCTTAGCTCATGTTCACCTAGGTACTTTATTTACCATTATTATATTTATCCTTACCCACTTATGTGTGTGGATATTTCTTTTATTTTATTTAGATATTATGAGATATTATCTAGTTATTAGGTATAGTTCTTTCCTTGATCTATGGTATTGACTAGATCCTTGATGTCTAGTTCTCTCTTAAATCTATGGTCTTGACTAGTTATTTGATGACTAGTTATTTTTTCCAAGATGGATAGATTTATCCCATGATCTACAACCTATGACTGGAACTTACATTGTTATTCACTATGTCCATTCTCATTGTATTTCATTGGATGCCATAATAATATATATGAATATGTGTTTCTCATTTCATCGATCAAATGTTTTATGTAAAATTGATTATGGTGAATTTTCTTATCATCTTATTGATTATGGTGTTGGACATAGCAAATGGGTTCATTGGCTTTTTGCGATCTGTGTGGCATCGTTCCATACATATCATGCACTATTAAGTGAATAGGCATGAAAACCAAATGAAGTTCTTCTACTTAAGGTGCTAAATGTGTGCAAGATCTATATGACAATTTTTGAAGTTTGTAAAGAGAATTGGGCCCATTACATGAAAGATATATGACACTTGGTAATAGATATTTGAGACCATGAAATGAATCTTTACAAATGATGCCTAGTGAAGCTCTAAATGTTGTGTGTGAATATCAGAGCTTGGATGAACATGGTAGTGGAATGAGGATTGATTTTAGCATCCCAATTGGATGTGTTTATTGTGATTCTCCTAGGTAGCCCATGAGATGAAGAGGTTTATCTAGGCCCTTAGCCCATATGGGTTAAATGTAGATTTTCTGGATATCAGTGATTATTATGGGATGATATTTCCTGACTAAAATGGGGTGAGCTAGGGTTATCTAAATAATGTAAGTATGTGATCTTAAAAATGTTGACGGTAGAACCATTATTAAGGATCAAATGTATTTAGGTGGTTGACTTGGTGACCATTGGTCGATCCTTAGGTGATTTGTAGCCTCCTTGTTCAGTGACGAAATTCACTAAAATAGGGGTTAATGCTACTTATGTAAATGGTTCTCCTTATGATAGTTGGTGCTTCACTATTTATGAATATACATTGTATAATATAAGTAGAATGTCAATGGGTTTGACTACTCAATGAGGGAATCCCAGTGTGACATATGGTGGTTCTGATATTGTTTACTTAAGTTTCAAGCTTTCATGGTCACATGTGTACAAAATAGATCTAATGCAAATACATGGTAATGGATGGTTAATGGCCCACTGAATAAATTCCAATGAATGTATGTCATAGTAAAATGAATTGATAACGTTAGGTTTGTTGCATCTACATTTACCCCCCATTTTAATGTAGTAATTGAAGATTTGTTGATTAACAATATAAATGAAATGAAAAACCTCTATGTGGACACTCAAATTTGGTAATTCACTCTTCTGACACTGTATTAGATCATAGATAACCCTTTTAGTAACCTTCCCATTCTCACATTAGCACATGTACGAGGTATATTTATTTATCCCCTGCACACTAACATGTCATGTAAATTATGTAGAACATCAAGTGCATTACAAGTCCATATAAAAACATCAAGTAACGATTTCCAAACTTCATATTGTCATATTATTCTATTCTCTGAGCTGACAGGTAAATGCGTAGTTTATCATATGAGGTAATATGCTTTGGTCCCATATAGGACATGTATGGTGTTGCCAATAAGTGGAATTTCATCCAACTTTAATTATTCCTTTACATAATCTTTTTTAATTCATCATAGGTATTTAGATCACATATATATCTCATATTTATATATTGATAGTAAGTACAAAACTTGTTCCTATTTATTTATGTACACTCTTCATAAGTTCTTACTTGTATTTACCATTCCCTTATACTTTTTTTTATCTCAGTTATACCTATTCTTTCTTATAAAGATGAGGTCCAAAAGTTAGTAATACAATCCACACCGATTCTTTCTTTAAAAAAAAGATAAATGAAATGGACATACTTAAATCCATTGAATACCAGGTGATATGTTATCTTTACCCTCTTTTTGAATAAAAACTACACATATATTCATTAATATTCCTTATTTAATAATATTATTACCCAACATCAATTTTTATACTAAAACACTTTGGATTACCAACAATAGTACCCAAAGCTCATAACACAACTTCATTGATAATAACGTCAACTATTATTTCTAAGTCATTTCATAATTACAAGTGAAGATACTATCAAAGATATTCTTTAAAAATTAGAAAAAATGTCCCTTTATCAAACACAAGGATATCTTACACCTCTATATCATGCATTAATACATTCCTTTGTACATATTCTTGATAAATTTCCAGGTAATTAGATAAGGATAGAGGCTTATTTTCCTTGACACTACAAGTGATTCTTTCACATATCAAAACAATACTCCTTTATTCTTTTCATTCATTAAATTTGATGAATAATAATCAATGAAAGACCATTCATTCTTCTCTTTTACCATTATAAAGTTCCTCATAACCCTACAACTAAAAGGTAATGTACAAAAATGTACATGGTCAGTCCAAATTGAATTGACATGGTAATGTTACTCTTAATCATATTATTGTCTTAAGAAAATCAGAATATTAGAGAAGCTATCTATACAATAATATGACTATAATAAATTTTAAAATACACCAAAGAGTCTTTTACTTCTAGATTTAGCTCAACAGTGATTCTTAACAAATCAACACATGAATCGTTGATACCCCGATTTTAAATATCCAAATAAATCTATCCATAACCAAATAAAGTATCAATATTGAAATACAAAATAACCCATCTCAATCTTGAGTTACAAAATTAACTATTGTCATTTTTGTAATATGGAAATAACTAATCTCACTCTTGAAATATAAAACATATAAGGAATCCCATCACAACATGGTTAAAAACTATTCCCAAAGACCACATACCCATTTTCATAGTCTGATCAATTATTTAAATTGACAGATAACTAACAACACTCAGATTTATATTTAAAACCACTACATGTATTTAAAAATAAGAAATGGATCCATTCAAACTAGGTAGGTCAGAGATGTCTTAACAGAACCCAAGCAAGCTAAGGAGCCAAAATAATTAATACCATAAATGTATATTTATGTAAAATATGGGTTGTTTAAACAAGTATTTTCTTTAACCCAATATAGATTCCATTCCTTAAAGAAGGTTAAACGTATTGAATTGAACCTCTTTTGGGTTTTGAATTAAGAGTTGAAATCAACTAAAACAAATCACTACAAGAGCATGAAACTAACTTCATATGAGAGGTTCATTAGTTATTCTATTTGATGCAATCGAAAGAAGAGGGATCATAGTTATATTTAATATATATTCTCGCAACCCAGGGATCACTTAGATAGTTGTAATCATTCCTTAGACATCAAAATTTCTACTACTTTATAATAAAATAAAGCATAGAGAGTAAAATAACCATGCCTGTGTATTTTTCTAGATTTTTCCAACGGTAGTTCAAATATTTCTCACCTAACAAGGATTAGGAGCCCTTAAGACATCTTCATAATTTCCCAACACCAATAGGGCTACCTAGGTTCTTGGCTGGATCGAAGAGCTTAAACATAGATATTATTTCATGGTGGGTTTCAAATTAAGTGATCAATTGATTATCAAAACCATACCTTAACTACCCAAGACTGAGCATCTAAGATCTTTGTCCAAATCATAAGGGAAATAAAATCCCACCACTTCGTTTGAAATCCATCAAAAAAGAATACCATGATAAGAGAGGAGTTGACCTCATAATACGCTTTGAAAACAACATAAATAACGGTATATAAGAAATATCAACCTTCCTTCCACATTCAAATTCACAACCAACCAAATATAATTTATAATTACCTTGTCAATAACATAATCTCAACCCATTACACACAATTTGAAAAACCCCACATGTGTTTGAAGTGTGTGTCACTTGTGTTGTCATTGATGTCACAGGGGTCTAGGTGATCTAGGTATGTTGGCTATGTGATCTAGGATTCTCTCAAAGGTATTGTGAAGGTAAAACAAGGTCCATGAGGTGAGTGAGAGGTGTCAATGAGTTTGTAACATGTCCACATGGGCCATTCATGAATTTTATGGGTCAAGTCAAGTCATTCCAAGCTGAGAATTAACGTAAACCAAAGTAGGGAAAGAAGGTTTAGATCATGAGAGGCATATTACATGTTTTCTTGCTAGTTTCAAATGGTCTACAGGTCATCAATGATGCTGTAAACATGATCAAGATGTATCACAGGGTGTATCAGGTCATAAGGTGCAAGGTGTAGTTTAAATTGGATCATTAAAGCTTTCTTCTAGAGAATGATAAGGTATGAGAAGTTAATACAAGTCATAAAAATTTCAAATAAGCATGAGAGTAGCCTATAAACTTTTTCTAGGGTATGTGTGAGAAATAACAAGGCTTATTTTATCTCTTGGAGGCAAAAGTAAGAAGTTCACAGAAATTGGATTTGAGAACTGACAGTGTAGAATGATGCAAATGAGATTTTATAGAATAATAAATGAATATTTATGGATAAATAGTCAATGGATAGTGTATAAGGATTCCTTGTGGTGCTTCATGTAAAATTTCATCAAGCTTTGAGATTGTATGTGAAAGTTATGCTAGTTTTTCTAAAACAAGATTTTTGAGAAATGCATAATAAGGTGTCTAAAAAATGTGGAAAAATGTTTTAGGTAAAATGGATAAGTATCAGAGAATATATGATCATTTTATTATAAGTTTTATCTCTCCTTAGGACTTCTTCAAGTGGTTGAGTTGAAATGAGTTTTTCTGACTCGTAAAATTTGTGAAGTGGTGTATCTTTTCAAATTTAAATTATGTCTTCTCTAGGTCATAGTAATAACAAACATGTTATTCAAGCATAATCTCTCTAGAAAAACCATTTCAGTTCTTGAAAGGTCATTTACATACAATCATGAGAATTGGAAGGTGCCGTCAGGTTCAATTTTTCAAAAGGTGTTGCTTGTGATAGTCACTTATTCTATCTCAAATATCCATCCTTTTCTCTTAATTCATTAAATAGGGTTATCACAAGCTCTTGAAATGTATTTTCCTATCTTGTCATCAAACTCATGCCTCAGTTAAGTGAAATCTTGAATTTTTGAGACTTCCTGGGATAACTTAAGAGACAGGGTGTGTAGAGTACATATGTCAATTCTTCTTATGCTAGAGAGTGATGTGAATTAGGATCAAAACTACAAAATTATCCTTAAGAGCATGATCTAGATGAAAATGACCATTAATAAGCCTAACCTAAAACCTATATGTGTGGATTTTTCTCATCCCTGAGATGATGAACCATGGCTAATCTCTCAAAATTTGGATGACATACAATGTGACTCATTGAGATAGGTATTTACACATTCAAAAGTGATAAGAGCTTGTGACATAGATCCCTAAGGGATTTCATCTTCTTAGAAGCCATGTATCAGGATAGGGTACACCTGTGCACGATGAAAATATTGATGAATGTGATATTAAGAATACCATCCAAGACAAATCATGATTGCCAAGAGTTTATACTAGGTGGTTAGATGCAGAAAAGTGCAAAAATTTGAAGACACACTATTAACAAGTGAAGGAGAAGTAAAAATAATGTTCTTAGGCTATTAAAGTGAGTCTAAACCCTGGAACTAGGTTTTTGCATCAAACAAGAGTTTGCACCAATAGAACTCTTTAAAAAATTGAAGAAGTGTTTGTAGGCATGTCACGATGAAATTGAAAAAATAATTAGAATAATTCATCAACACATGAGAGACCATTCATTGACAGTCCTATTTCAAGTCATGGTTCAAGTATGTAGAGGTAGAATTGGGGTTTTTAGTATAATTTACTCTGTTGAATCTTCAGAAGATTGTTTGAAACCTTTCCAATAGAAAAAACATGGAATAAAATCTTCATGGTTGTATTGAGTTTGTGATTTAAAGCTCCAAAATGACTGGCAGTGGCTTCATGGTCACTCTCTAAACTCTATGCAGAGTCTGTGAACCATTTTGAATGCAATTGTGTTATGAAGTATACCTCAATCCTTCCTACTAAACTCCTAAAGACCAATAAATGGTTTAGGGATTTTGGAGAGGTGATTTTTCTTCTTTAAAATCTCGACTGTTCATATCTGAATGTGAAGCACATACAAAAACAACATAGTTGAATGGTAAAAGAAAAATCTTCTACAACAAAATGTGTTAACAATGAAGTTGATACTTATTACATCAAATTGATTTGATCAATATGTCTATGTGGGACAAGTTCACATCAACATTTGTTGATACTAAATGTATATCTCAAACTCATTTGAGTTGAATGAGTTCTTGGGGAAGATAAAGAGTCATTATCAGTTACAAACTTGTTTGCCCTTATCTGACTTGAGCTAGAATGTGAAGGTCTTACTTAGGTCACAAAGGTGGTGAGTCTAAGAGACACAAAAGTATAAGGGAAGTTGAAGATACATTATTCTTGTAAGAAGAGTTTGAGATAAAGTATGAGTGAGTTGAGTGTGAGCATGATTGATAAAACCCCTTTTCTCTTCAATTGAAGAAACATTTTCTACAAAGTAAAACCCCCCTGGAAGTCTCTTTCAAGACATTAGTTGGTTCTTATGGAATGAATATGGTGAAGTTCTTGGAATAATAGGTTGATGAAGGAGAGCAATCTAGCTGGTATGTAGTTGAAATATTTTTCAAAGCATATTGACATCAGGGTAGTATTATTGAGATTTTGATTGTATATTGTAGACTATTAATGTGGATCAAATCATTGTCCTATGTTATGAAAATTAATAAAGAAATTCTCTGGGTAGTTTTTGTGTTATTATCATTGTAGACTATATCAAATTGTGACTAAGAACTAGTGTATATGGTTTATGAGGATGTATGTTCATTGTTTTAAATAAATAAGTGAAATATTTTATTAAATAACCGATTCACCCCTCCCTCAGTCCTTTTTAATTTATAACAAAATGTCCCTTACACAATATGATATTCTATTTAGCTATCATATTAAATACTACAAGATTATAAAGAAAATCCCTTGTAGAGATACAAAGAACTTCACTAATAAACTGAGTTTCAGAACGAATAATAGGTTAGAGTAAAAATACCCTGCATTTTATTGGTAGGTTTCCTTCTCGAAGAAACAACAAATTCTTGAAATTCCTTCCCCTTGAATATTTTGGTAGTCAATCAAGGAAACAATCTAAAGATGCAACACAATAGTATTCTTTCCATCATCCTCTTCAAGCTTACACTATATATAAATATATATATATATATAAAGACATTTTATATTTATCAAGAATCAAACTAACTTGTCTAATACATGTACATGTTCATGAAAATGGAGAGGTCGTGGTCCACTTGAGGTTTAAGGACCTAACTCTGTATGGCCTTTACCATAGGAAAAAAACCAGAGCAATAGAATTGAACTCAACTTCCCATGTTATGTTAGCTTCATGATGAAGCTTCATAAATTTAGAGGAAATAATTACATAATTAATCTCTACAGAACCACGTTGTGGAATATTAAAATATACCACCTCCTTTTACTCTCCCCGCCATGTAAATCATTATTAAAATCAATTAATATTTCCGGTGACATGTAAGTGGTTCATATACCTTTCCCACTGTTAATTTTATCCCTAAATTCTAGTGGGAGTTAAATAATACTTAGGTAAACAATCCTTAAAACCCTTGAAGTAAAATTACCATTTTACATGGTCGATCAACGACCACTTCATAATCAATCAAAAAACCTTTAATTATATAAGTTTAGTGGGATCATTCTTTGACAAGCCACCAAAATTTTTTTCCATGGCAAGGTCTTAAGACTTTAGTTAAAAAGAAATATGACCTTACTATATTTTATATAAGGTTCAAAAATATACCTAAAGATAATCAAAAAGGATTGAAATTTTAGTACCCCACATCAACTTCTTAGACCATTTTTATTTCCATAATGGTACCTTTATTTGTTAGGATTTTAAGGGTTCAACTACAAAAATATAAGTGAATAGTAAATGGTTAACAATTATGCCATTTCGACGTGACCCATTTACTAAATAAGAGATATTTCCAAAACATAGGATGGTGCTCAACAATATCTACTTCAGGTATAACAAAAAGTAAATCACCAAATAATGAAATCATCGTGTCATATCAAGCTCAACATTATCCATGCATTACATCATCATGTTACATAATTCACATACCAAAAATAAATAAATATCACATCATAACAAGGTGAATAACAATATTTATTTGAGGTACAACAACCTAACTGCGCAACAACACTATGCATCATCATAACTATCAAAGTGAGTTCTCACAACACTAAAGAAAAATAAGGACATGTTTTAAATGGTAGGTACATTTTGAGTGCCGAGTAACAAGCGTTGTTGCACTATTGTACATGTAACTACAAATAAGTATGCAAATCCTTTTCAGGATATGAATATGCATGTGTGACTTCATATATAGCTATGTAACAGAGTTTATCATATGGCTCTCATAATCCCACCCTTCATTTACAACATATCCCTTTTTGAGAAACAAACAGAAATTGTGGGATGTGACATATAAGAAGTCAAAACCCTTTGAAAGATCTAGGATGATAAAATCATAGAGTTATAGATGCTCTCCTCTAGTCTCATATAATTCTGAGACTTGATTACCAATGAGTTGAGAATCACTCAAGACTATGACATTATTAACACCCATCCTGTTGGCCACGATAAGACCAAGAAGTAGAGATTTTTATTCAGCTCCATTATTTGTGCATTCAAATTTTAGATTGAAGGCAAAAGACATGACCTTCCCCTTAGGATAATTGAAGATCACCCCTTCCCCAGTGCAAAAAAGGAACTTTTTACCATCATAGTTAAGAGTCCAACATTCATTGGGGAAGATAAAAGATTGATTGTTCTTAGATTCTTCTTCCTTAACTTCTGATACCTTAACCATATAGATATCTTCAAATCCCTCGACTAGAAGAGAAGTGATTACAAGAGCATGACCTATGCCCAAGGAATAAAATGGGAGAATAATAGGTAGATCGCTCTATAAAAGATAAACAATTTCATCTTTGGTTTTCGTTGATAGATTTTTTACCACAACGGCGTTATTTTCATTAACATCAACCCCTTCGATTTCCTGAAGAGATTATAATTTAGTTGTAGGATTATATGAAGGAATTGATCCCCGTGACTTGTTTAATTGATTCGCTAGGAGCTTGAATTCGGTATGAACCCCTAGTTTCTTCTTTAAGTTAGTAAAATGGATAGCCAATGGATTCAAGTCACCTTGAGCCATGTAAACCTTCCTTAGATGCAAGAATTTGACTTCTTGGAATAACATAGAAGGGATTTCCTTCATCCTATGAATCCATGGTCGACTGAGAATCATATTATAGTTAGTTTCTCGAGTCAACATATTCTTGGGTAAAAGAGTGATTAAAATGACTATAGTTCTAATAGAGGTTGATTTGAGACTATCATAGCCTCTTAACATGTTTCGAGTGGAGGAATAATTCATCTCTCCATAGTCTAAATTTTATAGAAACAATAAGGGAACTATACTAACAACAACCCCATCATATATCATTTCTTTATTAACGTAATTGTTATAAATCCAAACTTATAAGTAAAATGTCGGATTGCCTCTCTATGCCATCTCAGTGTCAATAGGAATCTTACTGATATAAAAAAGTACAAAAACTATCTCAGGCTTCCCCGAGGGATAGACATCGAAGTCTATATGATTGATTTGGGCCTCCAGAGGAGGGGTGATGTGGATTAGATGGCCAATACCTAGCGCTTCTAATAAATCAAATCGATGCATAGGGGAATTCTTTAATAGATCTAAAAAGGAAATGTGGGAAAAGGTCTTAGTTAGATCTATGATTAAATCATATGACCATACTGGCTAGGGTGCTACCAACATATCATCAATGGTGGAAAATACATCAAATGATGATGAACAAGTCATATACACAAACACCCCCTTCATCGAAGCTGATATAAAGGTCACAAAAAGTCAGAACAGAAGAAAACTCCCCTAGATAACTAAAAAAGATGTGTCAATGGGGCCTAACTAATAAGGCTTGATAAGGTACCCATGTATAAACAATAACTATATGGAAAAGAGGAAGATGAGAAGAATGGGTCCTGAAAACTAGGCTTGCTGAGGTACCCATGCATAATAAGGATCTCAAGTAATGGAAGAAAACCCGAGGGAAAAACATCCACTTACAAGAAATAAAATACTCCTTAAATAACCTAAGAAATATGCATCAAATGAGTCCCAGAAAATAAATACCTAATAAGGTACTCATGTACAAATTGTAATATTTCTAGAAGAAGAGAAGAGATGCAAAAACACTATCCATCCTCCCAAGACAAAAAATGTGTCAAATACCACCTTGTATCAAGTGAAGAAGAAGAAGATCTATGAAGTGACAAGGTGTGGTTCCTATCCAAGGAACACATTCCATATATAAGGTGGAAGTGCCAATTACTCTATGAAGGGATGGTGAATCCAAAGTTGCGACGAAGAAGGAAGGTAGAATATCCCATAACTGTAAAGAAGAATGTTTGAAGTCTGATGAGTCCTATAAAGTACTTTCTCCCTAAAACTTCTGTAATGGACTAGAAGTAGTTAGGTCAAGAAATAACTCATCAAGATGTGGTAGATGAAAAATGGGTGGTGGAGGTGGGTCCCCATCACTATGTAAATCAACCAAACTAGAAGAGAAGTCATCATCATCAAAAGTGATCATTGAAATATCATCAATTTTAGGTTAATCAGATGAAGAATGTGAAGGAGGAAAAAAGTGAGAAAAAGAGTAAAACTAAGTGTGATGATCAGTTGTAATAACTACAATAATACTTTCATTGTGAATCTCTCTAACATAAAATTAATCTAGAGTGAACTCAACTCACATGCCCTGAATAAGGTGAGTGATCTAATATGCTGAAAGGAGATTGGTTGAAAGTAAAGGAACACTAAACACATTGTTGAAAGTTCCACCATTCACTTCAATAGACCCTCTCCTGAAAATTGGTGTAGAAGTGTCATCACTAAGTTGAGTAGAAGACATGTAACATGGCTCCAAAGAAGAAAACTCAATGTCCGATGAGGCCATATGATGAGATGCATGTGAATCAATCACCCATGTAGGAGTAGGTGACACAACTGTAACTAAATATTTTTCTCTTGTTTTCTCCTTATTATTTTTCTTCCAATTCCCCCTTTCCATTGTATTTTTCCTTAGAACTTTCATGAGTTGATGATGAAGATGGCTTGAGATAATCAAGAAATCCTATGTTGTTCTTCTCAAGAAGACTCGTGAGGAGGTCAATCTTCTTCTTCAATTTTTTTTTGTTCTTCATGCCTACCACTGTAGTACCCACATTTGATCCCTTCTTTAGGATTTTAAGAACTAGAAGAGGAAGTGGAAAAGTTTGATTTAGTGGTGGATTGGACCTTTTTATTCTCATGATCCTTGTTATTTTGCTTCTTCCCTTTTGAAACCCTAAGTTTTTCATGACCAACAATGAGATTGTTGACGACCATCCTTGGCGTATAGAACAATCAGAGTCATGGGAATCCTTATGTTACTGGGATGTGTGCCCTTATGAGACCTCCAGGTTTTAAAGAAGTCGTCTCTTCTCTGATGGGTGAGACAGGGGTCATAAAAATTGGAAAGAAAAAAAAACATAAAAAAATAAGGCGATGCACCAAAAAGAATACACAAGGAAGGCAACCGAATACACAATCATCTAAAACTACTTAATCACATCACCAAAGATTGCAACAACACCCAAAGATACACAATTTCTAAATGAAAATAAAGGTGATCAGAGACAATAAAGATATGTGAATGATGAACCAGAAACACCACAAAACATATATATTACTCCAATGGTTGTGCACAATATTACGTATAGAAGAGAGGCAAGTTTTCTGTTACAAAACCCAAGAAAAAGGATAGAGTTTCAAGATCTCCTTTTTCTAACAAAAGAGAGGCTTGGTGATGGAGAGGAAAATATTAAGACTCCTACTCACTACAAAACTCTATCTACTTCCTATCTGTTTTTTTCTTTTTCTCTCTTATTTTTTAAAGTATCTCACTTTGATTACAATATATAGGAGGAGAAAAGGGTGAGAGAAAATTCTCAAACTCCCTTCCAACCACCTTCAAATTATGATAAATGATGTGAAGTGACTGAAAAAAATTTCCTCAAATCTTTGCCACGCTCTTTGACCCTTCCAAGAAGTGAGAGCCATGCTTATTAATGCATCTTTAATTATTTTGCAACTGAATCCTTTGAGATGGACTCATCTTTTGAGAAAACCCCTTTCATCTATTTATTACATAACCATATATTTCAATCCTTTATGCATTGGTTCTCGGCCTCTTGATTTAAATAACGCGTATTTTGTAATGAAATGACCCTTTTCCTCCGATCTTTTTAAAAAAAGTCCTCAAGAATTAAATATTACACATTAGACCAAAAATCACTTATACATTATGGCTGGCTTGTCATCTTTTATGGTCTACTTCAAAGATGGAGGCCATTTGTTGCAAGATTCACGTGGAAGGTCTACGCATTCTTAAGACTCTACTTTCCTGTAAGGCTCATGGGGAATGCGCCAGGTGGACGCTTGGCATCATCTATGGACTTTCTTATCTTTTCTGGCTCATAAGGACCCATGGTATGCAAACAACATCTATTGAGCACGGCCTGTTTGTTTATTCCATGCGTCAGCTCTACAGGAATCAGAGACTTTGCCCCATTTTTTGACTTTTGAAGTTGTGCCCGCTTAACACTTGTCCCTGTCTATGAGCTGTTTGGTTCTATTTATAATTTGGTTAATTCCCCTCTCTCTTAGTGAAGGTTTGGATTCAAATGGGTTTCTCTTAGCCTTCAAAATTTAAATAATAGTTTGGCTACTCACTGGGACCATTTAGCTTGCTAAATGAAAAGAACCCACAATCTTCCACTATGAAACTTATGTTTTTAAGCCTCTATAAATCTGATTTTTTGGCCTCCTTTGTTGTATGTCATTTGTTTCTTATGCTTTTATTCTTGTAAAACAAACCCTGTAAATTTCTTTTGTGGGAGTAGAAAATTGAGAAGATGACTAAAGAAATCCCTTGGCTGATTTTAGTTGCTTTACATTTGGTTTGAAGTGAAAACTACAACTGTCTTCAGCTGATGGTGAATTCCTTGGTGAGCAGAAGCCTTCATCAGAGTTGGTACCCCCCTTTTAGAGTAATATAGGAGTGGGAATATACAAAAGACAAAACATACATGTCTCAAACAAGATCTGCAACATGTGCCTAAGCACTTATTCAGTTGAAATAAAATCTACTCCTAGTCTAACTAGCTCTGCTCCAGCTAAATAAATCTTGAAGCGAGCAAGGAAAAGTAGCTTCCTTTTCTTAAAAAATGTGGTCGTGTGAATACTTTGGTGATGGAAATAGCTTGTAATGAGAATTAACAGCTGACCTTCACTTTAATACCCATGGTATCAGTGAAGAGTATGAACACCTCCTCTCATTCATCCTATGGCTGGAGGTGCTGCAACTGACCCTCAAGGTCTTGAAGATCATCCTCAGGTTCTAAAATGAACATGACTAGTGATGACATATTTCTCAATGAGATACAGCCTAAGGTGGGGCTTGGTCCTACCTTCCACTTACGTCTATCGTTTTGGCTTGTATCTTTTGGATCGAGGCTTCCTTGCGGATATCTTTGAAGGGTTTCATCTTGTTCATATTATTTCTACTCTCCCTTTTTAGAAAGTCTTCTGGTGATTCTAGGATTTTGAATTGAAAGAAAAAATCTTTCAATGATAACCTTCTCTAGAGCCTCTGAATCAGGTCCAATGGAAAGGTCATAAGAAATAGGTGACCTCTATCGTGAGACTGATGAAGTGAGAGAATATGTGATTTCAATAAGCTCCTCTTCATTGAGACATTCCCCCAGATATGAAAAGCATTCAAGTTGATCATCCTCCTGTTGTGCCAAGGCATCCCTTTCTTTTTTATGGCCTTTGAGTTTGCAAAGGTTCCATCGAAAATGTTTTCATCTTGCAAAATGAAATCCATAAAAAAACATTTTGTGGGGGACCACCTTATGGGGAGGAAAAATAGAGGTAACCTTCGTAACCCCTCCTCTGATGGAGTGGTGACATGAACCTTGTGAGCACATATCCCTTCTTACCATATGCTCCTCTTTTTTTGGATTTGGAGCCTTTGTTCGCTGGTGTGTGAAGTATAGTTACTTGAAGATGGTGGTAGTGCAGAAATTGTGGTTTAGAGATGAACAAGGGGAGGATCCCTTGGTTTTAATGGAGTCATGATAACATGGTTTCATTGGATGAAGAGAAATTGAAGGTGTGGAAAGGAGGATGAATGAAAATGGATGAAAGGGAGCTCTACAAACCTTTGTAATGATTTGGTCAGACCCTGGGGAGTTGCTGGATGTAATCTACAACCATGTTTATGGAAGTTTGAACTTTTTAGAGAATCAACCAAGCTGATGCCATAATAAATTATCACTCTGAGTCGTCCCACCGGGCATTCTAGGAAAACTATTGATGACCATCCTTGGTGGATAGAACTTTCAGAGTTGTGTGAATCCTTAGGTTAGTGGGACGTGTGCCCTAAGGAGACCTCTAGGTTTTAAATAAGTTGGCTCTTCTCTAAGGGGTGAGATAGGGGTTAGAAAAATTGGAAAGAAAAAAATACATAAAATAAACTAAGGCAAGGCGCCGAAAAGAATACACCAGGAAGCCAGCCGAATACACAATCATCTCAAACTACTTAAGCACAACACCAAATATTATAACAACACCCAAAGATGCACAGTTTCTAAACAAAAATAATAGAAATCAGAGATAATAAAGATATGTAAATGATGAATCGGAAACACCAAAAAACATATATATTACTCTAATGGTTGTGCACAATATTACGTATAGAAGAGAGGAAAGATTGTTGTTACAAAACCCAGGCAAAAGGCTGGAGTTTCAAGATCTCCTTTTTCTAACAAAAGAGAGGCTTGGCAACAGAGAGGAAAAGATTAAGACTCCTGCTCACTACAAAAATCTATCTACTTCCTATCTGTTTCTTTGCTTTTTCTATCTTATTTTTTAAAGTATCTCACTTTGATTACAATATATAGGAGGAGAAAAGGGTGAGAGAAAATTTTCAAACTCCCTTCTAACCACCTTCAAATTATGATAAATGATGTGAAGTGACTGAAAAAAAGTTCCTCAAATCTTTCCCACACTCTTTGACCCTTCCAAGGAGTGAGAGCCATGCTTATTCATGCATCTTTGATTATTTTGCAACCGACTCCTTTGAGATGGACTCGTCTTTTGAGAAAAACCCTTTCGACTATTTATTACATAACCAGATATTTTGATCCTTTATGCATTGGTTCCCAGCCTCTTAATTTAAATGACACATATTTTGTAATGAAATGACCCTTTGCCTTCGATATTTTTTTAAAAATTCCTCGAGCATTAAATCTTATAGATTAGACCCAAAATCACTTAAACATAATGGTTGGCTTGTCATGTTTTATGGCTTGATTAGACTATGGAGTCCATTTTTTGCAAGATCCACGTGGAAGGTCCACACATTCTTAAGAATCTACTTTCCTTTAAGGATCCTGGGGAATGCGTCGGGTAGACGCTTGGCATAGTCTATGGACTTGCTTCTCTTTTCTAGCTCATAAGGACCAATGGTATATGAACAACATATCTCGAGTAGGGCCCATTTTTTGACTCCACGTGTCAGCTCTGTGGGAATCTGAGACTTTTCTCATTTTTTTTACTTTTGAAGTTGTGTCCGCTTGACACTTGTCGATGTCTGCGAGCCATTCGGTTCTCTTTATAATTTCATTAAGTCTCCTCTCTCTTGGTGAAGGTTTGGCTTCAAATGGGTTTCTCTTAGGCGTGAAAATTTAAATAACAGAGACCATGGGATATTGTGGATCTAAGATTACCCATCTAAATTATCTTATCATGTTCTCTAGTCAATGCAATGAAAAGTTCATCAAAGGAAGACATAGTCCAACTTACATCAAGTTCTAATTTTTTAGCATGGGAGGTAGATATGAAAAATGAATAGTCGGGACCAAGTTTTACAAGGATGGAAAGTATTAGCTGTGAGTCCTTGTCCATTCCACAATTTTTCAGTTGTAATATTAGAGATTTGAGTTTTATAAAAAAGTCTTGGTGAGGGTCAAAACTGCTAGGGATGAGACTAATCAAATAATTTTTGAGTTCATTCCATTTCATTTCATCCCGTTTCCAAAAAAAAATTATAAGGCATCCCAAACTTCCTTAAGTGATTTGGTTGTGTTAATATGAAAGTACAGTTTTAGTGATACAAAAAGACAGAAATGACCAAATGCTTCATCACATTTCTCAAACAATTTTTCATTCTCTATATCTTCTATAGGTTCATCTTGCAATCCCATTACTATCTGATATAATTTGTGTTTTCTCAAAGCAAGAGATATGACATATTTCCTTTCGTGATAATTAAATGGGGTAAGAAAAGGAACATAATTAATATCCATAGTAGATAAAAGTGAGTAAAGAAAATATCAGAACGCAAGGAACCACACAAATTAACACCCCCTAAATGTGACACTTTTTAAGTAGTGCATTGATTGCACCCAAGTGTTTTTGTGATGTGAGACGATTGGTTACTCACCTTGTAATTAGAGAAATATCATACAAGTGTGGAGATGAAAATATGCACAATTGTTTGCAATGAAATAAATGAACAAGCACAAAAGAAAGCAAGAAGGAAACGAGGCTCTCTTTCTGGAAGGTTGTGGCAGACATGCTCAGTAACCCACAAGAAAAGAAGAGTAATTACAAGGCAAAAAGGAATAAAAAAATGAATCATAGGGAATTCCAAGATACATCAAAAGCTCTCGGAAGATGAAAAAATGCTAAGAGGGACACTACACACTCAACAAATGGTCAGTAGTAAATAAAATTCTAGTAACACTATAAATCGTACTTTTGAAATTTCCTAATTATCTTAATTTGAAAAATTAAAGGAAAAAAATATGACTATAATGCTAAAGAGAGACAACAAAATCAACTACTAAACGATTAAATTAAAGAGGAGCTAATAATAATTAATCAACCCCTAAATACTATTAAAAGATCCCATTTTTTTAAAACTAACATCTAACTAGGAGTTAAACCACCCTTCCATTATATTTTTTTATTATTGGTAAATATTTTTTTGAAAGTGACTATAACCTTGTACAAAAAGGCTCAGAAGCTAGATATTACAATAGTACCAGATCAAAAAGTGATCAAAATTAGGATATTACAATAGATCCCAATAGCAGAAAAATAATCTGCCAAGAAAAGTACCACAATAAAGAGAAAAAAAAGTATAGACAACAAAATAACAACAAGATTAGATGCCAAAAATTGAGATAGTGATATCCACTTCACTTGAAGGCATTTTCAATTGTCTACTTCATCTCCTGGAGGGCAGTGAATAACACCAATGTTGTAACCTATGAAGGATCAATCTTGTCCACCTGGATAAAAACTTGGTCTCGAACTAGCCCATCCCTCCAAATATTCTCAAAAATGTTGCTCAACATACAAACCTTCTTAACTTCTATTTCTATAAAATTAATTACTGCTTTGAGGGCTGAAAGAGTATCATCTTGAATGTATCTTACTCCATGAAGCATGGTATATAAAGAATGAAACTTATTGTAAATCTCAGATATCTGACTGTCTTCCAGGTTGGGTATCTCATCCAATTTCCTTTTCCCCTCTTTCTTAGATAGTTGTCTCACCTCACCCTTCAAAGCTCTAATTTCCTTCTCCATATTTTCAATTCTCTTTTCCAAATCTCCTTTCTTTGACTCCCTCAAAGACAACAAGTCTTGAACAACTTCAAGCTCTTTATTTTTTCTACTATGAAGAATCCTCTTCAGTGGGGAAGGGGGATTGGGGGAGTAAAAGGGGTTCTTTCACTGGAATTTCCTCTGCCCCATTGGGTTGGAAGGAATAGGCATAGAATATTGGGGGAGAGGGGTAGAGCTAGAGCTAGGGTTATGAGATATGTGAGGGGTTTGGAGGAGGCAATGTTGATGAAGTAGAAAGATGATCCCCTGATGTAGGGGAAGGGCCCTTGAGTGCTTTTGCACCTCCAAGATGGAATGTTCCAGGGAGTTTAAAATGAAATGAGGAAAGAAAACTTTGAAATTTCTCCTGAAATGATTGAGAAAAACAACGAGCTTCAAAGGAACAATGATGTATCTACCTTCCAATGTGACATATCTCACCATCATTCTGACAATTTAATCAAAAGGGGTTGGAGTTGAAGCCACTTTAACTCTAATAATGAAAAATTTGAGTTATTCACCTTCCTAAAGAAACTTCTTGGTTTATGCAGCTTTATCAATCCTTCTGCTGAAGAAATGATTCCCCTCCATGTCTAGCCCTATGACCTCAGTGATCATCTCTTCTATAACAGTGAATGAGATGCCCTCATATGCCACGATCCTGTCCTTCCATCCCTTAGCAAACTGTAAGGAAATTTTTTGGTCATACCCATTTATTTTCTCGATCAGATTATCAACTCCTCCAATCTGTAGATATCCTGAAAGCTCGTAGTTTTCCTTCCATTTTGGGTTGCATGTTGGTTCTACCTAATAGGGCACACCTCCCATTTTACCTTTGGAATTAATTTTCTTTCTCTTCAACTTATCAATGGTGATAAATTCACTTCTAAAACACTTCTTATCAGCCTTCTTACCCACCTAGAAAGCATGTGACTTTATGAAAGGATTAGGGCACTTAAAGGTGATGGTACGCTGACAATTCATTGTGATATTTATCTTTTCTACCATCTGTACAAAGGACACCTCACCATTATGCTTTGGTTGCATTGTTGTATTGATCATTGTAAATAACACTTTGTACATTATTAGGTAACTCCTCATGATTGTACCAAAATTGTAATTGTTGATTGAGTACACCATAATTAGCAAGAGTTTCCGCTACCTTATTCCCCTCCCTATAGGAATGTGAAATTTTGCAATTATTAAAGGAATTGCAAATGTTAATGGCCTCAAGAATAAATTATTTTATTGTCCAAATGGGTGGGTTCATATTATTTAAAATGATTAATGATATTCATGGAGTCTCCTTCTATGATGATGTTAGAAATGTTTCTTTCCTTGAACAACCTGATTCCCCATAATGTTGATAAATCCTCAACATAATGATTGGATTGATGTCCCATGTTTCCAGCATAAGAAATAACTATACAACCTTTATGATCCCTGATTATTCCACCTCCCCAGTATATCCTGGGTTTCCCTTCGAAGCTCCATCAAAATTGAGCTTAAATAATAGATTGGGGGATGGTATCCAGTGAACAAGAGAACTATCAATGCTACTATTGTTTTTTATCTATAGATATCCAATATCTATATTCCAAGATGATAGTGTAACTTCCTCCTCCTTTGGATAATTTTTGTTTTTTGGGGGTTTGAATTTCTTAATGTTTTCTTTGACAGACAATAGTAATATCCCTAAGCAGTTTTTGTATTAATTTACACTATCTTTGAAGAGACACCATTTCAAGTTTTCCATATTCACCAGATGGTGTGTTGAAAGATCAGCTTCCATAGTCTTTTGACCATGCAATTTTTATATGGAGGATCCCGTTGTGTCCAGGCCTACAAAAATCATGAGGTAAAGTACAACACATCAAATATAGAAAATATCAAGCCCCATAAATTAGTAGTATATTCATAGTGCAACAATTGATGCTTCACATATTCATCTTCATTCTTGCAAACACAACACATATTTGGCATAATTAACCCTTTTTTGATAATATTATCATTAGTTAGAATATTTCCTTTAAGGGCAAGCCATAAAAAATGATTAATCTTGGGGGTTAGCTCTGTCATTCAAATTTTTCTCCAATTGAAGTCACATTGAATATCATAAAAGAAAAGGTTGTAACCAGATTTAACAGTGTATTCTTCATCAAAAGATTTGGTCCAAATAAATTCATCCTTAGATTCAATTTGACTTAGTGGAATGAGATAAATTTGATATTGAAGAGAGGATACCAATGGTTCCATATCAGAAATGTCCACATGAATTTTCTTCCAAACCCTCTTACCATTATCCATACCTATGTAATCCTTCACCTTACTACCATAATTTTCAATAATCATATCCTTGGTAGTACCAAACCTATCTCCTATATCAAAATTGGCCCAATTGTCAGTCTAGAACTGAATATCATTACCATTTCCCATCTTCCATTTACATCCATTTATGAGATTGTTTATGATTTTCAATAGATTGTTCCAAAATACTAAACCAATAGGGATATTCTCTTCAAAAATAAAAGTGTGAACATCATTTTGTGTCAAGTACTTGGTTCTTAGGAGTTCAATCTAAGGTTGTTCCTCCTTTATTAACCTCTAGCCCATTTTAGGAATCAGGGATGCATTCATTTTTATTATGTTTTTAATACCAAGTCCTCCAAGCCTCTTAGGCATGCAAGATTTCTCCCTAGAAACAAGATGATATCTAAACCTCTCCTCATTACCATGCCATAGAAATTGATTTTAAATTTTTTCAATACTATCCAAAACTACTGAAGGTATGAGAAACATAGACATAATATAGATGGGAAGGTTCTAAAGTGTTCTCTTGATGAGAAAGCATTTACTAGCATTAGAAAACATCACACCTTTCCACCCAGCTAGTTTCCTATGAAAAATGTCCAATAAAGCATTCCATACATCCATAGACACTTTATTGGTACCAAGAGGGAGCCCAAGGTAAGTAGTGGGTAGAGAATTTACTTTGCATCCCAATATAAGAGCAATTATCTTTTGTCTTTCCAATGGAGTATTAAATAAGTATACAAAGCTCTTATCAAAGTTAATTTTGTGTCCAGAAGTTGCTTCATAAAACTTGAGGATAGTTTTAATAGCTTTTTCCTCAAGAATAGAGTCCATTAAAAACAATATGGTGTCATCAAAAAAGTACTGATGAGAAGCTTCCTGATTTGAAGAAGTGGGCTTGAATCCTTTGATAAAACCTGCATTAACAACCCTAGTGATAGATCTACTAAGATTTTTAGCAATTGAAATAAAAAGAAGGGGGGATATAGGATCCCCCTGTCTTATGCCCCTGTTGCTAGAAAATAATCCCACTAGAACTCCATTAACCACAAAAGAAAATATGGAGGTAGAAATACAAGCTTGAATGATTTTTCTAAATTTATTATGAAAACCAAACTTCATCAGTACCTTGTCCAAGAATTTCCAAGAAACTCTATCAAAGGCCTTATTCATATCCAACTTGATGGCCATCCAACTTTCTTACTTTTATCCATGGAGTGAATTGTTTCATGAACCATAATTACACCATCTTGAATGATCCTCCCTTTAATGAAACCACTCCGCTGCTTTGAAATTTAACAAAAAGTATATGCTGAATTCTAGTGGCAAGAATCTTAGTGAAAATTTTGTATATGACATTTACCAAACTGATGGAACAAAAGTCCTTAAAGTATTTAACATCTATATTTTTAGGAACTAACACTATGTGATTGTTATTCAGATATTTAAGTAGATCTCGAGTCTTGTAGAACTCATTTACCACTTTAAGTATATATTTAGAGAAAATATCCCAAAAATTTATAAAAGAAATTTGCTGAGAATCCATTAGAGCCAGGGGCCTTATCACCTTACAAAGAAAAAACTACTCCTTTTAACTCTTCAATGGTCAATGATTTAGTAAGGTATTTAAACCCCTCATTAGGAATGAGATCTCCTAGGATGGCTTCTAACAAATAGGAGGTTGATTCTTCATTATATGGACTAGTCTCAGTAAGAAAATTATTATAGTATCTGAGTGCTTCCTCCTTGATATCATTTTAATCCTTAGTCACCATGCCATTACCAATGTATACCTTAGTAATCCTATTGCATGCCTTATGTTTTAAGGTGGTCATGTGAAAAAAATTAGTGTTTATATCACCTTATTTTAACCAAAGAGCCTGGGATTTCTGTCTCTAGAAATATTCTTCTCTATTATAGATATTATGAAAATTTGAGAGAAAAATATTTTCAAGATGGTAGTCATTAGTATCCATACCCTGAGCAGATACTCTTTGTTCAAGATCCTCCAGCTATTGTTTAAGATCCTTTTTCTTTTGAATAATATTGCCAAAAACTTCTTTGTTCCAAACTCTCACTTTTTTCTTAACATTTTTAAATTTTTGAACCAAGCGGTATTGGTAAATTCCTTCACCATCCCATTACCACCATTCCTTAACTCTATCAATGTTTTCCACGTGATCAAACCACATTTTCTCAAATTTGAAAGAGCTATGTGATGGTTTAGACAAATTAAATAAACTTAACACAATTGCATTATGGTCAGAACCGATCCTAGGAAAAGATGAGAGATGAAAGTCCTGATTTAAAATATAACTAGCAAAAATTAGGTCTCTGTCAAGTCTTACATGAATAAGATATTATCCAATTATCCTATTTTACCATGTGAATGGGTTCCCATGAAGCTCAATATCCATAATATTCAGAGAAGAGATAAAGACACCAAAATCATCCATCCCTATAGTGTAATCAGACTTTCCTCCTTACTTTTCTGTAGGGTTGATACAGGTGTTAAATTCCCCCATAATCATCCAATTACCATCAATATATCTACTTATAAAATCTCCCATCTCCTCCTAAATCCTCATCCTTCCAACATCTTAATTGGGTGCATAGACATTACAGAGGATCCATTCCATATAATTATCTAAAGGACATAATTTAATAGTTACATGATTTTGAGAAGCCAGGATCATATTACCATACAGGATTCAAGAATTCCAAAATACAATAACACCTTTAGATGCACCTTGATAATCAAAGCCCATAAAATCATATTTGTTCTAGAAGTTCTTTTTGCAATCAGTCAATGAATCGATTATCATTTTTTTCTCTTGAATAGCTAAGATTCCATGCCTACAATATATTCTAAGTTCCTTAAGAATTCTCTATTTAGGACCCCCATTTAGTCCTTGGACATTCCAAGATATAATCTTCATCTTAAAAATATGGGGGAAACACTTTTTGGATGGCCCAATTGTCTTGGGTCCCATCTACAATATTTCTCTCATTTTGCTTCTTTCTAACATTAGATTTGGGGGGCCTACCTTTTTTGGCACTAATACCAATATTTTTTATCTTCTTAACAAATGATCTGGTAACCCTTGAGGTGGAAACTTCCCAGTTTCCAATTTTATTATTTTTATCATTATAAAGCTCATCAGGAACTTCCTCAAAACCTTTCATTCTTTTTTTCCTGAGCTTGAATTCAAAGAAGCCATTATTCAAGTCATTATTGCAATCAACAAGCACTTTAGTTGGGTCAGGTGTTAGCTCACCCTCCTCCTTATTATATATTTCCTATATAACCTCTTGCTATGAAATTACTGAAAATATGTTGTTGATCAGCTGATCATAAGATGTAAGAAGGAGAAAAGTCTTATTAGAGGACGTTAAAATCTCTTTAAGGCTACATCCTCTAAGTGATGAATTTTAATGTGCTTCATTCAAATCTTCTACTATGGATTCCAAAGGCTCCATCTGAGAATCATCTCCCATAAACATCTCCAACTCTTTAAGATCATCTGATAATAAAACATTGCTTTGAGGCTGCTCATTGATCTTCAGGTTGTCCTGAATAATAAATGCCAAGTTATCCCCACTCTCATCCAATGAATGTTCCTGACCTCTTGTCAATAGAGTGATCTTAACCCTAGAGTTAGCTTCATCAACATTCATAATAAGCTTGATTAACTTATCTTGTTCTAGATTCTCTTTCACTCCTTGAACCATAGGTATATCATCCCCCTTTTTGGGAAGAGGATTATTTGGCTTCCAAAGATTTCTACAAAAAATTTATCTCCTTATGGGGGTTTTAAAAACCTTTTTTTTCTTTTTATAGTTCATCTTTGGTGACTTCAGACTCGTTTTCTTTTGATTTTCCAGCACTTATATATGAGAAATATGATTCTTCACATCATTTATTTTGGGTTGATCAACAATATTCAAATCCTTATTCTTCTCAGTGTCATTGACTCCTTGATCCATCCCAGATCCAATATTTTCCTTAGGGTTTCTACCCTCCTTGTTATGCTCTTTGAAGGATCCTTGATCTACAGCTCTAGATCCAGTGATTGTCTTAGAGTTTTTAGACTCCTTATCCTGCTCTTTGGATCCTTTTGTAGTAGGATATTTGCTAGTGAAATGTCCTAATTTACTGTACTTTTCACATATCAAATGAAATATTTCATATTCAATCACTTGTTTCCATGGACCAAATTTGGACTGTAATATGATGTGATTTGGAAGTTCTTTCTCCATTTTTGAGGAGATACAAAACCTGGCATATATTAGCCTTGATCTATTCCTGGTAGGACCATTAGCTCTTATAGGGGACCCAACATATCTAACAATGTTTAGTAATATCTCATCATCCCAATATTTTAGAGGTAGCCCAGGAATTCTACACCATATGGGTATGGTATGAATATTATCAGTATTAGGGTTGAAACTTGGATACCATCATTTAATGAAGAGCCCCATATTTCCCATACACCAAGGTCCACCCAAGAGTACTGATTCAATATTTGTTCGTTGATTAAATCTGACAAGAAAAAAACCTTTAGGCATGGTTGTAATCATCAAATCCCCCTTAGGCTTCCACCTTCGCATTTCCCATTTTCTTATCTCATCAATGTTAAGCCTATACCCTAGAAACTTACCGACAAGTGCCAGATTTGCTTTTCCTATGGCCCTATGAAGGCATCGATCAGGCACATGGATGTGGGTCACACCTTCTTTGTCTTTATTACTCTAGAAAAGTGAACACCCCTATGGAGATCAAAGGTCTTAGGGCTCACATTTTTGTCAGGAGTTTCCTTCAATATTTATGACCATGTGCTAGACATAGTGACATCACCTTTTTGTAACTCTAGCTGAAGAAAGATTATTCTAACAACAAATTTACCACCAAAATTCAGACTTTCAGCAGTAAATACCCTAGAAACCATGTTTTCCAACTCACTTTAAAAACCTTCGCTCTCACCCATCACTCAATATGTCCTAATAACCATCCATTATATTAAAAAACACTGCTTATAATATAACAACCTACCTTTAATAATATTCACTTAACCTTTTTTTTAAAAATAACCCCAACTAATATTAAACCCAATTTATTTATAAAAATAAATAAATGGCTTAAGTGGGAGAGGGATAAGATTTGGAATGGTTCAAGGGGTTAGCCTAGTTAAGGGCTTGGCAGGGAGGTCAGCCAGCTCACCATGTGGGAAGAGAGCCCAATGGTCAAGGTAGTGATGACGGATTAGGCAGAATGAATGACCAGCTCAAAGCATGGCATGAATGATGAAGAGGTGGGATAACTCAACACAAGGCTCAAAGTAAAGGATAATATGCAAGCAACAAATAGTTTGTACATAGTAGGGTAAGATAACGACCTAAAGTGGGGAAGGATCACACGTAAATCAAGGAATAATGGGTAACTCGATAACTCAGAACAACAATGAACATAATAAGGCAAGATTCAA
The DNA here is from genome assembly GCA_019776745.2 of Taxus chinensis. Taxonomy (NCBI): domain Eukaryota; kingdom Viridiplantae; phylum Streptophyta; class Pinopsida; order Cupressales; family Taxaceae; genus Taxus; species Taxus chinensis. The sequence goes on from CM034154.1 coordinate 508,784,189, forward strand.
CCAAAAAATATAGAAGGAATGCAATGTAATGTGGAGAGACATGACTCAAGTGGAAAGGTTTGAGGATGAAAACTAGGGATCAAAAAAACCAATGACATGAAACATAAGGCAATGCAAACTAAATAACAAGTGCAGTTAGTGGAAAAATTTGTGCACAAACAAAGCAATGCAAGCACCCAAAACTCAACCCAGTAACCAAGTAAAATACATACAATGATGTAACATACCAGTAATGCAAAAAAACCATAATCTAAATGGATAATATGACCAATGTAGAAACATAGAGTAGTGAACTAAAAAAAGCCATATTCTCACACATGTAAGAAAAACAAGAGATAAATGATCACAAGATAAATAAAAAATCACCCACATGGAAAAAACACATAGCTTAAATACAAAAAATGCATAGTTCACAGAAAACAAAGAAATACGAGTGTAGAAAACTAGGTTAAAAAATAATTTGACCAAACAAGGTAGCAATAAAAAATGACCCAAGCATAAAAAACTCGGCCAAGGTAAATGGAAAAAATGGATAACCTGAACACATGCAAAAATAATGCAAACAAAACCTTGAACATGCAAGGATTAAAGTAAAACTAAGAAGGAAGGGAGGCCTCAAAAGGCTTAAAAACTAGATTTGCTAAAAACACTTCTTATAATTAAAAAATTTGGATAAGAAACCAAAAATGAAGAGCTAAGTTATAGATTTAGTAGTTCTTCAAAACTTGGTTGTAGCTAGCTAGATTTGGATGGAAAACACTTGTGACCTATACATGCAAAACTAGAAAACTTGCACAAGATCTAAGAAACAAGTTTTTTTAACCTGTTAACAAGATTCCAAAAAGTAATAAAAAATTACACAAGAAGCATGAAAACCAAAAATGAACTAACTACAACCAAATTCAAAACAGTACACATTTACCAAACTCCACTTTGATACCATGTCGGATTGTTCTATGAGGATCAATATAGAACCCCGTGTACATCAAATATGGTTTCACTTCTAATGGTGTCATGAATGCTCAACATACTAAGTGTTGATCAGAGAACACTTGACAAAACTCACACAAGAAATCCATGGGGGAAAGCAGACCATTTTTAAGGGTGCGAATGGACATGAAGAACACACACGCAGAGGGCAAGTTCAACATTCAAGACTTAGCCTATTTTGAGCATGAAGAACTATATTTAGAAGATGGCATGCAGAACACACCAATGATGTAGGGACGTGCGCGCCACGCATTTTCTATCTTTAGAGGATCATATCAAAGCTTGTTTTGCATGGAGGTGAGCTAATAATAGGATTTTCACTTTAGTTAACTGTAAGAGGTCTATAGATAGACACTTACATGTGTGGCTATGCCTGTAAACGACACGTGGTTATTAATAGTATACAACCTATTTTTGAAATAGAGAAGCAGTGAAGGGCAAGTCCCCACCATATATATATGATGTGAATCACATTAATAGATATAGATAGAGAGGTATACGATGGGATTACTGTATCAAATCCATACGCACATTGATATAGGATTCCATTATTGTAAGGAGCTTCTATGTTTATGAATAGATGGAAGTTATTGGCTGAATCTAAGTGTTATTCCTGTGTGAAATCAAGTAGTGCATGTTATTGATTCAATCATGATTATTGTTTAAACTTGTTCCTTCATAAATCTAAATATGGTATGCATTATAGAATGATGGATTAGTTACGGATCTATATGTTTATTCCATCATCACGCTAATATCCTACAACAGCAACCCTAAAGAGGAACCTGGTACCTTTGCGTGCTTCGGGTGAGTGCTCAGTCTAGGTTGAGTGATGTGCCAACTCCACTAGGGTGTTATCTGGTAATTCTAGGTTGTATCATTAGTTCCATTATCGGGACCTCTTTTTCAGTTGCTTTCAGGATAGTTTGCAATAAATACATACCGGTTAACTCTAACAAGTATTGAGGAGTGGATACACGATCTGGAGGAGGAATATGCATGACACTTCAGTAGTGTATCTGAGTTTAACGCATGCACTTGGGTAGAATAAAATATGTATGACAACTTATATGAGAGCTTTTTCACCATATTTCCAATAGAATTATATGAGTAGCAGATTTCGTATGCATCTAAGCGGAATTGGAGGCATCACACACTTGTCTGGACACAAGAAGAATTTTAGGCCTTTTATGATGTTGATCTGATCTAGAGTCGTGCTGTGGATATGTGGTTTTGTGGTGTTCTAAACAGTTATATTCTAGAATATTCAATTTCAACGTATTCTTGCCCAGAGGTAGCTGAATTCAAGTTTTTATGGTATCCTAGAGGAACATATCTGCAAGGCATTCCAATGGCAATCAAAATCTTGATGGTTTCTTTGAACCTAGAGATTCAACCGATGGCTAACTAAACCTCACGGCACATGAGGGTAGGAACAGGTTCGGTGAAATATGGCAGACCTAGTGGTAGAAAGGTAGAGAGAGGAAAGGTGGCTTAAGTATAATGAGGCACGTGGGAGGGAGATAGAGAAGTAGCATACCATTGTAGAAAGTATGGCATTGAGGAGAGAGATGGCTCGTGAAGGATTTAAAGCTCACGTGGAAGACATGGAGCTAGAGCATCAGGAACTCCCCCATCTTAGAAAGCATGATAGAGATCCCCCCTTTACCTCACATGGAAGTATGCTAGTAGAGACTACTTGGGCTATGGGTGCAAATCTTAATCCACCTAGTGACCTAGCCCTTGCGCTTGGTTTTTCAATATCTAGTATGACCAGTAATCAACAAGAAATTTTGGGAAGTAAGAGAAAAAGTACATCAATGGAAGGATAAATGGCTTTAATGTTGTTCAAAGGTGTGTTTTCAAGTGCATCATCTGCACAAAACGTAAACGCGTCAAATGTTGGGTTCACCTCTGGTAGTGGAACTACCTCACAAACTGTAAGCGTTTAGTATAGTACTATTATTGGAGCACAGGGGAGTACATCCACAGGTCCTATTCCCACTACTAGTAGAGAGTTAGGAGGTACAGGTGGTTCTATTTCTAGTGGATTTGGTGGCAGAGGAAACACAAGAGGCTCTGGATCAGGTGGTCAAGGTCCGTAGCAACCACATAACATTTATATGGAGATGTCTCTTTGTATTCTAGAGTATAGAGGCATAAAGGATTTTGTTGAGCATGTGTACATGTGTGAAATCTTATGGCACACGAAAGCGATCAAGGATGCTAAGTGTAAGGCAAGTCAATTTACTACTACCTTGTAGGGATGAGCACACAACTGGTATAGGAAGTTTGACCCTGATCAAACTTGTGTGGATTATGTAGTGTTGACTTCTATATAAGATTTCTTATGATATTCACGCCAACCAACATGCACAATGGTTTTTTCAGGAATTGATTACACCATTCAGAAGAGCACTATCACATAAGACATACACTGATCCACGTGAATCACTGGAAGTGGATTTGCGTGCTGAGGCAATTGGGAGCATTGACAATAGCGTTATTCCATTATTAGAGGCACAAATTGCAACTATGGCTAAACAGTTAGAGAAGCTATCAGAAAATTTAGCGCAGGAAACATGCTTAGGAATTTGGTGTATAGATTGTGAAGTAGAAGGTCACACCAAGGATAGTTGTCTTTGCAGAATAGTACACTCATTATTGTTGGATTGTGAGATCTGTCATTTGAATCATGATGCTAGTCACTGTCCTTTGTTATAGTGTACGATAAGAAATAATGTATCCAACTTTTACAAAATTTATAGGTCCACAACCCATGATACTGAGGATTTTTAATTGATTGGTCATATCCAGGATGATATAGACATTGGGGTATGACAAACAAGTGTAATAGATAATTCTAAGGGTAAGAATGAGCACCAAGATCGGGATCATAATTAAATGCGCTATGACAGAAATGAGAGTCATTTTGAAGGATGTCATGGATATCGAGGTGGATATGGAGGACAAGGCCATGGTGGAGGAACAAGTGATTTTCCTCAAGGAACGTGCTATACATGTGGATCCTCTGATCATTATATGCCCGAACATCCCCACAATGTTACATGTTCTTTTTACGGAAAGAATCATAACTATGACAAGTGCCCGGACTTATATGATCATCTTAGTAAACAACATAATCAGGAGAACAAAGGTGTAAGGATGGTTACGATCCAACATGCAGAGGAAAATCAGTGGATGCCCAAGATAGCACCAAAACCTTAGGCCTTAACTGTCAAGATTACCACATGTACTAAAGCGGCACGTGCAAGAGATGCATCGTACCAGAAGCCTACGATCACCAAGGTTGATGTTTTGCATGCAAAGTACCTAGATCTAACTCATCAGAAGGAGGTTTATCAGGATACCATGGAAGGGCTAAGGAATCTTTAGGGTGAAATACAGTACTTAAAGGAGCAGAAGAAAGCATTAGAGACAGTCCAAACTGATATCGATTATCTGAAATAAGTATGCAAAATGTTGCGCCAGGAGAACATCATCCCACTATTAGGAAGTTTGTTAAAATGGAACACTCCACATGCAATTATTGAGACAGGAAAACAAATCATGCATGCAAATATTCCTCCTGATAGCATTAACTATGACAAGGAAATTACTCTAAATGTTGTTATGGATGGATGACTATTGAGCAATATTCTGATAGATATAGGTGCAAAAGTAAATGTTCTTACGTTAGATGCATGGGTACAAATGGGGATACCCCCATTACAGACATCATTTAATGTGTTGTTTATGGTGAACCAAACTAAGGAAAATCCCATAGGAGTTTTGAAGGATGCATCTATAACTATACAAGGGACCAAGTTCACTGGGGATTTTGAGGTATTAGCATTTGCGGAAGCAGATAGTTTTCCATCCTTGCTTGGATGCCCTTGGTGTTATACGAATAATGCTAACTTGAGATTCAATAGGGGGTATATCAAATTTGATAAAAAAGAGGAAAGGGTTGTGATACCTTTGACAGATGGGAAGTCTACACCATATGTTGAGCCTTTAAGTGAGGAGGAATTAAACAGGATCTATGTCTATGCTTTTCAGGATCTAGGGTCAATGAGCCATCAAAGGAAGACATTCTACAGTGGGAGGATTCTCATTATATCAGTGATACTATGAGTATTTCATGTGACAATTGGGCTCATGGTACATATGAACTAGTAGGATGTGAGGTGAAAAACATGGTTGCACGCAGGAAGGGACTTCATTCTATTTGATGGATAGGTGGTGCAGTACCCTGATATACATGAGTAGAAGATCTTCTTGTATTTTTGGAAGCCATGGAGGCACAGTGCATAGACCAGATCGGGAGAAGAGACATGTTAGCATATATCTTGTGCGAGACAACATCGTACTGGTGAGTAGTTCATAGAGATAATCTTACGAAGTGGAAGGAGATCAGAATTACCATATCTACCAGGTTTGTAAGAAGTAATGAACCTACACAGATCTACACTTATAATGGTGATCAACCTTCTTAGCATCACATTCAGTAGTGTGAGAGACTCTAGACAATGAGACATGAAGCATTACCACCTTCACTATGGGTGCATAGATGGTATTCTACTTTACAAGGATGTGCACATGCCTGGTATGTATATGCATAACTACATAGAGAGACTGGGAATTGGCAAAATTTGACTTTAAGAATGATCCTAACCTTTGACTATTTTTCTTCCCAACCTCCAATAGAAGAGGTATTAAAAAATTTCAAGTAGTTAACCATGGGAGATAATGCAAAGGTGGAGGAACTCATACATGAATTAATGGGTGAGACAAAATATGGCACACATTTTGAATAATAAGGAGAAGACTCCATAGTGCTTGATCATGCTTCTCTTAAGAAAGAAAAAGGTAAGATGGTGTACATCATGAATGATGAGGAAGTTGAAAATTTGGATATTGATCATTCATAAGGGGGCGCACGAGGTCTTGGATAGTATAGATAAGGATGCGTGCACATACCATGAACCGATGAAGACCAAAAAGGTCAATATAGGATAGGAGGCTGAGCCTAAAGAGGTCATAATCAAACACTACTGGTCAAACTTAGAGGTGGAAAAGATCATTGAGTTACTGAGGGATTATAAAGATTTGTTCCCTTGAGGGTATCATGAACTTAAAGGTGTGCATGAATCACTTGAGGAAATGAAGATAAAGCTTAAGGAAGGTGCATGCCCCATGAGAAAGAGACATTATAGAATGAATCCTAATTTGCATGAAAAGGTATAAGAAGAAATTGATAAAATGTTGAAATATGGAATTATCAAGCCCCTTGATGAGTCAGAGTTGGTTAGTCTGATGGTGATTAGTATCAAGAAGGATGCATGAATTAGAATATGTGTGGACTACAAGGAGATAAATTCTTCCTATTTAACAGACCCATTCCCTACGCCATTTACAGAGGAAATCCTAGAGGTAGTTATAGGTCGTGAAATATATTCCTTCACAGATGGGTTTTCTGGGTATCATCAGGTTAGGATTGCTCAAGAGTCTTAGGAAAAGACTACATTTACTACTGAATGGGGCAACTTTGCCTATAGTGTGATGCCTTTTGGATTGAAAAAATCACCTAATGTATTCTTGCTCTTGGTTGTCCAAGCATTCAAATATTTTATTCATAACTTTTTGTAGGTTTATCTAGAGGATTGGAAAATATATGGGTGCTTGAAAGATCATTATGACAATTTGCACTTAATGTTTAAACGATGCAGAAAATTGAGTGTCTCTTTAAACATCAAGAAGTCTATATTTGCTACATCTTTTGGAATATTGTTAGGGCATATAATCTTCAAGAAAGGGTTACTAGTTGATCCAGTTAAGGTTGCAGTCATTCTAGTCCTAGAAGTGCCTTCGAGCCAAAGTGAGGTGTGCAAATTTTTGGGTCATACAAGTTATTATCAAAATTTCATCAAAGGGTATGCCAAATGTGTTGCACCCTTGGAATAATTACTAAAAGGGAAAGGTACATTCTATTGGGGAGAACCGTAGTAGCACGCGTTTGAGATATTAAAAGAGAAACTTACTACCGCGCCCATTCTGTGTTTTCCCTCACGGGATAAACCATTTCATGTGTATGTGTTGGTACCCAGATTTGTTCTCATTATCAGTCTGAGCATCATCAGAGATATGACATGAATCTTTAATTCAGATAGACCATGATGTGTGTCATTTTGTAGCCGGGGATGTGTTCTAACTAGCACTCAAATTTATGGAGAGATGGATAGCACTTAAATAGGACTTGATCTTGTCAGAACTATTTTAGGTCGTGCCTTTCAACCAAGGTAAAAGGACCTATTTTGTAACCCTCAAATGGTGAAGGAGATGAAGATATCCCTCAATTTATGCAAATAGTATGAAAAGGGCCTTGGGAAAATATGATCAACACTCCAAATCTGACTTGCACAAGTTGTCACTCCCAAATTATGGAGATATTTTCAATGCAAGGCAAGGGTTACTGAAGACATTGTATGATCCTGATTTACTTTGAGAATTTTTGTAGATGGATTATATTTTTTTGTTGACACATAATGCAATGTGGGGGTAGTATGGGGTAGGATTAGTTATTTTGAATGAATTTTTTGGTGGGATATTTTAGACAAGACTAACCAGAATTTGCCAGATACTTTGAGGACCTTTGCAAGAAATTTATAAGACCTAAACACTAGAATGCTTCAAAGGGGCCAAGGTACTCCTTCAAATACGATATGTGTACCACATGGAGGCCCAGATTTACACTCTTCCACACAATCTTTGACAACCTGCCACAAAATCTTGAAGTAGATGAACCAACAAAGCATCCAGAAACCTCTATTTTATCATGACCTAAGGTGCACCCAAAGGTTTACAAAAAATCTCTAAATTCAAAGAAGGTAAAGTGATTTTAAATCTGTTTATCTCTTTATCATATGAAATCTCTTCTGAATGTGAGATTACAAATGCCACTAAACTATCAACAAGAAATGAGACCATGTATGATTAAGAGAGATTTTGAATACAAGACTGTAACAGGAGCAAGAAACACAAATTGAAAACATTTAGAAACATAAGTGCATGCAAATTTTGCCAAGAGACAACATAAAATAATTTAGAAATGATCAAATCTATCAGCAGGTGAATTTTATAAGAACATCTCAGAGCTTGTTGATGGCTTTACAACTGAAACCAACTCAACATGATACAAATATTATGCAAAAAGGAATTAGAAATGGTTCTCAGGTGGTTTCTCAGAGAATGGGATTCTTCCCATATTTTCCCCATGTCAAAAAACATGAATTATATAACTTTCAATTACATTTGATCCTTCTTTCCCAAGAAAATAATATGCCAAGCATCAAGTTTGTTACAAAATTCCAACATGATTCATAGATAGGGACGTTTAACATATTTGCAACAAAAGTTGCCAGGTGTTTCAAAAAAAGGTGAATCATTAAAAATCCTTCACCATTATCCATTGTGGAGGCATATTTTTTATCCTCAAAGCATGCAGACCCCCTTTCATTTCATCATTTCATCCTTATCCCTCCAAAATTTGATTCTGCAACTTCTTGATTTGATATTTCACGTTTTAAATGGGTTGGGGCAAAAATTATTTCAAAAACACCTAAAATATGCAAATTTATCCCCAAAACCACTTGCATTGGTCCTTGCAAGAAAAAATGACAGGAATTCACCAAAAATTCGATGAAAATTGATGTAAAATTCACATCTCCAAGCTTCTTGGAGAAAAAATGGTGGCCAGAATGAAAAATGCATAGTTATCATTGATTTTCCCTTATCCCTTCAATATGAGCCCTCCACGTGTCAAAATACAATTGGAAATGGATTTGGGATCACCTTTTGAATTTTTAACATTTTCGAAAAAATGTAAAATTTTGACCTTTTTCTCTACACCCCCGACCTTGAAATTTGGTGTTGACATTTGGCATATGATGGGTCCCATTGAAGTCGCGGTTCAATTCTACACATTTCCACCCTTTTTGGAATTTTGGAATTTTTTTAATTTTTTCCCCACGGGCCCATACCTCCACCTCTTTCCTTGACACATGTCACCTTCTCTATCACTGAGGATATGCGGGCTCATTTCTCATTTTAAGACCCCTCCAATTCCTTCCCTGCCACGTGTCTTCCTCTGCTTCATCATGGAGCCATGGTTAATTTTTTACTCTAAGTCTTTTTACCAAAAGGGAAAAATTTCCCTTTTGCCTCCGGCGGCCTGCACTCCCTTCTACATCCACCACGTGTCTCCCCATGATTCATTGCGGACCCATGGCTTAATTTTTTTCTCTAACTCATTTTTGCTAAAATGAAACAATTCCCTTTTACCTTTGGTGGCCCAAACTTCCCCCTACCTTCAAACAAGAGCATGATATGTGCCCTCCTCTGGGACCTATGGGGTTACGGGGGAAAGTTGCTCTTTTTTCCAAAAAAAAAAATGCTAATATTTTAGAAAAAAACCATGGATCCCTATCCAACCAGAAACGGCCACATAGGAGATGCCATTTGAGATAAAATTTGATGGGCCAAGTATGCCCGTATGACTGTCAAAAATATAGAATTTTCCGGAGATGCCTGAATTTGATTTTTTCTTCTTGGGTGAAGGATTTTTTGGTCAAAAAACAAATGGGAAATGATTCAAGGCAATTTTTGACCATGGGGATAGATTTTTTATGGAAACTAAGCAAAAAACGAGCAACCACAAGCTCCAAAGGCTAGGAAAAGTGGAAAAAATGACAAAGGCCCTTGGATTTGGAAATTTAGGGCAAAAAACAGGGCATGCATATATTTTTCTTTCAAGTTGGGAAAAAAGATAAGTTTATGAGCTTTCAAAGCACTCAATCTGGAGGGAAAGTTTGTAGACCACCAAATTTGAGAGAAAAACATTTTAGAAAAATCAAACCGAAGGGAAAGATGGAAATATAATAGAGGATTAAAATGGGCACCAACATTGGCTCCTACTCGGGGATGGGCACTCCCAGTGAGTGCCACAAGAACAGTAAGTAGACTAAGTGCCAAAATAATCCATTGGGAAAATGGAGTCATGAGACAAAGCCACCAAAAACTAGCTGAGAAACTGACAAAAATGGCTACCACACACCAAGGCAAACCAAGAACCACCAAAACACCAAAAATAGAGAAAAATCCAAACACTATACACTGTAAAAGTTTGTGCATACCTCAAATTTTGGGATTAATCCAAGAAATGCTTTAGATGCCTACCATTACCAGGAAGTTCAAGTAATTCCTCATCTAAGTCATTGAGAAAAAAGGTATTCTCACCAATTTTGATATCAATGGAGTAAGGGCCCATCCATAATGCATCAAATTTTCCATGTTTTCCCTTATCTTCATTTCTACCATCCCACAACAAAACCAAATCTCCAATATTGAAGGCCCTAGGAGTAACCTTCTTGTCAAAAAACCTCTTCAACTTCTCTCTAAATATAACATGCCTTTAGTGGAATGCTCTTCTCTCTTCATCTAGCTCTACAATCTGATTAATCCTTTCTTCATATGGACTGACCTCCTGATCTTCAAGTTATTAAACAAACTGAAATGAAGATAATTACAGATGTAAGGGCAACAAAGCTTGAGTTCTATACACCAACTCAAATGGGCTCTTACCAATAGCTCTCTTGGCAGTGATCCTATCAGCCCAAACTGTAAATTTCAGTTGTTCACCCCATTTTCTCTCATTCAACTCCAAGGTTCCTCCTAATGATCTTCAACAATTTCTTATTGATGGACATCAGACTTATCCATTTCCTTGGGGGTTATAGTTTGAAGAATAATTCAGATTGGTTCCATACTCCTTGCACATTGCCATCAAAGGTTTAACTTTGAAACACATGGCATTATCAGCCACAATCTTGACTGGCACACCAAATCTTCATCTGGTATTATTCAACAAGAAGCCCATAACAACTTGGTGTGTTGCTTTCTTGGTGAGGATTGGCTTCTACCCACTTGGTGAAGTAATCTATGGCTACAAGGATCCACTTATGTCCATCACTAGAAAGGGTCTGATATCTCACCAATGAATTCCATCCCCCATTGTTTGAAAGGAGCTTCAACTAATACAGGCTGCAAAGGAAGGGGTCCTTAAGCTTTCATTCTTCCACAGAAACGCTAGCAGCTTTCACATTTTTTAATCAGCATGGTTGCATCTTTGAAGAAATAGTAGGCCACCAATAACCAGCTCTCTAAACCTTGTGTGTTATAAACCTTCTAGCAAAGTGTCCTCCACAAACTCCCCCATGAAAATCAACAACTACTTTGGGAGCTTCATCTTCAGTTGTACATTTCAAGAGGACACCTTTAGGGTTCTTCCAAGCCAGCCCAAAGTCAGTGATGATGTATTTTTGAGAATCCAGCTTGAGGGATCTTTTCTAATTTTTATTTAAATGATCAAGACAAAATAGGTGTTTGAGGTAAAATATTATATCCTTGTGCCACTCATAAATTACCAATTTCTCAGGAACATCTACCCTTTTCTTCCTCTACTTCATTCACTTCCACAGTATGCAAGTTGCTCTCAGCCATGAGCTTAGCAAGACCCAAACCTATTACCAACTTTGTGGTTTGGATGTCCATATCATACTCCTATAGTTTGTTCACCCATCTACACCTTTTTCTTGAGATCTCCATCTCTGATAAGATGTATTTTACCATGGTGTGGGGAACATACAGAAACAACTTTTGAACTAAAGATATAAGGCCTGAAAAACTTTGTTGCTTTCACCAAGGAAAATGTATTATTTTTCCATGATTGTGTACTTTAACTCAGTAGCTTGTAAAGCCTTGCTAAATAAGGCAATAGGCCTCTCAGCCCCATCTTCATCCTTTTGGAGCAAAACAGATGCAATAGTATTTTCAGAAGCAAAAGAAAATATTTGAAAAGTCTTCTTGTAATTCAGTAGCTGCCAAGACAGGTGCATGTTTCAATGCCTCTTTAATTACTTTAAAAGCTTTAAGGGCAGCCTCCTCCCACTTGATAACTTGATCTTTCTTTAACATGCACGTAATGGGGAGGGTCAATTCAGCAAAATTTGACACAAACCTTCTAGTGAAATTGATCTTCCCAAAGAAATGATTGAATACCCTTATTTGTTCTTGGAATTGGGACCTTGCTGATTGCTTCTACTCTCTCAGGGTCAATCATGACACTAGACTTTAAAAAAATATGACCAAGCAACTTGGCATTTTTCACCCCAAAGTGACACTTCTTTGGATTAAGAGAAGATGCCAAATTCTCTACATCTAATCAACATTATTTCCAAGTGCTGCAAGTGATACTTTTCTACTCCTTGAAAACACAGTCACATCATCCTGATAAACTACAATGAAGTCAATTATGTAACCAGACAAAAGTAACATCCATTGCTCTTTGGAAGGTAGCCCCAACATTCATGAGACCAAAAGGCATCCTTACATAAACATATGTTCCCTAAGGAGTGGTAAAGGCATTTTTAAATCTTTCTGACTCCTTGAAAACCACTTGATTGTAACCAGAGAAACCATCCAAGGTGGACAACAATTTAGATCCAGTCACTAACTACAACATGTTTTCCATGTTTGGCAAAGGATAATTGTCTTTCAATGAAGCTCTATTCAAATTTTTGAAGTCTACACAAAGTCTGATATCTCCATTTTTCTTTCTAACTGGCACAAGGTTTGCAACCCAAGATGAATACCTTATGGGTTGAATGATCCCTCCCTCCTTCATTTTATTCAATTCATCTTGCATTTTCATGCAGAGGAGTGGATTAATTGGCCTTTTCTTCTATCTGAATGGTTTGACACCTTTCTTAAGAGGGATCTCATGTTGGAATAAGTATTCTCTATATGCTTTCACCTCTGAATATGACCAGGCAAGATAGTCTTGATATTGTTTTTAACAACTAGAGGTAGGATTATTTTTCTTCCTTGCTTAAACTGTTGCCCAACCAAAAATCTTCTTGTTTTATCATTAGTTCCCAAGTCATGCTCTTCTACATCCCTTGAGGCAGATATGTTTTTATTGATGATGTAATCAACATTTCTAAAATTTGACTCAAGAGCAACAAGACCTCTAGGAATGGTGTTAGTTTTCAATTGGATAATATCCTTTCCAAACAAATTCTCTCTTCCTTCAGTCATACATACCATTGGTTCCCAATGAATATTCTGATCTACAAACTCACCTTGATTTTGTAGGAACCTTTGCACTTGAGCATCATCATTAAACACTTTCCAATGCTTGATGTTATTAGGGACAGCTGGCCTAGTTAACACTTCAACATTGTACTCACAATAAGGTGAAATGGTGCAATATCCAAACCTTGACCCCGACACTACTAACTTGTCAGCAGCAACATTCAAACTTTTGTCATGATGCATAAATATTAAAGGAATCAAACATCTCAATTAGATCCCAAACTACATGCTTATAATGTTTCATCCGCTGATTTTTTGTAGCATATAGTTTTCTTATTTGTTTGATAACTAGCTCTAAATCTCCTTTTGCAATGATGTCTCTTGACACCATACTTCTATACAATTCTCAGACCGAACAACAAGGCTTCATACTCAGTAATGTTGTTAGTACATTCAAAATTAAGCTTGAAGGAAAAAACAAACTCTTCTAAGCTAGGAGAAATCAGAATTATACCAGCACCATGTCCAAATTTGGAGCAAGATCCATCAAATAGCAAAGTCCAAGGAGAAACTACCTGATTCAAGGCACTTTGACTGACCCATCTTTTGTTCTTTTCCATCAGCAAACCCAATAAAATTATCAGCATCAACATCAGCAAATAATACTTCATAAGAAGCATTGTTTGGATCCTCAATTAGATGCAACATCTTCTTTTCTCCATAGATCTTGACAAGGATGCCCTCAATGGGAATGGTGGAAAAAGACATATCCATCTAGACACTCCCTCTAACACTTGCAGCCCACTTTCTTGACAATAACATACCCCATTTAGTAGGGAAATCAACAATCACAACATCTAATTTTAAATTCCTCCCAGGATAAGATGCAAGCTACACCACCAAACCCTTCACACAACCAACTACCGACACTTCTCTTGATTCCATGGTAGTACACTTTCCATAGGCTGTTGTCACTTTGATATCCAACTCATTCATGACTTCTAGAGGCATGACATTACATGATGCACTAGAATCAAACATACAATTGTGAAGTAGTCTATCCTTTATGATCAAAGTTGTGAAGAATGGATCAACATTCAATTGGGAATCAACCAAGGATGTCCCAAGTATACCTCAGGTGTTTCTCCAAGATCTTCTACTACTGGTGGTGTTTCAAGGTCAGCAATGATCTGAGGAGGAGTTTCAACAACATTTACATTTCTGCCTGGAGTATTCTTCTCCTCCTTCAATCCCAAGTACTCAAATGCTCTCTTCTTATGCTCAGGAATCCTAAGCAACTCAATGATTGGAACACTCACTTTGATTTGGCTCAATACTTGGGCTATGTCATATGGAACACTCTTTGGCAAAGCAGCATTGGAAGGGGAGACAAGTAGATTCATCAGATGGCATGGGATTCTTGGCAGCTTGGGCATGAGGAGGACTATAATTTTTGCTTGGGACAACAGAGCTTTTGGCATGTGTTTCTCTTCTAGGAGCTTCTTTGGGAATTCTTGTGAGTAAGGGTGTTTTAGGTTTTCCTTGAGGCCCAGCTCCCTTAAATTTTTTTTATTCTAGTGTTATAGTCTTTCTCTTGAGCTACAACAACATTCATCAACAATTATCTATCTTCCTTCGAAGGGAGACCACCATCATACCTCTCAATCATCAAAGCTCTTAAGTATTCAAATTCATTGTTAGAAATTTCAAAATCTTGCACTACATCCACTTCAAGAGTATAAGGAGGAAGCAAGACTTGTACCCGTTTGAGGTAATCCCAAAAGGTAGCAGCAGTCCTAACACTTATCACTTCAGTAGATGTTACTCCTCCTTGTGAACTTGAAGAACAACCCATCATGCAGATATCATCATCAATACCATCATCATTATTATCTTCACCATCTTGCTGGTCCACTTCACATAGAGGATGGGGTAGAAAACACCTATCACACCAATCAATATAAGAAACTTTCTCAATGGCAGCAACCCTAACAGTTAGGGGATTAGGAAACACTCTTCCTTCACGTGCTTGAGGATGTCTATTTGCATACCCCATGGGTCCTTTCTCTCTATCATTTTCCCTTTGATCACCTCTAGGACGATTGACAAATTTGTCATGGTTTTGTGCTCTTGGCTGACCTTGTGAAGTTTTCCTAATTCCCTTCTTAGTTCTTGCCAACCTATACGAGATTTTTTTGACATCACCTGCCAAAGTTTTCACAACCTCTTTCAAATCATCACACTTACCAGCTTGAGGTTTTTCAGGGTTTATCAACTTTACACCATCTTTCTTGAGAGGTTTCCCAATTTCTTTGATATTGTTTTCAATTTGAAGTGCCATGGTTAAAGCTTGCCTTAGGTTGGTAGGATTCTTATCTCTTAAGTAGTAGGCTGCTTTTTTATCAAATGAATTTGCATATTTGATTAAACAAGACTCATCATAAGGCCTTAGACTAACAGGAATCCTTCTCAAAGTTTTGTTAAACCTTGTGTTGAAGTCATGGACTGATTCATTGGGATTCTTCTTGATATTTTCAAATTCAGACAAGAGAAATCTTGGATCAGTCTTGTCACCATATTGCAACCTAAATTCATTCTCCATTTCAGTCCATGAATAAATAGAATTATTAAGTGGAGCCTTGTACCAATCCCTAGCATCCTCTTATAGTGTATGAATGAAAAATTTAATACACACATCTTCAAAATCTATTTCAAAATCCTCCATCATGTTAACAAAAAGTTTGAGATGCTGATCACCAGTTATGATATTGTTACCTTGGAACTTTGGCATCCTATTTCTGACATCTTGTGGGACAACATTCGGGTAACCATCCATTCCTCTAAAGTATATAGGACCAAATGTGTTAACAAAAAATGGAGGTCTAGGCTAAGCCATATTGTTTGGTGGAGGTGATCTTGGGGGTGACACAAGCTGAAGAGGAGTGCAAGGTCTTTGGGGCTCAAGAATGTGGTTCACAAGATTGGTATCCTTTAAGTGCTGATTTTCTTGGAAAGTTTTATTTGAATTGAAACATAGAGGTGCATATTGGAGAAGGAACTTATGCGGTACAATAGAAGGACCTTCACTAGCTGAGGAGAACAAGTTTATGAGATAATTGCTTGAATCAGAATCACTAGAAGAAGATTGATAATCCTCTACCAAAGGATGACATCTCTCATGAATGGATATATATTTGGCTGATGTATGACCTTTAACAACCTTCCAAACTCTTCTCCCTTCCAACTCTGAGTTTCTTAAATCTGTAAAACAAATTCTTAACAGAGTCTCTAATGAAGAGAGATATTCTTCCTTCCAGTTTTGTACAGGGATTAGACAACACAAAATAAATGATAGAAAGCTTAAGACACTGGTATTTATCAATATCAAATCAGCATGGAGTTACTGCTAAGGATTTTTACGTTAGTTGTGCAAATGCACTAAAATACTTTTCCAAATACCTATTAGCACTAAGAATCTTACCAAAATTTATAGATCGGACCTTCCTTTTCTTGAATTTATTAATCACAAATGCGAATGAAGTGTAACTACTGTTAGAGACTGATAAAATTGCAGGAAAAACTTATATATTCACTTAATCCTTACAAATCTAATTATAAAATGATGCTTTAATAATGTATTTGCATGCAGAAAATGAAAGGGACATTACCAAGGTTTGATATGCATTCAAATATCTCAAATATGTATGCACATGGATCAGATTAAACTAAGAATGTATCAAACTTAGAAATCTACTCTTCCTTCCAGCCTTATGAATCTGATCAGAAGATGATACTCAGATTTGTAATTACACATAAATCACATAAGAAGTATTACCAGTGATCTGAAATACTGAATAATGTCCCCAGAAAACAGTGCCAAGAAAGTGTTGGTACCCAAATTTGTTCTCCTTTTCAGTTTGAGCATCATCAAAGATATGGCATGGAGCTTGAAGTCAGATAGACCATGGTGTGTGTTGTTTTGTAGCCGGGGATGTGATCTAATTGGCACTCAAATTTATGGAGAGATGGATAGCACTCAAATAGGACTTGATCTTGTCCTAACTATTTTAGGTTGTGCCTTTCAACCAAGGTAAGAGGACCTATTTTGTAACCCTCAAATGGTGAAGGAGATGAATATATCCCTCAATTTGTGAAAATAGTATGGAAATGGCCTTGGGAAAATATGATCAACACTCTAAATCTGACTTTCACAAGTTGTCACTCCCAGATTATGGAGATATTTTCAATACAAGGCAAGTGTTATTGAAGACATTGTATGATCTTTATTTGCTTTGAGAACTTTTTGTAGATGGATTATATTTTGTTGTTGAAACACAATGCAATGCAGGGGTAGTATGGGGTAGGATTAGTTATTTTGAATGAATTTTTTGGTGGGAGATTTTAGACAAGACTAACCAGAATTTTCCAGAATCTTTGAGAACCTTTGCAAGAAATGTGTAAGACCTAAACAGTAGAATGCTTCAAAGGGTTAAGGTACTCCTTCAACTAGGATATGTGCACCACATGGAGGCCTAAATTTTCAATCTTCCACACAATAATTGACAACCTTCCACAAAATCTTGAAGTAGATGAACCAACAAAGCATCCAAAAACCTTTATTTTATCATGACCTAAGGTGCACCCAAAGGTTTACAAACAATCTCTAAATTCAAGGAAGGTAAAGTGATTTTAAATTTGTTTATCTCTTTATCAGATGAAATCTCTTCTGAATGTGAGATTGTAAATTCCACTAAACTATCAACAAGAAATGAGACCATGTATGATTAAGAGAGATTTTGAATACAAGACTACAATATGAGCAAGAAACACAAATTGAAAACATTCTGAAACATAAGTGCACGCAAATTTTCCAAGAGACAACACAAAATAATTTAGAAATGATCAAATCTATCAGTAGGGGAATGCTATAAGAACAATCTCAAAGCTTTTTGATGGCTTTACAACTGAAAACAACTCAACATGATACAAATATGATGCAAAAAGGAATTAGAAATGGTTCTTAGGTGGTTTTTTAGAGAATGGGCTTCTTCCCAGATTTTCCCATGAAATTCTAAGTGTCTCCGACCTTTTGCATGTAAAAAAACATGCATTATATAACTTTTTATTATATTTAAAGGTTCTTTCCCAAGAAAAGAATATTCCAAGAATCAATTTTGTTACAAAATTCCAACATGATCAGCAGATAGGGACATTTAACATATTTGCAACAAAAGTTGCCAGGTATTTCAAAAAAAAGGTGAATCATTACAATTCCTTCATCATTATCCATTGTGAGGCACATTTTATATCCTCAAAGCATGTAGACCCCCTTTCATTTCATTATTTCATCCTTATCCCTCAAATTTTTGATTCTGTAACTTCTTGATTTGGTATTTCACGTTTTAGACGGGTTGGGACAAAAATTATTTCAAAAACACCTTAAATCTACAAATTGATCCCTAAAACCACTTGTATTGGTCCTTGCAGGCACAAAAGACATGAATTCACCAAAAATTTGATGAAAATTGATGCAAAATTCACATCTCCAAGCTTCCTAGAGCAAAAATGGTGGCCAAAATGAAAAATGAATAGTTACCATTGATTTTACCTTATCAATTCAATCTGAGCCCTCCATGTGTCAAAATGTAATTGGGAATGGATTTGGGATCGCCTTTTGACTTTTTAATTTTTTTTAAAAAATGTAAATTTTTTTATCTTTTTCTCTGTGCCCCCGCCCTTGAAATTTGGTGCTGACACATGGAATATGGTGGGTCCCATTGAAGTCGTGGTTAAATTCCACACATTTCCACCCTTTTTGTAATTTTGGAATTTTTTTACTTTTTCCCCGTGGACCTGCACCTCCACCTCTATCCTTGACACGTGTCACCTTCTCTATCGTTGAGGATATGAGGGCTCAATTCTCATTTTAACACCGATTTTTCTCCAAGGGAAAATTTCCCACTTCGCCTCCACAGGCCCACGCCTTTGATTCATTCCCCACCACGTGTCTCCCTCTACTTTGTCATGGAGCCACGATTATTTTTTTACTATAAGTCTTTTTACCAAAACAGAAAAAATTCCCTTTTGCCTCCAGTGGCCCACACTCCCTTTTACATCCTCCATGTGTCTCCCCATGATTCATTGCACACCCACAGCTTAATTTTTTTCTCTAACTCATTTTTGTTAAAAGGAAAAAATTCCCTTTTACCTCCAGTGGCCCACACTTCCCCCTGCCTTTGAATAAGAGCATGACACATGTCCTCCTCTAGGACCTGCGGGGTTGCGGGGGAAAGTTGCTCTTTTTTCAAAAAATAAAAAAATGCTAAGTTTTTAGAAAAAACCTATAGATCCCTATCCAACAAGAAATGGCCATGTAGGAGATGTCGTTTGAGATAAAATTTGACGGGCCAAGTACACTTGTATGACCGTCAAAAATACAGAATTTGCCAGAGATGCCTGAATTTGATTTTTTCTTCATGGGTGAAGGATTGTTTGGTCAAAAAACAAATGGGAAATGATTTAAGGAAATTTTCAACCATGGAGATAGATTTTTTAGGGAAAATAAGCACAAAACAAGCAACCACAAGCTCAAAAGGTTGAGAAAAGTTGAAAAAATGATAGAGTCCCATGGATTTGGAAATTTAGGGCACAAAAGAAGGCATGCATGTATTTTTCTTTCAAGTTGGGGCAAAAAGATAAGTTTAGGAGCTTTTCAAAGTAATCTGGAGGGAAAGTTTGTAGACCACCAAGTTTGAGAGAAAAATGTTTTAGAGCAATCAAACCAAAGGGGAAAGTCAAAGTGAGATGTGTGGATTTTTGGGTCAGATAGGTTATTATCAAAAGTTCATCAAAGGGTATGCCAAAGTTACTGCACCCTTGGAAGAATTACTAAAAGGGAAAGGTAAATTTTATTGGGGAGAATTGCAGTATCGCGCGTTTGAGATATTAAATGAGAAACTTACTACCACGCCCATTTTGCATTATCCCTCATGAGATAAATCATTTCATGTGCATGTGGACGCTTCTAGCATGGCCATTAGTGCCTGTTAGCCCAACCTGGAGAAGGTATTATAGATCATCCAATTTTTTTTGTTAGTAGGAAGTTGACTCTTGTTGAAAGGAATTATAAAACTATAGAGCGCAAAGCTTTGTCAATGATCTATGCATTGTACAAGTTTTGATAGTACTTGTTAGCAAAACCATTTGTGTGTTATACAGGTCACATGACATTAAAGTATTTGGTGAACAAACAAGTCTTACAAAGGCACATATGCAGATGGGTACTTCTATTTCAAGAGTTTGACTTCACAATTGTGGTGAAGCCAGGGAAAAGTAATTCTAGACTAGACCATTTATCTAGAATTCACTCAGGAGAAGAAGCACAGACAATTGAAGAAACCATGCTAGATGCACAGTTATATAGGTTACAATGTGCACCCACGGAATTATAAGACATTGATTTCTTTCTACGAATTGGTATGGCACCGGAAGGAATGAAGGCATTAGAAAAGAAACAACTTGCTATACATGCGACACTATTTATATTAATCAATGGTGACCTTTACAAGTTAGGTAGAGATGAATTATTATGCCACTGTGTATTAGAACATGAGTGTAAGTATATTATGGAAGAAGCCCATGGTGGTATTGCAGGTGGCCACTATACAGGTGATGAAACTTCTCTAAAGATCCTACTCACTGGATTATGGTGGGATACACTATATAAAGATTGTAAGGTGTATTGCAAGGCATGCAACCATTATTAGTGCCTAGGAAAACCAGGGAAAAGAGATGAGATGAATTTGAGACCAATTACTAGTGCTGAACCATTTGATAAATG
The DNA here is from genome assembly GCA_019776745.2 of Taxus chinensis. NCBI lineage: Eukaryota > Viridiplantae > Streptophyta > Pinopsida > Cupressales > Taxaceae > Taxus > Taxus chinensis. The sequence continues at coordinate 508,805,172 of CM034154.1, forward strand.
GGCCATTAATTTTGTAGAACCTATTTCGCCAGCCGCGCATAGGACTGGATCACACTATATCATTACTTACATAGATTATCTCACATGGTGGGTAGAAGCAACACCTATGAAGGACTATACAGTGGCTACAACAGCTAGATTTCTATGGGATAATGTTCTTACAAGATATGAATGTCCTTTAAGATTGACAAGTGATAGGGGTACACACTTTTTGAATGAGAGAACCAGGATCCTATTAGATAAGTTTATGGTTGCACACTATAAAACTACACCCTATCATCCTCAAGAAAATGGAACTACTAAGGCGTTTAACAAGATTTTGAGCCAAACTTTGACAAAAAATTGTGATGTTGGGAGAAAGGATTGGGATGATAAAGTATCAACTGTTCTTTGGGCATATAGAACAACTAATAAGAGATTAAACAAATCCACACCATTTCAGTTGGTGTTTGGTACATAAGTCATTCTCCCTATATAATTTATGCTACCTTCTTTGTGCATTGTGTGCACCAGAGGTCTAGCTGATGAGTAGGATATAGAAGAGCTTATTGAGAATATGATTCAACTGGATGAGTGATGATCCATATCACGATGGAGTCAGAAGAAGGAAAAGGCTAGGCAGAAAGCATGACATGAAATAAACATAAAGGATAAGAAGTTTGAGATTGGACAAATGGTACTTATTTATGACTCTAAGTTCTTGCACCATCTAGAAAATCTCAAAGTACATTGGTTGGGGTCATATGTCATCACTCACATACTTGAAACAGGTGCTTTCCAGTTAGAAGCACTTGATGGAACAAGGCTACCCGGTTACTTCAACAGGAGTAGGATGAAGCCCTACTATAAATAAGTCTTCATGGTGTTTATAATAAGGTAGTATTTCCATTTATATTAGGTTTTCAATTATGTATTTCCTTAATGTATTTCCTTCATTGTCGTTATGCTTTGTCAATTTAGTTGCTCTTGTGTAATAAGCACACTTGCACGTATGAAGCTAATTACTATGTGAAGAATGTTTATGCGCAGAGGACTGCACATACTTTTAGTGTGGGGTGGTTATTTATATCTAGCTAAGAGATAGAGGGAATTGAAAGGATAAAGGAATAAGCTGCTATGGATGTGCTTTTAAGTCAAAGAAAGATTTCTTCTCACAAGTGACCAAGGATGGAGATGAAGGAAGGAATAATATAACTTGAGGTAAGTGGAGGCCATGATAACTACTAGGAGAAGGTACAGTGACGAGGTACTCATGTGCAAGGGCACACGTTGAAGAGAAGTCTATGACCAAAGGGTAGGGAGGTGTGCCAAAAGGTTATATCTAGGGCACAAAGATATACCATGCAGAATGAATGAATTTGGTCAATGAATGAGGGGATATCTGGTAGGTGAAGGAGCAATAAATGCATCAAAATTTGAAAAATCTATATAAGGATGGGATGCAAATTGATTTTTACTGTTGCGAGTAAGATTATTTGAAAGAATCTAATTGTGAAGAGATGATTGATCGTTTTAAGGTGCGAGAGTTGTGTAACCAATCGTGACGAAGAGATTTGTGTGCAGAAGAAACTGGTGTCCCTGGTGGTGAAGGATTTGAGTGAAGTGAGGTAACAAAGACGAGTTAGGGGCATGTAATTTCACCTAGGTCATGCTGAATCAAACTAGGGTTTGCTTCACACATTGTATAATTTGAAAGATAAGGATCTACAAAGGATTGTAAGGTAAAAATGGCACCGAAGAAGGCAACTGTAGGAGTAAAAGGAAAGAAGAAGGTGGTCATTAAGGAAGAAGAAATGGCTCCAGAAAGTAATTTCTCAAAGATGTAATATCCATAGGGGGTTATTATCAGACAAGAGTGGGATTCTCACATAAGGAAAATCAAAGTGAATGAGTAAAATCACCATACCATTGAGAACAAGAAGGAGTTTGACACGTTGTTGAATAGGAAGACAAATAAACACACAACGGAAGATATGTCGGTGTATGACGATGCTGGTGAGAAGCTATCGCAGAGGATAGGGGTTTACCAACTTTATGATCTCCCTTATTTTGGGAAGTATGATCCATTATACCAGTGGCTTATGAGCAGAGTGCACGAGGATTATTTCTTGTTTACAGGGCACAAAGTCAGAATTTCAGCCACGCTCATCTCCATGGTGACATGGTTGAAAGGCACGGGAGATGATTTTTGAAAGGATCTGATAGATAAAACCACAATATTGGAGACCAAGAAGGAGTTGGGATGTACAAAGGGTCTGCATGGTATGGTCACCAACAAACTAAATAAGTATCTAGTTGTACAAGTGGTTGCACATCTCATTACAAAGCTCAATGACCATGAAAGGTGGTTGCAAGTGAAAACCATGTGGCCGCACATTGCCAAAAATATGTTTGAAGGAGTAGTTTACAACATTTCATGGTATATCACAAAGACAATCATTGAAGAATCGAACATAGGAGGAAAGATCAGCTTTGGAGTTGTTCTATTATCACTACTGTTCATGGAGATTGGAGTGCCTGATGGACCAAAGGAGAAGGTATGGGAGTATCTGATGGAACACAAATCTCCTACAGAATGCTTCAAGAAGTACCTATGTGAGGGATCCATAATAGAGCAGGTTAAACAATGGGCTGAAAAGTGGTATGATAGGATCTATGCAGCTTTTGAGGAAGAATGGGGCATCCCTAAGGACTTGCCTTCAGTGGTTAGAAAGGCAGTTCAATTTTTTATATACCAACATTTATGTATAGCGCAATTTGTAATGAAAGATGGGGCATGGAGTCCTTGGTGTAGGTTGCCATATTTATTCACAACAAGGTACTTCTAGGAATCAGTACACATGTTTATAGATGCATGGTGACTGATATTCAACCCGGATAAGGTAGACTATTACTACCACACACTAAGGATATGTGTATCCAGGGAGGGGTGCATATGTTGAAAAACTCATTTATGATGTTTTGAGCATTAAACCAATAAGTTTGGTGGTGGGATAAATTGGAGCAGCACTATTTTATCTCCAAATGAATACAAATATGGAGAATAACAAGTATGTGGAAGGTGAGTTCACACTTCTAGTACCACCAAATGGAAATCATAAAATGGAGAACATCCTAGTGCCTAAGCCCATAGAGACAATTGAAATGGAGGATGAGGAGGATTAGCATGAAGATAGTGGTGGTTTGGAGCATAGAGGTAGGAGACATCCTACAAATAAGGGTGAAGCTGAGTGTGCCACTACACCACCTCAGCTACAAGAGGGGGATGATTAGGACATGAATGCAGTCCAAGGGGAGCACAAATTTATGAGGGTGTTTAGGAGAAAAAAGACCCAAGGTGCTACTCCAACCACGGTTTGTAGATCACCTAGAATCTCCCCACAGAAGGAGGAAACCGTGTAGAGGAAACTGAAGTTAAATGAGGAGGTGAAAGATTCATAGGAAAGCGCACCTAATTCTCCTACACTTCTAGAGAACATAGAAGAACAGGGTGAGGAATCAAAGGAAAGAGGAGAGGATGAGAAGGGACTAGAGGAGACAACTACAGAGAATGTTTAGGACATGGAGACACAAGTCCCAAATTTGGAAGCTAAAGTCCCTAAGAAATAATGGTCTAAAAGAACAAGTGGAGATAAAATTCCACCATCCATGGGGTATTCATAGGATGTAGGTAAAATTGTTTAGGCCCACTTCCAGAGCACAATAGCACAGAAGGATTTATTTGGCTAGGAGCTAATGGATGAGGATATGGTGAATGTGTGCACTCAGAAGTAACTATCATGGTCAATGCACACCCATATGGATGAGCCTAACTTTGATATATACAAAGAGTCATGTGTTTCAAGACAGATGAAGAAGGAACCAAAATCTGGACATATGACAATAAAGCCTACTGTCATGTCAGAGTAGCAGGTCAGTAATGCATTGGTAAAGGTTTCTACTAAATTTTCAAGGAGAAACATGGAAAAAGCTATAATAATAAGAGTGTTGCGCAAGGATCTCAAGACAAAGGATGCAGAGATAGCACACATAAATCAAGAGAGGGACTTAGCGCATAAAAAGATTAAAGTATTTATCAACATCGCAAAGGAGATTGGGGAAAATGTCATAAGAGCCAGGCCACACTTATAGGCTAAGGTACCACAAACATTTCCTTCAGTGATACACTATGTAGGAAAGTTGGTGGACTTAGTACTTGAAGATGAATCTCTGTGCATACCAGCGCCAAGGAGCTCAGAACAAGAGGTATGGTGAAAGAAAGCGTCAGTGATACAAAATATTACATCATATGAAGGGCTGTTATAAGCGCTATAAGAGGTATTGAAGATAGCAGACCAAGCTTTAAACATTTGCACGGCTCTATAGGTGCTTATCTATATAAAGACCCTGGAAGAAAGCAATGAGGTCCAAAGAGAAATGAAGGATGAAACATTGGTCCGCGTATAAATATTTTCAATGGTTAAGTAGAAGCACAAGGCCCTGACAATAGCACAAGAGCCACATAAGACTCAGCTAGAAGATCTTGGGAAGCTCATTGCACAGAAAATGGATCTTTTAGAAGGAAGAATGACATCAATGTCCAACATTGTGTTGGTTTGAAGAATGAAAAAGGAGAGATTGCAAGGGATGAGTTGGAATCCATTTTTGTGGACATTCCAAAGAAAGAAGAACAAGCTAACCTTATGTTTCAATAGAATAAAAAAGAAAAGAAAATCGACAACTATTTTAATCACTCTACCTATCATGAATGAGTGAAAACCATTGAAGATAGTGTTTCTTCTTACTTTATAATGCATTTTGGAGTTGATTGTGTGTAGTTCACATTGATGAGCTCATTACATCCATCGTGGGAGTATTGTTTTATAACTCCGCCTTTTTGAATTTGTGACCCTCCTTTAGAAATTGAACCTATACCTCTAGTTTTAAGGAAGTGGTCATCTTTTAGAATTAGTGGATCTTTGGTGACCTAAGTTAATCAACATAGTTGAGCAACATACGTTAGGGATATGGATAAAAATTGGAATCTTCCTCTCCATTTGGAGGAAAATTTTTTGTTGTTTTCTCTTGACCCTCTTGGGAAGTACAAAAGGGAAAGTTTCTTGTGTGGTCACATAAGAAACATGTTGGAGAATTACCCTGGTGTCCTTACGAAATTTAAAAAAAAAAATCTTAATAAATTTAATCCGTTTTTCTCTATCAAGTTTTCCTTATGGGATAAAACATTTATACTTATGACCATTTGACTACTTCAAACGTGTCATGTTGTGTTTGAAAAAAAATTAGTATTATTTTAGTATATGATTGGTGGAGTGTTTCAAGCTAGGATAGAAGGGCATTATAAATAATTATAATATGACTCTGAGTTATTGTGGACCAAAAGAAAATTGTACCATTCTCACATAATTGTCTAAACAAAAATAATTTGGTATGATACATGATTTAGGAGTAAAGGATCAAGCTAATGAAACCCTTATAAAATAATTGTTAGATCTTTAAATAAATGGTAGTGGCCTTGTTGTGGTATATAAAATGAGGGAATTGATTTTCCATGGTGGAAAACTTCTATAAACTTGTAGACTAAAAAAATTAAACTATTCTTTATTGGTTTTCTAAAGAAATTTTTGAACCTAAATTGTGATGTCCTAGATAATGATCCAACTATGGGATCCTGAAAACTAAACTAGAGAAATAATCCTAACTTTATGGATTGTTTATATATCTATTTTACATACACCCCATCTAGAACTTTCTCTATGTGAGTGTAATAAAAATTGTCAAATCAAGTCATCGCCCTTATAGTATGTTGGGTATTATATGAACCTCCATCTTTGACCCTCTTATAAATAAGTCAAATGTTAAAAAAAAAATTAGAGAATCTTGTGAACTATTATCCATAATTTAAAGTTAAGTGCGACTAGTACATGGAACCACCTGTAAATATGGAAAAAAATTACCCTCTTCTTGTGTGGTGTTTGTGGCACCTGGGATGGTTTTCAGGAGTGGGTTCATGCACATTAAGTATGCATAACTTATTAACCCTTTTGGGATTAAAAAAAAATCTTCTCTTAGTTCATCTTACCTTAGTTCCTTAAAGTGGCCTTTTTGCTACATATCCACTTACATGGACAATGTAGGGGTTTTAAGTGATAATGTCAATAAACTTCTTTGAAGTTACAAATTATTCCTTAACTAAATTTCTCATGAAGAGAAATACAACCTTGACATGAACAAGTTTGATCTAAAGGGACATGTTTTGGTGACCTGTAACTACATACTGCAACGTGAGAACCTTATGAGGTTGTATCCCTACCACTTCTAGTGACTTCCAAGAGAAAGTATAATTCTAGTGGAGGGGGATGTAATGCCCCTCCAGTTCTCACTCCCTTACTTAATGATAGAGTTGATAATTGTCTCATGTTGGAGAAAATTAAGAGAATATTACCATGAATTATTTAAATTAAATCATAGTGACTTGGTTGTTTCCCTTGGTGACACCTTTCCCTTGGTATGAAGGTGCACAAGATTCGTGAAACTAGTTTACCACCCGTACCCTCACTGCTTGGTTTTAAGTTAGTATGGTGGATATAAGTAATCTAAGGATGTTTGAACTATATTAGGATAATGTTTATATGGGTAAATTTCTCAAATATATGTATATATCTTGTCGTCCTTATTTGGAAAAAAATAACATGACTTGACAAGTTTCATGTGAGACTCACATTAATAGTATTATTACGATTACTTCTTGTTCTTCATTTTTGTGATGAATGTTATTGAGATGAGGATATTATGATGTTGTAGATTAATATATCTTGTTACTATACAATATTCAATAATGATCATGATTTTTCAGTTACTTATTGCTGACGTTTGGATCATACTTTGATGTATAATTGGTAGAATAAATGTGGTGGAATTTTATTTAATTAATACTTTATAGTCATATTTTCATCATGATTTATATGGATATTTTATCATGTCAATTGTGTTTCAGGTTTGTCTTGAGTGTGCAGGAATTTGCAGGTAGCACCACTTGGCAAACATGGGACTCATTGGTTACACCTCCAAGTTGCACAAATGGTCGGTTGGGCCAAATTTATCTTCCCCCTTATTGTGGGTCATGTTATATCATCTTTATTTAAGGATGAATATATTAAATTTCATCAACTTAGATTATGTTAAATCTCTTTCAGTTGATCACTCTTGGTTTTCGTACCCTCGTTTAATTAACTTGTTTTTTTATTTACTTTATTTACATGCTTATTGTCACTTTTATAGAGATATTTGTATCCTCTTGATTTGGAGTTAATTATTTTTATCAGCCTTGTTTAAAAGAGTTTTTTACCACCTAGTAAAATTATAGGCTAGCTCTACAACCATATTAATGAGCCACTTTCTCTGAAATATCAAATTTGGACAAAAGTGAAAGTTTGGAGGAGTGTTTTGGAAATTTGGGGGTCATTCTTTCATGAAAATGAACCCCATAGATTTGTTCTATGGGTATGGGGACTATTCCCAAGTCCTAAAAGATTTCTTCCCTCCAAAATTGATCCCTATTGTCCCTATCAATATTTATGCTTTATTTTTAGGTGCCTTCTTGGTTTTGGAGTTGCATTTTGATTGTTTTGTTTCTTTTGAGGGATTATCCTCCATTTATGTATTTATCCCATTTTTTTAAAAAAAAATTGCATTAGGAAAGGATGGGTGACACATGGCACCCTCCCATTTTTAGTTGGTTTTGGACCTTTCTTACTTTACCTTCCATTTTGGAGAGGAGGGGGGCTTTTAGGAAAATTTTAATTTTTGGGATTTTCACTTGGAGAGGATGGGAGCTTGGGAAAGGAGGAGAAGCATTTGGTGAAATGTTCTTGCCAATGGATTCTTGCATGTTTTTATTTTGAGGTAAGGCTCACAACATTTTTATTTATCTAGCTTGGAATCTATGTTTGATCTCTTAATTTGGTTTCATATGTTGAATGGATGTGAAGAAATTTCCTTGGTGATTGTTAGCTTTCATTGGTTTCTTTCTCTTCTTTCCTTGATGAATAGTAAGAGAGTTAGGGTATTTGGGGAGTTAAGAGGAAACTTGGTGGCTTGTAGAGTTAGATACCCATTTGGAGTGCATATTATGGATTTCCTCTACTCCATTATTCCTTTTGAAAAACTATGGAACTTATTGGGTATGTGTGGCAATGGATGTAAGTTATTATGTTTGGGTGTATCCTTTGGTGTTTATCTTCCTTACCTTACTTTTGCAACTTGAAGGCATAATTCCTCTCTCTCCCATGGGCCTTGAGGAGGATATCATGCTATCCTTATAGAAAGTGGCATATAATGATGTCTGTATGTTGGGAGGAATATCAGGACCTCATTTTCATGGTGCTTGGAGCTGGTCTTAGAGGAGGTTGAAAATTCTTGTGGACTTATTGGGAAGGATGGATAGAAAATTTTGTTCCCTTATTGTATTTTTTAAATTTTTAATGTCATTGAAAAAAAATGTAAAGAGAAGAAAATGATGTAAGTTGTTGTATTGATGTAGGGATTGCATTTTTAAGTCCCGTAGAGATCCTTTGTTTTGTAAACAAGTAAATTGTGTGTATGTTAAAAAAAAAATGAAACTCTTTAATTTCTTTTTTCTTATTTTGTGAGTGAAAGGCAAGTGAAATATTTGTATTTTATATGTAATTTATTTAATTAAAATTTGAGCTTAGTTTTATGGAAACAAAATAATAGTAGCTTCTATATATGTTGATTTAATTCATTTTTGACTAATAGATTTACATGTTAAAAATTTTTAAAAATAAAAATATATAGAGTACTCTCTTATTTCCAATAATAAAATAAAGTTTGTGTGTATTATCACTGGTAAGTAATAAAACCTACATGTACGCATTATATTGGTGTTAGAAGCATCCACAACAATCAAACATCACCATGCATTTTTATCAATATTTGATTTATATGAAAAACAAATTTTAAGGGTCTACAGATTATAAATATTTTAGATTTACCCTCATGTTGTACACCAATATCAATATTTTCTTAGCAAGGAAAGTTTAATGGATGAAATTTAGGTTGCAGAGTTAGGAAACTTTTCAAATTTATGTTTAAGGGCATTAAGTACTTATATTTATAAGGTTCCATATGAACAAATATTATATGAATCATATGGCTTCAAAAGTACAGTATCTAGTGTTTGTTTCTCCATGTATTCAACAACAAAATAAATGGATATTATATGAATCACATAACTTCAAAAATATTGTATCTGTTTTTTCTCTCTCCATGTATTTGACAAAAAAATAAAATTTGAGAGTTAAAAAGATAAAATAAAATCAGACCCATGTCAAACGAACCCACAAAAGGGGTTAAACACCGTTTGAAAACCCAAAGTAGGACATGGAGAGAACCACATCCTAAATGGCCTTTCAGACCTATCATTATTCTTGTATAGTAATTTTAAAAAGTACATTGTTTCAATGAACAGTGCTTACTTTGTATTCTACAAAGAATTAAATAAATACAAAAAATGAGTGGTTAGGGAGATTGCGGTGGACTGGAAGACCCAAACCCTAAACACTACACATGTGTGCCTCCACGTCACATCCCTTCTCTTCTCTAGTTTCCACCACACCTCACTATACCCCCTACCATCCATGGCGTGGTCATCCATTTCCACTGCCACCCTTATATGGGATTCTAAACCAGAGAAAATATATATCCCATGCTACACAAAAATATGAACGTTAACAAAATGTTTATCCATGGCTCCATGCCACAACTTCCACACCATATTTATATATTTATTCCCACATAGAATGAGTGTATGGATCTGTTTGCAAAATAAAAAAACATATATAACTACAAATTTATCTTTAACCCTAGTGAGATATATATAATGAAATGTGAAATCTAGAGAGATAATTCAAAGAAATGAGAAATTAAAAGTGAAGTAAAATAAACAATAACCAAAAACAAAAATATCTTCTTGTTCCACCATAGATGGGTGCTCTTGTGCTCCATAACCTACATTATAAAAAAATGGATTTTTATTTTTGAAGATAAGGGAAAATAATAATAAATTAGGTTTCTTTTTATCTTTCTAAGATCTACGGTGTGAACGACCTTAATTTTAAGGCCTAGATTTAAGTTGACTTTTCCACTTGGTTAATGGATTTCCCCCACACGTTTACTTTCCTTTGGTATTATCCCTAACTCTTTAAATAATAATAAAAAAAAATTTAACAAGTTTATATTAGTCCATCATGATGTTTAATTTTTTTAATGGTTAGATATTATAATCAATTAAAACAAGGGACCTCTAACCTAACATTGTATAAGTAGTCATTAAATGATTTGCTAATTATTGTGGAAATTATTTTAATGACTATTAAATCCATTCATAGGACTTGAGTTCCTTGTACACGTGGTTAATATTCACCTTTCTCTTGGTAAAGCTTATTGAAATTGGAATAATAATGAATAATGAATTTTAGGCATGTTTAAAGGTTGGGAGATGTTAAATTCTTTAAATTTTATTTTCTAAGTGGACATTTTAAATTTTATGTTGAAACTGGTAGGTCCCTTTATGAGCATTATTGTGTTATATTACCATACTTGTTATTCACCAGTGAAGCTATGGAGTTGGGTTAAAGAGATTTAATAAGATGAATTAATCAATGTATAATATAATATGAATATAGCACGTACCCTACTAGGTGGAAGAGGTTCTCCCAAATTTGGCTAAACTTTACCACATAAAAAATGGGGTGTTAGGGTAAGTATTACTTATTCCATTTTGTGTGTTTGAGGTGAGTTAAATGTATTGGAAAATTACTTTTGGTTCCCTCTCGTTAAACACTCCACTATAATAATGTTAAAAATAATTCCCATTTTTTTGGAATTATCGAGAGGATCAATTGTCCATTTTTGGGTAAAAGAACCATGATCATGACACAAAACTATAAATTAAGTATTGAGTGTTCAATATGATGATCAACTGCCACTTACTAACTCCTATAATACCTTATTATACTATGTAAATCACCATGGACAACCTACTAAGAATTTTAAAGCATAAAAAATATGATACGGCATATTCGGAGATAATGTTAGACACATGTCGGATATACATATCTTGATATATGACCTAAGATTAATGCAGTAACATGCCCATCCCATTTAAAGAAACATTATCCCCAATGTTGGTAAGATCTAGACACTACTTCCAGAATGATTCATCTTCCTATTTACTCCCTTATTAGATTATGTGAAATATTAGATTAGTGAATTACATATACAAAAGGATGTAAGGAGAGCAAAGAGAAGGTCATTTTGATTAATTAACTTTGAACATTAATTATCTAATATAAAAACAATGCATAATAATTACAAAAAATGTATGAAATAAGATAGAACCTTGAAAACAAAAGAGAATGAGTGAACTTAGCTATTTATATATAGATCTAAGAACTTAAAGGTGTGCACATTGTTAGAACATGGATATTTGAGAGTGATGATGCTTCATTACTGGAAGTATAATTGCAAATTGACCCTGGGTAAGACCATTTAACTACATCAGGACTATCCATATGGTCTTGACCCTACTATAATGTCATAGACCTGTTTGGATTTTGGATGGAGGAGTCACCTCATTAGAAATGTTTATCCCTGTCAAACCCTAGTTGTTGATAATGATGTAAATCCCTTTAAAAATTCTACATAAGATCACAAACCCTAACTATGGGTAGGAGACCCTATAAAACAAACTTTTGTTGGGTTTTAGGTACCCTTGTGTAATAACAACATTGGCATTACTCTGAAGAGGCCTCAAACTACACGTCATTCTCCACCTAGCATGTGATATTTGAATGGATGCAACTAGTTTTGAAAAATTATTTGAAAATGATTGAGTTGAGCTTGATTCTTGTTAAAATACTCAAAGAATGTATGTTTGAGTGATTTTAAATGAGAGAGACTAATTCTTTGACATGGTAATAAGCTTCAAACATGTGGTTATTTCTACCTTAATGACTGTACATGAGATTTTTTAAGATCTAGGAAGACTCTGGTGCCTTTTGTAAGTATTATAAGTGAGTGTATCAATGTAGTGCCATTAGACTTCTAGGTTAGAAAATGAGGTAGTGTTAACTTGTTTATATACAGTTCTAAAGGTAAAATATTGAAAAAAGGTTGACCTAGAGGGAGTAAAAGACCCATCGGAGAATTTGGAATTGTAATAAAATATGTTAGTTCTAAAGGATATGTTAGTGTAAAACCATACAAATAGGTTATGACTAAGTATAAACTCATGACCAAATTATATGACCTTGAACAGTGATGAAAAACATGGAAAATGAGGTTTGCATCCTATTAGGTTGACTTAGTATATGGATTTTATGTATTTAAATCTCAAAATATTTCAACCCATCAATGTATAAGGATAGATAAGTTAGACAAGAGACCTCAATATGTATTAAGTGGGAAACAAATATTATATTTATCTTATCAAAAGTGTATTTCCAAAACCAACAATGTCAAAGATTAAATTTCCAATTTTGAGTGTCTACATTCCCCCCCTTTATTATAAAATAAAAATTACATGCATAAAGGAAAAGATACCTAAGTGTGTAGAAACACTTTGTCTTTTCTCGAAGTTTATTTTGTAAAATCTTGTTGTGCTTGGCACTGACATTCTCTATGATGAAACCTACAAAAATGAGTGTAGTCAATGTCTATAGCAAATAATTTAACTATAACTCAAATGTAAAATGTAACATGATGATTTGCATTTTCATAAAAATTAAATGAAAAGATGTAACCAAGGAAGGAATGAACCTGTTTGTTTTGTGGAGGGTCTTGGCTCCCATTTTTACACCCCAAAAAATTGACTACAATTTAGAGAAGGAAGATATATGCTTGAAATATGTTGTTTGTCCAGTGAAAGAACTAATATTCTTCCATGTCCAAGTCTTTGAAATGAGTGAGAGGAACGTACAAAGGTGTGGCTAGTCTCCAACTACTTTTGGATTTTCTTGATCCAGGGTGAGAGGACCCAGATGGTAACTTGAGGGGGAGGGATACTATGATTCAATATCTACTACAATTATCAGAAAATCAATCTGAATAAAGTATAGCCACAAATCCAATGCTTACTTAAGAGATTTGTCACACATGCATTGCACATACTTAACATCAAATATAAGTTACTAAAGACATATTAGATGTAATTATGAAAATCGTTCGAAGGATGTTGCTAACAACATGGAGAGAAATAAAATATAGAGTGATTATCTTTTAAAATTAGGGGAAATATCACTTGAAATATGCAAAGGAAATATAGCTTTCAGGAAAACACTTGTAAAATATATAAGGGAAATGTAATTTACATGGGTAGAATAATGTGGTATAATGGAAATTAGATGAAAAAGGGTATGGGGATATAATGGAGAGAAACAATAGTGTTCACCATTTCATCCTGGTACTCTTACGATGCTTGAGAGATAAAAATCAAAATAACACAAAATTTCAAGGGTTATTTGCATTCATGGATACCCAATTTGTGCAAACATTGCCATGTAATATTTAAAACCTTATCACAAACACATATGATTAAAAATTCATTTATATATTATACCAAATTCATAAAGCCTAAGATACCATTGAAGGCAATAAATATTCACTCCCAAATTTCCATTGTAGAAATAAATTTCATAATTGAAACAAATATTTCTAAGTAACACTACAAAATAACATTCACTCAATAACCAGTCTGATACAATGCTTTTAAATGTGCTTCTTTGTATTTCACTGATTTTATAGATATAAAATTACAACAAAAAGGAGTATACTTCATGATTTAATCTCTATTTACATTTGGAAATACCAGACTTTATACATGAAAAATTGGTTTTGTGTATTAAATTTAGAAAGGGAGACATGTAAAATGCTCTCAATTCCTAGTAGTGATTATTCAAGATGCAATCACCCTAGCTAGAAACCAAAATTAGAACCCCATAAAGTGAAGACATGACTTTAATTTTATACAAAATTTCCCAAAATGGAATATACCTAGATTATCCATAGAATATTTAAAACAAGATACATGTGAGGGTGTGGTCCTTTATCTACAATCCAGATGGAAGAGGTTCCCAAAAAAGATTCCGTTTTTATTTTCTTAGCTAGAAAGGTTTTACGTCATGATGAAACACGTGGAGGATTGGATAGTATATTATTTTCCTCTATCAAAAACTCTTTTTTCTTCTTCTACAATAGTCAGTATTCTATGTATGCTTTAGGAAATAGTTGGTTACATATTATAGTCAAATCATTTTGATTCTCCTTTTAAAATAATGGATAGAAAAAGAATAAATAATAATGAAGGGGATAAATAATAAGGAATTTCAAAGGGAAGGGTTGAGGTCCACCTGTTTTCCCTTCAGCTCTTTCTCTAGCTTATTTATGTAAACATTAAACCTTTCAAACATTCCCAAAATGTGGTCCTCATTGATCCTTACATGGTATAAGAAGATTATTAATTGTTTAGAAAGAATGTTGTCAAACTTAGTAGAATAGCCTTCTTATTTTTAATCCTCTTGGCCAATTTATTGATGTATCCTTCCAAATGGATGAATTTTTGTATAGAAGAATAATCAAAATCCTTAGGAGCTCCAACTCTCTGACAATATGTTGTCAAAGAAACTATATCAGCCTATCTGCATCTACAGATCCTGGGGTATATATTTCCTTTAAGAGGAAAATCCTTTCAAGTTTTGAGTCTATGCCATCCACATGATCTATTGTATTTTCCCTTATATCTTGGAGCTTTCTTATGTATCCCTCTAAGGTTTCAATTCTTAATTTGATGGCATCTCTATACTCATACTATCTTCCTCTACAATCTGAGAAGACTATTCCTTATTTCTCCACAATTTTATCTCCCAAGTTTGTTACGGTCTCAAGTTTGGGTAACAACCCATTCTAATAGTAAATCTTTGTCTGATACTTGTCAATAAAATTTTTTCATGCCTCAATATATTTAGACACCTAATTGGGAAATTCAATGATGTCCTTGATGTCCTTGATGACCTTTTCATCCCTTTTCACTAGCTCATCCTCCAAATTTTTGGTTACCTCTGCCCTACATATTAAATCTTTAGCATTCTTAATTAATTATGAGGTAAAGGTTGTGGTTCTTTCTTAGCTAGCTGATGTAGTCACATCAAGGATCATAACACTTTCCACAAGATGTATTAGAGAATCAAATTCAACCAAGTCCAAAATTTGCACTTGTTCTTTATGCTAGGAAAACAACAAAAACTAGAAAAGTTATCCTTTTGATTCAAAATAACTCATTCAATTTCCACAAGCATGTTTTTGGTCCTTCATATACCCTAACTTGATCATTTAGTCCCTTAGACACCCACAAATTGATCATCTATCATCTTTTTGCAAAATTGTTTATTCAGGCTACTTGAGAACCTCCTTTAATGAAATGGTGAAGGACAAAAGGTTCTACTAGGATTTTATAGAAGATGCTCAAGATCTTTAGTACTTTTTGTGTATTTGAGATGTGGGCAAGTTCACTCAACTCTCAAACCAACTCACTATGCCCTTACTAAATCTTTTCACAAACTTGTTTCTGCCTACTAAGACTGGCCTAGAACAAATAGTAGTGTAGTTGTTGATAACTAGGTTGTTACCACCATCAAATCAAGGCTCAAACATTATTTTAGCCAAGGATTTAATGTGTAAATATCACAATAGTTTGACTTGTGAAATTGCTTCAAAATTTCCAAGTACAGGTTTGAGTTAAGATTATTTGTTCATGAACAAGGTTTCAGTTATAAATAGTCAAAGAATTATTCCTCTTAGAAAGTTATCATCACAAAATTTCACCTAAATCTTACTGAGGGATAGCTTAGGGTTGTTCCTTAGCAATTTTAGGCTTGGGAATATTTAGGAAATGTATTTACCTGTCTAGAAACTGTTTTATAATACCTTGAATGACTGTGACTATAATTGTAACAAATATATCCTTTGATAAAACATGGATCACCTTGAGTCTTTTTGAAAAATACTCGTAATTATCCAAATATGTATAGTACCAAATATTAGAATTTTTCGTTGGACAAATTTTGTGTTTGATGTTTTTTCTCCCAAGAAACCCTAATTTCTGGGCTTGACTGTCTATTAAGCTTGAGAATGGATTTTTAAGATTTTACCACTTTTTGCTCAATATCCTTCAAGCTTGTGGACTCTATAAGGGTGTTATCACATATCATTAACTTCTTAAACCTTGAATTTTCTTGTCTCAATCCTCAAATTTGTCTGCAACTCGAGACTTTCTCAAACTATAAAGTTCTTTGTTTTGTTCTCATTGTGACACCAAGAACTTCACTTTCTACTCACTTAATGGCATATGGAGTTAAATATATTCACTACAACATGGGAAATGTTCCTGCATTGATCAGGTAAAGAAACATACAACCTCCTTTTGTAATTTCACACACATTCTCTTTACATGCAAAACAAAATTGTAAACCTCCCTCACAATAACCTACAAAATTTTCAAGCAATCAAACACAATACACCTATTGATAATCATATACCTACAACATAACCAGTTAAGAAGAAAGTTAAACTATATCCACTCTTAGATTGAAAAACTTCACACTCTAATTTTTTTAAATTTCTGTATGCATGCATTAAGAAATAAAATTTCTCTATTTTGGAGCTCCAAAATTTGAGCCATGTATTGATCAATGAATGAAAATAGTTACAAGAAGAATCTTATACCTCCCCTGACCTGAGTAACTCCACAAATAAATTTTAAGGTTTACAAAATGGATTTTACATTACAATAATCCTAGAAAATAAGACCTTGTTAGAGGTTTTATGACTCCCTATATCAAGTAGAATCTCCAAGAACACAAATGGACAAGAAAACCATAAATACATGCTTATAAGACATATAATGACCTTTATTATCCCCTAATGAGACCTTGTAAAAGCTTTATACCTCTTATTTAAATCCAAAAGACCAAAATTGGCTCAAGAAGAGATTCAAAATTAAAATTTTGAAAAATGGAGAGAAAATCCATAGTTTGAATTTTTGACCTCTTAGACCTATGAGACCAACTTGAATGAACCCTAGGATAACTCTAAGACCTTTCAAAGAAAAAAATTGATTAATTTAAGACCAAAATAGCCTTGGTGATGATGCCCCTGCATCATACTACTAAGGGGAAGAGAAGTTTCCATGGAGTTTACTTGCTTGCCAGCTGGTACTTGTCCTTTTCTTCCTCTGTCTCCAATTTGGTTTGACCTCTTGAGATTTCTCTAGATCTGCAAAAATTTCTTGAGAGATACCTTTAAGTTGTACCATGTTTTTAGCAAGATTTCTTCTATGGATAATCATTTCAAACTCTTTACTTGTTATATGACTATACCTTGTCTTCTTCAGCATTAGGCTGAGTTTCACAAACTTGTTTATGCCTATCAATACTGGCCTAGAACAAATAGTAGTGTAGTTTTTGAAACCTGATTGTTACCACAATAAAATCAAGGATCAGATATCCTTTTAGCCAAGGATTTAGTGTGTAAATTTCATAATAGTTTGACTTGTAAAATTACTTCAAAATTTCCAAGTACATGTCTAAGTTAAGCTTATTTGTTATGAACAAGGTTTCAGTTATAAAAATTCAAAGAGTTATTCCTTCTAGTATGTTATCAACACAAAAATTCACCTAAATATTACTAAGGGATAACTTAGGGTTTTTCCGTAGCAGTTTTAGGCTTGGGAATATCTGAGAAATGTATTTATCTATCTAGACATTGTTTAATAATACCTTTCCCGAATGTGATTGTAACTATCACCAATATCTCCTTCGATACAACATGGATCACCTTGATTCTTTTTTTCAAAAGAATCTTGATTCTCCAAATATGTATAGTTCCAAATCTTAGAATTGTTCGTTGGAAAAATTTCAAGTTTGATGTTTTTTTTCCCAAGAAACCCTAGTTTTTGGGTTTTGCTGTCTATTAAGCATGAGAATGGATTTTTAAGATTTCCTACTTGTTTATCCATCTCCTTAAAGCTTTTGGACTATACAAGGGTGCTCTCACCTATCATTAACTTCTTAAACCTTGAATTTTCTTTGATTAATCCTCAAAGTTTTTCTGTAACTCAAGACTTTCTTCAACTATAAAGTGCTTTATTTTGTACTCACTGTGACACCAAGAACTACACTTTCTACTCACTTAATGGAATAAGGAGTTAAATATATTCACTAAAACATTGGAAATGTGCCTACATTGATCAAGTAAAGAAACATACAACCTCCTTTTGTAATTTAACACACATTCTATTTACATGTAAAACAAAACTATAAACCTCCCTCACAACAACCTACAAATGTTTCAAGAAATCAACAACATTACACATCTTTATAGTCATCTACCTATAACATAACCACTTAAGAGTACATTTAAACTATTTTCAATCTTAGATTAAAAAACTTCACACTGTAATTTTCTAAATTTCTGTATGCATACATTAAGAAACAAAATTTCTCTATTTTGGAGCTCAAAAATCCAAACCATGGATTGATCAATGAATGAAAAATAGTTACAAGATGAATCTTATACCTCCCTTTACCAAAGTAACTCCACAAATAACTTGTAAGGTTTACAAAATGGAGTTTAAATTACAATAATACTAGAAAATAAGACATTGTTAGAGGTTTCATGATTCCCTACATCAAGTAGAAGCTATAAGAACATAAATGGACAAGAACACCCCAAATACATGTTAAGAAGACATCTAATGACCCTTATTATCCCCTAATGAGACCTTGTACAAGATTTAAACCTCTTATTTCAAGCCAAAAGACCAAAATTGGCTCAAGAAGAGATTGAAAATTAAAATTTTGAAAAATGGAGGGAAACTCCATAGTTTGAATTTTTGACCTCTTAGACCTATGAGACCAAATTTAATCAACTCTTGGTTGATTTCATATTCAAACTAGGGGTGTATCTGAAGCTATATGCAATAAGAAAAATCTTAGTGATCTAGTAATTGATTGTAGATATTTATTATTTTCATTTTCTGGGGGGTTTTAAAGTGTCTTTAAGATTTCCTAGCCCAAATCCTTATTAAAGCTAAACTATAAGAAACTTACTAAAATAAACACACATTGCTGAAATAAATAAATCTTTCAGAATTGAACGTACTACTGGAAATAAACACTCTTTACAGAATGAAACAAATTGCTGGAAATAAACACACTCTTGCATAATGAAACAAATTGCTGGAAATAAACACACTTTTACATAATGAGAAAAACTTCTTGGAAATAAACACACGTTTGAAAATGTTGTTGAAAATGCTTGCAAAGAAATAAGATTTTAATCTACAACACATGTAGGAACAATTACGTAACAGATTTCAACTGAAGAATCAAAAGCACTTACAGAATTAATACTTAACAGATTTACATGAATTGTTTAAAAATATAAATACCAATAAAATAAAGGATCATGTTTCTTGGAGGAGTGGGCCCTTGCTCCACCTTGAATCAGGAGTTGAAAAAGTATGATACTCTCAAAATGAAATGACTATCTTATTATTGAATTGTTTTGTCTTACAAAACTTCATTGTGTATGTGTCTATATATACATATATATCTCTATATATATAATCTATATTTAATCTATCTTTCTTTATATATATTTCATCATACGAAAATGCATTTACAACCATAAGTGCTCAATATTTTTCCATCCATCTATAGGTTCTAGTGAAATAAAATAGTGCTCAAAGTAGATGTGAAATTTAGAAACCTTGTTAGACATACAATTGTTTGGACTTACATAAGTATTTATAGAGTGTGAAGAATCAAAAATTCATTGATCTGTTCCTGATTAGAGGGCCCATTAATTTCTCTATCACTAGATTTTGTCAAAATAAACAGATTCCCATTGATTTTGGAACTTTGGAGAAGTTCCGGAACCAAAGGGAAACATTCCGGAACTAACTGTGAAAGTTCTGGAGCTAAGCACAGGAGTTCAGGAACTAAGTGCCAGAGTTCCAGAACTAAGTCTGAAGGTTCCAGAACTAAGTGATAGAGTTCCTTAGATGAGTGATGGAGTTATGGAACTAATCCTGAAGGTTCTAGAGCTAAGCCGCATTGAAGCCAATGTCCTAAAAAAGGTGTTGGTTGCTTCATACTTTGCTTATCTTCCTGAATGTGACATGTTTTATTCCAAAAACTGAATTTCCACACACTTTGTTAGGAATTACAGAGTTTTTAGACGTTAGAACTAAATCAAACAAAATATGGACAATTACATCCTAACTTATACTAGATCAAACAAAAGCCACAAAATGTAGTCAAACTTGATTAAAAGGAGAGTAAAATGAGATCATTTATTGCACATTGATGAGGCATATTTTGGCCTTATCATCTCCCCCATACTTACTTGTTTGTAATTCCTCTTAAAAACTCTATTCTTCAAAACTAGGATTGTGAATTCTGCATTCCAATTAACTGTTAAGGTCAAATGGTTGAAACTGAATGTCCCAGTGCTTCTGTTCAGAAGTGTTGTATCCTGATCCCTCCTCTATCTTTTTCTTTCACTCCTCAAAGTGAGTGGGATCCTGGGGCTCTCTATTTTTCCATGGAGACATGGGAGTGAGAAGGAGAGGAGGCCTTGTTCTCATCCCTATCCACATGCCCCTACATTTTTCACCGACTTGAGGGATGAGTGTACACAAATCTCTGGCTCTTTCTAGACTCCATATTAAGTTCATGGGAGATATCACTTCTCTTCTTCTTAATGCAACAGTGAGAAACTCCCATCTCTTTAGGCATCCATCATAAATGTCTTCAAATTTTTTCTCTTCATAAGAGGTGAAGGCATCAATACTTTTCTGTAGGCTGGAAATATAATGTGCCTTGAATCGGTTGTCAAAGGCATGGGATCTGAAATGTATAGAAAAGGCAGATGGTTTTCCATAGTGAGCTCTCATGCAGAGGCCAGATGAACTAGCCTTTAATAAGTGTTCAGTATCCCTCTCTTTCCAAGCTATCTGATTTTGGAGTACAGAAACAAATGCATTCAACTGGATTTCCCCTACATACAAATTGATCATGAAGCTTATATTCTTTTCTAATAAAAATTTGTAGAGATAAAATTTCGTAGAGAAGATTTTTCTGCTCTACACTGGCTAAGGAATATGTTGTCATGAATTCTGATTCATCCTTTATTTCATGTGGAAGACCACATGCAATCCTTGATAGTTTCCAATGGATAAATTTCTCTTCTAGAAAGACAATGTATGTAGGAGAAGGTCTCCTACATGTGAGTAATCTTTCACTCATTATACAGACCATCTGTATCTTTTCCAGACATTTAAATTTCTCTTCCTCCATTTTGTAGAATTTTTCTTCCCACTCTTTCCTTGCCTTCTTCTCCTCTTCCATCTTGCTTCTTAGTTCCTGATTTGATATTTTGAACTCATTAAGACTTTCTACATGTATCATCCCATAACTACTTAAGTGGCCAGTAAGTTAGCTCAGTTTGTACAATTTGATCCATTGAAGATATCTTTGTCATAGCACTTTGTTTACTAGCCAATTCACATTCTTTTTCTTTTTCCACCATTTGTTGTTTGACTAATGTCAATTCTTCATTCTTATCTATGAGTTGAGTTTTCAGTTGTTCAATGAGCATTTCCCTATGCTCCAATTTTTTTTGAGGAAGTTTAATTCCTCATCCTTCTCCCTAATGATAAGTTCTACTCTAGACAAGAACATAGCCTGCCTAACTTGTTGTTTCTCCTCTTTTTCTAGAAGTTCCTTAGGGAATGAGCATTGCTCTTCCACCAAAGGGGATTTCCCTTTTTGTTTCCAAGATGCCAATTCCTCTTCCTCATGTGACAATGTTGTTGAGTCACCCATCTCCTAAAAAGCCTGCTCTTCAAATATTTCATCTTCTTTCTCCAATTCCTCAGTTTGACTTGGTAGAGGAGGAGACATCGCCATGATGCCCAGAATATCAGAAACTTCTTTCTCTAAACCCTCGTGTACTTCAATATCCACTAGAGTTTCCCTAGACTTCTTATGAACTCTTTTTCTTTGAGGAGCTTCAACATGTCCTGAAGTGGGCTTTCTCCTTGAACTTCTTCTAATTTTTACTTCATGGTCCAGCTTGGGTGAACTGTCACTATCAGAGACAAGTATTAGTTCTTCTGGTATTGTTGCAGAGGAAGGAGTTTATTTTGAAGACATGGTAGGTTTTGTATCTTTGATCATCCTTTCAGATCTCCTCCTCTTTGGCACTTTAACCCCACTTATTTCCTTCTTTTTCTCATCAGGGGGATCAATTTCCAAGTTACTTTTAGGAGAGAAAGGGGTTGGTATTCCCCTTCTGATAATATCAGGGATTTTTCTGAACTTATTGAGGAATTTTTCCCATGCTTCTTCTCCATTTTTCTTTGAGAGAAAGTGGTGCTGACAGACCAGATGGACTAATCCATGGTGCCTAATTGTCCCAACTCCCCAAGAATATCATTGAGCCATTGTTTGGATGGAGTCAAAGAGGAAACCAAGAAGGTTTACTATATACTCCTGTTTTGTTGCCCCATACCTAAGATATATCAACATTTTAAGGACCTCCCTTCCCACAGTCCCATATTGGCCATCACAAGTTAGGTACTTAACTACCCAAAATGCTACTTTTTTGAAGGGTTTGGGAAGGCTAGCTCTTCTAACCCCCTTGATGATCTTCTTAGTATTATAAATATACTGGGGTTCAGATTCACCCTCTTGTCTTAAGGTTTCCACCAGTTCTTTTAGGGTCCCCTTTACAAGATTTGGAACATGTACAATTGGTACCCCAGATACATTGCTCATTGTATTAACAGTAAAGGGAATTACAATGCTTTTAACCTTAGTTTTGGACTGCTCTAAATTTACAAACAAATTCTCTTACCAGTTCGTCATTGTACTTTGATAATTTCTATAGAAACTCCAGCCAACTTACTTGTTCAAAAATGGCTGCTACTTCTCCATCTACAAGAAGTTGTGTATCATCTTCTGGCTCTGACTTCTTTTTGATACTCTTGGAAAATAGGAATATTTGAATTATTTCTTCTTCCAAATCCTTACTCTGATAGGAGATATCTATAGAAATACTAGATTTGGTTTTGGAACTATTAGATTTGGCTGTGGAACTGCTGGATTTAGCTGCGGAATTTCAAATATGATTTTATGATTTCTTCCCTAAACTTCTTTGTAACTATTCAATTTTCATTTATTCTACCCAAATGATAGTTCATTATTAATACGCCACCACTTTTACTTATTTAGTTGACATCACCCTCATGATTACTTTCTTTTAATCATAATGTGCAATAAGTGACTCATTATACCATCTACTTAAATCAAGTCTAATCACACATGCAGACTTTTAATTTAACCTGTAATAAGATCAAGACATAATTACCATCCTTTCTGATGTAATCCATTCACCTTGATGACTCATCCTTCCTAAAAAAGTGAAAAAGAAAAATGGTTAGAAAAGATAGCTGGAATTCCAAAGAAGTTCCTTTTATTTGAATTATCCATTTATTGAGGAGACCAACCGTCATTTCTGGTTTTCAATTGGTCTTTGAGAGAATGTTTTTGGGGGAAGAGAACACCATTTACTGGTTTTCATTCCCTTCCCTTTTGTTTTATCTTTTTATTTTTTTATTTTCATTTATTTTTATATTTTTTGGGGGGAAGAAAATGCCATTTACTGGTTTTCATTCTCTTCCCTTTATTTTGGATCCATGCATCTGATTACTTGATCATTTTGGAAGAACTAGGTTCTTCCATATGATCAAATTCCTTGTCTGCTTCAATTTGCTTCAAGAATTTATCCTTGGTAGGAGGATTCCTATAGAGTTTTAGCCTGTGTCCATTGACCAAAAGTGTCCTTCTTATTCCATCAATGGGAAGTAGTTGAATAGAGTCATTTTCATATATCTTCTCAATCTGATAAGGTCCTAACCATCTAGTTCTCAACTTTCCTTTGAATTGCTAGTACTTGGAATCAAACAATAATGCCCAATCTCCTACCTTGAATTACCTTTCCTTGATATATGTATCATGTCACTTCTTTATTTGGTCTTGGATTATCTCTGTCTATTGAAGTGCTTCCAATCTCAGCTCATCCAATTCATTGAGTTGTAGAATTATTTCCTTTTGTGTTGTATCCAATTCAATACCCAATTTAGTTGTTGTCCTCAATGTTTGTAGTTCAAATTCAATGGGTAACAAGGGATTTTTCCCATAGACTAACTCATATGGTGAGAACCATGTTGTAGTCTTCCAAGTTGTGTTATAATCCTAGACAGCCTCAGGTAGCCTCTTCACCCAATCTCTTCTACCTGCTTCAACTGTTTTGGTGAGAATGTTTTCCAATTCCCTGTTTGTCACTTCTACTTGTCCATTTGATTGTGGGTGATAGGGAGATGAATTCCTATGATTGATCTGATAGTACATTGTGAAGGCCTGGATCATATTGGACATGAACTGTGGACCTTGGTCTGAAACTATACTTCTTGGTGCACCAAACTTCATCATAATTTTGTGCCAAACAAAATCAGCAACTGCATCTTCATTAGCATTTGTTAAAGCCTACACCTCTACCCACTTTGTCACATAATCAGTACATACAAGAATGTGCTCTTTTCCTTGTGAAGGAGGACTAAAAGGGCCAAAAAAATCCATCCCCCACCTTTCAAATGGTTCAATCACTACTTGAGGTTGTAGAGGCATTTCACTAGTGAAAGTTGGTTGTCCCATCCTTTGACAGGGATCACACTGCTTGATGTATTTCTTCACATATTTATACAGAGATGGCCAATAATATCCAGTGCCAAGTATTTTGTGGGTTTTTATTTTTACTGAAAAGTGTCCTCCACTTGGTTCATCATGACATGCCCTAAGTATGTCAAATATTTCATCTTCTCTCACACACCTACGTAAAACCAAATCAAGACCACATTTAAACAACATTCCATTTAACCATTTAAATTGTGCACTGGTTTTTATTAATCTTTTCATTTGTTTCTTAGTAAAATAATGATGAAACCTCCCTGTTGCAAGATAATTTTCCATATCAGCAAACCATGGTGTATCAGCTGAAATAGCAAATAATTGTTCATCTGGAAAGTTGTCCTTAACTGGATCTTTCTCCCCTGTAGTGGTTAATCTTGACAAGAAATCAGCTACCACATTATATTTTCCTAGATTATCCACAATGGTAATATCAAATTCTTGTAAAAGTAATAACCATCTAATTATCCTACCTCCAACCACTGGTTTGTTCATTAAGTATCTAATTGTTGAATGATCTGTATGTACAAATATTTTGTACCCTATAATATAATGTCTGAACTTATTAATTGCATAAATCACAGCAAGAAATTATTTTTCAGTGGTGGTGTAATTTCTTTCAGTGGGAGTAAGATTTTTACTAAGGTAGTAAATAGCATACATTTTCCCTTCTTCATCTTTCTGTCCCAAAACTGCACCAATTGAGTTATTTGAGGCATCTGTTTGGATGTGAAAAGGTTTCTCCCAATTAGGTCCTCTTAATATTGGGGAAGTGATTAATTTTTCTTTAATCTCTTCAAAAGCATGTTGACACTTTTCATCCCAACTGAAATTCACAATCCTTGGTAAGTAAACCAAACATGGGGGCAACAATTTTACTAAAATCTTTGATAAAATGCCTATAGTATCCAGCATGTCCTAAGAATGACTTGATATCCATGGGGGTTTGAGGAATAGGTAAGTCTGAAATAATCCTGATTTTGTCTTGGTCAACTTGAATTCCTCTTTTTGAAATGTGGTGTCCTAGTACAATTCCCTCATCAACCATCATCAAGCATTTCTCATGACTAAGAGAAAAATGGTGTTTCTCACATCTTGTTAATATCCTACCAAATTTTTCAAGGATTCATCAAATGTTTCTCCATGCATAGTAAAATAATTCATTTATACTTCCACACAATCATTGTTTAGATATGTAAAAATTACTAGTACAACCCTTTGGAAGGTTGCTGGAGCATTACATAGTCCAAATGGCAATACCCTATAGGTAAAGGTACCCCATGGACAAATAAAGGTATTTTTTCCTTATCCTCAGTAGCCACCCTGATTTGATTATATCCACTAAAGCCATCCAAGAAGGAAAAGTATTGTTTACCTGAAAGGTTGTCTAAAACTTGATCTATGAATGGTAAGGGAAAATAATCTCTAAGTGTATCTTTCAATTCCCTATAATCAATGCACATTATCCATTTTCCATTATTTTTAGGCACGATCACAAGAGGAGACACCAACTGACTATCTGAGATAGGGTAGATAAATCCTACTTGTAATAGCTTTTCAATTTCCTCCTTGACTATGTCCCTCAAGGTTGGGTTGATCCTTCTCTAAGGTTTCCTAACTGGTTTAACATTTTTAGTATAAATGTGATGGGTACAAATACTTGGATGGATTCCTTTCATGTCTTTATAGTCCTAAGAAAAATATTGAGCATCAAACAATTTAGCTTCTTGATAATTTTCTAACCAGCTGTTAATGTTCAAAATTTTAATCTCTTCTTGAGCCAATTTTGGTCTTTTGGATTGAAATAAGAGGTATAAAGCTTTTGCAAGGTCTCATTAGGGGATAATAAGGGTCATTATATGTCTTATAAGCATGTATTTATGGTTTTCTTGTCCAGTGTGTGATGAAGATTCTACTTGAATAGGGAGTCATAAAACCATCTAACGAGGTCTTATTTTCTAGGACATTGTAATGTAGAATCCATTTTGTAAACCTTAAAATTTATGGAGTTACTCAGGTCAGGGGAGGTATAAGATTCTTCTTGTAACTATTTTCATTCATTGATCAATACATTTTTCTTCTAAAGTTTCCTAACTGGTTTAACATTTTTAGTATAAATGTGATGGGTAAAAATACTTGGATGGATTCCTTGCATGTCTTTATAGTCCCAAGAAAAATATTGAGCATCAAACAATTTAGCTTCTTGATAATTTTCTAACCAGCTGTTAATGTTCAAAATTTTAATTGGTTGAATCTCAATTTGTTCGGTTCTAGTGTATGATGAACTGATTTTTTGAAAAGGTTTGATTAGGGTGTTTAGTGGACATGAATGTGGTAACAACATGTGATATGCAACAATCTCTCTAAAGTTCCCTTGAGAAAAAATAATGGACAAATAACAGTATGCAGAGTTATGATACTTATCTTATCATTGGTCAAACTCCTTATCACTACTATTTTCCAAACATTCCTCACTATTCCCTGATAGATTTGAGATTAAAGTTATTGATTCTATAGCTATTTCTGCCCCTCCCAAAGAGAAATCATGTTCCTCCAGAGTGAAATTATTTACATCTGCATATATTTGTTGTGGTTCTAGAGATAAGTATGAATGTTCCAGAACTAAGTCTGAAGGTTCTGGAACTATCCCTGATTGTTTCCAAGACAATTGGTGATCATTCAATGGATGATTAATCATATTCTCTACCTCTCATACATGATCCTGCAATGTTATCATAGCCAAAGAAGAAAATTTTTGTTTATTAGTATTAGGATCACTAACCCATAATTGTTCTTGATTATCAATAAAAGGTCGTGCAGAAGGATATAAGGAAATTTTCTTAGAATTCTTACCATTTGAGATAGTCATATCACCTGATCTGCAATCAATTAAGGAAGCAACTATAGCTAACCATGGTCTGCCCAAAATAATGGGATAACCAAGTGTTTTACCTTTTGGCCATAATATAAGGAAGTCCACTGGATACTCCCATGACTCCACCATAACTACCATATCTTCAATGATCCCTTCTGGTTTTGCTATTAATTGATCTTCCATCTGCAATATGGTGCTAGTAGGTTGTATACCTGTCAATGGTAATGTTTTCAAAGTGTCTACTGTCATCACATTTATAGTTGCTCCCAAATCAACCAAAACATTATGTATATGTTTATTTCCTATAGAGATAGAAATAACAGGGCTTCTAGGATCCCCATATTTGGGAAGTAAGAGTTTTCCTACCAATAAATCAGCAAGTTTCCCATCTACCTTAATAGTCCTAGGGTACTACTTCTTCCTTCTAGGTCTTTTTAAACATAACATTTTGATTAATTTGTTTAATTCAAGAATGTCCTTGATTTCTTTCAACAATGGTATTTCAATATTTAGTTTCCTTAATTCATGCACTAATTCAGATTCCTTGGTCATAATAACTTCCTTAAATCTTTCTGGAAATGGAGTTTCAGTAGAGTTGCTATCTGGTTGCTTCTCTTTTTCTTTTTCATCCTCCTTAGGAATAACTAAACTAGGGGTTTCAGTTTCTTTTATCATCTCAGTAATTATAACAGGTGGACTATTAATTATTTTTCCAGATCTTGTTTGAATATCCTTACAGTCCATGGCATTAAGATCAACTGGTTTTTCTTGCTCTATTCCATAGACATGGGTTGCTTGTTTTTTTCTATGATTAGCCACTGGTTGTGTTGGTATCTATGTTTGAACCACATTTTTAGTTTGTGAACCTTGTGCTGGAGAACCTATAATGTCATGTTGATGTTTTTTGGGATATGTTTTCCCTTAAGCATAGTTATTAGGGTTCCACCTAGGTTATGACCAAGTATAAGGGTTAATTTGACTAGACCATGGTTATTGGTGTCCTTGAGCATACCAAGCTTTTCGTGCCTAATCCTAGGGATTCCATGTTGGTTAAGGAGTCCAAGGTTATTGTACCTAATTTTTTGGTACTGTCTGATCCACCCATGACATCATCTAGGGATTACGAATAGATCTTGGTATGAACTACCCCTGACTAGGTTGTCTCTGGATAAAGTGTACTTCTTCTGTACAGAATGAAGTGTTAGTTTGTTTAAGTTGATTTTTTATGAATGGAAGAAGATAACAAATAAGACACATTTCTATTTTATCTAGAGGAAAATATCTTATTGCATGCTTCTTTCTTCATCTAGGACAGTACATAGTTAATGGTTCAGTATTAGCATTTTATTTGGCTTGCAATACATCCATGGTGGAAGTTAATTGAACTAGGATATCTATTTTAAAGTTTTCTAGTTCATCCATAAGTTTGTTCATGTCTTGATTTGCACTTTTCACAATTTTTCCTTTCTTAGGTCCACCCCTTGTTCTTGAATAACTTCTACAAAGGTATTTAATATCATTCATTCTCAATTGATTGATGTTTCCACCTCCCATTAAATTAAGGGCTTCCATAGATTCATCATCCAACCCTTTATGAGAAATGGTTTTGCTTAGCTATTCTTGAAGTAAAAATCCACACCTTTTACTTACAAAGAGGAATCTATCTAAATAATCTTCCATATTTTCACCCTCTTCCTGTTTGATCCTAAAAATTTCTTCCTTCATGTTTCTCCCTCTACAGTAATCCTGATATTTGTCTAGGAAGGAATTTTCCATTTTCCCCCAAGTGGTAATAGAATTGGATGTTCATCCCATAAACCACCTCATTGTTGCATCTTTCAGGGTAGATGGAAAAAACTTGAGTTTTTGATTTTATTTTTTTGTAGTCATAGGTCTCACACAATACTTTAAATTCAAACAAAAATTGGTCAGGGTCTTCAGATGACATCCCTCTAAATGTAGGCAAGTGTGCAGGTGAAATATTCTTCATAGGTGTATCATCATCCTCCAACTGAATTGGATAAGTAAAGGTCCTATCAGGTTCTCTTTCAGCTTCTCGTGTCATTTCTATAGTATCTTTTAGATATTTTTCCCAATCAATGTCGTATGTGATCCTTTTTGGTGAAGGTGAGAAGTCAAGAGTAGGAGGTTGATTGCTTAATTGAGAATCAAAAATTTCTATAAGTGGGTCTTGGGATATAATCCTTCTCCTAAAAGTTCCACTTCCTTTTGGTGATTGATCCAAAATTTCTAAAGGTGGAAGTTTTGCTTCTTGTCTAACATGGGACAATGGTGCTTTTAATTCCTTCTTAACTTATTTATTTGAACTAGAGGATGCTGATAGTTCTTGTTGAGATATTTTTCAGATAAATATACCCTTTGAACCTCTTAGTCTACTCTGAAATTTTATAATAATGTAGGGAATATTTTTCAATTACTAGATTTATGATTGTTTCTTTTGTTGACACCTAATTAGAAAATTATAACTAGTGGGTCCCCGGAAATGGCACCAAATATGGGTGTTGTTATTTCCTTCATTTAATCAACTCTTGGTTGATGTCATATTCAAACTAGGGGTATTTATGAAGCTATATGCAACAAGAAGAATATTAGTGATCTAGTAATTGATTGTAGATATTTATTATTTTTATTTTCTGAGGGGTTTTAAAGTGTCTTTAAGATTTCATGGCCCAAATCCTTATTAAATATAAACTATAAGAAACTTACTAAAATAAACACACATTTCTGAAATAAATAAATCTTTCGTAATCAAATGTACTACTAGAAATAAATACTCTTTGTAGAATGAAACAAATTGTTGGAAGTAAACACACTTTTGTAGAATGAAACAAATTTCTGGAAATAAACACACTTTTGAAAAATGAAACAAATTTCTTGAAAATAAACACACTTTTGAAAATATTTTTGAAAATACTTGCAAAGAAATAAGATTTTAATCTACAACACCTACAGGAATGACTACGTAGCAAATTTCAACTGAAGAATCAAAAGCACTTACAGAATCAAAACTTAACAGGTTTACACAAATTTCTTAAAAATATAAATACCAATAAAATAAAGGATCATGTTTCTTGGAGGAGTGGGCCCTTGATCCACCTTGAATCAAAAGTTGAAAAAGTATGATACTCTTAAAATGAAATGCCTATCTTATTACTGAATTGTCTTGTCTTACAAAACTTCATTGTATATGTGTATATATATCTATATTATATATATATATATATATATATAATCTATCTTCGGGTATTTATATATATTTCATCATCTAAAATGCATTTACAACCATAAGTGCTCAATATTTTTCCATCCATCTATAGGTTCTAGTGCAACAAAATAGTGCTCAAAGTAGATGTGAAATTTAGAAACCTTGTTGGACATATAGTTGTTTGGTCCTACATAAGTCTTTATGGAGTATGAAGAATCAACAATTCATTGATATGTTCTTGATTGGAGGGCCCGTTGATTTTTCTATCACCGGATTTTTTCAAAATAAATAGATTCCCATTGATTGCATAAATTTGGAAAAGTTCTGGAACCAAAGGGAAATATTATTGAACTAACTGCAAAAGTTCCAGAGCTAAGTGCAGGAGTTCTGGAACTAAGTGTTGGAGTTCCGGAACTAAGTGTTGGAGTTCTGAAACTAAGTTTGAAGGTTCCATAACTAAGTGATATAATTCCTAAGTTGATTGATGGAGTTCTAGAACTAAGCCTGAAGGTTCTAGATCTAAGTTACATTGAAGCCAATGTCCTTAAAAAGGTGTTGGTTGCTTCATACTTTTCTTGTATGACCGAATGTGACCTGTTTTATTCCAAAAACTAAATTTCCACACACTTTTTCAGGAATTACAAAGTTTTTAGACGTTAGAACTAAGTAAAAAAATATGAAAAATTACATCCTAACTTATACTAGATCAAATAAAATCCACAAAATGCAATTAAGCTTGACTAAAAGGAGATTAAAATGAAATCATTTATTGCAAATTGATGAGGCATATTTTGGCCTTATCAGTAACATCATTCTTTAGGCCCTCAATGGGTTTCTTTCCTGGTGGGATCTTAGTAACCTGGTAATCAAAATTAGAAGCATCATCCATTAATACATCATTTCGGGGGGGTATTCTTAATAAGATTATTTATTTCTTTGGGGCCTCGAAGAATTTAAGGAGATTTTGTTTCGAAGGTCAGATTGCTTTACTTACACATTCACCTTTCTCTTCCTTTGGAGGGATGATCCCAACCAAATTTTAGCTTAAATATAACCTTCTCATAGATCTTGTTGCTGGGAAAAAATTGGCACAATTATCTTCTCCTAGGGTGTAGGGAGAGTGAGACTAAGGTCCTCAATATGTGCTTATGGCTGATAAAAATAGACATGGTTGAAGATGGTTGAGTATTTGTATCTACAAGTATTATAATTTCAATCTTTTATTCTCTAGATAGAGAAGGATCCTTACTTGGTGTAACTTGCAACTACTCTTGATGTTGAAATTCTTATTTTGTAACTTCTTGAGTTACAATATCCTTTTCCATTTCTCCAAAATTTGGATGTGTAGGATCCATGATCTTTGGTTTCTCAGCCTCGACTGATGGAACCTCCCCAACATGCGATTTTTTAACTTCACCTACAATAACTCATTTTTTAATGGTGTTTTCTACCTCACCACTTAAACCCTTCTCTATGGTAGGTTCTTCATGTGATGCATAATATTATTCCTTTTCCCCAACTGATGTTCCTTCTATAGTATCTTGGGGATTGTTAGATCTAACATCTTGATCCAAACCATGTAAAAAATTAGTGAATGTTTTCTCAAGTGATGGGTCTGAAATTTCTTGCCTTTAATCTCCTTGGGCATCCTGGATCTAATTTTATTCAACATGCACATTAACAAGAGTATCTTGAATAGGTACATTGGAAAGTACCTCATGTTTCACAATAGGTGGGGTAGTAAGTACTACCTCTGGAACTTGAAAGGTTACAACAAGTGTCTGGCAATGTGAAGTGACTCCTTCAACTATTGTCCATGTGTTTGTTTATATTGTATGTGTTAGCACCTTATCCCTTTAAATTATTAAAAAATGTAGGGTCATAGGTTCCTCCTCACCCTCTTTATAGATGGTCTCCAATGGTGGACCCATATTTGGTTGGCTTAGGGGAAACTTCCTCTTATATGTTTCCCCTTACTAGATGACCTCTTTGATGAATAAGTTGGCACATCCACTTATATGGCATCCTTTTCCAAAAATGTCTTAGGCCTTGATGTTGGGCATGGGATTGCTTGGAGAGGTGTGAATATACAAGAATGGTAATCCTGCATGACTTTTTTTAGTATTTCTTCTATCGTATGTGTTAACTTTAACACAGAGGTCCCCATATTTCTTGTTGCAGCACTAATTTCCTCCAAAACCTTTACAGTCGGCCCTATGATAAAAAAATGTAGGGAATTTCCATTCAAGGGGTCCAAACTTTCAACTCCTTTTGTAAAAGGGGGAAGTATATCCTCTATGGTTCCACATGCCCTGTATTCCCTCAGGACTGTTGTGTTCTACAAGGCCAAATCAATTCCATTTTTAGTTAGCCAAATTAAAGTCCTCTTGATAATATGAGAAATTATATCATGAAATGAAGTACTTTTTGGCCTTGTCCAGTCACCACTTGGAAAGGGCTATGGGGTTATCTTCTTGTTAATGTAATACTTTCTCACCAAGTCCTTCCCATATTCAAGCCCCTAAGGATTAACTACAATCTTTTACTCCACAACTGAGATGAGGGCCATATTGGAATACTCTCTTAATATTACCTCCTCCTCATCCCTGTAATCCATCCAATATTCCTCATAGTGAGGCTCATACTCATAGGAATTGCCCAAAGCTCTTTGGACTATTTATCTGATGTCATAATTGGGCTTAGGAGTGAACTTTTACAAAGCAATTCTTTCCATTTCCACTTCCAAGAGCATGTCCTTGACCAAATTAGGGAATGGGTACCTCCCAATGATTATCGGGAGATTAATATTTACCTTACGATTTATGATAAGACCAAACTAAGTCTCGTCGAATATAAAATTTCACTATTCCTTCTCTTATAAAGTGGATTTAGATGTAGTTTCAATAATTGGAAAACTTATTTAAATGTAGGATATATAATATATTTGATAATATAATATATTTGATATATTTATAAAAATTACATTACAATATGAATGTTTCCATTTCCTAATATTTCTTGTAATTTGGAGCACAATATTGTGTATGAAGAGGTCATTTAAAGATATTAAAAAGCTAAATCACTTTACAATGCTTTGGAGTATTTTCTAGACTATATTTCAACCAACGCATGACTCATCCATTGTAGGACTCATCTAGAATAAGAATCAACCACTGTAAGACTCCTCTATGTATGAATCACTCATCCATCGCATGACTTACTCAATTAGCACATGAATAAGTCAAGCGCGTGACTTACTCATTCAACCGCAGGACTTAAAAAATCATCATAAGACTCTCTAACTGAAGTTGCAAACCTCTAAATGAGAAATTGAAAGACGTTTTTGTTCCTCTTATTGGTAGAAGAAAAAACCTATTTTGTTTTTACACAAAAAAATGGTTATGAAGATATCTACATTTGAAGTTTTCAACTGAAGAAGGTTGTCAAATGCATGACTCACATAGTTAGCAAAAGACTCTCTTTAACTGAATTTATATACCTCTAAATGAGAAACTGAGAGAGGTTGCTATTCCTGTTATTAGTAGGAGGGAAAAAATCTCTCCGTTTTTACACAACAATAATGGTTAAAGAGATATCCACATTTGAATTTTTTAGCAGAAGAATGTTGTATATGGAAAAAACATAGGATTCTTTCTAATTGAAGTTACAAACCTCTAAATGAGAAACTGAAAAAGCTTTTTCTTCCTCTTATTTCTAAGAGGAGAAAATATCTCTATTTTTTCACAACAATAATAATTAAGGATATATATTCATTTGAATTTTCAACATAATAAATTTGAAGAAAATAAAATAAGACAAAACAACATAGGCTCAGTAGAATTGCAATATCTCCCTCATTTCTCAATGAAAATAGGAATTTTAAAATGTTCTAAAAATATTACAATAAGGAGCGCCAAACCCAAAAATCGTTTGAAAATAATATTCAAATTGAATGCACATTTTTATTAGAAAATAAAAATTAGAATATGGTAGGAAAATTTTCATGTTGAAAGACTCAATCATTCATGAGTAGATTTGGGAAGTCGAAGAATTCTAATTAAAGAATGATACACGTGGGAGAAAGTCGTTAAATTTAGATTTTCTTTTCACCTATTTTTCATAGTTGATCAATGTATTAGAAATCTAGCTAGAAACACCCAATCTTAATTTCATGGAATCTACCACTAACTATTGTGATTTTGAATAAAGATTGAAGATCTACAAACTCAGTTAAGTATTATTTATAGAAATCCTTCTCCATGAAAGAATATAATTTCTGAGGTGAATCAACATCCTAACTATCACTTTTATCATCAATGCATTCAACATGCCAACTTCAATTCTATCAATTATGCATTCGACATGCCAAGTTCACTTCTATCACTTGTGCATTCAACATGCCAAATTTAGTTCTATCACTTATGTATTTGACATGCCAACTTAAATTCTATCACTTGTGAATTCAACATGACAACTATCAGTTCTATAATTGTTCTGTTATAGATGAACATAGTTAACTTCTGCATGTACTTAAATATAATAAATTCTATATCAAAATGACATCCTATTTTACCAAGATATGTATAACTCTACCTACTCTATATAAGGCATGATCATACAGAATAAAAGGAGTAGTAGAATATGGATTATTTTTGTAACATCATTTATGATTAAGAAAATCTATAGTTTAATTATCTTGGCATTAGTTTGTGTTTAGTTTTTTAACCCAACTCTAAGGGAAGAGAAAAGGCCCACTCTTACCCAAAGAGGAGGACAATGTTTTTTTTTCAAATAGAATCATTATTGTTTACTTAGATTGTTTAAATCAGCATTGAAGCTTCACTTTCATTTGTTTACTATCATTTCTTTATTTTCATTTATTTATTTCAATTTATTAGATTAGATTTGCTTTCAGTTATTTGTTATAGTTTGTTAGATAATATTTAATTTTAATTATTTATTTAAGTTTGTTAGATTAGATTTACTTTTCAGTTATTAAATTTCTTTTCAAGCATTTTTAATTCTAGAGAAAAGAACTAGAATTTTTTTGTTTCC
Organism: Taxus chinensis; assembly: GCA_019776745.2. Lineage (NCBI taxonomy): Eukaryota > Viridiplantae > Streptophyta > Pinopsida > Cupressales > Taxaceae > Taxus > Taxus chinensis. Next base: position 508,841,215 of record CM034154.1, read on the forward strand.
TTTAGCCCCTTTTGTTGCAGATAAGCTTTGGTACTATCTAGTTTTGGCATTCTTTAAGATTAAATTATTAAGACTACAATGACCCTCATCACTTTCCTATAATCATTTTGTGTATTGTTACTAATTTCCTTGACACTTACAAAAGTGCCCATATGTCATCCAAGTACTTTGGTAGCATGGGTAGACACAAAATCATGCACTTACTACTATTTACTATACCGCAAAGTATGTTGTTTTATATATGGATCTTGAGTAAGAAAATTATTCACTAATGGCTTACATCAAAGTCCATCCACTTGTGTTACTTGGTTATATTGTTTTTGTCTTTCACACTTGTCACTCATACACCCAATTTTGGTCAGGTCACATGGATCCCTTTTGACCAGTCTGCACACATTTCTCATCAGTTATCTATGGACATTAGCACCCAAGATTGGAAAGTAGTGCACAAGAGCTCCTTTCCATATTAGGAACCTATGTCCTCTTTATTTTTGATCTTATTTTCTACATTTTAGGTCAGTATTTTTGGTTTTTCCACTTATATCCTGAGGTAAAAGTCAGCATGTCGAGTCATTAGCATCAAAATTCAAGCAAGAGAACCCTATGTGAAAAAAAAATACATACCATTATAAGTGAGGGTACTTTCTATCAAGGGATATTTATCTACATATCAATGGGACTACATCTTGGGCTTATTACTTTACATACACACTGCATAGGAAGGGGAAGTACATTTTTCCATTGACACATTTGCATTGTAACTAGATATTTCCCCCTATCTTGGTGTCATCGGCATAAGTGAAACCTAAGAACACTATTACACACACAATCACATAGAACTACATTAGGTCTAAGATGTAGTGCAATGCTCAATTGTGAGTTCACTAGTTGACAACTAAGGATAGTCTGAACCCTCATTTTGCATCTTTCATTTTTAAGATATGATGTCATTTTGAGGGTTTTGCAGGAGGTTTTTTATTGCAGATTTATAGGTACTCCGGAAGTCAAAGTGTAACATCTAGGGGATCAAAGGAGAGTAAGTAAAAAACCATAGTGACAATGTTGGAACCAGGTTCTGACATTTTTGGTGGAATCTAGTGCCCCCATAGAGGTCTAGGGTGCCCGCAGGCACCCTCGCCCTTACCTAAGCACCTGTGTCCAAACATTTCCAACATCTATATATTTTTTTGAACTTTATTGTGATAGTCTATGTTTATTTTCCATCACCTTTCCTAGCCTAGACACACTTCAAGATAAGTGAAATCAAGGTAAGTACCCTATCTATTCAATTTTATTTCATAATTAAATCAAATAAATTTCCTAGCATCTATATTTCATTGCATATCATTTATAACAATCATTGATTTCATATTTTAGTAAAATAAATGATATTTTATGAAATCATTTTGGTGAACCCGTAGCTTAGAAATATTTTCCCTAGGATCTAATAAAACCCTAATGGCTAAGAATATATTTTCTCCTTCTAGGAAAGATATGCCTCGTGTGAGTGTTAACCCTATTTATGATGAAACAACTATAGCTGAACTTATCACTCTATATCATAATACTATTATCTTAGATGATACTCAAAGAAAAATATTGGCCAATTGAAATATCCCTACTATATTTGATCATTCTACCATTAGCATTATTTTTTATACAACAAGTTTTTTTGGTTGTACTCCTTGCTATTGTGTAATCAATAAGACTCCTCCACCTTCTTCTATTTCTGTCAAAACTCTAGATGAGGCTATTATTGATTACCTACTTGGTCTTGATTGTGATAGTATAGATAAAATACATGATGAAAATTTACATATGTTGTCGAGCAGACAAAATATGGCACTACAGAGAGGGAACACAGAAGATTCATGCATGGTAGCAAGGCATATTCAAGGCATGGAAGGATAAGGAAAGAAACATGCATGAAAGACAGATTGATTTAGGACTTAGCCATTTTCATGGTTACGGGCTATTTTTGGATATAGTGTGCAGAGAACACAATGGGATGGAGACTTGTACGACACACAAATGCTATTTTGGGAAGAGCATCTACTAACCGCCATGCATGAGTTCAAGTTAATAATAGGATTACTACTACTAGTTAACTATAAGAGGTATATTATTAGTGCACTTTCATGTGTGCATGCTATTTTAAAAGTGCATGACTATTTTTAGCATGTGACCTATTTTTGTAAGTGCGTAAGTGGTGAAGGGAAAGTCCCCACCCTTATAAATATGTATTAATCTATGTAGTTAGATATATATTTTGTATGAGATATTGTGGATTTATGTTGTCAGATCTGATGTGGGCATAAACTTATGATACTACTTATTGTAAGAAGCTTCTATATTTACTTTGTTATAATATAATGGAGTGTTTTGGGTGAATAATGGTGTTAAACATGGCTATAACTAGTTCTTACATGGTTGATTTCATTATGTTTATCGCTTAATTCATTATTCGTTTAGATCTAGATCTTGAATATGCTCTGTGGAATGTTTATGCTATTTATGGATCTGAATATAGTATATCTTAATCATGTTCACATCCTACACAAGAAAATATAAGGAGGGGTATGGTACCTTTATGCACTTTGGGTGAGTTCTCAGCTTAGGATGGGTGATGTTCCAGTGCACCTAGGTTGTTCATGGTAAATTCTAGGTTACATCACTGGTTTCATTGTCGGGACCTCGTTCTCAGTTGTTTTCAGGATGGTTTGAGATGAATATGTATCAGTTGACCCTAGAAAGTGTTGAGGAGTGGATAAAATATCTAGAAGAAGAGTACGCATGGAGATTTAGCACTAAATATGAGTTTGGCATATGCACATGGGTGGAAAAGAATTTGTATGACTGTCTGTATGAGATATTCTTTGTTATTTTCCTAGTAGAACTGTACGAGTGGTTGGTTGCCTATGTGTCTAAACAAAATTGGAGGTATCGCACACTTTTCTTGACACATGAATAATTTTAAGCCTTGTATGATGTTTATCTGATTTGGACATGCATTGTGGATACTTGGTTCCATGGTGTTTAGAACAACTATATCCTAGAATACTCAATTTCCACTTATTCTTGCCTAGAGGTAGCTGAGTTCCAATTTTAATGGTATCCTAGGGGAACTTACTTACAAGGCATTCCACTAGTGATTAATATCTTGATGGTAACCATGAATTTAGAGGAAAATCTAAAAACTAACTAAACCCCACCACGCATGGGGATAGAATAGTGCATCTGAATCTACCTGACAACCTAGACCCTTGTCCTTGGTTTTCCAATACCTAGTACATCCAATAGTCAATAAGCTAATTTTGGTAGTAGGGAAGCAGAAGTAAGTCATTTAAAAAGTACATCTATGGCATGGAAAACATCTTCATTGTTATTTGGAGATACCTTTTTAGGCACATCATCTACACATAATTCAAGCGTGTAGAATTTGGGGCTCCCTTCTGGGAGTAGTACCACCACGTAGATTGTAGGAGTTCAGTATGGTACTACTGTTAGGACACATGGAAGTACATCTTTTTGTCCACTTCCAGCTATAGGTTGAGGATTAGGGGGTGTAGGTGGCTCTAGTTCTAGTGGATCTAGTGGTTCTGGAGGCAGAGGAAAAACATGAGGTTTTTTATCAGGTGGGTAGGGTCCATACCAAGACCATAATATTTACATAGAGATGTCTCTTCATCTTCTAGAGTATAGGGGCATACAAGATGCTATTGAACACATGCACATGTGTGATATATTGTAGCACGCCAAAGGAATCATGACTTCTGAGTGCAAAGCAAGTCAATTTGTAACTACATTTTATGGATGCGGACACAATTGGTACAAGAAATTTGACCCTGATCAAACTTGCATAGATTATGCAGCATTCAAAGATGCATTCCTTAAAGAGTTTAATATCCCTGAATTTGAGTAAAAGAGTATAAGCATGCTAAAGGATATTAAACAAGGCACTACTGAGAGTGTCTGGGAGTATGATGCCCATTTTAAAACACTTTTATCTAAGATTTCTTATGATATTCATGCAAACCAACATGCACAATGGTCTATTGGAGGTAGGATCACACCTTTTAGAAGGGTGTTTTCACATAAGACATACACTGATGTACACGAAGCAATTGAAGCAGCTTTACAAGCTGAGGTAATCGAGAGTATAAACACTAGAGTTAGCCCATTCTTAGAAGCACAGATTGCAGCTATGGTAAAGAATTTGGAGAAACTATCAGTGAATTTGGCACATGAGACATGTGCTAGGATTTGGTGTATATACTTTGAAGTGGAGGGGCACACCAAAGATAGTTGTCCCCATAGAATAATACATTCATTATTGCTATACTGTGAGATATGTCACCTGAACCATAATGCTAGTCATTTCCCATTATTACAACGCACAATAAGGAAGAATGTATCCAACTATTATAAGATTTTCCAGTCCATGACTAGCGATACAAAAGACTACAGGTTGATTGGTCAAATCCATGATGCTATAGATATTGGTGTGTGATAGAAAGGAGTATAAGATAACTCTAAGGGTAAAGGTGAACACCATGATTGGAATAAAAATCAAGCACATTATGATCGAAATGAGGGGCGCTATGAAGGAGGACGTGGAATAGGTCAAGGATACCATGGTGGATTCAGAGGTCGAGGATATGGTGGTGGACAAAGTGAATTCCCTCATGGAACATGCTTTACATGCGGATCACCTAACCACTACATGCACGAATGTCATCATAATATTGCATGTTCTTTCTATGGGAAGAATCATAGCTATAAGGAATGACCAAATCTATATGAGCATCTTAGAAAAAAATATAAACAGGAGAAAAAAGGCGCATAGATGGTTAGGATACAACACGTTGTGGAAAATCAGTGGATGCTAAAGTTGGCACCAGAACCTGAGATATTTCCTATGAAGATCACTACACATGTTGAAGCTACGCATGCTAGAGAGGTGTTTCCAAAGAATCCTACTATCACTAAGGAGGACGTTTTGCATGCAAGGTACCCAGATCCTGCACACCAAAAGGAGTTTTATCAGGAGAGCATGGAAGTAATTAGAGACCTTCAAGGGGAAATATAGTGTTTAAAGGAGCAATCACAGAAGATGGAATAGAAGAAGGCAACAGAGAAGGTAAAGTCAGATTTTGATGACTTGAAGGAGGTATGTAGAATTTTGTGCCAAGAGAATCTTATTCCATTACTAGGTAGTTAGATAAAGGGAAACACTCCGCATGTAATTACTAAGAATGGGCATTAGATACTACATATTAATCTTACCCCCCATAGCTTAGATTATGAAAAGGAGATCACTCTTAATTTTGTTGTCGATGGATGTCTCTTGAGTAATATATTTATTGACACAGGTGCGGAAGTAAATGTGCTTACTTTAGATGCATGGGTATAGATGGGGAGACCTACATTGCAGCCATCTTCTAATGTATTTTTTATGGATAATCAAACTAAGGCCACTCCTATCGGAGTTTTAAAAGATGCATCCATTACTATACAAGGGGCCAAGTTCACTGAGGATTTTGAGGTCTTAGCACTTGCAGAAGAAGAAACTTTCCCAGCTCTGCTTGGGCGCCGTTGGTGTTACGCAAATAATTATGATATTTGGTTCACTAAGGGATATAGTAGTTTTGAGAACAAGGAGGAAAGATTTATTATCCCTTTAACAGATGGGAAATATGTGCCTTATGTTGAGACTTTGAGTGAGGAATATCTTAATAGGATTTATGTATCTGTCATTCGGGACCCAGAAGTACTCGAGCCATCTAAGGAAGGAATCCTTCAGTGGGAAGATATGCAGTCTATTAGTGATACTATAAGTATTTCTTGTGATAATTGGGATCATGGTACTTATGAGATGGTTGGGCTCGAAGTAAGGAGTGCATTTACATAGAAAATCAAACCTCGTTGTGTCAGGAGGATAGGTAATAGCTCTGTACCTCGGTACACTGGAGAAGGAGACCCTGTAGTATTCCTACACGCCATGGAGGAATAATGGATAGACCAGTTCAAAAGAAGAAATATGTTAGCATATACCCTATATGGGACAACAGTGCGTTGGTGCATGGTTCACATGGCTAATCTTGTAGAATGGAATGAAGTTAGGATTTCTCTTAACTCAGTTTTCCAAGAGTAATGCACCTACTCAAGTCTGCACATATCATAATAATCAACTTGTCCATCACCACATTCAGCAGTGTGAGAGGCTTTAGACAGAAGGGCATGAAGCTTTACCACCTTTGCTATGGGTGCAAAAACTTTATTCCAATTTACAAGGCTGCACACGCACTTGGTATGTATATGTGGAGCTACATAGAGAAACTAGAAATTGGTAGGATTTGATTGCAGGTATGGCCCATAATTTTGACTAATTCTCTACTAAACCTCTAGTAGAAGAGGCACTAAGGGTTATAAAGCATTTAACTATGGGAGAAAGTGCAAAGGAAAAAAAACTCATTTAGGATTTATTTGATGAGAACAACTCAGGAGCATGCTTTGATGAAGAAGCAGAGACAAATGCCACACTAATTAAGCACTCTTTCTTAGAGAAAGAAAAAAGAAAGATGGTCTACTTGGTGGATTATGAAGAAGTATAAAATCTGGATATAGATCATTTAGCATGTACACGAGAGGTCTTGGACAGTGCAGATAACAACACACATGCCTATCATGAACCTATGAGGACAAAGAAATTGAATATTGGTATGGATTCTAAATCTAAAGAGGCAATAATTGGATATTATTGGTCTGAATCTGAAGTGGAAAAAATAGTTGAGTTGCTTCATGATTTTCAGGACTTATTTCTTAGGGGGTACCATCTATTAAAAGGAGTGAATGAATCATTAGGAAAAATCAAGATAAATCTTAAGGAAGGTGTGTGCCCAATCAAGAAGGGACCCTACAAGATGAACCTAAACCTGCACGTAAAGGTTAAAGAAGAAATTGACAATATGTTGAAGTCTGACATCATCAAGCCCTTGGAAGAATTAGAGTGGGTTAGACCCATGGTCACCAGTATAAACAAATATGGTCGGATTAGGATTTGTGTGGATTACAGAGAACTGAATGCTACATGTGTGATTGGTCCCTTTCCTACACCTTTCATAGAGAATATATTAGAAGTCATTGCAAGGCACAAAATCTATTCTTTTATAGATGGATTATCTAGGTATCGTTAGGTCCGTATTGCATAAGAGGATCAAGAAAACACAACTTTCACCACTGAATGGGGAATTTTTGCATATACTGACTAATTTTTGCATAGTTGTTCAAGAATTCTAGGATTTTATTCACATTTTCTTGCAAGTTTACTTGGATGATTGGATAGTGTATGGACTAGTTAAGGATCATTATGAAAATTTGTGATTAATTTTTGAAATATTTAGTAGTTAAGCATCTCTTTAAACATCAAGAAGTGTTTGTTTGCTACACCTTTTGGAACTCTATTAGGGCACATCATTTGCAAGGAATATTTGTTAATAGATCTAGCTAAGTTTGCTGTTATTGTAGGCTTGGAAGAGCCTACCAGTCAGAGTGAGGTGCATGGATTCTTGGGTCACATTGGGTATTATAGAAAATTTATCAAAGGATATGATAAGGTTGTCACACCCTTGGAAGAGTTACTAAAAGGAAAAGGGACATTTTATTGGGGAGAACCGCAGTAGTGTGCATTTGAGACATTGAAGGAGAGACTTACTACAACACCTATTATGCATTTTCCCTCATGAGACCAGCCATTTCATATACATGTGGACACATCTATCATGACCATTGGCGTAGTGTTAGCTCAGCCTGGAGAAGGTATTATAGATCATCCTATCTATTTTGCTAGTAGAAAGTTCACTTCTCTAGAGCAGAATTATACAACTACTGAGCGCGAAGCCTTGTCAGTGATCTATTCACTACATAAATTAAGACAATACATTTTACCAACACCATTCATATTTTAAACCGATCACATGGAATTGAATTACTTGGTAAACAAGCCCATTTTACCAAGGTGCATATGCCGATGGGTGCTCTTATTCCAAGAATTTGATTTCACAGTTGTGGTAAAACAAGGTAAAAGTAATTCTAGCCCAGACCATTTATCAAGAATTCAATCAGGGGAGAACGTGCAAACAATTGAAGATACAATGTCGGATGCATATTTGTATAGGATACAACGTGTGCCTTTGGAATTAGAGGATATTGATATATTTTTATGTATAGGTGTGGTGCCAGAAGGAATGAAATCCTTGGAGAAGAAACAACTTGCAATTCGTGCGACACATTTTATGTTGATTAGTGGTGACCTATACAAGTTAGGTCGAGATAAAGTATATTCCCAGTGTGTGCTAGAGAATGAGTGCATGTACATCATGAAAGAGTCTCATGGTAATATTGTAGGTAGGCACTATACACATGACACCACTACTTGTAAGATTCTACGCACTGGATTATGGAGGGAGACCGTCTACAAGGATTGTAAAGCATATTGTAAGGCATGTGATCACTATCAATATGTTGGTAAACTTGTGTAAAGAGATGAAATGCATTTAAGACCTATTCCTAGTGTAGAGATGTTTGAGAAATGGGATATAGACTTTGTGGTTCCTATTTCACTAGGTTTGTGTAGAACTGGATTACGCTACATCATCACTTGCATAAATTATCTTACAAGGTGGGCAGTAGAAGGAACACCTACTAAGGATTATATAATAGCTACAACAGTCAGGTTCTTATTAGAAAATGTTCTCACAAGGTATAGATGCCTATTGAGCTTGATAAGTGATAGGGGTACACACTTTTTGAATGAGATGATCATAACACTATTCGATGAATTTATGATTACGCACCATAATAATTCACCCTATTATCCTCAGGAATATGGGACTGTTGAGGCCTTCAACAAGATTTTGAGCCATACATTAACAAAAATTTGTGATGTTGGAAGGAAAGATTGGGATGATAAAGTTTCAGTTGTGTTTTGGGCGTACAGAACAACATACAATAGGTTGAACAAAGTGACATCCTTTTATTTGGTGTTTGGTGTAGAAGCATTTCTTCCTATGGAATTCATGTTACCTTATTTACGTATTGCATGCACTGGAGGTCTAGCTAATAAGCAAGCTTTGGAAGAAAGAATATATAAATTGATATAGTTGGATGAGAGGCGTACCTTAACATGTTGGAGTTAGAAGTAGGAAAAGACCAAGAAGAAGGCATGGCATGACAAACACATCAGGGAAAAAATCTTGAGATGGGACAGATGGTGCTTCTTTATGACTCTAAGTTTCTGCACCATCCAGGAAATCTTAAAGTGCATTGGTTAGGACTATATGTTATCACTCATATACTTGAATTAGGAGCTTGTTAGTTAGAGACACTTAATGGAATATGGTTACTTGGTTACTTTAATGGGAGTATGCTAAAGCCCTGCTGTAAATAAGTCTTCTTGATTTTTGTAATAAGGTAATGTTTCCATTTAGACTAGGTTTTCATTTCTGTATTTCCTTACTGTATTTATTTTTTCATCACCATATTTTGTCAATTTAGCTGGTGTATTGTGTAATAAGTAAATTTGCGTACTGGAATCTAATTACCATTTGAAGAAATTTTATGTGCAGAGGACTGCACATACCATTGGTGTGGGTGGCTATTTACAACTAGGTACACATAAAGGAATACATTTCTCTAGGTGTTATTCAAGTTTGGAGAGGAGTTGTTAGAAAGGACATTGTTTTAAAAAAAGGATGACGTTAGATGGAGATAAATGAGGGAGTAGTATAACATGAGGTAAGCAGTGGTCATGAAGACTACTAAGGGAAGGCACAGTGGAGATGTACTTGGGCACATGGAGCGTGCTGAAGAGAAGTCTGTAGCTAGAAGGTAAGAAGGTGTGCAAGAAGGTTATATCTAGGGCAAGAAGATGTACTACACAGATATTGTGAAAATGTTTAATTAATGAGAGGATTGTTGGTTGGTGAAGGAGCAATAAATGCACTAATTTTTTAAAAATCTATATAAGGATGTGATGCGTGTTCATTTTTACCTTTGCGATCACAATTATTTGAGAGAGCTAAGTCCAATAGAGTCAAGCGAGTTATATTGAGGTGTGGAGAGAGTGAAACTAGATGTGGAGAGTGGATTATTGTATGGAAGAGTCTTATGTCCCCATTGGTGAAGGGTTTTAGCAAAGCAAAGGCATTGAAAAGAAGCTAGGTCATGCAGTTTCAAGCTATGGCACAAAGATTCAAGATAGGTTTTGAGTTTGCTGGTTATAAACAATGAAAAAGGTGGATTTTTACGATGGCACCAAAGAAAGCACATGCAGTAGGAACGAAAGGAAAGAAGAAGGTAGAAGATGAAGTTGAAAGAACTCTTGAGAGTATTTTTTCGGAGATGTAGTACCTAGAAGGTGTGATAGTTGGACAAGAGTGGGATTCCCACATCTGTTGGTGAAAAATAAGTGACTACAATAACCCTACATTTGACAAAAAGAAAGAGTTAGACGCATTGTTGAGTATAAAGACCATTAAGCGCACTGTGGAGGATATGCCGTATATGATGACGTTGGGGAGAAATTGTTGAAGCAGGTAAGATTCTATAAGTTTTATGAGCTCCCATATTTTGTAAAGTATGAACCATTATACCAATGGCTAATGAGCAGGGTCCATGAGGACTTCTTCTATTTCACCAGATGAAGGGTTAGAATCACAACAACCGTGATTTCGACACTGACAAGATTGAAGGGCATAGGGGTAGACCTTTCTAGTGATCTGACTGATAAAGCAGCAATTTTAGAGATAAGAAAGGAGTTGGGGTATACTAAGGGTCCACGTGGAATTGACATTGATAAATTGAAGAAGTATCTAATGGTGTAGGCAGCAATGCATTTGTTAACCAAGTTGAATGATCAAGAGAGATGGTTGTAGGTGAATACCATGTGGCTATATCTTACAAAGAAAATGTCTCAGGGAGTATTCTATAACCTAGCAAGCTATATTGTAGACACCATTATTCAGGAAGTGCATACAAGAGAGAAGATAATTTTTGGTGTTATCCTCCTTTCCCTTGTGTTTACAGAAATTTGAGTGCTCGATGGACCAAAGAACAAGATTAGGGAGTATCCAATGGAAAAAAATTCCCTCACAGAGAGGTTTGAAAAATATTTATGTGAAGGGTCAATGAGTGGGCCATTTAAATAGAGGGTGGAGATGTGGTATGACCGACATCACATGGAATTTTAGGAAGAGTGTCACATTACCAAGGAGCTACCTTCGGTGGTGGGAAAGGCAATATAATTTGAAGTGTACCAACAATTATGCATCATGAAGTTTTCTATGATGGATGGGGCATGGAGCCCATGGTGAAAATTTTTGTATGCCTTCCTAGCATGCTACTTCCAGGCATCAATCTACTGATTTACTGATGCATGCTTCCTAAACTTTAATACAGACAAGGTATACTTTGAATACCACACTCTGAGGAAGGCATATGTGTATCCAGGTTGGGATTCCTATATTGAAAGGCTCATCTCAGATGTCATAAGTATGCAACTAGTAAGCTTTGTTATTGGATACAGTGGATCTGCACTCGTATACCTTCATCTTAAGCCTAATATGGAGAATAACAAGTATGTAGAAAATTAGTTCACTCTCCTATGGCCACCTAAAGGAAAACATACAATAGAGAACATGTCATCCCCACAGCATGCAAAAACTATAGCGATGGATGAGGAGGATGAATATAATTAAGATAGTGGTGGCTTAGATCATAGAGGCTAAAGGAAGCCCGTAGCTAGAGTAGAGACTGAGTGCACAGGTACTCCAAATTAGGTATAAGAAGAAGATGAAGACAAAGACTTGGACATAGAATCAGTCCATGCAGAGAACCACTTTAAAAGGGTATTTAGAAGAACAAGGACCCAAGGCATGAGAACCCCACAGCCTATGAGGATATCACCATGACTCTCTCTTCAGAAAGAGACAACTAAGAGAAAGAATAGAAAAATAAAGCTGAATGAGGAGGTGGAGGAGTCTGTAGAGAGCGCTGCTGGAACCCCTCTATAGCTACAAGATGTGGAAGAACCCAGGGATGAGGATATGAAGGATGAAGAGGAAGGTGCGAAGGAGGAAAAAATAATATAGCATGATATTTCTCAAAACATCAAAGATCAAACCCCAAACCTTGGAGCTCAAACTCCTAAGGGGCCAAGAATGAGGAGAACCAGTGGGGAGTATGTTGGGCCAAGTATGTGCTATGCTAAGGACACAAGTAAAATTACCCACGCCCATTTCCAGAGTACAATGGGCCTTAAGGGGTTGTATGGATGGGTGTTGATGGACCCATACATGGCCACTACGTGCATGAGGAAACACATGTCCTGGTCCATGCAAACTCACATGAATGAGCTTGATTTTGATGTATGTGAGGAGTCTTGTGTGTCCTAAAGAATGAAGAAGGCACCATAGAGTAGGAACATGACTATAAAGCCCAATCTCATGTCTGATGAGTAGGGGAGCAATTCCTTGGTTAAGGTATCTACAGAAGTGGCGCGGAGGAACATAGATAAGGCTGCCACTATTAAAGTGCTATGAGAAGATAACAAGGCAAAATATGAAGAAATAGTGCATATAAAAGGGGAGAAGGAATTAGAGAAAAATAGAATGAATCCTTCATCAACATGGTAGAGGAAATTTAGGATTATGTCATGAAAGAAGGACCACACTTAGATTCTAAGGTACTTGAGAATTTTCATTCAGCTATGCACTATGTGCGTACGTTAGTTGATTTGGTGCTCTAGGATGGACTGATTCACATGCCATTGCCAAAGGACCTTGAACAAGAAGAAGAGAGAGCAAGGGCCTTTATGATTAGAAATATTTCATCATATGAGGCATTTCTCCAAACTTTACAAGATGAGTTGAAGAAAGTGAATAAAGATTTGAACATCTGCGCAGCTCTAGATGCAATGATCAGGATTAGAATTATATTGGAAGATAATGAAGTTCTAAAATAAATGAAGGATGAGACTTTAGGGTGCACAGAGATATTGGCATTAGTAAAGAAAAAATGTGAAGCCCTTGCAACAGCACATCATCTGCATAAGGATAGGTTGGATGAGGTTGGAAAGCTCATAGCACAAAAGATGGATCTTCTGGAGGGAAGGATGTCTGCTATGGATAACGTTGTCATAGTATTGTAGAATGAAAAGGGGGAGATGACCTAGGAAGAGTTGGATTCCATCATTGCAAAAATTCCAGGAAAGACTAGAAATGCATTGGATGATCAGAAAGCCTTGGAGGCTAAGATTAAGGAAGAATATCTAGAGTTGATCTTGTCAGTTGAAGGAGAGGGTGTTGCAGAGTAGAAGTCCACTCTTTATAAAGTAATTCTTTACATTCTTTCATTATTATTATTTGTTCTTTGGGAACATTAGGAGGAACCCCATTTCCAGGACAAGAATGTATTTTAGTGTGGGGTAATGTTGATGAGATAAAATATGGCACTAAGGAGAGGGCACATAGAATATTCACGCACGGTAGTAAGGAATATTTGAAGGCACGAAAGGATAGGGAAGGAAATACGTGTGAAATACATATTGATTCGGGACTTAGCCATTTTCATGGTTACAGGCTATTTTTTGAGATAGCATGTGGAGCACACAATGGGATGGAGACTTGCACAACACACAAATGATATTGTAGCAAGATTGCCTACTACGAGCCATGCATGAGTTTGAGTTAATAATAGAATTACTATTGCCAGTTAATTGTAAGAGATCTATTATTAGCACACTTTTATGTGTGCATGTTATTGTAAAAGCACGTGACTATTTTTAGCATGTGACATATTTTTGTTAGTGCGTAAGTGGTGAAGGGAAAGTCTCCACCCTTATAAATATGTAGTAATCTATGTAGTTAGACATATACTATGTATGAGATATTGTGGAGTTATGTTGTCTAATCTGATGCGCGCATAAAATAATGATACTACTTATTGTAAGAATCTTATGTGTTTATTGTGTTCTAATATAATAGAGTGTATCAAGTGAATAATGGTGTTAAACATGAATTTAACTAGTTCTTACATGGTTGATTTCATTATGTTTATTGCTTAATTCATTATTCTTTTAGATCTAGCTATGGAATATGCTCTATAGAATATTTATGCTATTTATGGATCTAAATACATTATATCTTCATCATGTTCACATCCTGCAGAAGTAACTCTAAGGAGGGGCCTGGTACCTTTGTGCACTTCGGGTGAGCACTTAGCTCAGGCTAGGTGATGTGCCAACATGCCTAGGTTGTCCGTGGTAAATTCTAGGTTGCATCATGTGCATACTAGTCAGGATGATTGCATAGTTGCATCTCATACTCTTTGCATTTTTGAAAATGTTTCTAGTGATTCTAAGGATACATCACATACTAGTGTCTCTCCCACTTCATTTTATATTGATGATATTATTGATTAAATCATTGAATCCGAGTCTTTATATGATATTGATGATACACATACTAGTAATGAATCTACTTCTCTACATACTGTTGAATGTGAATTATGCATTCTGATTTCATCTTCTTTTGTAATTATTTCTAGTAATGTGCATGTTGATTCATCTCTATCTATTATTTCATCTTCTAAAACCTCTTTTGATTTTATTCCTAATGACGTTATTGATATTCCATCACATAGTATTTATTCCACACCTACATCTGGTGTGCCTATAGCATCGACATCATCCACTTCTACTTCTTAAATTCCTATGATTATTCATAATGGAAAGCTGCAACAACTCAATACACCATTCACATCTTCTACCATTCCTTCTCATGATATCTTATCACTCATGTATGATGCTAGTCAACTAAAATATTAGGTCCAATCTCTCACTCTTGAAAGCAAGGCCTATTATGCTTGTATTGATAACAATTATTTACATGGAAATCCTATTCCAAAAAATATTCATAACTCAACATTCCCTAAGGATTTCATTATGCCTACATTTTCATGTTTTGATGACATTGGTAATCCATATTGACATCTAAATAATTATCATCTAGCTATGGATTCTTACTCCAATTGTCGATTATTTCTTAAAGCTTTTTGTCATAGTATTATTGATGATGCTCTCCAATGGTACATGCATTTACCTTTTGGATCTATTAGTGCCTATTGTGAGATGGAAGAGGCTTTCCTTCATCACTTCATACTTAAAAATGAACCTCGAGTCACACATGACTTCTTACCTAGATCACATCAAGGTAAAACATAACATGTTATTGATTACATTCTTTATTTTAATGCTTACATACATCAGTTAGTATTTCAGCCCATTAAGAGAAGAAATTCATATTTTGTCATGGATTGATTCCTACTTTAAAGAAATGCTTGCAATATGATACATGCGAATCATTTACACTCTTAAGATAAAAATTCATTGATTTAGAACAAGATCTCATTGATACACATGTCATAGATCCTCCTATTATTTCTACTATTGTTGCATCATCTAGTCATTCTCCTCTTCCATCTTTTGAGCATCTTTCATGGTCTCTACATCCTCCACATCACAACTAATTTCAATCTTCTCCATCACATAAGCATCCTTCTTCTCCTCCACCATGTTGATCTCCACCTAAGACTTCTGCATCTCCCCCATGGGAGTAATTACACTTTTCTCATGATGTTAGACCTCATGATGTGTTGCATGATTTACTTGATAAGTGTTTGATTCACTTACCTTCAAATTAACATCATCTACCTCATCACTTGCAATGCAAATGCAATTAACCTTATTGCAACTATCATTGCATTACTGACCATCATGATAATTACTATTGCACCCTTCATGATAGATTACAAAAATTATAAAAAAAGGGTGTCATTACATTTGGATATTGCTCTCATGAGAAGTCTATGTGTCCAATTCAGTGCAAGTGTATTGTTACTCTAGTGCACTTATCTCTTGCACCTGCTTCTAAGGTCACTACTTGTCTACATCCATAAGTTATTATTCATGCATGCCCTCCACCTGATTCATCCATTGCTACACCATCTCATCCTTTGTTCAATGATCCTACTACACATTGGCTACCAAAGCCATCAGAATTTGTGCTTCCCACTGTTGCATCTCCCATCATAGGCACCATTTTGTCAGGAATTCAATTTGGTTCATACACTCATGGTTCCTCCACTTCATATGCTTTCACTACTCCACGCCCGCTTGGTCTTTGGTAGGTGATTTTTCTCACCTCACCATCAATGATGCGCTCATATTTTCATTATTCTTACATGATTGTTGAGGGACCTGTTACAGTAAGAACCTTGCCACATATTTTTGCTACACATTATGTTGATATATCTATCTAGCGTACACTTTCATACCATTTCCTGATGATGTAGTCTTATGTTTCATTTATGAATTTTGAGGGGTCTCATATGAATGAACTTCATCTCACTACACACATGTTGAGGGCATCACTTTATTTTCCCCCATTATTCATCATACACATGATATCATACATTATTAGGTATCTTTTTCATTCTATGATTAATCATATATCATTATCCTACTTCCTCCATCTTTTGATTCACTCGTTTTATCTATATTTATCACTAGTTATCACATACTATATATATATATATATATATATATATATATATATATATCATATTTCATCATATACACAATGTAAATAAAACATCATCAATATAAGAACACCGGTGACATAAATGAATATAAAGTACAACACAAGTATGCCAATAATATGTATATATATTTACTAACTAAAATCATAGTTACAAAAATGGAAATGCTGGGGGGAAAGCCCCTATGCATCCATAAATTGATAACATGTCATGAATCATCATCACTAGCGCTATTAAAACTATAGGAGCTCTATAAATAGAAGCTTCACCAGTCAATCTATGCCACTGGTCACATCCCCTATAACTCCATACGTAATAAATTCATCTCAATCAATTGCTCTATAAAATGATCATGTAGCTCCTAAAACCTTGTAAATATATCCTGTGTAAGAGGACTTCCACCCAAAACCTCCCTACCTCACTACATCTCCTCTCATATCTCATCCCTCTCACTCAATAGCATGATACTATTAGCCACCGTCATCACCACTGGATCAAACAAATGATCATGCTCACCCACAATAGCATCCACACACTCTAGCATCCCACCTCTAATGAGCACATCAGTGGGCACATTTCACGTCAATATACATATTAAAGTGTTAACAATCAATAAACAATAAACATCCCTTGCAAAAATCTGAAGCACCACATTAGTTCATATCCACCATACAACACATTAAAATAAATAATTAATAACTATCAATAAATATACTCACACTTTTCTCTTTCCACTGCCACATCGTCACCACCAAGGGACGATGCCTGCCCCTCTACTCCTCCAACCAGAGGTGCTCCTGCCACATCAAAAATAACTGGATATAGTAACACTCATCAACGTGATTCCCACCATAAAATATATGAATTTGTAAACCCCGCATCATCAACCTATATGTGCCCTATGGCCACATCTAACTCCTTTGGACTAGGAGGTAGTAGTTGTGCCCCTGTGGGCCTTGGTTTAGCTCTAGTCCTCCTCAGTTCCCTCATGGATCTCACCCATATATAGTACTCTAGGGGGATATCTTGGGTCATGCCAAACTATCATGATAAATGTTATCCCTAAAATAGCTCCACCACCCCTAGAAACCTATCCTCCAACCACATAGTACACCATATACATTTAAGCTCTACTGAATCCCCAATAGTCTCAGTATGGCATCTAGATTATGACCCCTATTCTCATACAATCCAACATCAATTTATATGTATCAGTATCCATTTTCCTACTCTATACACCTACCCATCTCATAGTGAATATATCTCTATTTTCCCATTCCATGTGATGCCCAAAAAGTGGCCTCAATATTATAATATGCTCATAAGCCCACACATATAATAAATTGGTGGCACCTAGTCCATCCCCATTCTTATCATGTGTGAACCTATATAGGTCCCTGTACAAATGGGCTAATACACACCATTCCCAAGCATATCTCATCCCATCCTCCTCTATACGATGAAAAATATCATGCATCTTATACAAGATGCCTACACCACCACCCTCTACTACAACTGAGGAAGCAATCACAATAGCAATAAATTTCTACAATCATGGAACCCCTGACCTTAGTATAGCATCTAAACTGATATGGAAATTAATCTAAACTCAGGTCCCTATGAATTACCGCCAAATGACCCTCATCTGTCTATGTGCATCATCTACAACCATCAACTGAACCCTCTCACCAATAACATGCAATCCTAATATGCAATATAAATCCTCCAAAGTCACAGTCATCTCTCTGGAAGGAAACCAAAATGTGCAAGTGTATACACACCACCTCCCACACAAAGTAATAATCATTGACATATTATGGGGTACATCTCCCATCCTCATTATGTGTTGTAATCCAGCACAATATAGTACATCCCACTCATCATCCAATAAACCCAATCCTAACAATGTGCTCAAATTACGACCACCATGGAACTCCTATGAACGAATATCCCTCTACAAAACACGATAAAATATTGAACGTAACATTAGTACCTTGTATAAATGTAAAAACACCTAACAAAACCATCAATAACCATAAATTATTACATTCACCATGTTCTAGGCTAAAATCAATCCTCCTAGGTCACCATTACCCAGGAGTAAGACGTGGGTGCCCAGAAGTAGGTCACTAGTGCCCATATCTTGAAACTAGCATCCCGAAGGTCATTAGCACCTTCACAACCCTTTCCCATGTTAGAAATGCCTAAAAACTCAAAAATAGAAATTTTGAATTTTTTTATGAAAAATAAATAAATTCAACATAATTTTTGAAAAAAAATCACAATCATAAGCTTAGTTGTCGTACATGACGCCACTGCTACCGCCACCATCTTGAATCAACTCAATTGTGGTGTTATCACTTATGGTATCTTCACACACTCAGAGCTCAAAATCACACCTATGTAATATTCAAATGAAACACATATTCATGTTTTAATATTACTATTTATAGTACCTTTCACTTGCCTACCTTGCTATCATCACTATTTACACTCATTCTCCTAACTAATACACATAACATGATTTCTATCATATATTGAGAATCACTACTATGATTCTTGTCTCATTTACTCCATTCTCTTCATAATTCCACTCACTATTGTATCAAACACATTCCACCATGTTATATTCTAGTCTTACACATCTGCATTTCGATATACACATAATTTTATAACATCTACTATATTGTTCTTCGATCACAATTACATTATCACACACTTATTTTCAGCTCAATGTTGTTTCTCATCATCACTTTTCCTTTCATCAAAATGGGGGCATATAATCAAGGTCATCCTATAACTCCCCTCACATCATTATACGATCATTCTACATTTCTAATTCATCATTATCAAAAAAAAATCTCGTACATCATGTGATATTTAACACCATTTTCTACCAATTCCCCCTAATGACCTAATATAGGGGCAACATGTGTAAAATATATCCATGATTAATCAATCACACAAATTCAAATATCAAAAAAAATATTCTACTATTTGAATCACATCAATCAATCGACACGACAGAACATACTTCACCACTTTCCCAGATGACCTAACATGGGAGGTCACTCTAAATTTTCTATCACTTGCAGATGACCTAACATGGAAGTTATACACATCATGGAAACACCCTTAGAGTGAGAATAATAATACGTTGTTTCCTTTCTGACACTTCTTTTATTTGCGTTTTTCACACTTTATTGAAATGTATCGAAATGAACTAAATTTGGTCTTTTTCCATCTGCAGCGGCTAGACCTTTTGAAGATGTAGTTAAAGTTGGAGGGTAAAACTAGACCTCTCTCCCTACACTCTTCCTCTGGCGGTAGGATGCCCAAATCCTTTAGTTTTTCACTTATAAAAAAATTAGGTTGGGAACTTATCACTCCCTGCCCCATTGAAATGTCCATCAACGACAAACATTGAAATCTCCAATCACTCAAAATATGAAAATCATCAATATCACTTAGTGATGCTCACAACGGTTCACCATCTCTCTTTATGCCACATGGATCAACATGTAAAATCCATGGTTCACCACGCTATATGTTCTTATTCTGCTCGTACTTCTACAATAGGGCTTCTCCAGACTTCTTTCTACGTATGTTACTTACTTCCTTTACACTACATGAATGTCATTCAAATATCATAAAGAGGGGGGAGAATGTAGACATAAAATCACGCACTTACTATTATTTACTATACCTACCAAGTATGTTGTTTTATATATGGATCTTGAGTAAGAAACTTATTCACTAATGAAAAACTTCCTAGTCCATCCAGTTGTGTTATTTGTTTATATTGCTATTTATCTTTCAAACTTATCACACATATACCCAGTTTTGGTCAGGTTATAGGGATCCCTTTCTATTAGTCTTCACACATTTTTCATCATTTGTCTCTAGACACTAGCACCCAGGATTGGACTTTAGTGTTGAAACACTCCTGTCCATCCTGGGTACCCGTGTCCTCTTTATATTTTTATCTTATTTTGAGATTTTAGGTTATTATTTTCAATTTTTTCCACTCATATCCTAGGGTACTAGTCAGAATTTCAGGTCATTAGTGTTGAAATTCAAGAAAGATATCCCTATATAAACACAACTTATATACAATTATAATGGCAGGTAATTTCTATCAAGGGCTATCAATCTACATATCAAAAGGGACTACATTTTGGGATTATTACTCTGCATACACACTGCATAGGAAGGGGAAGTTAATTTTTCCATCCACACATTTGCATTCAATCTAGTTGTCTACCCACTATCTTGGCATCATCGGTGCGACGGCAACCTAGGAGCACTATTACACACACAAACACATAGAACTACATTGGGTTTGAGATGTAGTGCAGTGCTCAGTCGTAAGTTCACTTATTTGACAATCGAGGACAGTCTAGACCCCTCATTTTGCATCTTTCTATTTTTAGGATTTGATGTATTTTTTAAGGTTTTGCAAGTAGGGTATTATTTATGTTGCAAATTTATATGTACTTCAGTGACATTCCAAGTCTGACATATAGAGTGATAAAAAACGAGCAAGTGTGAAACCCTAACAATGGTGATGAGAACCATAGGTTTTGACCTTTCCGGTAGACTCCAGAATGCCCCATAGAGGTCTAGGGCACCCGATAAACACCCTCTGCCCTTACGCCAGTGCACCTGTGTCCTGAGAATTCCCAACATATCTACAATTTTTTAGCAGTGGTATTGTGCATATTCTGAGTTGTTGTTTCATCAATTCATCTAGTCCAGACATACTTCGGGATAAGAAAAATCAAGCTTAAGTGCCTTATCCTTTTCAGTTTCTATCATAATTACATAAAATTAAATTTCCTATCATTTTCATTTCATTGTATATCATTATAGTAATCTTCTCAATTCATATTTCAGTAAAATCAAATTTAGATTTTATTGAATCAGGTAGGGCATGTGTACCTCCCAATGTTTATTGGGAACTTAATATTTGTTGTGCTTTCCAGTAATTATTTTTTTCGTTGTTACCAATTTCCTTGACACCTCCAAAAGTAAACCATCTATCATCTAAGTACCTTGGTAATAGGTAAGATGTGTCATGAAAGCCACTTACCCTGATGTAGGTGAAAGTTTTGAATTAGATGAAGTAAAATTTGTATTCAGTTATTAATTTTCTTGCTTGGGGAGATATCATGTTATATTTCGACTTTTTTTTTAACAATCATATAAGGGGACTAAAGAAAGTATCATGTACTAACCTAAAGTTGTAGATATAATTATCCAACTTCAGTTGTGGGTAGATATCATAAACTCTATAATTACCAAAATATTTCACTCTATCCAACCTAGGGAATTACTTATGGAAAGAAATGTTGTATACACTAAGTAAGAGGCTCATGTAAAATTCCATTTTCTTGGTAGATCCCTTCTCAATTTGCACTGTCCATTCTAAGCATTTTTTGGTGTATCTAGTCACTAATAATCTCTCCCCATTTAGATTTGTATCTTTCTAATAAGGATTATCTAAATGAATTTGAGCATCTAGTCATTATATGGATATGCAGACTCCTTTCCCATGACAATGTTTAGAAAAGTGATTATTTCTCCAATATCTTCCATAAAATTATCCCTATTCAATTTCATACGGGATCATAGCAAACAGAGATCCTTGGACTTTTCAAGACTAATTCTTGTTCAATATTTTGGAATAATTTACACTATTTTCATTATAATATTCTTCCACATTCTTAATGGAAATGTCTACCACTTCTAATGCATCAGGGATACCTAGAAATATCATCAAAATTTTAAATGGTTAAATATGTGACCAAAACATTACTTCCATCAATAACTTCCTTGGTTGTTGGGTTGTAATTTTGTGCACACACCCATACCAATTCTGGATACTAAGTATATGGGGGAAAGCTCAGCATGCTAGAGTGAGTCCCACTCCAATAAATCTTCCTCATTTTTTCATTCATGTCTATTTCACATGTAACCTTTGCCCAAATTCAAGCTATGTTTGCATGGCCCAGGTTAATGTTTGTGAATTTTTCCAAATCATAGAGTGAGGTGGGAGGTGGTATGGACACTCAGCCAATTGAATCTTCATGTTTTTAAGGTAAGGGGATGAAATATTCTATTAGAAGAGAGATTCATAACATTCTATATGTAACTAACCCTTTTGACAATGTCAAATTGATACACCATGATACCACAAATCATTCTTACAACAGTTGGTAACAGACTTTACCTATGCAAATATCCACCACAATTTTCCTTTAAGCTGAGAATAGTAATCAGAATGTCCTTCTAAGGTACAAAATATTTTCTTCACAATACAAATGCATGACTCTAGTCGTACTTCTCATCTTAGGGCTTTAAAGTGACTCTTTAAAACTAGTAAAAAAATGGAGGAAAAGTGAGATAGTTTTTTGTGAATTATCAGCCATATATTGCCTTACAGCATGTCTTTCATTAATGGCAGCACCTACTTTTATGAATTCTTTTTTCATGATCATCGATCTTTTAATTCTTGACTTTGAATATTCATCCTTACAAGTGAATAGATTGGGGACATTTTATTTTACTTAGATGAATTGTCTTTTTCTCATTGGATCTGGACTTTAAAATCATCTTACTTGCAAAATCTTTGCATGCCTAATTCTTCATGCTTAGTCACCTTTCTTGGGCATCACGGTTGTGTAAAAAATTTGCAAACTTACGAAAAATATGAAGATTGTAAAATTTTGAAATGCAAAGTCTGCTTTCCTTTCTAAAAGTATTGTGATACTGACACATGTCCATCCTTAACGGGTTGAGGGATGAAAAGTACAACTTGTAAGTCTTGCAAAAACTACAAAACTATGAACTGTGAAGCTAAGGAATCTATTTTCTTCATCTACCAGTACACTAGATTCTGCTAAGAATGTCCCATTCCATCAGATCATTAGGGATGAATTTGTAGTTTGCAAATCATGCAAAAATGTAAAGCTTATAAACTATAAAACTATAAAGGTGTATTTCCTCTGTGTAGTTCTAATATTGTGCCACGTGTCCCCCCCTTGTCATCAAGCCTTCAGGGACAAAAGTTTAGTTTGTAATTTTTACAATAACTACGAACAATGTGCAAAGCTACTAGCTGTCAAATCTACGAAGTTCTAATTTCTTCTCCATTATTTTTAGATCCGCTTGAATATTTCATTTCGCGTCCTCAGGGGATGAACTTACAACTTGTAGCTTTTGCATCAACTTTGAATTCTTCATAAAATTAAGCAGGTGAAGGAATATTCCCTTAATATTCCTTTCATGGGGTTCGGGCTTGTATTTTTAACTTGTAATTTTACAAAAACTATAAATTTAATTTAATGCCCCACTTTCCCTCCATACTTTGAATATTCCATTTTATGCGCTTCAGGGGTAGAAATGTAATTTTTAGATATGCAAAAATGTATACTTGTAAAACTGCAAAAGGATCAAGTCCTATACATGGATACCTCCAATTCAAACGTTTGATAAGAATATTGAGATTCAAAAATACCTCACCCACACCATTAAACTTGTAACTTTTTTAAAACACCAGGAAATCAAAGAAAACTGTTAAGATATTAGTGTAAAATCACATAATTAGTGTGGAGCAACGACACAATTACAAAATTTAGGCCCATGGGAACCACATAACAAGTTCATAAATTCACAGGAAAATTACGGAATCCTTCTAGTTTCTCAATATGCTCAGGGAAATTAACAAAAAAGTGCCAAGATTTCAACTAGACCAAATCATGCACCAATATTGGCTCTTTCTTAGGGATGAACACCCTTAAAGGGTGTCCTAGGGACCACATAAATTAATGGGAGGTAGACCATATTCCTATCTATTGGGAAATGATTCACATTAAAATAAACCTGGTTATTTACAAAATAGACCGTCATGAGCATGAGAAACCGACAAAAACTAATCACAAAGGATCAGAAGGAAATATAAAACAAAGTAAAGAACAAACCAAAAGGACCAACTATACATAAATACAAAAAGATACACTTAATATAGGAAATGATTGAGATGTATTCCATTAACATGCAATTCAAGTAACTCCCCATTCAAATCCTTTAAGAAAAAAATGTTTTCTCTAATCCCAACATCAATGGAATAAGTACCCATCCATAGGGCATTAAATTTCCCATAGTAGAACCAAATCACCAACTTGGAAAATTCTTGGGGTAACCTTCTTGTCAAATATCTTTTTAAGCCTTTCCTGAATTTAATGTGTCTCTGATTAGATTCTTTTCTATCCTCATAAAGCTCAATGATTTGGTTGATCTTTGTGACATAAGGATCAAATCCTTTCTCATCTCTTAATTTTTGCATAAAATGATAAGTTAATAACTACAAATGAAGAGGTAAGCCTTCCTAGGCCCCATACACAAAACCAAATTGACATCTTCTAGTGGATCTCTTTGGTGTGATTCTATCAACCCAGAAAGAAAAATTCAATTACTCACCTCAATTTATTTTATTAACCTCCAATTTTCCTCTAAGTATCTTAAAAAAAAATTATTTCTTGATTTAACTTTCCCATTTCCTTGAGGATTATAATTGAAAGCATAATTAAGATTTGTCCCATACTCTCCATATATTGGCATACAAGGTTTAGAAATGAAACGCATAACATTATCAGTAACTAATTTTATAGGGAGACCAAACATGCATATGATGTTATTTAATAAGAAGTCCACAACTACTTAATGTGTATCTTTCTTAGTAGGTATTTCTTCCACCCACTTGGTAAAACAATCAATGGAAACTAATATCCACTTATGTAAAACACTATATGCATCTGTCATTTCTCCAATTAAAGCTAACTCCCATTATTTAAAATGAGCTTCAACTGATATAGGTTGTAAGGGGAGAGATCCCAAAGCTTTCATCCTATTAGAGAAATGTTGACATTCCTTAAATTTCCTCATAATCTGAGCAATTTATTTGAACAAGGATGCCCACCAAAAACCTTCCCTAAGAATTTTATGAGAAATTACCTTTGCAGCATAATGACCACCACATACTTCTCCATAAAAGTCACTAACCAGATTAGGAATTTCTTCTTCAGTTATACATCTCAAGAGGAATCCTTTAGGATTTTTCCAAACCAAACCTCGGTCAGTCAACAGATACTTTCAAGAAACTAAATTTAGTGTTCTTATCTAATTTTTGTCTAAACCAAGAGAACAAATAAAAAAATTTAGGTAATAAATAATAGCCTTAAACTAAATAGAATATCATACCTTTTAGAAAGGATTCACAACACTACTAATAACATGGTTTACCTCCATAACTTTTAAGTTGGCCTTAACCATTAATTTTTATAAACCAAGGCCTCTTACAAACTTCATAGTTTCTATGTCCATGTCAAGCTCATGTATTTTGTTACCCATCTACATATTTTATTGGATACTTCCATTTGTGTTACATTATCATTAACAATGGCGTGTCACATGAAATATATGATCGTAGAACTTAGAATATAAGGTCTGAATATCTCTGTAGATCTTACCAAAGAAAAATAATTATTTTCCATTATAATATAATTGAACGTAGGACCTTGGAAGGCCTTTCTAAATAAGAAATTTGGATTTTAATTACCCTCATCATCCTTCTACAACAACACTGGTGATATGGTATGTACAGATAAAAAAGAGAAGATTTGGAACTCACTTTTGTAATCAGGATTGGATAAATCATGAGAAATATTTAGTGCATCCTTTATCCCTTTAAAATATTATACTGCCTCTGCCCCCTACCTGATAGTTTGATCCTTCTTCAACATACTTGTAATAGGAAAAGCGATCTTAGAAAATTTAGATACAAACCTGCTAACAACATTGATCTGACCAAATAAAAATCGTATAACTTTATTGTATTGGGGAATGAGTACCTTATTAATAGCTACAAATCACTCTAGATCAATAATTACTCCTTCACAAGACACAATGTTCCCCAAAAAATTGGTATTTTATACACCAAAGTGAAATTTCATGGGATTGAAAGAAATACTAAACTCCCTACATCTAATAATGATTTTCTCAAGATACTCCAACTGATCAAACCTTTTCTTGCACTAAATTTTAATGTCATCCTGATAAAACAAAATAAAATCATTAAGCAACCTAGAAAATTCCACATCCACCGCCCTACAAAAAGTAACACCAAAATTGATTAAACCAAATGGCATTCAAACATAAAAATAAGTTCCCAAAAGAGTGGTAAAAGTAGTTTTATATTGTTCATACTCCTTGACCACCATCTGATTGTATCATGAAAAACCATCCAAAGTTGAATGAATCTTAGACCATGCTACCCTTTACAATAGATTATCCATGTTAGGTAGAGGGTAGTTATCCTTTACAGAATATTTATTGAAATTTGTGAAATCAACACAGAGTCTGATGTCACCATTCTTTTTCCTGACTAGACACAAGTTATCAACCCAAGATGAATATTTGGTTGGTTAGATGATTCCCCTATCCTTGAATTTATTAATTTCATCTTGCATATTTGTGGTGAGAATTTGGTTTATTGGAATTGTTTTCTACCTTAGAGGATTGTTTTTAGGCTCCAATGGAATTACATTTTGATAAAAATATACCCTTGTTGCCCTATGTTTTTGCATGGGAAAAATTCACTTGAAAAAAATACAACCATACCCTAGTATCAAAAAAATTCTATGGTATACCTTTTCGAAAAAACCCTCCCAGATCATCCTATTCCCTATTTTGGGCCTACCATATCCATAAAATTTTCCATGTGTGTGTTTTACCCTTCCCCATATGTGATTTAGGGAGAAAAATATCAATTAATTACTTCAGAAGCAATGTCTCTGAAAGTGGATTTTCAAGCAAGCTAAGGAACAAATATAATCAGCCATTCTAAGACAAGTACATAATCTCTAGAGTAGTTTAAAATGACCATATTAATCAAGGATGTTTATTCATGAGATAATATCATTATGTAACCAATTTAGGAATATTATGGTAAGATTCAGAGGTTTAAGAACTAGTTAACCAAAAGCGGGTTTTTGAGGCTGAAGGAGCTTGCACCATAAAAGAGTACCTGAAGTTCAAGAGGGGATTACAAGAGACCTAGAATGATTTACAAGAAAAAAAATATTAATAGAAATATTTTTTATTCGTCTACATGGTGGAAAAAACATATCCATCCTAAACCACATACATTTTTCTAGGCAACTCATTCTTTCCATGCATAACTAGCAATCCTGAGAAAATAGGATTTTTTGAGAGTGTTTTAGGCATAATAAAGGAATTATGTCAATTCCAATACTTCCTAAAATTAATTTTACATGCAAATTGATATAAATAAGTGTGAAAAAAGTCATCTGGAAGCTCAAGTTATGTCTGTTTCAGGTCTCTTCCCAAGGTACCATGTTTCAGCAGTTAGTCAAAATTTTGAAGGACACATGTCAGTATGGCACTAAAACACACTTTTTTTCCCCCATTATCCCTATACAAGGGGAAAAAGGAAAACAAAAATGGTGCCCCTCCTCCCATATAGCCCATGGACATGTAATATAACCTTAGCGACTCGATTTAGCTCCTGGGTGCTCATTTTCTAGCTCTCTCATCTTCCCATGCATGAATGACAAGTGTCAACCTAGAGTGAGGGTGACATTATTTTCCCCCATTTTCCCTTTACAAGGGGATAAGGGGGATAAAAAAATTCTCCCCCCTCCTTACTCCCTTCAAGTTCTTCATATGATAAAAAAGTAACTCCTGGGTGTTTGATTTCAGCCCCATCCTCCATTCCTTTCCTCGTGTCCATGAGTGCCAAGTGGAAGCTTGAGGTGAGGGTTACATTTTGTTACCCCATTGTACCTTTACAAATGGAAAAATGGGGGAAAAATTCACTCCCTCTCCCTTAAGGTATCCAAACATATAAATATCCAAACTTAGCCATTTTTGTCATTCCCCCCACATTGCTCCATTTTTACCCAGAACTCTGGAAAATATTTTCTAGGTTCCTCCTAAATTTTTTCTCTCTTACATTAATTCCATTACTCCTCCATGATCTTAGAAAAATTATTTTTCAAATAAAATCACAAAAATCCATGCTTCAGGATTCATTTTTCTCCAGAATGAAGGTGTGCACAGGAAACTAAAAAACTTCATAACTAAAAAACAAGGGCACAGTTTGATCTCATTTTTTTGCATTCCTATACATTTTCAGAAGCCATAAAAACAAAAGTGGTGGATTTCACATGCACTATGAGAATTTGGAAATGAGAAAACCCTCATTTCCCAACACCAAAATTTAAAAATTTAATAACTTTTGTTCCAGAGACCGGGTTTAGCCGAAACTTCAGAGGTGTAACAAAGACAAAAACCCATATAGAAAAAGTTTATTTTATCATAATATTAGGTGGGAAAGAAAAATTGTAAAAAGATCAGAGAATCCATTAATGGCTGTCATGGCAGCTTTAGTCCTGAAGGCCTCATTAGGAAAAATTTATTTTTCAAATTCCCTAGGTTCTAGTAGGTGAAATCTATTGAAAATTTGACCAAAGCATGTAAAAAATTATGTAAATTTATGCAGTTGGTTCCATTCTAATCTGACACCAAGAAGGCCATTTTCTATTTTTAGTAAGTATTTATAAGATAGCCTACTAAAAATAGTAATTCTGAGAAAAATGTGCATTCACACTCTTCATTCCATTCCCACATGACCGAGACACTTGAAAATTGGAAAAATTGACATAAATGGTAAAAATGGCTAGAATGGGTACTCACATTGGACATATTAAAAATATTAAATGGGAAAAGGAAGTTGAAATTGGTAAAATTTAAGCACTTTGTGCCTCCCTAATTTGTCCAAGTACTCACACAAGCTTCTCGCTTAGGTCTCAAGTAGATTACCACATTCCCTAAGGAGATGAACGTAAAACATCAAAATGAAGAAATAATCAATTATGCATCAAAGGGAATTTCAAGTGTCTTCAGGATCAAATGGTTTTCTTGATAAGGGGAGTTATCTCTCAGATTTCTCAATGGTATTCATCTCAACTTTTTATCATTTCTCAGTGTTTCCAGGAAAGATAAAAAATCCTATCATTTCAAGTATTTTCAAAGGGAAAAGTGTTTCAAGTGAATTTCCCTTCAATGTAGTATTGTTTGCAGGGTCATCAGTATCTAGAGTAACATCTTCAAACATCCTCGAAGTGATGTAATAATCATTATTGAATTGTTCAAGAAATTGTATCAAGCCTTAATCCATATTCATAATTGATCAAAAGGAGTGGAAAGTTTTCGTGGATTGTCTAGGAAGGATTTTTCTCATGGTTCAAAGGTCTAGAGTTGATCATTGCATTGGAGCATTTCACCAATTCATCGGTGGAGTTGATATTCATTGGAGATGGATTATTCTTCATCCACACTTTAGAGAATCTATTTTTATATCCTTCTCTCTTTCTCCCTCTTCCTTCTCTCTCCTTTATAATTCTTCATTCAACTTTGTCATTTTATTTTGTCCTATTCACTCAAGTGACCTATTTTAAAATTATAAAAGTATTTTCTCAAAATTATAAGAGAATTACTTAATTTATCTTTTCTAATGGAAAATCAAAGGTCAGAAGTGGAATATGGAATGCAGAGAGTCATGTGAGGGAGGTGAGAATACAATTTGCATTGCTATAAATTGGAATAGCATATCCATTCCAAAGGATCATACATTTTGAAATACTTCCACTCTATAGCAAGTGTGGATTGTAGTTGAAATTTATATCAATGCACAAGAAATAAGAGATACATTTCTTCCATTTCACTTCCTCATATATTATTCTATTCCTCTCATTATAAAAATTTATGAATGTCAATAAATAAGAAAATATTTTGTTGCTTTTATCAATGAAGAGATTAATAACATTGTGTGTTCGTGGTCTCATCTTGTCTTGATATCAGTGACAATGTTGTTTTTTTTTATATATTGAATGTTAAACAAATTTGGTTAGTGGGTGTGAAATCTGCAGTTGGCCTGCTCATGGTAGTGAATTTCCTTCCCTAATTTTTCTCCTTCTCCTTCACCACTGTGATTTCCTCCCTTGTAACCTTGTAAAAACATATTTCCACAGGTTCATTGGAGTGTCCCTATATGATACCCAACCCTTTGGGTCAACCCTCAATAGTATATAGGATCAGATCAACAATAATGGGATCTATACAATTCAATGCAATGGGCCATAACCTCGTGAACATTGGTGGAGATACCTAATTTTCCCAACTAACAAATTTTGTCACCAAAAATCCTATAAACCTTTAATTTTGAATATGAGCAAGCCAAAAATTATTGATATTTATTCAAAATTTTGGTATAGGTATAATTTTCATATTCACTTGAATTTCCACCCAACCAAACTTTCTTGGGATATTTTTCAGTACCCAAGTTACATTCAGTCACATCTCTTATCCTGGGGCTATATTTATTCATTACTCTGTTAGAAATATCAAAGGAAGATTCAAGGCTAACTAACCCTCTTGGAATTGTGTTTGTCTTTAACTTAATTATTTCTTTTCCAAAGAGTTTATGTTCTTTTATATGTTTCCATCATGGGCTATATATCAATAAAATAAGTAGAGAACTCAAATTCACAATTTAGGAATTTCATGATGTGACTGTTATCATCAAATACTTTCCAATGCTCAATATTATCCCATATAGAATGCCTAACTAGCATTTTAACTTCAAATTGGAAACATGGGTTCACAACATCATTTTCATATTGTGAGGCTAGCACTTTTAGCCTATCTATAGTTATATTTTGAATCCTTTCATAATACACAATATTAAAGGAATCAAACATTTAAATTAAGTCCCAAGATGCATTCCTATATTGCTTCAATATTTGAATTTTGGTTATATATATATATATTTCTAATTTATTTCACAACTAACTTAGAATCCCCTTTGATGATTAAATTTTTAATTCCATACCTCCAAGTTATCCTAAAGCCAAGCATGAGTACCTCATATTATGTAATGTTGTTAGTGCAGCCAAAACACAACTTAACGGAAAAATTGAAGGATCCTTTTTCAGAGGAATAAAACATCGCACCAACCTCATTACCCGAAATAGACCATACTTCATCAAAACACATAATCCAAAGAGTGTTAGGGTCTTCTACATGTGTGTCATGTCAACGAAATGGTCAGCAAAATCAATATTGACAACAAAATTTCCCAAATCCATATATGTGTAAAGAACTTTATAAGATGCATTCATAGGATCTTCAATCAAATATATCAACTTCTCTTATTTTTGTAGTTTTTCCAATCTTCCTTCCAAAGGAATAGTATTAATGATAAATCCATTTGCAAACTACCCCCACACTAGTAGCACATTTGATGGATAATAAAATTTCCCATTTAGTAGGACAATCAACCACAACAACATTTATGGTTGCGTTCTTACCAGGATGAGTAGTTAATTGTACAACTAAGCCCTTAACACAACCAAGTACTGGTACTTCTCTTGAGTCTGTATAAAATCTCCCATAAGAAATATATATTCTTATTATGAGTTCATTCATAACTATTAATGGCATAATATTACAAGATGCACCAGAATCAAACATATAATTGTGCAAGATCCAACCATTAATTAACAATGGATTAAGATCTAGTTGGATCTCAACTGAGAATGTACACAAGTAAACTTCAGGGGGGGTTCAATAATTTCTTGATATTCTTCAATTTCATTCTCAACAGCAAGGGGTTGGTTAACTTCATTTGTAGTTGTATTGTCAGATAAACCTTAGTAATCAAAGGATCGATGCCCATGCTTGGGGATTCTAAGAAATTCTATCAGAGAAACAATGATTTTTAATTGGCTTAACATCTAGGCCATGTCATAAACATTTTACTTAGGCATAGATATATTAGGAGGAAAAGTGAACACATTTTCAAATGATATACATGCTTTCAAAATAGAGATGATAAAATGGATATTAGGATCATGTTCTTTAACATGTATATTACATGGTTAAGGTTTTCTAGGATTACTACTAGAATATTTTGGAACATTAATCAATAAGGGAATTTACCATGGATGCTAAAACCTTAGAATTTTTTAGGGGTATATTTACTTTTATCCCTACCTTTTAGATTAGTAGAAGATCCTTATCCTTGGGTAGGGCCCCTTTGTTTTTTACTTCGCAAGTTATAGTCCTTTTCTTGAACTACTATTGCATTGATCAATAACTACCTATACTCTACTGAAGGAAATCACCCATCATATTTATTGATCATTAAAGTTCTTAAGTATTCAAAGTCGTGATTAAGAAGATCAAAATATTGAGTCATATTAATTTCAAAATCAAATTCAGTGGGATAATAACATAGCTTACCCACAACTATCCAAAATTCATCCAAATTCTTGGCACATAAGAGGCCTATGAAGGTAGTTACACCTTCAAGGTCCAGGAGCTCTTCAAACAGAAATACATCATCAAAGAACATGGGGCATGGGAATATGATGACTCCTCAACATATACTACCAAGGCCACTTGTTCACAAGGAGCATGCGGCAAGAAGCATATTTCACACCACTCAATAAGGGGAGCTTCATCTATTGCTAACACCCAAGAACTTACAGGATTAGGGACCCCTTTAATGTCTCTAAATTTTTGTTTCCTACTATCCTGTCCCATAGGTTTCTTTCCTCTATTATCCCCTCTAATATGAGGTGAAGGTTGGTTTTGATTCTAATTTAGAGGGCCCATGGAAATTCCCTTTTCTTCTCTAGCTAACTTATAAGATATCTCTTTAATATCACTAACTAGAGTATTTATTGTCTCTTCTAAATCAGATGGTTTACCAGTTTGTTGATTTTTAGGGTTCACCAACTTGACACATTCACTTTTAGGAGGTTTAACAGTAACCTTGAAATTATTCTTAATTTGTATGGCCATGGAAAAATATTTCCTAATATTAACAGGGGTCCTTATACCTTAGGTAATAATATTCCTTTTTTAGCAAAATCATAACAATATTTTATTAAACAAAAATCATTACTCGGCATAATAGTAGATGGAAGTATCATCACTGTCTTATTGAACATGGTATTGAAGTCTTGCAAACAATCATTAGGATTCTTCTTGATATTATAAAATTCAAACAAAATAAACCTAATATTTATTCTATCACCATTAAATTCTAAATGCATTCATCATCTCCTCCTAAGATTTAATACTATCACGAGGTAATGCATTGAACCATTATATAGCATCTTCTTTCAGAGTATGCAAAAATAACTTCAAGTAATAATCCTCATAATCAATCTCATAATCATGAAGAGAAGATTCTAATGGTTGGCTTCCTGAAAGAAACACGCATTGGTGGAAAGGGCTCAACAATGGCACAAGGACCCATGATGACTTATTTTAATGACCCAAAAAAGGTCCTACATGTACATTTCTAGAGCACAGTGCCCATAGACCAACTCTTTTATTGGTCATCATTTGAGAAAGATAGTGTGTGCACATGCACAAGGAAAATGTTTCCATGGACCTTTGTATCCCATTTATATGAGCCTGAATTTGAAGTTGGTGCGGATGTAGTGATAGAAACATAGAACCCTAATGAGGTAAATCCTATTGTGGATACTCAGTGGCTAATGGATGATCAATCTTGTAATGCACTCAACAAGGTATCAATAGAAGTGGAGGAAAGGTTATTCAGGAGGAATAATATAATCATAACATTGGAGGAGGAATTGGAGGAAAATAATAAGGAGATAAAAGGGAAGGATTATATAATTACACAGTTAAAGGCTGAGTTGAGAGAGGAAAAGGAAAGAGTGCACGAAGCCTACAAGGAAACATATACTATCTCAGAATCCATTATTTTGGGGTGCCCAGACTTATCCCCCCTAAATAGAAGTATGAGTCAGCTTTCCACTTCTTGGAGGATTTTACACGCTTGATCACAATTGAGAAATAACCACTTGCGCTAGAGTCAGAAGGAGAAATTTTAGCATGACAAAGAGAACATGAGAAGTTGAAAATTGGGGATACCATAACTCGGTACTCTGAGATCCTTGCCTCTATAAAAACCATAGTGCACATGGCCAAAGTTTTCTATGAAAACTATGGAGACAGGGTCAGAGTGGCAAGTGTATTTGTTACTACCCATGAGGAATACCAAAAGGAGTTATAGGAAAAGTACAAGAATAATAGGGCAGAATGGGACAAGATCATAGAGGAAGTCAAGAAGAAGTCCAAGGCAATCAAAGACTTAAGGGTACCGATTAAAAATAAAGTGAAAGAATTATATCCCTAGGTTACATAAAGGATGGATGCACTAAGCAACTTTAGCATGTAGATGGAAAATATTTTTCATACACTGAAGGCTAAAGTTGAGGAATTATCATTTGATGAATTCAACGCAATGATAGGAGATTTATTTCAACAAGTGAAAATTAAGGTGGATGCCTAGAATAAAATTGAAGCATCCTTAAACAAAGACTTCCCAATCCTTGTACAATAGTAGAAAATTCTTTTGTTCTTTAGTGCAAGCCGGGTACAGGTTATTCTTTCCCTCCATTATTTATTATTTGATGGGGATCATATTGTTTTCTGAGAATGGACACATGTTTAGTTTGGGGTGATGTTGAGCTTGGAAAATGAATAATTCCTAAAGTAGAAGATGAGCGCACGTGGAAGGAGCTATTGAGAAAATTTTGTAAGTGAACACACGAGAGGATAGATAGGTTTTCACGTTGGAACAGGAAAGGGTTTAAGGTTTTAAGGAATCATCCATATTTCAGCTAAAGGTTATACCATGCAAAACATGTGAAAGTACAGATAAGCGTGATGATGAAAAGGTTATTACATGAATATTTGAAGCTCAAGAAAAGAATATTCCATGGAATCATTATGGTTACAGGCTGTAAAGTAAATTTTGTTATGGATAGCTAGCATTTGCATAGCTTGGACACTTGAGTATACCCAAATATGATGACATTTTGCATGTGGGCTAACTTATGGAATGATGATTAGGTGAGCTCCTATCCTATTTAAGGAGGCATTTGGATCTAGACAAGGGTATTAGTGTTATGTGTTAGAGGTTGGAGTTCGAGTATGTGTGCATATGCATGGTGAATAATATGTAATGGTTCTAAGGGGGTACTATAGAGTTTCTAGATCAGAGCCATGGGGAGGGTAGAATGCTAATGGTAGAATGATGTACCGATCTATTACTGAACCTTTCTAATGTAATATGGCTACTGTAAACACTTGTTAATCAATATATGACAGTTTATTCTATATATTTGTTTATAATTGGCTCAAACCCTAGTGTATTTCATGTTATTCATGGTTCAAATTTGGTTCTCTTATGTTTTTGTAATGTTTACATTTATATCATGGTGTATCTATGTTAAATCTAGTTTTTTTACTCTGTGGTAGAATAAATGCTTGTATTTCTATTTCTGCAAACATTCCTCCATTAATAGAGAAGAATTATTACAAATCTAACATAAAGGAGGGGCTCGGCACCTGTGCATGCCTCAGGTGAGTGCCTAGCTTATGTTGGATGAAAAGTCAGTGCGCTTGGGATTTAAATGGACCAGGGGAACGAGACTACACATATCGATCAAGGAGGATTCCTTGGATCACTGAAATTGATCCAAAGTACTATATTTCATCTAATATAGATGCAATAATCTTAGGAAAAAAATATTATAACAAACTTAGATATCTTACCAAGTTACCCTTTATTCCATTGTCCCAGTAAACTGATTTTATTTCCACAAGATGAAATCACTTAGTGTATTTCAAAAATCAGTATGTGAGTACTTGATGATAAATCAACATAAGTACAACATTACCTTAAGAATAATTGATAATCATATTTCATAGATGTTTGATATCATTATATCAAACAAGATCAACTAGTTCAAAAGAGCAAAAAAAACTTAGAATGAAAATCACATGTCAAGGTTTACAAACCTCATTTAGAGAAGCAAGTACATATATCAACATAGCGGGGCATTACAGGTTCAGTTAGTTGATTATTGTAAAATAAGTTATTTCAATGTAATTACAAATTCATGGGAAAACTTTATTGTGTAACTTGTAACATTGTACCCAATTGAAGGGAAGGAGCAAGGGCCACTCCTCCCCAACAAGAAGAGATAATTTACTATTATTTTGTATTCATCTAAATTTACAACATTGCATTATTTTTAGTTCCTTTCATTTTATCTTTGATAAGTCTTTTTTGTCAATTCATTCCATTTCCAAATTGTAATTAGTATCATATTCAATTGATTTTTTTGTTAAGCACATACTAAGAACAATTCTAAATGTTCCCTTTGTTGCAAACATCCATAGACACCTCCCTGGACTGAAAAACATATTATAAATAAAGTGTAAGTATTAACGACGGTCATCACTGGTACCTATAAATCTTGTAAATTTACACCATTTACTAGTACCTATAATGTCTTTCCTTGGCCTTTTTGTCCTCCCCCTTTCCTAACTCTCCATAGTAGTGTACCCCGTACTACTACTAATATGCATACTACCATAACTACCTGAGGGATGGTCACATGAAGAGTTACTATAGATGTGTATCACACTACATACTCCACTAATAAACCAATTTCCCTGATGTCTGCTTGTTAATCTTATATATGTGGTAATACTCCTCTAAAAATTTCCCTCTCTATGCTCAACTTGATCCATGGCCCAAGATCTACCATCTTTCATGCTACCCGCATATATCACTACTCTCTGGTAGGAATATCATGTGTGACTCCAAGCTACTACATGACCCTATTAGGTCTATACTACTTAATGATGTATGCTTGACTCGTAATGATGTAATGATCTATCTCCACTATCCCTAACTATGCAGCATTTGTATCCCATCTACATCATCTCTATGACCTTCATGTAATCAACCACAACTACATGTCATCCATCACTAATTTATAGAATCCTAATTCTCCTCACTAACCTCTGTGACCATCACCTAATATCTCTCATCCACAGATCAATAGATCATCTTTTTTTCTATCTTTAAGTGCATCCATCGGATGACCTATCATGATATGGTCTCACACCCAAATCTATAATACTATTGATGGAAACAAATTCCTTTTACTCATATACACAACCATATGCATGTTTATGTATAAATGGGATAATATGCATGCCCCCTATATAAAAACTATCACTAAGTCCATTGGCTCCACTACAATTATAATCAATCAAAGCTTCAAAAATCTCCTAGTACTATTAGCCAAAAATTATCCATTGATAAGAGATATCAGGTAAATTAGAATTCATGTTAACATGTCATCCTCCAAACACTATACAAAGGTGCATCACTATACCCTCTCCATGAATACAATCTACTTAAAACAATAGTTGTTTCTATGCTAATATGCATGTTGCACTCCTCTCCCACTAAATCAAATGACCCTATATCAACACCCTCAATATGCGGTATACACGCTTTAGTGTCACCAACATCTACCCAATAGGAAATCTGAATGTTTGTGACTCATTATGCCATCATGTTACTAATGCAGTATATAAGCAATAATGTAATCTGGTTTCTATCATCTATGTTATGTATTCCAATCTTAACGCCTTCAATATCACCCATAATCCTCTCCACTTAAACCTCATCATTCTTCTCTTGAATGATCACAATCATCCATGTCTCTATCTCATGTCCAAGGAATATAATATCTCCCACACACATCTCACTACTTCATTAATTCTTTACAAATCATTTTTATCCTCATTTTGTATTCTACATTTCATATATTCCTTTTACTTTACGTTGTGCACCTAAGTTTATGCCAACTCTCAATTTTCAAACTAGCACATTCTTCACAATGCTAACACACACAATTCTAGTATGTGTATTATCATGGTATAAAAATAAAAACCATTATAACACATCCATTATGATAATGTGTGTATGTATACGTAGATGTACTTACTTTCACCCTTTTATAGGAAAGGCTACACTAGCACACTTTGTGGGCTATGCTAATGCATCTACTTCCATGTGCTAGATTTACTTTTCCACTTTCAACTACATATAATAAATAATAAATGCACCTAATAACTTAATTTTTTGTGTACTTACTGAACCATCATCTTCAACAGCCCACCCAAAATCTCAAGTATGATCTACACAATGAACACATGGTGGATATTACATTATCTCTCCCATAATCCAAAGCTCTAACATATCTCTGGGGCACAAAATAATATAATATAAAAAATGATTAATAAGGTTTTAACCCCTCCCACCCTTCTATTTATATAGTTCTTATAAAACCTAATTTCTATTTAAACCCTAATTTTGGCCTTTGCACTCTCAAAACTCATCTTCTACGCCTTTATTCCCATGTTATCCATGGATCTTTCTCTCTTCATATCAAGGATATGTCAACTTCTTTTTTGCATCACCCACCCACTCAAGGAGGCACTACTTTAGTACCATATTTAACTCGCTAGGGCATCCAAATAGTTCACCAAGGTAAATTAGGAAATCCACCATACTTCTTTATAATTTTTCACCAATCTACACATTTATACTATCTTTAAAGGTATATTACTTCATAATAACACTTTAAGGAGAGGAAAATGTAGAAACCCTCAAAAATCACATTATGCATTCTAAACCTTCAAACAAAAATTAATTACTTCACATTACATTACAACCATTTTTTGACCAATTTTGATACATTCCATTATTTTATGACCTTTAATAGCATTTTAAAACATTTTCTTGCAATTCCCCTAGTTATTCTTATCTCTGACACATGGTCTTTAATTATTAAATATTCATGTTATGGACCCTATTACACTCATATTATCCTATCAATCTTATTATTCATCCTCTATCCCTTTAGCTAATTTCATAATTAATTAAATCCTACATATATCCATTTCCACCTCGCCTCTTATCCACTTTCACTTCACTAATGAACATCTCAAGTTAACTAAAGTAAAAAATTAATTAAAGATACAATCATTAATTATATGTAAGAGGAAAAGTTTAAATTAAATAAAATCTTGCATTTGAGTTAACTAAACATATCCCATGAAGCATGACAATCCAAAATTCAATAAAATCTCTTAAAAGCTAAAAATCGTGTCACTTTTTGGGTGAATAAAACAAAATACATGAATTTAATATTTCAATGCAAAAGCTCAAAATATTCAAAATACATTCCACCTTTTCCAACTCAAAGATAGCTCATTCAATCAAACTAAAAATAGTAGCTCATCTTTCTAATCAACTTGGAAGCTCAAAAAAATATCTTTAATCATGCTTTAGTTACCTTCAGATTAGATAAATCAATAAAAAATCAACGATTTACTATTCTCTTCCCTCATTTATAAATAACCACTCATTCCTCTTCAATTATCATCTTTAGAATATTTCATATTTAAATCGTTATTGTATCAAATTTCTATTCAATTATATATGTTATTACATTGTCTAGTTGATCACGAATCTATCATCAAAATCAGTCATTCAATCAATTTTCTCGTAGAGTAAATCTACTTCCATTCGGAACATATTTGGAGCATATAAAAAATATTGATCAAGAGATTAAAAAATCTTGGTAATTCATTCTAAGCTCCAACAATCTCATCCGAGGTTGTAAGGAGATACAAAGAAGGATCATTTTTGCACTATTGTGTTGTTTTATTTTATCATGTAGTATTTCTCTATATATAGATGTAATTTATTACCCCTTTATAATTCACTTGAATACTCCAAAATTTGAGCTATACAATAACAAAGGAGATCCATCTCACCACCTTCAATCATTTTATGTTCTTTCTTAGAAAGTGAACATGATGATAAATTATGACCAAGTTATTTCCTATAAATATGTTCTTCACATGTTCATCCCACATATTATAAGGGGGGAATATAGTTTGATCTAAATTCTTTATGAAACTTCATTGCTTCTACATATGGAAGAATCTACATAATGATACAAAACATATTGTATTTCATCTCATGGTGAGAAAAATTCACATGGATTTATATGATACATATATTTCAAGATATCACTTTCATATATATTTATTCATGATGTTTGATACAACTAGGTATATTCATTCCTTAGTAGTTACTCATTATGAGATTATATGTTATGGATTTTAGAAACCACTATGCAATAAAATAAATATAAAATGGAATTCAAGTGGAGATCTAATTAGCTAAATGGAACACAAAAAAAAAAGACTTTATATTTATCCTAGGAAAACCCTTTCAGTAAAAAACTGATTCAAAATATTGCTTATTATATTAACTAAAACCAAATTAAAAATAAAATATAAAGAATTCAATGCATTATAACAAGACTTATATAAACACTCAACCATCTCTTCAGCATGCATCTTTCCACCAATAACCTAGAGTGACTTATAATTTCTAGATTTATACTGGTCCTACAAACTTCTAACTAACCTCTCACATAGAGAAAATCCACCTATATAGCTACACACCACGTTGAAAATAAATTTCTTTGGATACAAGTAAATATATTGATAAAACATCAAAATAAGGATTAATTTTGATTCATTTTTTACCATAGAAATCACAATTAACTGACTAAAAAGTGTCAGTCCTTCCACCCCTAGTCTAATTCAACATATGGAGATTGAGATACATATTCCAATAATATCCCACTTGTTGAATAGTTTCCATAAAGGATACCATAAACCCATTCTTTAGCATCTCAAGTTTGTTAAGCTCATTTCTTCCTTACACCAAGTAAACTTCTTACCACACACTTTGTTTGCCGATTAATTTTATACATTACCCTTTTTCTACACCTTATATAACATTACCTTCTTCTCCTCCACCATTTCCATTACAAAATTATATTACACATCAATTTTCTTTTTCTGAGAGTGATACTTAGGGTTATTTGGAGGAAAAAACATACTCTTTAAGTCAAAACCTATCCTTATAGCCTTTTGAATGAACCCAACCAATGAACATAAAATTTAAATCCATACCAATTCCTTTCACACTTGTTTAAATAATATATATTCAACCTCTATGGTGTATATAAAAATAATTTTTTAATTCTTTTCTATCCATCTTAGTGCTCTATCGAACAAGTTACAAATGTACCCACTACTATATCTTCACATATCCATATTTACATCTCTATCGAAACCAAAAAATCCACGTAGACTCTTATTATTTATTACACAAATATCTTTCCATGAAGATTACTTTCCTTGATAAAAAAATATCATGGTAAAAAGTTCTCCACAAATATTTGAAGATTCACTTGACTTTGATTCATTTCTCCATACTCATATTGGATATATATGCTAACAACTCCCACTATACATATAATTCCAGGTCTTGTGCAAACCATTGCATATATCATGTTTCCCACTGTACTTGAATATGGAACCAGATTCATGTCTTTGAACTCCTCTTATTTATTTTCACATAGTTACTTTGATTGATAAAAATATTTATATTTGTATGATCCCTTTTGATATCCATTGCAAAAAATTAGTTTTTTAGCACATATATCCTTCATGTTAAACTACATAGATAATTGATATTTATATTCACACGATCCCTTTTGATTTCCTTTCCTGAAATTAGTTTTATAAAACAAATATCCTTCATGTTTAACTACATAGATAGTTTTTCCTTCACTTGTTTGATCATTTAGTTATTGCTTCCTACCAAAATTCAATATATATAGATCATTATGATGAAAAACATGTTGGTGCCCAAATCTAGGCCCCTGGATTAAGCTGGTATTTTTCCTAGACTCTTTGTAAATGTAACTATACTGCGTGCTTCATATTGTTCCCCTTGCTTCAAAGTTCAGTCTGAGTAAAAGATAATTATCAATTTGTAATAAATTTTGTTCCTTGTCAAGATAAAAAGAAACATGGCAGAATTAAAGATGGACCTAAACATTCAATCCTAAAAATATTACAGTGCACTAACTTGGTAATCCACAGAATGAAGAACTTAATGTTCCATTGATTTCTCCAAACTGTGAAAGGATAAAGATCATATCATGACCAAGGTAGAAGTATAGAATGAATTATAGTCATTCAAATTGACTTAGTCTCACAAGTTTAAGTAAAATAGGATACCTTGGGATGACTGACTACAAGAAATGAGGTATTGTGGTTAGATAAAAAAACCATGGCATAATGGTTTAGTGTTCTTTGGGTTTTTTCAAAAGGGTTGGCACTTCATAGATTCCAAAATCCACAGGACACCGAGAGGTCTTCTAAAAGCCACGGGAAACCCAGAGGTCTGCCAAAATCTGTGGGACACTCATAAGTCTTCCAAAATCCATGGGACACATAGAATTCCACCAAAGGCCATGGAACATGAAAGATAACTAGAAATACCATGAGTAATAGTGGAACACTCGTAAAGCCACGAAACATGTATAGAAAGAACATTTTTCATTGGTAAATGACAGAACCACATCTAGAAGTATAAACTATATATTTTTCACATGTGGAAATGAAATCATAGAACCGATCCCAAAATAGTAACCAAAAATGAGCTATTTTTAGTTAGAAAAAGTAAAATTCTTACTTTGATTAAAGATCTTTCTATTAGAACAATGTGGTGATTCACTTGCTATTTTGGGGGGAAGTAAGAAGACATAAAATTTTTATAAATATGGGGGCTTTTCCTCATATCAAAAGGAGTTAATTTTGTTATTTTTTATCAAACTAGGATTAGTTTTTTCATTTCTGAAAAAGGTTGAGATATATAATTATGAATATTGCATGTTTCCTTTGTGAAATGCATACAAATTTTAGTTTCCCAAAATTTTGCGTCAAGGTGGTTACAATGTACAACCATTTACAAAATTTGAAAGAATTTTCTTGATGTTACATTCTTAAGAAATTCAAGAGCTGAATGAAATATGTCCATCTTTTGAGTTTAATTTATGTGTTCTATGTTTTGTATGTTGAATTGCTAATTGATGAGTTATATTTTATGCTCTATTTCGGTGTTTGTTGCTTCTCTTTATATTAGACTAGATCATTCCTCAATGATTTTTATTTGGTCATTAATTCAATATTATGGTGTGATAATTTACTATGCAATATTGGACATAATTATAAAATCCTTACTATAGCCAATTTGTCGAAGTGATTTATGTTATCCTTTGAGTGTATCTTGAGAATATGAGAGTAGAAGCAGTAAATAATTTTTGAGAATACTTGCATGAGCTCTTGTGTCAAGTATTTTAGAGATTGTGCTGAAAATTTTTCATTTGTTGGATATCAATATATACAAGTATTTATTAGTAGAAATTGTCACTACTTAATCCAGTTTTCTGTACTTTCCAAAATTACCGGCTTCTTTAAGTGTTAAATTGTCATCATATAAATCCACCCTTTATGAAGTTACAAATACCATAATTGATCTCACCCCTTAATATTAAATTTCATTTTTCCATTTACTACTTTTTTTCTCTAAATATCATTAAAGGTTCCTTCTAGCCTTAATTCTATTGTTGAGAGAATGTAGGAGCAACCAAACTTTATTGTCTATAGTAACCTATATTTGGTGTAATAAGCATATGTAAAATATTTTTTGAAAACTCATGATATCGAGTGTTGTATTCATGGATATGTTTATCCTAGATTGATCCATCATTGAAACATATCAAATAGTAATAAATAAT
Source organism: Taxus chinensis (assembly GCA_019776745.2). Classification (NCBI taxonomy): domain Eukaryota; kingdom Viridiplantae; phylum Streptophyta; class Pinopsida; order Cupressales; family Taxaceae; genus Taxus; species Taxus chinensis. Next base: position 508,885,599 of record CM034154.1, read on the forward strand.
TCATCTCCCCCTCTGCATTCAGGTTACCCTGGGGGTTCTCTCACCCTCGTTCAAGGAAGGACCAAAAGTAAATAGGATAATTCCATCCCCTTATTACGTGCCCCTTAATAACCTCAAAACTTAATCCTAAGTAATTTATAGAACCCTCCCAGCTTTAGAACAACATATCACCTGGTATACCACCATCCAAGCATTCCCCCTTCCTAAGAGAGGTGTTGTTAGGATGCCGAGGGTGTATAATTGAGGGCCAACAAAACCTACTACCTTATTTCTTGAATTAAATATAATGATTTTCCTTACTCATTTTAAGGACAAGTTTACATGCATACCTATTAGAATTATAACTCCTCATTATTGATGATTGTTTGAGGAAATATAAGGACTTCTTCAGGTGAAAAACCAAGTTCTCTTTCCCATTTAATACAATACTATCAAGATACATCATGTAAATTTATTCTTCAATATCTCCATACATAAAAATTTTTGGTGCATCCATTTGATCCATCTCTATATCATATATAAAAATAATCACTTAAAAAAATCTAATAGAAGTCAATTTTGTAACAAGAGAAAATACATACCCAAGTTCAATCCCTTCAAATTGAGAGAGACACTTCACAACTAAGTGATCCTTATAATTCTATGATTTTCTTTGTAAAGGGTAATTCTACTTGAAAAGCAACTTTCCATACACCATTTTTCTTTTTGAAATTAGATTTACCAATTCACATATTGATCTTCATTAGAGACTCCATTTCCTCATCCATATATTTCATACAAAACTTGTACTCATATAAACTAATATATTCCTTTACCATATTTATATCATTAGTATCCATCACAAATAATAATAACATTGATTATAATTCAAGAGGGTTATACCTCTTAGATGTTTTTATACTCGTCCAAAACTTCTAATACTAGAAGTGTCTGTTTTATCTAAATAAGTATCAAAATAGTAGTGAGGTGAGATATCAGGATATATAACCTATCATATATTCCACTCCTATGATATCTTAGTGCAATCCTCCTTGATATGTCTCCTAGGTGACATATCATGTTTTTCTACATCAAGATTTCATTACGAAAACACCTTTTACACATTTGGAGCTTCAATATCTCCTAGGTGACATCTCCTTAACTTACTATGATCTATATGCTCCAATATCCCTCTAGGGTGATATCTTATACTTCCCCCATAATATTCTCCAATATATCTCTATGATGACATCTTATGCTTATTATAACCTAAATTTTCTCCAACATATCTTTGGGGAATATATTATTTCCTTGTTGATCCCTAGCTTATCCAACTTCTCTTTAATACATAATTTCATTCTTTTATTGAGCCACACATTCTCCAATATCTCATTAAGGTAAGATGTATTCCTAATATTCTTACTTAGGTTTCTTTACCTCCTAAAAAATCCTTTTCCAAATATCATTATGATGGTATATTTCTTTTTATTTTCCATGAAGATAACATTTCAGTTATAAATATCCTTCTATTTTCATGGATTCCAAAACTTGTAACCTTTGAAACTATTTCCATATGCATTAAATATTTACATATCATGTCTATAGTCATGTTTAGATCTAAATAGAAATTTGGGGTGGATGTTAAGCTATGGATCATACAGGAATAATCCAATAAACTTGTGGAAAATAGCTTGTATAGTATACAAGTGAGGAATTAGCTTAGAAAAAGGAAAAGGGGAGTAGGAGAAATAGATATGGGGGTTAATGTTATAAGTAGGAACTTACACATTCTCACCAAAAATAACATATTAGGTCCACATTCAATAGAAAAAAACAAAAATGTAAACAATAACAAGACTAATAAATTAGAGACATAATTTTTTATGAATTCATTAATCAAAGACACAAAGTTATTTCTTGGTTATACAAGATCACAATTTATTGAAAAATTGGAAAGTAGAGACTATAAAATAACATAGGAAATGAAAGGAGATAGAAGAGTGCATCTTATTACCCATAGTAGAAGTGAAAGCCAACTAGTAACAATCAACAAATGCTAACCCTTTGAAATGGATAATCCATCCCAGTTTATAGCTTACAAAATGTATCTTCCTCTCCCCCATGTGACTTTTCATCTCACCACCACTTGTGACCTTTCAAATTCCCTAGGAATGAAAGTAAGTAATTTTATTTTTTTTGAAAAGGGACTTTTACAATACAACATTAAGTCACTTAAGTGAAAAAGACAAAAAATTGAAAAAGTACATTCCCATTGAAGAAATATAATGTTAGAGAGAGATGGAGCGGGAAAGAGAATGGAAAATATGAAGACGTGAAAGCCATGTGTTGATGAAGAATTGACTTTTGATGGACCATGAATGAAGTTACTTTCCCTTGACCATTTGTTGAATTAGAACACTGAGATTGCAACTTACTACTTCTATGAGATGTGGACATATTCTAGGGAATTGAATAAGTGTTCAAAAACATTACTATGGCATTTTCACTAAGATGAATTTTTGACCTTACACATATGATGATTCTCTTTTAACACAAGGCTAGAGTTAGGATATGAAGATCATCACCCTACATCTCTTGACTTCAAAAGTCACCTCTATGAAAAATATGTCTCCTTTTTTTAATGGAATCAACCTCAAGATTCTCAAACACCTTCTTTCTCATCAATTTCCTATTGAAAGTGGTATGTTTTTCTAGATAGAGATATTGCTCCCATATTAAACTAAAAGTATCAACTGTGAAATCTTGAATTTGTCAAGTCATTATGATGTTCTGCATTGTTTCAACCACATATAGGTTCCCTTTTATTAGTGTGGGTGAATTAACATCCTTGTTTGTAGACTAATATTCAGATACTTACTATTTTTAGTAAGTCTTATTATGAGAAGTCCAATTTAGTCACCAAATGCTCAATTTGACACTTTTGAGTATTCCTAATGTGTAAGGAGAAATGAAAAACTTTGATAATGAACTATTTACATCACTTATTATTTATAGAATATGAGGCTTAATAAGGTTTACTATTTTTAGAAGTGGGCCTTCCTAGTTATAAAATGGAATGAAAGTGGTCTCAAAAATTTTGTTATTTGATAAGGATGCTCTGCTACTATTTTTGGAGGATTTCAATTGCCAGAACTCTGTAGGTTTCAAAAATGAGTTTTTATTTCATGAATTTTTTTCTAGCCATTAAAAATAATGTAGAACACTATTGGATGCAAGGTTGGAGACATCTGAAACTAGTTTTTGAGAATGAACTATTGTTAAAATCTTGTGGGGATCGGAAAATGGTTGTGGGAGATATGAAAAAACTTTCCATTGTTAGTATATGAGGTATATGGCAAATTTTGAACAAGATAAAAAAATGAGAGTGAGATTTTGCGGGGTAAATTAAATATTTACAACTCAAAAATGGTGAAGTATTTGAACATGAATATTTTTTTATCTCACTCACACACCTTTACTCATGCTTGACTCAAACAGACTTAACTGGGGTTGAATGGGATTTAATGTGGAGTTTCACCCAAAAAATAGGGGACAAAGGGGAAAAGATGGGATCCCAAATTTGATTTTCAACAGATCATTCCAAGTGTCATCTTGTGTTCCAGTGTGAGGGAGATGCATGGTGTTTAAATTAACTTTCGAGGGTTACATTTAGGTTTTCCATATGTTCTAGAGCCAGTTGAGAGAGATGTAGTGAAATTTTTGTTCCTCATGTCCCTTTTTTTGTTAGTGGAATTTGAGGGAACATCACTAGCTAAATAATGCACCATGGGTTTTCATCTCACGAGGGGGCCCAAATAGTTAAAAAAACATGCAAGTTTGTAACTTCTTAGATGCAAAAGTGATGAATTGCAAGTTTTTGGGAGATAGGCCTCATGGGGTAGCTTTGTTTTATATCCCACATGTCACTTTTCACATTGGTTACAATCTAAGGGGAAATCGCATTTTCAAAAATGTGCTAAAGAGGAGTTCATTATGAGAAACTGGTCTATTTTTACATTGTGCTCACCTAATACTTCTAGTTACAAATTTTAAGTGAAGAAAACATAACATATATAGGGGGAGCACAATTTTGCATCCCCCATGTCCCTTTGTACCATGGGGACAAGTGAAATGGGACACCCAACATCAAAAAGTGTGCCAAGAATTTAAGTAATGTTGACATCATCATCCCAACGCAAAATTAGAACATGCATCTTACCTTTTTTCCCCGTGAGAAAAAGTTGGAGTTTAGAGGTGTATTATATGATTTTGACTCCAAAGAATCTAATGAGTTCATTCCCACCACTTCTAAGACTTTATTCATTCTGAAATTTGATTTTTTGCACCATTCACCATTTTATTATGAATGAACAACAACAATTACTTGATCCGTCACAGGAGATTTTGAAGTCTTGGGAAAAAATTGATGTGTTCATCATGTGTAGGATTTAAAGAGATTTCCATTAACTAATTTTTACCTCAAAAATATTCCTAAAATTACCTGAGTCATCGAACAAGATGACCTTTTCCATTAGATCCTTCATTCCATGTGCCCAAAATGACCTAATTTTTCTTAACTTATTCCTGACATAAATCATATCCACATATTTTCCATAATCTGCATTGGGTAACATCATTTCTATTCTACACAACTTTTAAATGGGTCGGGTCTTCCTTGTTAGCTTTTGTAGGATGTCTTCATGCTACAATATGGCTAAAAATTTCTAATTTAGTGCTTCAAAGATAACTATTCTACCTTAGAGCTTGATATCATTATGAAATCAAATTAGATTTATTATAGTGCACGTAAAACATGCTTGAATCTATTTTATGAATTTCCTCTCTACCATAATTATGGTGACCCAAACTTGGAGGGGTTGCGTGAGATGCAATATTGACCAGAGGAAAGGTTCACCGTGACTGGGAAAAGGGTTTTCAATGGTAGGCTTAGTTTTCATGGCAAAATTTTTTAATTTTTCATGCTAGAAATTTTACATGACAACAAATGGATCTAGCTTTGGGGACATTAGACTATACGGGGTAATGAAGAACCTCAGGTATCTCGTGGAGTAAAAAACAAGTGAATTATTTTTTGGGCCATAGATTCACCATACTGAACAACTATAAAATTACCGACATAACAAGAGACAAACAACATGAACACATAACATAAATGGATACATACAACATAAATGGAAACCATGTAACAGAAAGGAAAACATGATATAACATACCCACATCACCTATGGTACATGTGGGGGACAACCCGCTTTCATTGTAGCATTGATTTTTCACTGAATGTTTACTCATGCAAGCATATCACCAAATGCATTTGTTCTACAAATCTATTGAATGGATCATTGAAATATGACACATTTATCAACTAATTGAGAAATTTTTCATGACTGTTCTTGTAATTGAGGGTCCACTTAGAAAACTCATTGATATCTTGTTTCCATCCACTTATCCATTTATAAATTTATCCCAATTTCTGATCTTATATTTCTACTACAAGAATGAGTTTTGATCATACCAATATTTCCATTTTCACACAAAGGCTTATGGTCTATGATATATATTTGAATTTTATTTTTTATATACTTAATTACCATGGTCTCTATGAGTTGGTTCTCGAGAGATATTTTGATATTTTGAACACTGTCACTAGCCTCTTGATGCTCCATGTTTCTCGATTTCTTCAAACAATTATTCTTCACAAAAATTAGCTCATTTTTGATCCACTTATAATTATGATGTGATTCACATAATGATTCATCATATTGAAAATAAAATGAGCATAATTTTGAGCATGAAATACTTAAATCATCATTTCCCCCATCTTGACCATTTTTATCATAAAATCTATCTCCATGACAAAGAGATCCTTTCCTTGAGTAGATTTGAGCATCTTATTATTCATATATTCCTCATTGAGAAGGTCTTAATCTCTCAATGGTAAATATAAGGCTTCATATTCACAACCATTTTCATCGAATAAATCTTCATGTTTTTCCTTGAGAATATTATTAGAAACATGGGGCTCATATGCCAAAAAATTATTTGATATCCATTTTTCTTCATGATTTACACTTATCATTACCTTGGGATTGATTTACTATAATTAAATATTTCCATGACCTCCATCACTACCAAGTAGAGAATATATATCCATACTCAGTGGGAAGAACACACTGTCTAACTCTAGATCTATCGAGTCATCACGTTATTTCTTGACCACTTCCATCACACCTAGGTGCTCCTCCATTAACATGGGAAAATTAGAATTATCCTCTGAAGTCATGAAAAAGTTTCCATACCTTGAATCTTGAAATAATATGTCCACCCTTTGGTCATTTGGTTTCAAATCGTGTATTTCATTTTCCTTATCGGAGTAGCCTCTTCTTTTTACCATTGATGGGTATGGTGGCATATGACCAATCGATTTGTATATCCCAACCAACATCCTGATAGAAACTTCATCTCAATAACATAACATACAAATCTGGGATGTCTTCCATAATTATTTTCATCTTGATTTTCTTGTCAGGAAAGTCTAAAAAATGCTACTTGAGAATCTGTCACCTAGCCAATGAGAGGTAATTATTTAGTTTCCATGGAGTAATAATGGCCAATAGTGGGGTAGAGAGTAAGACCAAGATATTTAGAAAATTTTGTAGACATGAAATTGTTAGAGGTGTTGTAGTAAATAATGCAATTATTCAATTTATATCCATTGACTAGCAAGGAAATATAGAAAAGTTCTACTTTCCTAGAAGAGGTGGATTTTGAAGAAAGAAGGTTCTAGGAAGGAGTGGTGCTAGGAGTTGGCAATGGTTCTTTGATAGTGACATTTTTGGAACATAAATTTGAACTACTTCCTTTGATAAAATGGACAAGTTTATAAAATTTCTTGGGATGAGTTCGTAAGTACTTAGATTCGGATATTTAAATTTTGGATTTCTTGCAATGGTAAATGATTTCAAAAGTTGAGTAATTTGTAAGTGCATTGGGAACTATGACAACCTTGACATGAATATGATATGCATTGTTAGGAATAACAAAAGCAGAAACTAATTTGATAAAAGGGGATAAAAGAGGCTTATTAAGAGAGATAGATGGAGTCTTGGCTAAGGTAGTCTTGGGATTCTTCTTGGTTGACCCCATGGAAGTGGGTTGTGATGATCCTCCCTTTACTTTTATTTTGTGTAGAGTGGATGTTTAAGGATTAAATTTTTTTGTTTGTGTAGTGGAATAAGAGGATTTTTTCTCCATTTGTGAGCGAGTGAACACTGTACAAGAGTAGGTATCCATATAATTCTTGAAAATATTTTTCAGGTGAGTATTCACAATACCCAATGTTTACATATCCATATTATTCTTCTCTTTCAATTTCTGATTCAAAAATTTCATCTCCTCCATATTCATAGGTTCCCCATGCCACATTAACCATTGGAGCTTCCAAGAAGATCCTACGGGGTTCTCCTAAAATATTATTCCTATTCTAGTTTTGGTATGAGGCATATTGAGAAATTATTTTCTTCAATGTAGTCAAATAATTGACCAATATTTACAGCAACAGATCAACACTTTCATCTTTAAAACTTTAGACCTTATTTCTTGTTGAATATTTATTCATTTTCCCTAACACGGTGAGGTCATCCTCCACATTAATGACTAGTTATTGATATTTATCCAAAGTGTTTGGTTGATATCTCCATACTATGAAACCAACTTTAGAAAAATGAGCATTTATGAAGAACCTTTTATGATTATCTATAGTATAAAGAGCATCAATAGGAATGTTTTTAACCAACTTGTTAAATTTTTCCAAAAATTCTCTCATGGGATCTTATGGTTCTTTGTTAATCTAAGCTAATTGATAAAGGAGGGCATGAGAATCTTCTACAATCTTGAATCTTTCTTCAAACCTAGTTTTTCATGTTATCTTAATCAGTAATTGAAAGAGGTGACAAGTATTAAAACCATTCCATTATGGTATCTTGTAATGACTCCATGAATAACTGTATGGAAACATATTCATGTTCTAATATGAGAACTACACGTGTTGTAATGAAATCTATGATATGATCATTAGGATGTTTCTTTCTATCTCCATAGAACTTGGAAAATTTATTCCTTAATCCTTTTGGTAATTCATGCAGTGGAGGAGCCACATCTAGCGGACTGGTGTTCCATCCCCATGGCATAGTTGTAACCATTTATTCCTCTTTTTCTTCTTCTAGTGATATGATATCTAATGGTTCTACAATTGATTCTCCAATGAGATCTTTAAGTGGATTTTCAAGAATTTATCTTGGGATTTGTATTGGAGAAAGTGTGAAATCTTATTTTTCTTGTGGTTCAAACACAATATTAGGAAAGACTACAATTCCTCCTATTTTCTTTTCTTTAATGAATCTTCTTTCTTCCAATTTTTCTCAGAGCATTAAAAAGGACTGAAACTAGAAAAATGCATATTTTTAACTAGGATTATAACAAGAATCTTGAACATTTAGATAAGTAACTTTGGTTTTTTTAATTTTTATGAGTTTTAAAATGTATATGTCTATATATATATATATATATATATATATGGATTTTGAGAGATATTTAAAGGGTTGGTCTATTTATGTACTATGTCTATATATATATGCTTCTGTTATGTCTATATATGTACTATTATCCCAAATTTACCCCAAGGTAAATTTACCCAATTTTGCTTTTTGTGTTCACCACCATGCCTTTTGAGGTAAAATATCGGTTTCCAAGTGTCCAAACGGTCCTCCCATGGAGCATGCTCCCTTTGATCCAAGCTCTCCACTATTTCTAATGATGTATTTCTAGATCCTTCCATCACATGCATGGAATATTCCTTCCTTGACTATCAAGCTGCCAGGCTGGCACCTTATCCACTCAGTGTGCTAAACGGGTCACTCTTTTCTCATGTGCTACCTAGAATGCTAAATATGGATGAGTCACAAAACCCATCTTATCTTATGTGTGTGTGTCATTTGTTCTATAAAACCCTACTAGAACCTTGCCCTATGCACCTTAAAACTGTGTGCCCTTTTTCAAATAGGTCCCGCGTGCCCAAGCGTCTTCTTGTACTTAGCCAATATTTTGAGGCCAAACATCACCATACACTACAATTGTTATTTGTGCTTAGAAACACTTCTCTTCAATGAATAAATAATGGTAGGCTCTAAATAGTAGAAAAAAGAAGGAATGAAGAATTGGGAGGAAGAATAAATAATGGGGAAAATGCAAGAGAAAAAATAATTTTTTTTAAGGAGGAGAGGGAAATCCTTCCCTATTTCTACCTCTAGCATTTCTTAAGCGTCAACCTTGCCCTATGCTTGCTAACAGATGTCTCTAACTAAGGTGATCACCTCCTCAAAACTTAATTCCTCCCCTTTGGTACTCATTGTCTGAACAATACCCTCCAATTTTTTTCCCAAGTCATCAAGTGCATCCATCCTATGGGTTATCTAAGGGTATGGTTCATTTAGCCGGCTTTTGATCGATCCTTGCAAGGTCTTGATAGCTTATGAATTCTTTTCTACATCAGCTAGGATTTTATCTCTTTCTTCCCCATTCCCCTTATTATTTTCTTGAAACTCCTTGAGTTCCATTTCATGTGTGACAACCAAGATTCTTGCCACTTTATCTCTATCAGCATAGTTGTCATATGCAACTTCAACAACTTGCTCGGTGGGATTTACCTCTACAATGATTTTGGTATCTTGAGAAACGATCTCGAAAACCTTCAGCTTCTCTTGTTTCTCTTGGTGCGTCAGTACTTCTTCTGTAGTATATAAGGCAAGTGGTTGCCTTTCCATCATGAGAATGAGGGTCAAATCCTCTAGATACTGTAAGGTTGATTCATATTTCTACTTGGGTTGTGCTAAGTCAGGATACTTTAAAGCAATAACACCCGTAATCATTTCAATTTTCTTGTGTAGCTCGTGTACCCTTGCTTTCTCCTCTTTCAGTTAATGCCTTAACTACATGCTGATAAGATATTCTTTCTTCAAGTCCTTTCTCTTCTCAATGAGATCATTCTTTTTCTTATTTAATTCCTCCTCCAGGAATCTTACCCTATCATTTCTTCCAAACAGTCTGGCCTCAACTCCACTAAAACTTTGTTGAGCACGTTGCAAACCTGCTCATCTAAAAATTGTTGAGCATTTACCAAGGGATTAACTTGTTTTGTCTTTAGCATCTTCATCAATGCTCCCTGAGTTACTTCAAACTCAATTTGATCCACGTTGTACTTGAATGCCAAAGATAAAATCTTTCTAGTTCAGGGATATGCACCTTCTTCATTAAACAAATCCATATCTAGGAGTTGTTCCATTGGTATAGTGATTTGGAATCACGCGTATAGAACCTTTCTTGGATCATTGATGTATCCCATTCCTTTCCCTTGTTCTACCACTATGCCCTTCCCACCTGTTTGCGTAGCCTTTGGGAAGCTTACCACCAAATTGCGATTCCCACTCATGTTGCCATTTTCTTTCCCAATGATTTCTTCTTCTATTTCATTCAAAAAAATTTCTGCACTCTGCTCCAACTACTACTCCACCAAATCCTTAATGATTCCTGTCACTTCTCTCTCCATGGATTTTTCCACTTGTTCCTTGGTGAGGCTTGGGGTTCCTTGATTTTTGGTGCTTACTTCTTCACTCACCCCCTTACCTTGATCCTCTTCTTCCTCCTCATTCTTCTCCTCTTCATTTTCCTCCTCCTCAGAGTCATGTACATCATATATTGGATGGTCTTGACCTCCTTCAGGCTTGTCATCATCCCTATTTATAATGTAGGCCTCTAAGCTTTCTATTTCCTCCAAGTCTTCCTTTTCTACCATCTTTTGTTTCTTCGTAATTGGTGATTCCAATATAGAAGATTCTTCCTTCTCCTTCTCCTTAATAGGTAACATCTTCCTTGGTGATTCCTCTTGTGTGAGGGGATCTTCATGCTCTAGCACCTCTTTTTCTAGGGTCTTTGCCTTGACTGGGAACTTCTTTCTACACGTATAAGTGCTAGGCTTTGTGACTGCTTCTGGCGTGCCCACTGATTGTGTAATTTACACACATGGTGCGTTCTTCTCCTGCACCTCCTCTCTTTCCATATTCTTCCACGTGGCCTTTTTCCAACCCATGAGGTCATCTATAATGGAGACATCACTCTCTAGATAGGAAATTTTTTCAAACTATGGACTTATGCGCAGATATACCCTAGCTGCAACCATTCCAGTGATCAGAAATGTTATTGGATTCATCATTTGTACTTCATGGGAGACATACTTCTCCACATATGCGTGCTTCTTAGGGTATACGATATTTTGGCACAGCTCGTAGTGGTGTTTGTCTACCTCACTAAGGTTTAACCTTAGCCTTTTGGCCTCCTTGAACCGGTTGACCCCTGCTTGGAAGTATTGCGTGGTGAAGGAGAAGGGTAGCTTGCACCATGGGCTCTCAATCCCATTTGTCAATGTAAATATGCCAATGTAGAAATATCAATAAACTGTAAACTTTTCCTCTCCATCCAAAAGCATGGGAAACTGATCTAGGATCCTCCACTCTGCCCCAAATGCATCACGCATTCATGTATACCACTTCTCTAGGCGTGCCTTGTGAGTGGCCATTATGGTTTCACAAGTTTACTTCTCAAATATTTTTACGGGTGAGGGATTGTCTTCTAGATACTCCCAAATTAACTTTTCTCACCTATCCGGTTCTCCAATCTTCAAGAAGATGATGGTGAGGAGGACATTGTCGAATAATATATTTTCTCCTTCCTATGTGTTGCTTACGATTTCATCTGCAAGAAAGGTAGACAAGTTATAGATGGTCCCTTATTAGATCTTCCGACATACATTTAACAATGCCTTCTTCACTTGTGTCCATCTGTCTTGATCATTAAGCTTGGTGTCCAAGTGCACGGCCATCCTCATAACAAGGTCTGGAATTTCTACGATGTCAAAGTAGAATGAACCCTTTTGTAGTCATAAGTTATTATTGTTTCCTCTATGGCCTCCTTATTAGTTAAATCATCATCTATGGATTCTCCTTCACAATTCACGCCAGTGAATTTAGATATCAACTACGGTGTTATGTGCATCTTGCGGCCTATAAATTAGAAATGGTCTTCATGTACGCATGACATCAACCACTGATATAGCTGCTCGGGCTTTCCAAAATAAGGAAACTCATACAGTTGCAATAGCCCTACCTTTTCCAAATTTACCTTCACCTCATTGCTATATATTGACATTCCATCTGGTGCCCTTTTACTAGTTGGACAAACCAGCTCTAGTTCCATTTCTTTCTTTATAGTGCTCATAGAATGGTTGTAATCACTCATGGCCATTTGTCTCAAGCAAGACACCCACTCGTTTCCCAACAACACTCCATCTGGGTAATGCATTTTTACATACCATTCCTCATTGGATCTAGCGACGATAACATCTTGTTTTCCTTTTCCCATGCCCTTATGTTTCTTTGGTGAACCGGTCACCTTATTTGGTGCCATGTTTTCTTGTCGGTGTAAGATTTAAAAGTTCTTGCTCTGCTCTACTACTTTTCTCAATTCTAGGTCTTAACTTTACAAATAAATCCTTCTCTCTCCATGCACTAGCTACCAAACCCTAACTAGGAACACCATTCCACAAGATGACATACTTCAAACAAACTTTTCTCATGCTCGTGTACTCCTTCCTCCTAGTTTGCAAATCCACCCTAGTCACACACCTAGATTTCTATGATTCTTCTTCCTTTGCCCAAATCTCTTTGGATGCCCTAGTTCACAAGAGCGTTTCAACTTCATAATAGCAAGGTAAAATAATGACTTGCCTGACCTCATATTTATAGTTTTTTCTCCCCTCTAGCAATAAATGTTATACCACCTACCAGTGTACTTAACATTAAATGCAGATTTTTCCACTTGACCGACCTTAAGCGCCCTCACCCGCGTGCCTAATCCTACATGAAAAACCTTCTATAACCTTCTGGCACGTAAAAAATACAATATGTCCAAAGACTCTTAAGTGTATGTCTATAGCGCCGAAGGTACTTCCTCTGTCCTTTGCTTGATTTTTTTCTTCGCCTACCTCATGTTATTCCTGCGCTCTTCATTCTTTGTACGTGGTATTTGTTATAGCCTTCATGACACCATAATTCATTATCCACCATTTCCCCATGCACTTCCTCAATCTTACGTGCTTCCTTCTACTGGGCCACTCAATTTTTACTATTACCTTATACTTTACTTTGTACTACTCCATCCCACACTAAAATAGATGTGCGGTCCACTGTGTATACACAACTTTATGAAATAATGTGGTTACCGATGCATAAGGAGAAAAGTGAAACAAAAATAAAGGAAAAAACAATGAGAAAGGGAAGCACAAGAAAAGAAAAAGCATTAAGGGAAATCCTAAGCTAACTGGAAATATTTCCTTATTTACAAACACCAAGAAGACTTATTTATAGTAGGGCTTTAGCCTACTCCCATTTAAATGACCTGGTAATCTCATCCCATCCAGCACTTGTAACTAACAAGCACCTAAATCAAGGATGTATGAGATGATGTAAGGGCCCAACCAATGGGATTTCAACTTCCTAGGATGGCACAAAAACTTATAATCATACAACAAGACCATCTACCCAACCTCAAACTATTTGTTCTTGATGTGACGATCATGTCATGATTTTTTTCCTACTTTCTTTGTCTTCTAAATCCATCTAGCAAGTGATTTCCTCTTGTCTTACTACATCAAATTATCAATCCTCTCTTCCGGATCTTGTTCATCGTCCAACCCTCCAGCGGGTGCTATACACAGTGATGGTAACATGAATTCAACTAGAAAAATAGCTTCCATGCCAAACACCAAATAAAATGGTATGGCCTTGTTCAAGTTCTTATAGGTTTTCATGTATGCCCATAGAACAACTGATACCTTATCATCCCAATCTTATCTTCCAAATTCATAGATATTGGTCAACATGTGACTTAGTATTTTGTTAAATGCTTCCGCAGTTCCATTTTCTTACAGATGATAGGGGTGGTCTTATGATGGGCCACCATAAATTCTGTGAAAAGAATCCTGACCATTTAATTTAGAAAGTTTGTACCCCTATCACTTGTTAAACTCAAAGGACAACCATACATGTTGATTATGTTCTCCCATAAAAATCTAACAGTTGTCATTGCAGTGTAATCCTTTGTACGTGTTGCCTCTTTCCATCTTGTCAGGTAATCAATACAAGTAATGATGTACCATTAACCATTCCTTCACACATGTGGTGAAATTGGTCTTACAAAGTCAATTTCCCATTTTTCAAATGGTTCTACGCTAGTAATGGTCATAGGCCTTGCCAAACTCAATACAATCCTGGTATATGGTTTCCCACCAAAGCCCTACCAGTAGCATTTTTTGTGTGGTAGCATTTCCTGCATAGTGTCCTCCTTCAATCTCACCATGTGCTTTCTCCATAATTGCCACACACTCATAGTCCAATACACATTGGTGCAGAAGCTCAACACATCCTAACTTATATAGATATCCATTAATCAGCATATAGGGTGCAGTGCGTACCACTAACTGCTTCCTCTCCAGAGCCTTCATCTCGTCTGGTGTGACACTAGTTTTCAAGAATACTTTGATATCTTCCAAGTTTGAGGGCACGTGTCATAACCTAAAAAGTTGCATTTCTAACATGGTATCCTTAATTATTTTTGCATCCTCCCCTAAGTTAATCCTTGATAAGTGGTCAGGTCCTAAATTTCTTTTTCTTTGTTTTACAACCAGCGTGAAATCAAATTCTTGGAATAATAGGACCCAACGGCATATGCGCCCTTACAAAATAGGCTTGTTCACCAATTATTTCAATGCCATGTGGTTTTTATATAATATAAAGGGTGTTACTAACAAGTACTGTCTAAAATTATGTAGCGCGTAGATCATTGATAATGCTTTGCGCTTAGTAGTTGTGTAATTTTGTTTTGTTGGTGTCAACTTCCTACTTGCAAAACACAAGGGATGATCAATAATCCCCTCACCAGATTATGCTAGTACTACTCCCATGGTTGTTCCTAAGGCATCAATATGCACATGGAAAGGCTTATCCCAAGAAGGAAAACGTAGTATGGGTGCAGTGACAAGCCTCTCCTTTAAAGTGTCAAATTTCTTCTATTGCGCCTCTCCCCAATGAAAGGAACTCTTTTCTTTTAAAAATTCCTCTAAGGGTATGGCAATCTTGGCATAAACCTTGATGAATTTCCTATAGTATCCCATATTTCCAAGGAATCCATGCACTGCGCTTTGACTAGTAGGATCCCCTAATCCCATAACAACTTTAACTTTGGCAAGATCCACTAGTAAGCCTTCTTTACCTATAATATGTCCTAAAAGGGTTCGAAATGGGGTAGAAAAGACACATTTCTTAATGTTGATGGATATCCTCAAACTCTAAAATATCTCAATCATCAGCCTCAAATTATCACAATGGTCTTTCACTAACCCATATACAGTCCAGTCATCTAGGTAAACTTGAAGAAATTTATGGATGAATTCCTGAAATGGTTGTACCATGATGTGCAATAACACATCAGGCACATTATTCAATCCAAAAGGCATAACCATATAGGAAAAAATTCCCCATTTAGTGGATAAATTTGTATTTCTATGGTCTTCCTTTGCAATCCTGACTTAATGCTACCCTGAGAACCCATCCATGAAAGAGTAGACCTCACACCCGGCTACTCCATCCAAAATTTCTTTGGTAAAGGGCGTTAGAAAAGGATCGATGACACATACTGCATTCAGGTCCCTGTAGTCCACACAGATCCTTATTCTTCCATCCTTCTTGATACTGATGACCATTGGACTTATCCATTTTGATTCCTCCATAGCTTTAATGATACCAGATGTTATCATCTTGTCTATTTCTTCCTTGACCAATATGCGTAAATTCAAATTCATCCGATAAGGCCTCTAATATGGATTGGATACGAACCTTCCTTTAGATTGATCTTCATCTCCCCCAAGGAATGGTGGATGCCTTTGAGTTCACAGTACCCATGAGGGAACAAATCTTGGAACTTGCACAACAGATGAATGACCTTTGAAACTTCCTTTTCTAACCAATAGTCCCCAATGATAGCTTCCTTAGGTTTTGTCTCTGTCGTAATGTTGACCTTATTTATTTTTAAGGGCTCATGGTAGGCTCATGCTCGATCATCAGAACTATCTATGACTTCACGCATGCCTTTAGAATGGTTAACATCCACACTTTACATATCTTTACCATCTACTACATAGACCATTTTTCCTTTTTATTTTTCTATGCACACATGTTCAAGCTATACTTCCTCTTATTCTTCCTCTTATTCTTCTTCATTAAGGTGCATCTCCAAACCAGGATCACCTAGCAACTCTAGTAGCCTATCTAGTACCATAAAACTACCTCCCATTGTAAGGTGCTTGATTATCTATAACACCTTATTCACCGATGGATTTCTACTCCTATACTCAAAATCTTGAATGAGATCACCACCAACTCCTGCCAATTACCTGTTTGACGGTGCATCTCCGAATGAATATAACATGCACGCACACTTCCTTGTAAGGTGGAATACAAATTATGCACCCATAACGAAGTTGGTAACACTTATGCGCTTCCCATCGAGGTCTTTTCACATGGTTGGACATGAAGTGATGTGGTATCTTTACCATGGTAGTCTTGGATGACAATGGGTGCATTCTCCTAGAGAACCTTACAGAAAATGTGACTCTTACCTCATGCCATTCTAGGAGGTTCTCCCAATGAGTATCCTACCAATGTGTTGCAATTTTGAGTAGGTTATAACTAATTATTCCTCTTATTTCATCCTCATTCCTCCATTGAGCCTCCATTTCTCACAAGAAAACTTAAGGGTACACTCCTCCAGAGTAACTTGGAAACTTCTTCCCTCCTATGCATTTGAATGAGTGTTCCTTCATTACCTTTGTTAAAGACCCTCTCAACTATCTCTGAATCAACTCATAAGTCCCATGCACCCATTTATCACATGCCATGCTAGTGGTATCACTCAAGGACCGAGCATCTTCAAACTATATAACTCCCTTCGTTGGATGAATTATCTCTAGATCTCTAATGGAGCACACATAAATTTTGTTGAGGAATTCCTCTCCTAAGGTGACTTCCCATATGTTAAAGGGATAATCACCCTTTCTTCCTTATTCTCAAAGCTGATATACCCTTTGTTAAACCACAGGTTAGCATTATTCTTATAACACCAAGGGCTCCCAAGTAATGCTAGGAAATTATCTACATCGGTGAGTTCCAAGACTTCAAAGTCCCCAGTGAACTTATCCCCTTGAATAGGGATAACCACATCCTTCAAGACTCCAATGGGAATTTCCTTTGTTTTGTTTTCCATATACAACACATTTAAAGATGGTTGTAATGTGGGCCTTCCCATTTGATTCCAAGCATCTAAAGTGAGAACATTGACCTTCACTCCTGTGTCGATGAGGATATTGCTTAGAAGCTAGCCATCAACAACTGCATTCAAAGTAATCTTCTTATCATAGTCAAGGCTGTGAGGATGAAGGTTTACATACAAAACCTTCCTTTCACGCTCTACTCCAGTGTGTGGTACCTTCTCCCTCATCCATTCTCCTAGCAAGGGAATAATATTCTCTTGCCTTAACATCCTACATACTTCTCTGAATTCATCTAGGTCCTCCTTCGGAGCCTCGACATTCTTCCTTTTCTCTAACTACTTTGAATAATCCTTTAGACATTGGATCTCCCCTTGTAAAATCTGAATCACATCCATAGTCTCTTGATATACTTCCTTCTAATGAGTAGGATCTGGATATTTCCTATGTACCACTTCTTCCCTAACAACCATTTTTTGTCTTGGCATCTCCCTTGCATGCGTAACCTCTACTCACGTTGTTACTAGTACAGGTTCTATTCCTAACTCATGTTCCACTCTTGGCATCCACTATGGGTTAGACTTCTTTATACTCACCATCCCAACACCTTTTTATTTCTAGTGTTGTTGGCTCATGTGTTCAAAAAACTCAAGGCACTCCTCGTACTTATGTTTTTTTCCGCACCATGAGCATTGAAATAGGTTAGGAAACTCACACTTATAATGCTCTATCAATCCACAATTATAACAGGATCCTTTTTGGAACTCACTTCTTCCTCTACCATGGTTACTGTGATCATGAAATCCTCTATGAAAACCTCTTCCACCCACTCCTCCATCTATGTGCCTTTCATAGCGATGATCATCATCCTTGGAATTGCTTGCAAGACTAGTCTAGAGCACACCAAGATCAATAACATCATGAATCTGTTCAATTAGTCTGCAATCCTTGGTATCATGGTTCGTAGAGGTATACATATTGCAATATCAAGAAACATTCTTGTGGATTGCATGTTGTAGTAGAGGATGGTTGAGCCCCTGAAATATCAACTAGGTCTAAAAACTGGTATGTAGGTGCGCAAGGCCTAGTTGAAAAAAAGTGCGCAAGATAAGGCACATAGGGAAGGGTTCATGTAGGATTTTGGTATAACCTGAGATACACGCCCGCGGAGAAGAATCTGGTACTTAGCCATTTTTGACCTATCGGGGAGGATGTGAGAAAAACGTAACCCAAGTGAATAAGGTTCCAACCTGGCATCAAGGTGGCCTGGAAGGAATATACTATTCGGTAGAATCCTCTAGAAGGACATCGTGGCAAGGAATGGTGAGATCAGGCCTGGAGGAGCATGCACCCATGGAGGACCACCTTCAGACACTTGGTGATAGATTTGAGGACATAAGAGAATGAGTTGGTAGTTCAGGAAGGCTACATATAGAAGCACTTGCATAAGTGGAAAAAGGAAAAAAAAGAGATAAGACAATAAAGGAAGAAAGTGGATAAAGGGCGGAGCTCTGCAGAAATACTACAAGGACTTTGTTAGCTTGGGTAAATAAGCATAGGAAAGGATGTATCAAGGGTTTGGGGGTTATAAATTTTATTTTGAGATCCTATCTATATGAATCCAGTTATAATTCATTACTGCAGTCTGCTCTTCTATGACATTCTGTAATGGGCCTAATGAATGTAATAAGGTTACCAATATATGTGAATACAAATATTAATGGTTTTGATGCATACATTATTCTTCATAGATATTTTTAATTTATGTTTATGAACTAATTATGAATGCTTGTACAAATTCCTTTCTATTTTGGTGTAATTTCTATAATCTGCTAAGCACTTTTCTATCTGTAATGACTGCAAGGATCTATAAGCCATTCTGAGCTCTATGGTGCTTGTATGTATTATTTCCTCTCGAATCTCTTAAACTCAGGATCATAGTTGATGTTTCCCACTAAACTCACAAAAAGGAGAGACTCAGTGCACTGTGCGTGCATTTGGTGAGCACCTAGTGCCTGCTAGGTGATATTTTGGTGTGCATGGGGTTTCCCTATTCTTTGATGGGTATAAAAATGACTACATCTTGGTTCTGTTGTCGGGGACTCTTTTTGAAGTTGTAGTGGGACATGACATACATCATGATATGTGTAATGAGTGATGATAGAGCATTTAAATTTGGAAAGTGTTGAATCATGGTTCAAGAGCATAGAGGATGAATTTTTTAGAGATTCATCATTGGATCTAAGTTTGATGCATGCAGATGGGTAAAAGAGAACCTCTACCATGATTTGTATGAAAATTTTTTCTGTTACTTCCCAGTTGAAATTTATGAATGGCTCTCAACATATGCATCTAGATAAAGCTCGTATTATAGATCACACATGTGGACCCAAGAGGAATACCAGAGGCTGTAAGATGTATATCTGATGTGGGCTCATGTTGTGGATCATTCGTGGTCGGGAGTGCTTGGTTAGCTACACTCTAGAATATGCTATTTCCACGTATTCTTGTATGGAAGTTTCTGCATTTGAGTTCCTGATGGATCCCAAAGGATCATTTATGCATGCTATTCCTTTGGAAATGAAGATCTTGATTGTGACCATGAGTTTAGAGGCATTTCCAATGGTTGGATAAATTGTTCTGAGTGCTTGGTGAGGAATCTAGGGTAGTGGAAGATGGTAGATATTACGATGGAGAAAAAAAGTGAGGAAAGGTGGCTCAAGTATAGTGAAGCAGTGTGAAAGTGATATTTCTTTACAATGTGAGGTTGCAGGTGTGATGGATCTATGAAGGTAGACATTACAAGAAGGAGTGGAGGCCCATGCAGAGGATGTGGAACCTAAGTAGTTTGTGCTACCCCATCTTGGTAAGCACGTAAGAGAGACCCCTTCAACTTCTGATGAGAATTCATCACATGGAGAGAGAAGATTTATTGGCACGTATCTAAACCCACCTAGTGACCAAACCAAAACACTTGGTTTTAGAGATCAAGGAAGGAGTATCATTGACCCAGTTGGTATTAGTGGAAGTGACAGATCTACACCTAGGAGATATAATTTTTCATTTCCCACTTCTATGGCTATGCATATTCTAGTATGTGGAGGAAAGTTTAGACAAGGAGAAAGTACAAAAGCCTTTCGTCTCATGCATCTAGAGAAGTGGCACGGGGCACACTAGTGGTAGTGGGGAAATATCACATAACATTGGTGTGTAGTTCAATGGAACCTTGGGGACCCTTGAAATGACCACTACAAGACCTAATGGAATGGGTCAGGGAATGGATCTAGTGGGTTAGGAGGAATAAGAACTGGTGGATTCAGAGGATCTCATGGCTCAAGAGTCATAAGACCTGGTGGAGCTCGTGGATTCGACAGTGGAGGAAACACCGAAGGGAACTAAGGCTCTTGCTCAAGAGGAAAAGGGCCCTATCCACCCCCTCAAGTCTTATTTGAAATTTCTTTACATTTTCTAGATTACAGAGGTATTAAAGATGTTACAGAGCATGTTCACAAGTGTGAACTACTATGGTGCACAAAGGGGGTCATAATCCTAGAGCAGAAGGCTAGTCAGTTTGTACTGATGTTGCATGGGTGTGTGCATAGCTGGTACAGGAAATATGACCTTCATCAAATGGTGGTCGATTAAATTTCTTTAAAGAATTCCTTCTTGGCATAATTCCACATCCCTGAGTTTGAACAAAAAACCATTAGGACCCTGAAGGAGATTCAACAGGGAATTTCGAAGAGTGTGTGGGAGTATGATGCATGGTTCAAGACCCTCCTGTCAAAATTTTCATATGAAATTCACCCTTCACAACATGCTCAATGGTTTTTTGGGGGGTTAATAACTCCATTTAGAAGAGATTTATCTCATAAAACATTCACAGACCCTGCATGAGTCATTAGAAACTACTCTGTGCACTGAGGCTATTGGAAGTATTGATACTAGTGTTAGCCTATTCCTGGAGGCTCAAATTGCTGCTATGGCTAAGCAACTAGAGAATTTGTCTACGAAATCATCCCATGAGACTCGCAGTGGTACATGGTGTACATATTGTGAAGTGGAGGGCCATGTCAAGGATATTTTCCCCCAGAGGATGTTACACATCATAATAGTAGACTATGAAAATTTTCATGGGGACCATGATGCAAGTAGATCTCCCTTGTTCCAGCATGTAATTCAGAAGAATGTGTCTTGCTAGTGTAAGATATGCACCTCTATGACCCATGATACTAAGGATTGTAGGCTTATTGACCAGATCCATGAGGCCATTGATCATGGGGTGCACTAGACTAGCATTTCCAATAGTTCTAAAGGTGATGATGACCATTATGAGGAGTGCACAGATGGAGGTGCATGTGGAAGGGGATTTCACAGAGGATTCCATGGTCATGGTAACCACAAAGGAGGAAGAAGTGAGTTCTCACATGGAACTTTTTTTAATTGTGGGTCTACAGAGCATTACAAATGAGAGTGCCCAGACTTGTTACATTTCTCATGGTGCGGGAAGAAACACAAGTATGTGGGTTACCCTAAGTTGTTTGAGCACTTGAATCAGTAGCACCGAAAAGACAAGGGTGCCACAATGGTAAGAATTAAGAAGATAGAAACACAATGGATGCCACGGATGATATGTGATGCAGGTTTGGAAGATGTTATTGTAACAACAAAAGCAGAGGCCGTGCGCACAAAGGAAATACCAAAGGTAGAAGAACCTGGTTTCAAGGGAAGAAGTGGTACATGGGAAGTACCCAGACCCTGCACGCATCAAAAGGAGGTATATCAAGATAGGATGGACATCATTCAGATTTTACAAGGAGAAAACTAAGAGGGAGGATCAAAGAAGGAAGGTCAAGGTGCCAAGAGATGACCTAGATGAGGTCAAGGAAGTATGTAAAATGCTAAGGCAAGAGAATATTATTCCCTTGCTAGGAGCATGGTTGAGAGATAAGGTACCACGCGTCGATGAAGAGTGTGAGAGGAAGGTCTTGCATGTAAACCTTCCCCCTCACAGCCTTGACTATGATAGGGAGATCATGTTAAATGCAGTCGTGGATGGATGGCTCCTTAGTAATATCCTCATTGACATAGGCGCGGAGGTCAATGTTCTCACATTGGATGCATGGCATCAGATGGGAAGGCCTACATTATAACCATCTTTGAATGTGTTGTTTATGGAAAACAAAATGAAGGCAATCCCGATTAGATGTCTTAAAGGATGCAACTATCACCATTCAGGGAGAAAAGTTTACCAGGGACTTCAAAGTTTTGGTGCTCGCTAAGGCAGAAAATTTCCCATCACTGCTTGGGTGCCCATGGTGTTATAATAACAATGCAGGTATTTGGCTCAACAAGGGGTATATAAGCTTTGAAAATGAGGAATAACAGGTCATCAAAGCCCTACATGATGGGAAGTCAACACCCTATACTAAACCTTTGGGAGAAGAGGTCCTGGATAGAATATATGTGCACTCAATCAGGGATCCAGAGATAATCCATCCTACCGATGGAATTATCCAGTTCAAGGATGCTCAGTCGGTAAGTGACACCACTAGTCTAGCATGTGATAATTGGGTGCATGGAACCTATGAGTTGATCAGAAAACATTTAAGAGGATCGGTGACAAAGGTGACAAAGGTGCACACAGTCTGACACCTAGGAGGAAAGGAGCTACCTAAGTACTCAGGAGGAGCCTCCCCTGAGGTCTTTTTATAGAAGATGGAAGCTCAGTGGAAGGAGGAAAATGAAAGAAGGGGGATGTTAAGTTACGTCCTACTAGGAACTATTGTGTGCTTATGGGAAATGCATCGGAATAATCTCTTAGAATGGCATGAAGTGATAATTTCCTTCTCTACTCATTTCTCTAGAAGCAATGCGCCCACCACCATCAAGGACTACCATGGTAAGGAGCCTTCCTCTTTCCACATCCAAGTGTGTGAGAGGGTCTGGAGAGAAAGCATGAAAGCTTTGCCACCATCTCTCTAGGTAGATAAATTATATTATACACTGCAGGGTTACGTGCATGCATGGTACATCCACTCTGAGACACACTACCGAAATAGGGAATTGGCAAGAACTAGCGGTCTGATCTCATCTAATAATTTTGAGTATCGAAGCACCAAACCATCGGTGGATAAGGAATTATCAGGAGATTAAGCACCTTACGATGGGGGATAGTGACATGGTAGAAGATAGGCTACTAGAGTTGCTAGGTGAACCTGGCCTAGATGCGTGCTTTGAGGAAGAAGACATATAAGAGATACAGTTTGAGCAGTGCATGCACAGAGAAAGAAAAAGGACAAGATGGTCTATGTCATAGATGGTGAAGAAATGGAAAATTTGGAGGATTAACCATTCTCTAGGCTCGCATGAAGTGATGGATAGTGCTAATGAAAGAACACACACCTATCATGAGCCTTTAAAGACAAAAAAGGTTAATATTGGGTCGAAGGCGGAACCCAAGGAAGCTATCATTGGATATTATTGGACTAAGAAGGAAGTCTCTAAAATCATTGATCCTTTACAAGAGTTTGAGGATTTATTCCCGCATGGGTATCATGAACTCAAAGGCGTTCACCATTTCTTAGGGGAAATTAAAATTAAGTTGAAGGAAGGTGCGCACCCGGTTCAGAAAAGACAATACCGAATGAATCCTAACTACACTTGAAGGTAAAGGAAGAGATTAAAAAATGATAGCATTTGGGATTTTTAAAGTTGTTGAAGATTCAGAGTGGATAAGTCCAATGGTAATCAACATCAAGAAGGATGGGCAGATTAGGATTTGCATGGATTATAGGGAGCTGAACACAGTTTGTGTCATCGATCCTTTTCCAACCCCCTTCACTGAAGAAATTTTGGAGGGAGTCGCTGGGCGTAAAATCTATTCCTTTACAGATGGATTTTTAGGGTACCACCAAGTCTGGATTGCAAAGGGAAGACCAGGAGAAGAAAAATTTCACCACTGAATGGGGAAGTTTTGCATACACTGGTTCATGCCTTTTGGGTTAAAGAATGTGCCTACTATTTTCTTACATGCATAGTGGTACAAATGCATTCCAGGACTTCATCCATAAATTTCTTTAGGTTTATCTAGATGATTGGACCATGTATGGACTAGTCAAGGGACCATTGTGATAATTTAAGGTTGATGTTTGAAAGGTGTCAATGGAAGTTGAGGATTATTCGTCAACATTAAGAACTGTGTCTTTACTACCCTCTTTGGAACGTTATTAGGGCATATCATATGTAAGGAGGGCTTGCTAGTAGATCTTGCCAAGGTTCTAGTTATTATGGGATTGGGGGAGCCTACTAGCCAAAGCGCAATGTCACATATTTCTTGGGCATACGGGTTATTATAGGAAATTCATTAAGGGGTATGACAATATTTACGTTCCTTTGGAAGAATTTCTTAGACAGAAAAGTTCCTTTCATTGGGGAGAGGCACAACAGAATAGGCATTCAACACATTGAATGATAAGCTTATCACCGTGCCTATGTTACATTTCCCCTCTTGGGATAATCCCTTCAATGCTCATGTGAATGCCTCTCAGAATGGCCATTAGAGCAATTGCTTACACATCCTGGTGAGGGAATTTTTGATCACTCCCTATGCTTTGCAAGTAGGAAGTTGACACCAACAGAACAAAATTATACTTTGACCGAGTGCGAGGCATTGTCAATGATCTATGCACTTCATAAGTTCAAGCATGTATCTGCTAGCAACTCCCTTTATCTTATACATTGACCACATGACATTAAAATATTTGGTGAACAAGCCCATCCTACAAGGGCACATATGTTGGTGGGTGCTATTATTTCAAGAGTTTGAGTTCATGGTAGTTGTGAAGCCTGGAAAAAATAATTATGGACCTGATCATTTGTCAAGAATTGATTCAGGGGAGGACGTATAGAGCATTGAAGATACTATGCTAGATGTGAAACTATTTAGGTTGTGGTGCATGCCCTCAAATTTGGAGGAAATTGTAGTATTTCTAAAGGAAGGTGTGGTGCTGGAAGGGATGAAGACCTTAGATAAAAATACATTTACCTATATGCGCCATCGTGCCCTATATGTTAATTAATGGAGACTTGTACAAAATGGGTCGTGATGAGGTTTTGTGCTAATGCAGGTTTTGTGTTGATGCATGCTAGAACATGAGCATCATTGCTATAATGGAAGAAGTGCATGGTGGGATTACAGGTGGACACTATACGGAGAAATGTAACCGCGCGGAAGATTCTACTCATAGGGATTTGGTGGGAGACCATTTATCAAGATTACATAGAGTTTTACAAGGCCTGTGACCATTGTCCAGTTCCTTGGAAAACCTAGAAAGAGGGATGAAATTCCCTTAGTAACCAATACCAAGCGTGGGAAACGTTTGAGAAATGGGCTATTTACTTTGTCGGACTAATCTCACGAACAACGCGAAGGACAAGTTCATGCAGTATATCATTACTTGCATTGATTATTTGATGAGGGTGGGTAGAGGCAACACCCACTAAGGATTGTACTATAGCTACAGTTGCTAGATTTTTATGGGATAACATAATTAGTAGGTATGGATGTCCATTGAGCTTGACAAGTGATAGAGGTACGTAATTTCTCAATGAAATGGTTAAAAAAAATGTTATCAGAATTCATGGTGGCCCATCACAAGACTACTCCCTATCACCCTCAAGTAAATGGAACTGTTGAGGCATTTAAAAAAATAATTAGTCACACGTTGACTAAGATCTATGATGTTGGTAGGTAGTATTGGGATGATAAAGTACTAGTCTATTCTTTGGGCATTTAGAACAACCTACAAAAGGTTGAATAAGGCCACACCATTTCATGCTGGTGTTTGGTTAGTGCAGAGGCTATCTTACCAGTTGATTTTATGTTACCTTCACTATGATATAGCATGTGATGGAAGGGTTGTATGATGAAAAAGAATTGAGAAGAGAGAATTAATGAAGCTAGATGAAATATGATCACTAGCTAGGTGGAGGAAGACAACTAAAAAAGAAAAATAGAAGGCATGGCATGATCACAAAATTAAGAAAAAGAAGTTTGAGGTTGGGTAGATGGTGTTGCTATATGATTCAACGTTTCTACACCATCCAGGGAAGTTAAATGTCCATTGGTTAGGTCCCCTATTTAATCTCATACATTCTTGATTCAGGCATGTATGCCAAGTTACAAGACACTGGATGGAACGAAATTTCCTATACACTTCAATGGGAGTAGGGATGACGCCCTACTATAAATAAGGACTTCTTGGTGTTTGTAAACAAGGCAGTATTTTCTAGATAGTTTAGAATTTCCTTGTATGCATTTCCTTTATTGTGTTTCCCTTTCACATTGTTGTTTTTGTTTTATGCACATTGGGTGCCGAGTAATCTTGTTAATTTTTTGAGGGGTTTGAATTTGTAAAGGACTACACATCATTTTAATGTGGGGTGGAGTAATGTGAATGAAAACATGGGTAAAGTGCCAAGGAGGATTGTGTTGGAAATCCCGGTCGAATGGCCTTGTTGAAAGAGGTGCATGAAAGAAAATGTGGAAAAGGATGGTTGGTGTCAAGATAAGGCTACTTTCAGATCCCACGTACAAAGGAGAAAGAATTGCAAAAAGAAAGATAAGGTAGGAGAAATAAAAAATTATGATAGAAGAAGTGCCTTTGGTGCCACTGACACGTGTGCATAAGAGTCTCCTATGTCAAGATGGATTGGTTGCACGCAACAAGATTGGAATATTTTCCACATAGGGTTGGGCATATGAGTTAGGGCAAAAAATTCAAGCTTTGTTTGAAAACATCTGATTTAAAAGTTAAAAGTACTGTGGTAGGTGAAGGAGGATTGTGTTAGAAATCCTGGTCGAATGGCCCTTTTGAAAGAGGTGCATGAAAGAAAAAGTGGAAAAGGATGGTTGGTATCAAGATAAGGCTACTTTTAGATCCCACGTACAAAGGAGGAAGAAGTGCAAAAAGCAAGATGAGGTAGGAGAAATAAAAAATAATGATAGAAGAAGTGCACTTTGGCACCATTAACATGTGTGCAAGAGTATCCTATGAAGATGGATTGGTTGCATGCCAAAATATTGGAAGATTTTCCATGTAGGGTTGGGTGCATGAGTTAGGGTGTAAAAGTCGGGCTTTTTTTGAAAAATCCGTATTAAAAGTTAAAAGTATGTTGGTAGCGTGAAGTAGCATTTAATGTTTGGATTTAAAAACTAGAAAGGAAATGATTTGTAGGTGTGGGAAGAGTTGTGAAGAAGCATCGTCTGGTGAAAAGAGATTCCAGTTAGGGTTTGGTATCTACGGCACAGGTTGAAAAAGAGTTTCTTTGCCAGTTTGAGATCTAAACTTGAAAAGGGGTAGTAAAACAAAGCAAGTGAAAGAAGTTGAAGTGTTAACATAAAAAATGGCACCGAAGAAACCGGTTGGCACACCTAAGAAGGGAAAGGGAAAAGGAAAGAACAAGCAATAAGAAACTATCACCAGTAAAAATGAAGAGTGGTATGCAGAAATGCAGTACCCAGATGGAGTATTGCTTGGGTGAGAGTGGGAATCCCATTTAAGAAAAATGGCAATAAATGATTACAATCATCATTTGAGCATGATTGAGAAGGAAATGGCACTGGAGTCAATGCACTTGATGAATAAAAGGACACCAAAGGGTTTTCCTATCTATAACAATAAGGTAAAAGTAAAAATGGAGAAGTTAGGATTTTTACAACTGTTTGAGTTACCCTACTTTGGAAATCCTAAGCACCTATATCAATGGTTGATGTCGCATGTGCACGAAGATTAATTTCACTTCACAAGGCACAAGATGCGCATTACCCCTCAGCTTGTTTCATATTTCACATGCCTCATTTGTAAAGGAGAAATTTTGGAGGATGGCCTATGAGACAAGGAGGCAATTAAGGAAACTGTCGCTGCTTATGGGTACAAAAAGTGGTCAAAGTAATTTGATATCATGGACATTAAGGACCCAGTGATGAAGATGGCCACACACCTTGTGACAAAGTTAAATGGTCAGGAGAGATGGAACCAGGTAAACAAGTCCTGGCTAAATGTTTGCAGGAGGATTTCGGAGGGCACCATCTACAACCTGTTTGCATACATCACGGATAAGATGGTCAGTAGCATGCAGTAAGGTGATAAAATATTCTTTGGTAATGTCCTGTTAACCATTGTGTTCTTATAGATTGGATTGCCAGATGTAGTAGACAAATTCATGTGGGACTACCCTAATGAAGACCCTTCACCCGCGAAGAGGTTTAAGAAGTACACCTATGATAGTATGACGGCCATGCACAAGGCACACCTAGAGAAGTGGTATACGTGCTTGAGGAATGCGTTTGGGGTAGAATAGAGGATCCCTGAACAACTACCAGTGACCATAAAGGGCGAAGCCGAGTTTACTGTGTACCAAAATTTCTACCTTGGTAGATTTAAACTGATAGATGAGACATGGAGCCCATGGTGCAAGCTCCCTTTTTCCTTTATAGCTCAACACTTCCAAGCGGGAGTGAACAGGTTCAAAGAGTCCAAGAAGTTGAAGCTCGGCCTTAGTAATCTGGACCAGGACCACTGAGAAATGTGCAAAGGGTTGGTCTACCCCAACAAGCGTTGTATACATGGAGAAGTACATGTCGTATGAGGTCCAAATGGTGAAACCCATGACTATTCCCATTGCAAGAGGGTCTGCGATGTGAGTATACCTCCGCATAAGGCCCAAATTTGAGAAGGTCATGTATATAGAGAATGAGGTGTCCATACCTACAGACCCAACTAGTAGGAAGAGACCCACACCAAAACAGGGTGGAAAAGAACCAAAGAATAAAGTAATACATAGGCAATAGGTACCCCTACGACAAGCACCAGAACAAGTATGTATTCATGCAAGAAAAATTCCATAGTCAAAGAGAAAACTCTGGAGCCAGAGAATCTGTTAGACAAGGATTTATTGGAAGAAGAAGAGATAGAGTCACCTACACCATAATCCCCAGTTAGGAAGAAGCAAAAGATGACAGAGGAGTTGGATTCTGAGTACAATGAAATTTTGAGGGACTACCAGGGTGAAAAGAATGATGATGATGAAGAAGATGAGCCTGAGGTAAACCAAGAACAACCTATGTTTAGTGTACATGACTTAGAGGAGGGAGAAGGAGAAAAGGATGAGTACATCTTCACAAGGAGAAAGGGTGGCTAGGAGGAGGAAGGCACTCAGTACAAGGAAGGGAACAAAGAGGTAAATAAGGTGGCAGAAAGAGAGGCTGAGAAGATCATTGAGACCTTGGTGGAAGAGGAGTTGAAACCCAACGCTGAGCTGGTGATGAATGAGGATAAGGAAGAGAGAACAGAAAAGGACCATGGCAGCACTGGAGGCCCCACTTTAACTTTAAATATTCCTAAGGGAATGTGTACAGAAGGAAAGCATGTGGAGGAGAAGAATCCAAGGATGGGTTGTATTGATGACCCCAAAAAAGTGTTGTGCATGTAGTTCCAAAGCCCGATTCTAGTAGAGGAACTCCTGACATTGTCATCATTTAATGAAGAGGGTGCATACCCCAGGACAAGGAAGATGATGTCTTAGGTGTTTGAGTCCCATATTGACGAGCCAGAGTTCAAAATATACTAAGGGGAAATCATACCAGTACTAGAGTCTAAGGGAACCAACCCCTTCATAAATGCCCAGCAGCTCTTGGATGAGAAGTTATGTAATGCGCTGAAAAATGTTGTAGTCGAGATTGAGGCTAGGATCTTTGAAAGAAATGATAGAGTAAGATTTCTAGAGGAAAAGCTAGAAAAGAAGGAAGAGGAGCTGACTGAGAAAACTAAGGGCTTGAAACAAGAAGATTTGATCAGCACCCAATTGTAACATGAGTTAAAGGATGAGAAGGCTAGAGTGCATGAAGTATACAAAAAGGTGGAGTCCATTACAGATGCAATAGTGTTGAAGCATCCGAACCTAGTGCCTCTCGTGTAGAAGTATGGATCTACCTTGGAATTCCTGGAGGAATTAACAAGAATCCTCACCATGGAGAGGTAGCCGCTAGCCTTAGAATCTGTATAAGAAGTGGCCATGCATTTAGAAAAGGAGGATAAATTGAAATTCATGGAACTCATAGCTGAATACAACAAGGTCCTTGCTAATGTAAAGATTACTTCATGGACTGTTGAGGCCTTGTATGACAACTACGCGGATAGAGACAAAGTGGCAAGCATGCTGGTCGCAAGTGATGAAGTAGAACTTAAATATTTCCAGGAGAAGAAGAAGGGGAAAAAAGAAGAATGAGAAAATATCCTAGCCGAGGTAGAAAATAAATTAGAAGCTATTGAGGCCTTACAGGGCTCAGTTAAAAACTGGCTAAAGGAACTATACCTACATATTACATGAAGGATGGATGTGCTAGAGGATATAGGTAAGTAGTTAGAGAAAATTGTTGACACCATGAGAACACAAGGGGATGGGCTGGGTTTTGTTCAGGTGAGTGCCTTAGTGGGGTTATCTTTTCTAGAAAGCACAGAATGAGGTCAATACCTGACACAATCTGGAGGATGACTTACAAAATAACTTTCCTCTCTTATTGCTTTAATTATCATCATTCCCCATTCTTCCTTATTTTAACATTCTTTTTCCCCCTTTATTATTTTTCTAAGACATTAAGTCTTTGTGTATTCTTTATTCTTTGGGGAAGTTTTCGAGGGAAAAGAACGGGTAAAGTGTGGGGTGATGTTGGTCCCCTGAAATATCAACTAAGACCAAAAAAGGGTACATAGGCACACAAGATAAGGTGCATAAGGAAGGTTTTAAGTAGGGTTTTGGTAGAACCCGGGATGCGTGCCCATAGAGCAGAATCTAGAACTTAGCTATTTTTGACCTATCATACAAGATGCGAGAAAAACATGACCTGAGTGGATAAGGTGCCAACCTAGCGACAAGGTGGCCTGGAATGAATAAACTCTATGGTAGAAGCTTCTAAAAGGACATCATGGCAATGAGTGGTTAGCTTAGGCCTAGAGGAGAATGCGCCCATGGAGGACCACATTCAGACACTTGGCGACAGATCTAAGGCTGTAGAAAAATGAGTGGGTAGTTTAGGAAGGCTATATATACAAGTGCCTGTAGAAGTAGAGAAAGAAGGAGAAAGAAAAAAGGAAGAAAGTGGATAGAGGGAAATCTCTATAGAAATAATGCAAGGACTATGTTAGCTTGGGTAAATAAGTGTAGGAAATGATGTATCAAGGGTTTGGGGGTTATAAATTTTCTTTTGAGAGCCTAGTTATATAAATCTAGTTATAATGCATGACTATGGTCTACTCTTCTATGACATTCTGTAGTGGGCCTAATGAATGTAATATGGTTACCAGTTTATGTGAATAAAAACATTAATGGTTCCGATACACATCCTTCCTCATAGCTCTTTTTCATTTATGTTTATGAACTAAGTATGAATGCTTGTACAACTTCCTTTCTTTTTTGGTGCAAGTTCTATAATTTTTAAGCACTTTGTTGTCTGGAATGACTACAAGGATCTAGAAGTCATTCTGAGCTCTACGGTGCTTGTATGTCTTATTTCCTCTCAAATATATTAAACTCAGATCATAGATAATGTTTCCCACAAAACTCACATAAAGGAGAGACTCGGCGCCTGCACGTGCCTCGGGTGAGTGCCTAGCACCCGCTAGGTGATAGGTCGGCGCACATGGGGTTTCCCTGTTCTTTGATGGGTGAAAAACATGACTACAAGGACACCTATTTGCATCATGATCCCCATGGAAAATCTCATAGTCTATCATCATTGCACATACCATCTTTCAAGGGAAACTATCCTTTGCATGCCCTTCCACTTCACAGTCTCTACACCAAAGCCCACTATGAACCTCATGCATTGAGTTTGCGGAAAGCTTCTCAAACTGCTTGGCCATTGTAGTAATTTGAGCCTCTAGAAAAGGGCTAACACTAGTATCAATGCTCCCAACATCCTCAGTGTGTAGAGTAGCCTCAAAGGCCTCGTGCAGGTCTATGAAATTATTGTGTGATAGTGCCCTTCTGAACGGTGTTATTAATCCTCCAAAAAACCATTGATCATGTTGAGAAGGGTGAATGTCATAGAATATTTTTACAAGAGAGTTTTGAACCACACGTCGTACTCCCACACACTCGCTTCCATTCCTTGTTGGATTTCCTTCAGAGCATTGATGCTCTTCTGCTTAAATTCAGGGATATGGAACTCTACTAAGAAGGCATTCTTTAATGCAGTGTAGTCTACCACCATTTTATGGGGGTCATATTTTCCGTACCAACTATGTGTGTGCCCTTGCAACGTCATTACAAACTGAATTTCCTTTCACTCTAGGGTACTGATCCCTTTTGTGCACCATAGTACTTCAAACTTTTTCACATGATCTATAGCATCCTCAATACCCCTATAGTCTATAACATGTAATGACATCTAAAAAAATACTTGTGGAGATGGCTGAGGCCATTATCCTCCTGATCCAGAGCCTAGGTTTCCTCTGTTGTTTCCTCCTCCACCAGATCCACTGGATCCACCAATTCTTGTTCCTCCTGACCCACCAGATCCTCCACATCCACTAGGTCCACCATGTCCTCCTACTCCTACACCACCAGATCCACCTCATATAGCCAGAAAATGGCCTGAAGTGGTTGCGCCTAGTGTTCCCAACATCCCACTAAATTGTGTGTTAATGGTTTGTGATATTTCTCCACTACCATTTGTGTGTCCCATGCCACTTCTAGATGTGATACCTAAACCTTGCCTATTTGTACCTTGTCCAAAAATTCCTCCAAACAAAAAAATGGTCTATGCAACCATAGATGTCCCAAATGAGAAATTATATCTCCTATGTGCAGATCGGTTACTTCCCTCGATACCAATTGGGTTAGCAATACTTGTTTCTTGATTTGGAAAACCAAGTGCCAAGGTTTGGTCACTAGGTGGAATCATATGCACACCAACAACTCTTCTTTCTCCATGCGACAAAGTCTCATTGGAATCTAAAGGGGTCTCTCTTCCACACTTACCAAGATGGGGTAGCATAGAATTCTTAGGTTCCACATCCTCTGCGTGAACCTCAACTTCTTCCCACAACGTTTACCTCTGTAGATCCATCACACTTCCAGCCTCATATTTTATAGCAATCCCCCTTTCACCCATTTAACCATAATTGAGTCATCTTTCTTCCCTCTCTTTTTCTGTCACAATTTCTATCATCTTCCTCTACCCTAGCTTCCTCGCCCAGTGCTTAGAGAAGCTTAGCCATCCATGGGAAATGCCTTTAAACTTAGGGTAATGACCAAGATCTTCATAGCCAAAGGAATATCACACAAAAATGATCCTCTAGCCTCCCTCAAAAACTCAAACTCAATAACCTCTGGGAAAGAATACATAGAAATGGCATATTCCAAGATATAACTAGTCAGTACTCCTTTCCATAAGTGATCAACAACACGTGTCCAAGTCATATCCACATCATGTAGCCTCTGATAGTCATCTTGGGTCCATACACGTGATCTATAGTATCATATTGATCTGGATGCATATGATTAAATCCATTTATATAGTTCTACCAAAAAACACCATAAGAATGTCTCATACAGCTCATGATACAGATGTTCTTCTACCCATCTTTGTCCATCAAACTCAATTTTGGTACTAAATATTTGAGTAAACTCATCCTCCATGGTCTTAAACCATGCTTTGACACTTTCCAAGGTCAAGTGTTATGTCATCACACATCAAATGAACCAAGATATATCTAATTTCTCATACCAAACTTGAAAATAGGTCCTGGCAATAGAACCAAGATGTATTCATTTTTATACCCCTAGAAAAATAGTCTAATCCCATGCGCACCAGCCTATCACCCACCGGGCGCTGGGCACTCACCCGAGGAACGTGCAGGCATCGAGCCCCTCCTTTATGTGATTTGTGTAATAATATGTCATCTATGACAAATACTTAAGTGCAAAAGAATGGAAAATAACCGTGCATTCATTCTGAGAACTTAGGATGAGTTTTTATACCAATTCATCCATTTAGATAACAAAGAGAAGTATCAAACATCATATAGAACTAATTCATAACACAAAGGAATTGCACTAGGATTTATGCTTAAGAACAACATATATATTTTGAACGAGACCTTATATTCATGTTAATAATTTCAATAACCACATTACATTCACTTAAGGCCATAACAAACCCATATAATAATGCAGAGTAAGGTCATGCATAAAATACTAAACTACACCCTTCATATTACAAGGATAAACACATACCCATCCCTCTAAATATGCCATCATTCCTATATTTCTTCTAATCCCAACCCATAGAATCCTCCATTCTATTTCTTTAGAGCTTCTCCTCTCTTCCATCACACCACACCCACTTCTACTACCTGAGCATCTCTATATATAGATTTTTATCTTCACCGCCATGCCTTCTGAAGTAACAGATCAGTTGCCAAGTGTCCAAGTGGTCCTCCCAATGAACATGCTCCCTTTGATCTGAGCTCTCCACTCTTTGTAATGATGTCTTTTTGGATCCTTCCATCACATGAACGGAATATTCCTTCTTTGATCATCAATCTACCATGATGGCACTTTATCCACTCTACATGCTAGATGGGTCATACTTTTCTCATGTGCTTCCTGGAACACCGAATATGGCTTAGTCCCAAAACCCATCTTTTCTTACGCATGTGCCATGTGTTATGTAAAACCCTACTAGAATCTTGCACTGCACACCTTAAGCCTGTGCTCCCTTTTCCAAATATGTCCCGTGTACCCACGTGCCTTCTTGTACTTAGCCAATTTTTGAGGCCCAACACAGAACTCAAGTCCAAAAAATTAGTTGTGTTGTATAGTCCTTCGGGTCCAGGCTTAAGTCAAAATTCTCATAAAGCATGCAGAGGGATAAGGGGTATATAGGTGGAAAATATCCAATGGTACAAGTTTGAAACATGTCACTATTCCAGCGGACTTTAAGGTAGATGTGTCCAACAGACCTCAAATCTATAGAATAGACCAATTTTTATAAGGGTCTTGTAACATTCTCATTTTTATACATTAGAATAAGTAAAAAAAAAATTTTGATAAATGCTTCCTGGTTCTAAATACATAATTTAGAACTCACAAATAAAAAACAACCATTCTCACAACAGATAACCATATGCAGGGGTAATGACTCGGAGTACTTCCGATCTATTCATTCCATGACTCGGTAATCTACCGATCTATTCATGAGTATCAAAGAGTTGGCGTTTTTATTTTAACACAATACTCTTGCGGTTCTCTTCCCTAATCTGGGATTTAGAATGCTCTATCCAAGGAACCTATCTGAATAATTGTTACTATTATTCATCGGCGTCTCATCCCTTGGACTAGGTGACTTAGGACAACGCAATCAGCAGCTTGCGATACTTTGGCCAAAGATTTGAAACATACTGCTTATGTCTCGTATTCCTTGATGGCATACTCATCAATCTGGAATATGTCCTTCACCCCATTCCTATGTTATGTAGAATGTCTTATACTGACTTCTGTCAGACTCTCCTGTCCCAAGTGATTCACTCAGGAATAGATAAGTAAGATGACGACATTATAGGGATGCTCCCGAGGACTAGGGATACGCTGACATACTGGGTCAACCCTAGTTAATCCAGTGTGTCAAGATACCCCGAGTCTCCTAGGGCAGCCTTATAACATGACCACATTCCTAATCAGTCCCAGAGTAACTTGTTCGAGTTTAAGATGTAAATCTTAATGATCAATGCAAAGGGTGTCGTCAAAAGTCACCTACATTGTTATATCTTCGAGAAGATCCTAATCTTCTCGAAGGTACAACCCTGCAGTTGACTTGTGCCATCAACCTTTAAATACGCCTCGAAAAGATCTACGTTTGAGTTAAAATTATACTAAAAGATGCTCCCTTAAGGTTAGCCTTTCCCAATCCCTGGGTTTCTCACCTTAGAATTACCTTTCAAGGTAAAACTCATTACACAAGAGAAGTTATTAGGACTTGAGGTCCCTTCAAGGAGTTCATAGAATATACGTAATTCTGTTATCCCGTAAAATTGACAAGGGCAATTTTACCGATAACCATACCGAAAATTTTGTTTCGATCCCTCGTTAGGGATCCATCATGTTTGAAACGTTGTAAAATCCCTTCCTGGGAAATCTAGTTTTTGAACTTAGTCTTTTTGAGCCTTTTTTGGCTGGGCGCATGAAATTGCTTTGCAACACTATGTTTTTGGTGCGCCCCCTTAAAAGCCTTTGGCGCATGGTTTTTATATATGTTAACACATCTTTTAATGCACCAAAGGGTGTTGAGACTCTTTTACGTGCGCCAAGGCACATGCGCTTGTGTTAACACAACTCTTGTTGCACCACCTTTTGGTGCGCCAAAGGGTGCACATAATATTATTGCAACACCATTCTTTTGGTGCGCCAAAGGGCGCACATAAATTTATATCGACAATGCTTTTGGTGCGCCAAAGGCGTGCTCAATCTTCTGATGTCAAATACTTTCGTGCGCCAAAGGGCGCACGCTTCCCCCTGTCGACAGAAACTTTCATGCGCCATTTCAAAAGTGGTTGGCGCATTGATGACAAGTTTTTCTATATATATCAGTGCACGCCCAATGTCATTTTCATTCTTTTTGTTGAGCACGTGATCGTTCTGAACTTGTCAGCCTCTGCTTCGTCGTTTTCATCGCCCTGTGGACCCATTGAAACTTTTTGCTATATATCCAGGTAAGAGGATCTTCTTGTTCCCTCATGCGTTGTGTGCTTTCAGTTTTTAGTGCTTTCATGGTCTAGTTCTTAGCTTGCTGGTTGGTGTTTTGATTAAATAGAAATATGTTGAGCTAGCCCCCCCCTGTGCTGCCTTGTCTTTTTCTTCTTTTCCTCCTCCTTTCCCTCCCTCTTTCCAGATCTGCTGGTAGAGGGTGTTGTTTTGAAAGAACTTGGTCTGAAAATCTCTTTTCTGAAACCTTATATCTCCAAGCAATCTTTGAAATGGAGGAAAGAAGGAAAAAGGGTTGAGCAATGAGAGGCTCTGTTTTTCACATTGGCGCACTGGCGCATCTTGTTACACTAAAAACAATTGCGCCCCTCGGCGCATCTACCCACCTTGTTACATAAGCAAAACCCGCGCCAATGGCGCGCCCTTTCTGCCTGCTGCATCATGAACTCATGCACCCTCAAGGCGTTCCTCTGTCGCATGCTACAAGTGCCAATCCCACGCCCCTTTGGCGCGCTGTTCATCCATGTTGCATCCCTTTTCATGCGCCAATCGGCGCACCCAACTCCCATGTTACACGAGTTATATTTGTGCAAGTATGAAACTATAGAGGCGCAGGCGCATCCCCGACTACAACAACATCATGTTGTGTTAACCCTTCGTGCGCCACGCCATATCCCTTTGGCACACTGTCCCAAAAGTCCTTGCTACACGATACCCATGCGCCAAAGTGCACACCAAATCTAATATGTAAGTATCCATTTCCATGTGCACCCTATATAAAATGCCAATTTATGCGCCTCTTTGGTGCAGCCTCTGCAACACTCCTTTTCTGTGCGCCTTATCTATTTGGCCTGCAAATTACATTTTTCATGCGCCCTGCGCCCTGAGCCTTAAAATCTCTAACTCTTTCTTCTGCTAGCATTCCAATGGAAGATCAAATGACTAATTCAACCTTTTTGGATTGGGTCTCACTTCTTCTTCATGCAGATCAGCAACTGAGTTCTGAAAGAACACATGTCTACGTCAAGCAAGAGACCCACCAAACCAAGAGGAAAGGCTAAGCTGACAGAGGAAGAGATGAAGTACAAATATCAAAGGGTTAGGATGCCCGAATCACAGGCTGAGTGCAGTATGGATGTCAGAGACTCAGAATTGGGTCACATTGACATGGAAGAATTCTGGGTTAGAACTCAGAAGGTTACAAGAAGTCCGTGGATGGACAAATTGATAGGCAGTGCCCTGCACTTCGCCGGAGGAATCCCCGTCAGTGCCGTCAACAACGAATTCATGATGGTGATTGCCCAATGTTACAACAAAGACACAAGATGTGTCGAAAACAGCAAGGGCGAGGTAGTCATAAACCTCACTGCCCGTCATTTTGAAATAATGCTCGGCATCCCTCATCACCGGCAATTTGTGGCCGTCAGCCAAAAAGAATGCATCAAGGCCTGGGAAGACAACGAAGACCAATGCATGCAGCTGAATGAAGTGCAGAAGGTGATACTTGAATTCAACAAGAAGGTGGTAACCCGGTGGCCCCAGGTCATCCACCATGGAGTGATTTCTCAGAAGATACTCAGCGACACTATCCACTTTCCTGAGCAGGGTCTTCGGGCTTTCTGACGCCCACTACTTCCATAAATGGATGCTGAGGTACTTGGACGACAATGAATAAGAATCCTCTGCCCCGAGTCTAGCGCTTTTGCTGGGGAGAAATAATAAGCAACACCATCTCTGAGCAGCTACAACATTTCTTCACCACAACAGGAGTGTTCCATATGAACTCCTATGTAGTCTACGCTGCAAGCGTCGGCAGAGGGATTATCCGGGGCTAAATGCCGAAGTGGAGTCTCCACATTTTTGGCCTCAGCTACCAAAATATCCCCTCTGTCTCCGGTACTACTTCCAGAGCTGAGGCTGGAGAATCAACATCTGAGCTCAATTCACCAAAAATTAACGATGCGATTCTTCTATCATGTCATTGCCTGCCTGAGGCCAAATCTAAGACTCATAGCCGCACAACACGCTTCTCTCAAAAACATTAGGTGAGCAGTTATGGAGAAATGGGGGGCCCTGTTCACCCAGTTTCCCACATTTACCTATCTGAGGGCTGCCAACTTTTTGGGAGAGCCATGGCCAGGCTACCAAGGTATGCTGGACCTAAGCTGATTCTACTAGAACTATCAAGGCAGCTGGTCACATACCATGAGAAGTGCCTCAAAAGAAAGAAGGAGCGGAACTCCTTTCCCCCTCACAGTGGGCCGCACCTACACATGCTCCGAGACCCAGCTGCTCAGTAAGGCAAAGGAAATGTTCGCAGAGCTGGAGCAGGGTATGGCCTCAACTTGAAGCCATGACTTCCCAGCCAGGCCTACCTTTGACCCAAGAGCTGCCTGCCAAATATGTCAAGCTATATCTAAACATCCGATCCATGTCCCTCAAATTGAGGATATTTACATTGACGCTTCTCCACGAGGCGGAACTCAGAAGAAAGGATCATTCTCGCTTGGCATTGGCGGAAAGGGCCATCCAATACGGAGTGGCCATTGTATTCCCCGAAGGCTTCCAAACTACGAAAAGATGAAGTAGACAAGGTGTATAATGACACAAATGGGGACAAGTTGGCCCTTCTCTGGCCATTGACTCCAGGGAAGCAAAGCTCCTCAAACAATTGAGGAGAGGGTCAAGGAGACTATGCGGCAGAACAGAGCACTGGTGTCGCGATGAACGGGCTAGATCTACCTCGGGGTAGATTTCAACAACCTACTCCCCGTTGGGCAATGCACCTCCAAGGTTCCAAGAAGCAGCTGAAGGAAAGCAAAGGTGCAGAAGGTGAAGCTCTAGCACCATTCAGGAAGAAGCTTGTGAAAGTCAATCAGTGAACGGCACAAGGATCCATCACAGGTTATCAACTTTGGAGCCGATGAATTAGCACAGTTTTTGGAATACCACGCTCAGTTCGCACATATCACACCTGAGCAGCATCAGAAACAGGTGTCACTACAACTTTTCAGCCGCAGGATCCCTGATGATGAGTAACTTCTTGTTCTTCTTCTTCTTCTTCTTCTCTCTTTTCTCCGACTTTCTTTTTGAAATGTCTAAAATGTGTTGACACAAATGATGACATCATCCATGTTGCATCATGGGATGATGTCATCCACCAAGTTGTCAAAGTCAACATGACTTTTAGATATTTTGTAAATATCTTTGTAAATAAGTGGTTGGCTCCATTTTGCCTTCTCTCTCCCTCATC
Organism: Taxus chinensis; assembly: GCA_019776745.2. Taxonomy (NCBI): domain Eukaryota; kingdom Viridiplantae; phylum Streptophyta; class Pinopsida; order Cupressales; family Taxaceae; genus Taxus; species Taxus chinensis. The sequence goes on from CM034154.1 coordinate 508,926,047, forward strand.
TTCTATAAATACTGGAATACTTGTTGTATTCAGAGGTGTGAACATTTTTTAGATAGAAATAGAAGTGAAGAGAGAAAGACTTTGAGCTTTCTTGTAACAGAAGAAAACAGTAATACAATTATTAAGACTTTGTGCTCAATATCTATGTTATGCATTAGGTCTTTCTTACGTTAGATCTGTATGTGTTTAATCTGTTGGATTCATATCTACTTTCCTGTCATTTGCTCATCAGTATTGCTTTGTTTATTTACGTAAGTAGGTTTGGCTCTGTTTACTACCAAACCAAAAACGTAAATCTTCTGACCCTTCTGCTTTGGAATTCATTTCTTTTCTTCCTTCGGATCTGTTCTTTCTCTCCTCCCTCTTTCATTCCTTTCTTTTCTCAGCCTGAAACACTCTACTGGGATGAGATCCCAACCCCCGAAGGCAGAATCTGTGAGACTTGCATAGGTTCCTGCTAGTAGAAATAGCAATAAACCAGTTTCGCTTTGCTGACTCAAAGAGGGGCTAAGCCCTTCACATTGTTGGCTCGTCTATCCATAGATCTGTCCATGTGATAGATTTTTAGACCAACAGTTTTTGGCGACTCCGTACTGGGGAACGAATAGATCTGTCAGATCTATGATGGTGGTAAGATAGAAAAATTCAAAAAAATAAGAAAATTACTGCCTGTTTGCAAATCTGAACTTTTTGATAAAAATCCAAAAAATTTGCAAAAGTGCCGAAAATTCAAAATTTTCTTCTGAGGTCCATAGATCGGGCCTAGTTACAGATCTTTAGTTCGCTGAGTTTTTATAAAAATCAGTATTTTACCATAGATCTGGATTTTTGACTGTTTTCTAAAAAGTTTGAAACCCTCTAAAAAAGTAAAAATCAAATCCAAAAATCAGCTTGCTATTCTTCCCTACCTTCTTATCCTTGTTGTTATTTGTAATTAACCGCAATCGGTTTTCTGAAGAGGATAGTTTTTAAATATTCAGAAAAAGTGAATGCTGCTGGTTTTTGACAGAAAAAACCAGAAAATCAGCAAGTACAACCAAAAATAAAGTTTGAATCTATGCCATAATATCACAAATCTGGAAGCTACGCTGGCAAGTGAGCCTTTTATGCGTAGCAGGAGAGCCCGTGGAGAAGCCGATCCCACTTTCAATCTGCTTCAAAAGCACAATTTCAGCGTGACACGCCGGCGCATTTTCTTAGCGCTAAGCTCGGCTAGCCGGTCATCCAGGAGTGTCTCACCTCCACGAAGAAAAAGTCTTTTACAAGGTGCATCTACATCCCTTTGTAGTGCCTTGCTACTCAGTGGAACCACCCTTCTAGCCCGTGTTCTCTTTCCTGCCATTCAAATGGCGGTACCATGGGGAAATGCTATGGGTCCTCTCGCACTGCCACATCCAGTTCACGTGCTCCCTCACGGAAACCAAATTTTTTTTCCCAAATTCGACGGGAGCGGAAATCAAAGCACAGATTCCCACATATCTGCATTCATTATGTCATGCAGTATCTTGGATGTGACTCACGAAGATGTGTCGGTTCGCCTTTTTCTGGAAACTCTACAAGGGCCTGCAGCTGAATGGTTTCAGCATTTGCCTGCCGGCTCTATCACCAGTTGGGCCACCTTGCGGGAGGCTTTTGAAGACATATACAAGCCTTCAGAGGACGCATTTGCATTACTATCACGAATCACTCACCTGAAGAAAGAGGCCAATGAGATCATGCGCGATTTCGTCGCCCGGTTCAATGCACTAATCAATCGTGTCCTTGTTGCCATGCTTCCCACACCGGAGAATCAGAAGTGTATTTTCGTGAACGCCATGAGCTCAAAAGTCAGCTTCTTGCTTCTTCAAGAGTGAGTAGCTACCCTACCTCTCGCTCAGGCTGCTACCATTCGGATAGAAGACAATTTGATAATATCTGGTGAGCTAAAAAAGGAATCGTCCAAGTCCAAATCTTCAGATACCTCACCTGCTACTTCGTCTGATCTGGTGTTCCAAAAGATGGCGAATGATTTTCTCGCATTAAAGAAGCAGTTGGCCCAGGCTCCTAGTTCCTCATACCAGGATGTTCCACGAAGGAGTTTTGTTCCCCATAATGTTTCACAAAGGCCACGCCTACCTGCAACTGCTCCACGGTTGGTGCTTGAAGCTCCTCCGGTCAATGCTCTGGCCGAGATTGAAGAAGAAGAGCAGTACTATGAAGAACCTTCGTCTCAAGGTGAAGATGATCAAGATGTCAGTGAGCCGACTGGTGACTCTACTATTGGATACATGGAATTTGATGAGGAAGAATCTGATGAAGAGGAGGGTACTCAAGGCTATGCAAGCGGACAATCATATGCTGTTTTTACCCGCTCGCAAGGAAAAGAAGCAGAAGTTGCTGCTCATGTCCAGCAGGAGAAGGCCGTGTCAAACGTGCCTCTGATCATTTCTAAAAGAGGTAATCCTCTTCTTACTCAACTCCCTGGCAAATCTTTTACAAAGAAGTCTTTTCCCCCCATCTCTCCTCCAAATCAGCCCCCTCATATTCCTATCAAGATCAATAACCTTGTTCCACCATTGCGAAGCGAGGGACTCATTCCCTCACCAACGCAACCCTTGGCCGCATTTGATATCATAGATCATGCAAAAAAGACCAAGATCCAAATGTCTGAAGCTGAGTACCTTCAGTCAAATCCCGAACAGCTTGTAAGATTAACCAAATACATTCAGAGCCAAGCTGTTACATCTAAGCAGGTTTCCCCGAAAGGAATCCTTTCCACTCCCCCTGAATCCCGCATAAATGTTGCTTCAACATCTGCATCAGGTAAGATAGAACCTTTCTATCTCTCTCTCCTAATCAATGGCCATAAGTTGAGCAACTGTATAATTGATTCCGGAGCTTCTGATAATGTCATGCCGGTGAAAGTCGCCCATGCTTTGGGCCTCACTCTTACCAAACCATTCGGCAGATGTTATTCATTGGAAACCAAGCAAGTTCCGTTGGTTGGCCAAATCAAAGACGCACAATTTGCGTTTGCGGCTTTCCCAGATAAAAGAGTAAAAATGACAGTCCTTGTCGCTGACATTCCAGCAGCCTACGGGATTTTGCTGGGAAGGAGTTTCTGCAGTGAAGTTGGTGGGGAGATTCACATGGACTGGTCTAAAGCTAGAATTCCCGTCAAAGGTGTGATGCAGACATTAGAGCCAGAATCACAAAAGAAGTACTTGGTTACTAACTCTGAAGACCCCAAAGCCCAAATCCTTTTTGAATCATCAGGGATGGGGAACTATTTCTTGTCTACTGAGACAGACAAAGTGGGGGTTCTCGTTCAAGAAGAGGATCTTAATGAGATCTGGACCTTGCAGTTTGATGGCAGTTGCGCGACTAGTGGATGTGGCGCTGGAGCTGTGCTGATATCTCCCGAAGAGGAGGTAATTCCTCTTTCTTTCAAGTTGCAATTTTTCAATACTAACAATACTGCTGAGTATGAATCTCTGATACTCGGTATGCAAGCTGCAAAGGAAAGGGGAATTAAAAATCTAAAGGTATAAGGTGATGCTGAGCTAGTTGTAAATCAGGTCAAAAGGATTTACCAAGTAAAAAATGAGACGCTCAGGCACTACCGTAACGTAGTATGGGATAGCATCGAAGAATTTGATGCTTTTTCAATAGGAGCAATTCCAAGAGCTCAAAATGACATGGCCGATTCATTGGTCGTTTCAACATCTCTCATGCTCCCACACCCGGGTTTGAAAACAAACAAATACACCATTGAGGTGGTTTTCCGCCCGAGCGTGCCAGACAACTCTCAGCATTGGCAAGTATTCAATGATGATAATCAACTCATTGCCTTTCTAGAAAAATCAGAAAATTTTGACGAGTTGTATTTTGAAGGATCCACCTCTACATGCCGTGAATCAATCAACGGTCAAAACCACGAAGCAAAGGAGAACGATGGCATATGCCAGCTAAAGGGAAATAAAATTCCAAAGGGCCTGGTTTCTCTGGAGCGCCTGTTTGACAGGCATGACCGTTTTGTGAAAAAGAAGAGGCGAGATGGTCCTGACTCATCCCCAGAAACCGAACCGGTCAATTTAGGTTCGGAGGCACATCCGCAAGTTGTGAACATCGGGAAATGTTGCACGCCTGAAGAGAAGCAGAAATTTGTCAAGTTTCTAAAGAAATATATGGATGTGTTGGCATGGTCCTATGCTGATCTAAAGTCTTTCAAGCCAAAGGACATATAGCATGACATACCGCTGAAAGAAGATGTCAAAGCCTTTCGCCAGAAGCAAAGGCATTATAATCCTAAGATCTCGGGCACCATCCAGGCCGAAATTCAGAAGATGTTGGATGCAAGAATCATTTTCCCTATCCATCACAGTACTTGGGTAGCAAATATTGTGCCAGTGCGCAAGAAAAACAGTAAGATACGCATATGCGTAGACTTCTAAAACTTGAATCAAGCTTCGCTGAAAGACAACAACCCTCTTCCGATAATGGATCAAGTTCTGCAAGCAGTAACTGGATCAGAGATGTTGTCTATGCTTGATGGTTTTTCAGGCTAGAATCAGATTGAAGTCTCGCCTGAAGATCAATTCAAAACAGCATTCACTACTCCCTAGGGTACATTTGCCTATAGTAGGATGCCTTTCGGCCTAACTAATGCTGGTGCCACTTTTCAACGGGCCATGGACTTCGAATTCAAAGGTATGATGGGAAAATTCATTGTAGTTTATCTAGATGACTTAATCGTGTTCTCTAAACAACGAAGTAATCATTGTGATCACTTGGAGCAAGTATTGGCCAGATGCAGAGAACATGGAATTTCCTTAAACCCAAAAAAGTCTGTTTTTGGAGTCACGGAAGGGAAGTTGCTAGGGCATGTGGTTAGCAAAGAAGGAATGAAGATAGATATTGAAAGAGTTAAGGCTATTCAGAGCCTTACTCTACCTACAAGCAAGACTGGTGTTCATTCTTTCTTCGGGAAGGTGAACTTTCTCAGACGTTTTGTTCCTGACTTTGCTGAAAAGACCTGTCATATACTGAACATGATGAAGGGATCACCAACTTTCAGATGGAGTGAAGAGGGGAAAAGGTCATTCGAAGAAATAAAAGCTTCTGTTGCCCATGCACCAGTCCTGGTATGTCCCGACTTCTCCAAGGACTTCATCATGTATAGCTATGCATCTGAGCACACTGTGTCTACAATCTTAATGCAAAAGAATTTCGAAGACATTGAATCCTCGATTGCATTCATGAGTTCTCCCCTCAAGCCTCACGAGTTGAAGATGACTCAATTGGAAAAGCATGCCCTTTCCGTTGTCAAAGCAGTGAAGAATTTCAGGTATTACATTCTAAACTCGCATACGGTGGTGCTGGTTCCTGACACGGCGGTGAAATCAATCCTAACTCAGCAGGAGTTAGGAAGTTTGAGAGGGAATTGGATCGCAAAGGTCTAGGAATATGACCTGGATATTAAACCAACCAAGCTGGTAAGGGGCAAGGGCCTGTGTCAGCTAATGGCTGAAAACAAAGATTCAGAAAACCCTAAAGGAAAAGAGGACTGTACCGACGAAGAGCAAAGCCCTCTAGAGGAACCTGATTCTCTGCCTCTAGTTTTATTTGTTGCAACTAGTGATGAGTGGTACTCCGACATCACTTTCTTCCTTACCTACGGTGAATGCCCAATGCACCTAACCGCAAAGGAGAAGCACACTATAAAGCTCAGAGCAGCTAAATATGTCATCTAGGATGACGGTTTATATAAGCGCGGGATAGACGGTGTCTTCCTGCGATGTGTCGACAAGCCCCAGCAAGTAAAACTGCTGGAAAGTTTTCACAATTCAGCCTGTGGAGGCCATTTTTCTTCTTCCGTGACAACACACAAGATCATTCAAGCCAGGTACTATTGGCCGATGCTCTTTCAAGATGCGGCTACCTAGGTGGCAAAGTGTGAACCTTGTCAACAATTCGTCGGCAGGCCCAAGTTGGCTGCCCTTCCCCTAAGGCCAGTCATTATCAATGAACCATTCAGGCAATGGGGAATTGATTTTATTGGCGCACTCAATCCTCAATCGAGTGCTGGACATAGCTATGTCCTTACAGCAACGGATTACTTCACCAAGTGGGTGGAAGCCATACCTGTCAAGCATGCCACTTCTGAAGTGGTTTGCAATTTTATCAAGGAAAATATCATTGTCAGGTTCGGTGTTCCAAACAAAATCGTTGTTAATAATGCTTCTAACTTCTCCTCCGAGAGGTTATTAGTTTTTGTTACGAATATGGAATAACTTTAGCACATGCCTCAGATTATTACCCTCAGGGAAATGGTCAGGCAGAATCCAGTAATAAGAACTTGGTGACCATCATACGGAAATTAGTAGATGAAAATCAGCGGATGTGGCACAAGTCTTTGTACAACGCTTTGTGGGCAGACCACATTACCCCCAAGAGATCTCTCGGCATGTCACCTTTTCAAGTGTTATATGGCACTGATGCCGAACTGCCCATTTCTGAGGAGCTTCCTGCCCTGCGCTTGGCACGAGCCATAGAAGATGAAACTTTCCAGAATTCTCTAGAAAAGAGAATCATGTATCTGGCAGAACTTGAAGAAAAGAGAGTGAGAGTGGTCGACAGGATCACTGAACATCAGAATCAAGTTAAGAGGCTTTTCGATAAGAAAGCCAAGCAGAGAAATTTTCAAGTAGGAGATCTCGTCCTTTTGTGGGACAAGCGAAGAGAGCCAAAGGGCATGCACGGAAAGTTTGATTCCCTATGGAAAGGACCCTTCAAAATCAAGCAACTCAATGGAGAGAATAGTTTCTATCTCTCATATCTGGATGGAGCTGAGCTCCCGCTTCCCTATAGCTGGCAGCATCTGAAGATCTTCAGGAAGTAGAGCTTACTCTCTTCTTTGTACAGTTTGCTTTAAGTTGTGTGTTTGCTTTTGTCATGTGTTTGCTTTCAGTTTGTTGTGTGTTTCCTTTGTTCTCCCTCCGGTCCCCCTTGTTTTTGACTTTGTTACCCAATGGATAGGCACATGAAATCTGGGATTCTCTACCCATGAGTTCGCTCAGGGATAGTCCCCAGAAAGAGCCAGCTGTTATCCCGTAAAATTGACAAGGGCAATTTTACCGATAACCATACCGAAAATTTTGTTTCGATCCCTCGTTAGGGATCCATCGCGTTCGAAATGTTGTAAAATCCCTTCCTGGGAAATCTAGTTTTGAACTTAGTCTTTTTGAGCCTTTTTTGGCTGGGTGCATGAAATTGCTTTGCAACACTAACTTTTGGTGCGCCCCCTTAAAAGCCTTTGGCGCATGGTTTTTTATGTTAACACATCTTTTAGTGCGCCAAAGGATGTTAAGACTCTTTTGCGTGCGCCAAGGTGCATGCACCTGTGTTGACACAACTCTTGTTGCGCCACCTTTTGGTGCGCCAAAGGGTGCACATAATATCATTGCAACACAATGCTTTTGGTGCGCCAAAGGCGCGCTCAATCTTCTGTTGTCAAATAATTTCGTGCGCCAAAGGGCACACGCTTTCCCCTGTCGACAGAAACTTTCATGTGCCATTTCAAAAGTGGTTGGCGCATTGATGACAAGTTTTTCTATATATATCAGTGCGCGCCCAATGTCATTTTCATTCTTTTTGTCGAGCACGTGATCGTTCTGAGCTTGTCAACCTCTGCTCTGTCATTTTCATCGCCCTGTGGACCCATTGAAACTTTTTGCTATATATCTAGGTAAGAGGATCTTCTTGTTCCCTCATGCGTTGTGTGCTTTCGGTTTTTAGTGCTTTCATGGTCTAGTTTTAGCTTGCTGGTTGGTGTTTTGATTAAATAGAAATATTTTGAGCTACCCCCCCTGTGCTGCCTTGTCTTTTTCTTCTTTTCCTCGTCCTTTCCCTCCCTCTTTCCAGATCTGCTGGTAGAGGGTGTTGTTTTGAAAGAACTTGGTCTGAAAATCTCTTTTCTGAAACCTTATATCTCCAAGCAATCTTTGAAATGGAGGAAAGAAGGAAAAAGTGTTGAGCAATGAGAGGCTCTGTTTTTCACATTGGCGCACTGGCGCGTCTTGTTACACTAAAAACAGTTGCGCCCCTCGGCGCATCTACCCGCCTTGTTACATGAGCAAAACCCATGCCAATGGCGCGCCCTTTCTACCTGCTACATCATGAACTCATGCGCCCTCAAGGCGCTCCTCTGTCACGTGCTACAAGTGCCAATCCCGCGCCCCTTTGGTGCACTGTTCATCCATGTTGCATCCCTATTTCATGCGCCAATCGGCGCACCCAGCTCCCATGTTACACGAGTTATATTTGTGCAAGTATGAAACTATAGAGGTGTAGGCGCATCCCCGACTACAACAACATCATGTTATGTAAACCCTTCGTGCGCCGCACCATATCCCTTTGGCGCACGAAAAGTCCTTGCTACACGATACACCCATGCGCCAAAGGGCGCACCAAATCTCAATGTAACACGCATTTCCTGTGCGCCCTATATAAAATGCAATCTACAACATCCATGCGCCATGCGCCTTTGGCGCCAGTTTAGCCTCTGTAACACTCCTTTTCTATGCGCCTTATCTATTTGGCCTGCAAATTACATTTTTCATGCGCCCTGCGCCCTGAGCCTTAAAATCTCTAACTCTTTCTTCTGCTAGCATTCCAATGGAAGATCAAATGACTAATTCAACCTTTTTGGATTGGGTCTCACTTCTTCTTCATGCAGATCAGCAACTGAGTTTGAAATAACACATGTCTACGTCAAGCAAGAAACCCACCAAACCAAGAGGAAAGGCTAAGCTGACAGAAGAAGAGATGAAATACAAATATCAGAGGGTCAGGATGCCCGAATCACAGGCTGAGTGCAATATGGATGTCAGAGACTCAGAATTGGGTCACATTGACATGGAGGAATTCTGGGTTAGAACTCAGAAGGTTACGAGAAGTCCATGGATGGACAAATTGATAGGCAGTGCCCTGCACTTCGCCGGAGGAATCCCCGTCAGTGCCGTCAACAACGAATTCATGATGGTGATTGCCCAATGTTACAACAAAGACACAAGATGTGTTGAAAACAGCAAGGGCGAGGTAGTCATAAACCTCACTGCCCGTCATTTTGAAATAATGCTCGGCATCCCTCATCACCGGTAATTTGTGGCCGTCAGCCAAAAGGAATGCATCAAGGCTTGGGTAATGCACCTCCAAGGTCCAAGAAGCAGCTGAAGGACAAAAGTGCAGAAGGTGAAACTAGCACCATTCAGGAAGAAGCCCCTGAAAGTCCTCTTCCCTCAGAGCCAGAACAGGTTCTAACTCTGGAGGAAGAATTGACAGAAGAACTCAGTGACACTATCAATTTCTTGAGCAGAGTCTTCGGGCTTTCTGACGCCCACTACTTCCATAAATGGATGCTGAGGTACTTGGAGACAATGAATAAAAATTTACCCGATCAGCACTTTTGCTGGGGTGAAATAATAAGCAGCACCATCTCTGAGTAGCTACAACAGTTCGCCACAACAGGATTGTTCCATATGAACTCCTATGTAGTCTACGCTGCAGCGTCGACAAGGGATTATCCGTGGTTGAACCGAAGTGGAGTATGGCCTCAGGCCAAGATATTTGATTACTACCCAGAGTTGAGGCTAGAGAATAGCATCCACCATTTCACAAAAATTAACGATGCATTCTTCTATCATGTCATCTGCCTGCTGAGGCCAAACATGACTCATTGCCGGACGACCAAAAACATAGTGGCAGTCACAGAGAAATAGGGGGCCCTGTTCACCCAATTTCCCACGTTCACCTATCTAAGGGCTGCGAACTTTTTGGGAGAGCCAACCAGGCTACCAAGGTATGCTCAACCTAAGCTGATTCTACTAGAACTGTCAAGGTAGCTGGTCACATACCATGAGAAGTGCCTCAAAAGAAAGAAGGGTGGAACTCCTTTCCCCCTCACAGTGGGCCGATACACATGCTCCACCCACCATAAGGCAAAGGAAATGTTCGCAGAACTGGAGCTACTCAACTTGAAGCATGACTTCCCAGCTAGGCCTACCTTCGACTTTAGAAGCTGCCTGCCAAAAGCGAATCTCGATCCGATCCATGTCCCTCAAATTGAGGATATTTACATTGACATTCTCCATGAGGCAGAACTCAGAAGAAAGGATCACTCTCGCTTGGCATTGGGGGAAATCATCCAATACAGAGTGGCCATTGTCCCCGAAGGCTTGCAGACTACGGAAGATGAAGTAGATAAGGTGTATAATGACATAGATGGGGACAATTGGCCCTTCCCGGCCATTGACAGGAACAAGTCTCCTCAAACAATTGAGGAGAGGGTCAAGGAGACTATGCGGAAAACAGAGCACTTGTGTCGCATGAACGGGTTGATCTAGCTCGGGGTAGATTTCACAACTTCCCCGTTGGGCAACGCACCTCCAAGGTCCAAGAAGCAGCTGAAGGATAAAAGTGCAGAAGGTGAAACTAGCACCATTCATGAAGAATCCCCTGAAAGTCCTCTTCCCTCAGAGCCAGAACAGGTTATAACTCTGGAGGAAGAATTGACAGAGGATAGTCCTATACGCCCATCCACCCAGGATGTCGGCGTCGCTACAACTTCAGAGGTCCCTTCTATCCCTTATTCTTCTTCTTCTTCTTCTTCTTCTTCTTCTCTCTTTTCTCCAACTTTCTTTTTGAAATGTCTAAAATGTGTTGACACAAATGATGACATCATCCATATTGCATCATGGGATGATGTCATCCACCAAGTTGTCAAAGTCAACATGACTTTTAGATATTTTGTAAATATCTTTGTAAATAAGTGGTTGGCTCCATTTTTCCTTCTCTCTCCCTCATCTTCTATAAATACTGGAATACTTGTTGTATTCAGGGTGTGAACATTTTTTAGATAGAAATAGAAGTGAGGAGAGAAAGACTTTGAGCTTCCTTGTAACAGAAGAAAACAGTAATACAATTATTAAGACTTTGTGCTCAATATCTGTGTTATGCATTAGGTCTTTCTTACGTTAGATCTGTATGTGTTTAATCTGTTGGATTCATATCTACTTTCCTGTCATTTGCTCATCAGTATTACTTTGTTTATTTACGCAAGTAGGTTTGGCTCTGTTTACTACCAAACCAAAAATGTAAATCTTCTGACCCTTCTGCTTTGGAATTCATTTCTTTTCTTCCTTTGGATCTGTTCTTTCTCTCCTCCCTCTTTCATTCCTTTCTTTTCTCAGCCTGAAACACTCTACTGGGATGAGATCCCAACCCCCGAAGGCAGAATCTGTGAGACTTGCATAGGTTCCTGCCAGTAGAAATAGCAATAAACCAGTTTCGCTTTGCTGACTCAAAGAGGGGCTAAGCCCTACACACTGTTGGCTCGTCTATCCATAGATCTGTCCACGCGACAGATTTTCGGACCAACAAATTTTAAATCAACGAAATTAGACAATAAATCTCATCCTTCACATGAGATTGCTAACCAAACCCTTTTTAGGTTTATATCAGTTCTCATAACTAAATTTATATCTTACTTAATAGTATCGAGATATAGTGATTAAGAATCCAATTAAACGTTTTCCTGACTTAGATTAAGACTAGGAAGTAATAATTTATTCAGCTTGTTTAGCTTCCTGCTCAGGTTTATTTTAACCCTAGTTTCCAGAAAGACAGTGATCTAAATTCCAATTTAGCTTTAGATAGAACATACTAGAACTACTAAACAATCATAAGTATTCAGTCACATAATCTTGCAAGCTTACTTAGATAATCACAAAAATCTCCACTTTATACAATAATAATAATGCTCTCAAGATCATTCGAACCGAAGAAGGTCAAACCATCAAGATACGAATATAAACACATAAGTAACAAATATCTCTTTTCATTCCTTTCGAGCTACTCAAATACATTTTATGCTTTCAGCATACTTGATACAATTCTCAACAGCAAAAGAACATCTTTCTTCAAGTAGTACATTCATAGAATCAAACTATAATTCATCATAAAACCAAATTAAACAATCTGAACATCCTATCAGATCTACGTGCTTTTACCACTTACGGCAACCATCTGCAAAAATTGTCAACACGGGTCAGTTCGATGAACTGAGCATGATAAGCACTAATTCTTAAAACAATTGCAATCCACCAATTGTTTTCATTAAACAACCTGTTTAAATGAAATCATTTCACCAAACATGTAAATATATTCAGGCTATGCTCTTTTGTAATTCAAACATGACTATAAACGCATAACTCATATTATAGTTACTAAATAGTCCTAGATACTTTTCAGATATTTCTTCATAAATGTAAGTGACCAAGGAGAACAATTGTATCCAAAACAACTATCCATCTGAATCCCAAGGACATCAAACATCAGACAGATCATTACATTCAACATAATAAAATGAATATCATAATAATTCATGAATCCATCAGTATGTTAAAACAAATCCAACAGTTAGATAAAAATATATCAACATATACTTTACAGCAGAATAGAAAGAAACCGAGACATTCAGATGTCCCTTCCAAACATGCTCATGACTGTACCGTCCACTTAAGAGTAATGCAATCACAATATATGCCTGTGACTAAGCCAGTCGAGACCACAGGTAGAATTACAGTCCGTCAAAATACACATATAAAAATTTCCTGTAACTTACTAAACAACACAGTAGCTCTCGTGACAAGGCAGTGAAGAATAGTCCATCAAATAGACCCCACATAACCTTTCATATTATTCAATAAACGAGAAAATATCCAACGCCATCACTTGTCAAGGTATAGTTAATAGATCTTTACTTCAGTCAAGCACACGACTAGATAATAATGAAAATAGAAGACGTAATCATGCACAAACACAAGAGCAATCCCACTGAGTCGAAACAATCAGCAACATACCGCTCAATCTAATCCCTACTAACATAGTAAGGACTTAAATCCAAGGCCGAAATCAAAAGAACAACCTCTTTATCACAGTCAAACAAGAGGCTAGATAACATTAAAACAAATGATGTTCCATATGCATATAAAGTGACATTCATACTAAATCAAACACAGACATGCACAACCTCATTCAACTGAAACAAATCCTCACGATAAAACAGCCATGACTTCTATTGGAAGCCGTTTTCAAGAAAAATAATCACAACAAGGTCTTCACAGAAGCTGAATCCCATATCAGTATTTTCCTCAAAGTATCATTCTAAGTCAAGCTACTACGGATACAACAGGGTCTCAACCCAAGTAAGGTTTGTAAAGAAAACCTTTCCGTTAATTTCCACAGAAGTAAACAGATAGGAACACAAGAATGCTAAGGAGTCAGAACGATATGCATACACAGCGAGGGTTTAATCAAGATTCATGCCAACTCACAACATATCGAGATCTCCAACAGTATCACATACAACTAGTGCTCATAACAAAGCTTCGATTAGAGTTAATTTCATGCGACAACAGTTCAAGAATCCCAATAAGGCTCACACCAAAACTTCTACAAAAGTCGAAACTCAAGATACATATCAAGGATTCCAACTAAACCAACATCTGTGATATTCATTGCTAAGCCACAGTAATCAAAACAAAGTGATAGAAATAGATATACCAGATACTTTTCCAGGGCTCCAACTGAGTCTAAACTAACAAGTATTCTCATTGATAGCTTCTACAGAAGCCAAAATACTATCTACTCTAGGATTCCAACAGAATTTAATAACAAATAGTATTCCCGGCGATACTTCTACAGAAACCAAAACATATTTTCATTTCAAGAAGTCCAACAGCAACAATAACATATATTACTTACGACAAATCTTATAAATAGTTGGAATATACTGTACATTCAAGAAATCCAACAGTATCATTTTCAATAAGAGAAAACAGCAAGGTAAAAACTTAAGTCTGAATCAACAAGAAAATAATTCATGGACTTCCACAGATCCGAATTCGTATAATATCTATGCAAGCATTTCTAAAAAATCTAACCGAAATGCAAAACACAGTAGGATAGTGCAACCATTTGAAACATAACGCACACCCATCAAGGGTTCACTGAAAAATCAAGCCAGTAAGAAGATACAACAACTAAATCACACAAAGCTACCATAAAGACCAACTGATCCCAAAAATCATCTGAACAGAGTTGTTCTAATGAAATCATTTGAAGGAAAGTAAGATTTTTAAGAGTTAGGGCCTAACATGCCTGGTAATGCCCCTTAAAAATTCGAAGAAGACTACTGAAAGAGCTCGAGCCTTCTCTTCTTTTTCCATGTTAGATTCAACAACAATAATTTGTTATTTCCATGCCTTATAAACTCAAAGAAAAGAGCTAGTTACTCTCAAATTTGTCATGCAACACCAAGTAGACTGGTGTGAAGAACCAGTGATCAAATAGAGAGAAAACCGGAGCGCATGAAAAACCAAACAAACTACCAGTTTTCCATTTTGCATGTCTTCCCAAGAAATCCGAGCTCAAAGACCAAGTTCATTAATTGTATTAACTCCAAAATTCCCGCTCAATCTCCATTGCCACCGACCACCATAGTTGGCGATGGAAAAATGCAAGTCAAAGACCATTTCTAACTTTGGCGACTATGCCACGTCGACTTTCACTAGCCGTTGAAACCTCTGCTAATTCCTTGTCCTTCATACTTATCCATCCCATTTAATGCCATAGAAACTACCGCCCATGGCTCGCACCCCTTCATAGGTCCCCTTCCTCCACTAACATTTGTTAGGTTAGAAGCATAGGTTAGGATTTAAGATGATACTTAGTCTAACCTCCTTAGCGCTAGGTTGCTAACTTAGAACATTTAGCTTATAGCTTAGGCCTAGGTTAGATTAACACTAATCTAACCCATAGGTTATAGTTTAGGTTTAGGTTATTAACCTTAATAAATCTAGTTTAGGTTTAACATTTAGAATGTTCAGAATAAGAACCTACAGACATACATTCACGAAAAGGATTCACTCCAGCACTGCCAATAGGCTAGTTGAATAAATGTATCTGAATTTATTACCTGGCCCACGATCAAGACCTTCCTGATATTACGATATCGAGAACCAATTCATTCAACATGATCAGCCTAAGTTAGACTCCGGAATAGCTTATTCAACACATTCAGACCTTGCAACCTACGTAAGGTCTATAATTTTTGTTCATCCCAAATACACTTAAAGCATCTCTTGGATCAATGCCACTGATCCAAGGCTGGGTCTTATAGATGGATAAATCCACAATTCATTCCGAGATCAGATTAAACTCAGGTGCAAAATGAAAGAAATAAAAGAGTCTAATCATATTCCGACTCAGTCAAAGATCTTCAATTACAAAGAAGATACAGTACATATAAAGCATGACTTCACAATCAAAGGAACACATCCTTTTACAGAAGAAATCATATATCAACACTTGAATGCTCAGGAAGAAGTAACAATAGTTTAGAGTGTTACAGGTATAGGGTCCAGATGGTTGGTGAAGGAACAAAAGGAAAATAAAGGAAGTGAAACCCCATCCCATGAGCCAACCATAAGCCGATGCATGGAAAAAATTCAAACCAATGCACACATAGACAAATGTAATCCCCGAGAAAATCAAAACACTGCCACTTGTCATTATCTTACTCATCTCAATATACAAAAATTAAAATACTCATATATTTCGATTCCCTGCTCCAAATTGGACGAAATCAGTCTTATTGGAAAGATCTCCTTGAGACCTTCAAATTAGTATAATAAAAATCATATTTTGATAGAATTTTTTGGGAGGAAAATAGAATAATCTTTTTGGGAATTAATGTTTAGTTTCAGATGGCTCAACCACCTAAATTGATGAAATATGGGGCTCTTACCTTCTCCTTGAAGAAAAATAACATGGGGAACGGGTTTAACAAGGTTCCTATGATGTTTTTCAGATTTTTAATGCATGATCGATGATGGTTGAATCCTAAAAACTGTGTTGTAGAGAAAAATATATCTTCATTAATGGAAAATATCAAATCCAATCTTTTCCCTCTTCTCGTTCTCCATTCTTCTATATATTATAAAGTGATGCTCATTTTTAAGGGTTGGAAATTATTTTAATGCTTTTTCTCATTAGTTATAGATGTTAGATTTGAGAATATACATGGAAAACTTTCCTTTTTCCTTCAATGTAATGTATTGTGCATCTTTTTAAAGCAATAAAATATTGGTTTTGTGGCTATCCATAAATCCTAACTTGTGTTCTGATGTAAAATCTTCCCTTTCATTACATCTATGGGTATTTTATGCATCTTCTATTCCCCATAAAAGATTCAAACTTGTTGTGTTTTTTGGATATGGTGATTTCAAGGTTATGTTAGACTATGTCACTTATGTTTGTATTTTCTTTCATCATTTTATTCTCATTCTCCCTCATTTGAGAGTGTCTCTCCACCATTTTCTTGTTGTTATCACCTCTATTGGTGTATGATTCCCCATTTTATGCATTTCCCTCACTCCCCGGTCCCTTGGATTGTTAGAATAGGAGTAGATAGATGTATTTTCTTCATTAGGAGTAGCTTAGCATTAGGATTAGGTAGATGAACCAACCTTCTCTAGAGGTTGATCTCATTTATGTAAGTACCACACTTATGAGATCATCCCATGTTAGCCAAAATTATGGATCTATATTAGACAAATCTTAAGGTGTTACTTTTTTGACATAACCTTTTTGACACACCTAGTGGGACCAAAAGAAGTTAATTTTTCCATTTTGCCAAGTTTTGGTGTGTATCTTAGTATATTTCAGCCTTTGGAGGATTTGGATCAACACATATGGTGACTCCAATAATTTTATTCTCTGGTTTCAGTAGTAATTGTGCCTAAGATTTATAAGAAGAATTAAGACAAGTTCTAGAACAACAAAAGGAGTTTTTGAGTACCTGCAGTCATCAGCAGGAAGGAGACAAAGGGGAATAATAGTTAAGAGGTCACCTTCACTACTAAACAAGAATTTGTCCACACCACCTCTTGGGTGGCCCTTCTTGTTATCTACTATATTTCTGAGACCTATTATAATGGAACAAATGAAAAATCTACCATTTGTTAGATTTATTGGTAATATTCCTCTTGCTCTCAATACCTAGAATCCCATTCCAGTAGTGTCCCTAAAAAGTATCCATTTCTTTACTAGGGAAAATCATACCACTTCAGTAGCCAGTATTCAATATATAGCCAATGTTTGTGTTGTACATCAAATTATTTAACAAGATGTAGTTGTGAAGCTGCTAGCTTCTTTATTTAAGGGAAAAGCTCTGCAGTGGTTCAATATTTTGACATCAGGATCAGTTACCAATTGGAATGAGATGGGGGCATCCCTTTGCAATCAATTTGGATAAAAGGAAAATAACCTCTCATTTCTTAAAAATTTTAAAACCATTAACAGGGATCCCTGTGAGCTCATGGTAGATTTTAATTTTAGATTCCAAAAGATGTGGGAGAGAATTCTATCCCTCATAGGAACAACTCTAGAAGGTAATTTTATTTACTTTTTAGGAGAATTAAATTTTTATATTACTTTAATGATTCATTATATGGGGGTACAACATTGTCTGGTGCTTATGGAATAGCTATTAGGTCTTAAAATTGTCTCATTTAGGTTGGAAATCTTGCTCTTAAAACTCAAACAACTATATTCCTAGAGATTGAGAACCCCAACCCTAATCATAATCCTGAGTTAGCACCTATTCCAACCCCAAGAAATTATATTTCTAATTAATCATCTACTTCTTCAAATATCTTAGATGATTTCCAAGAAGTAATGAAGAAATTACAAATTTTTGGGAATGACTTGGCTTTCATTAAGAGGAAACAAGCCCAGATTTTTAGACCTTATCAACCTCCATACTAACCCAATAAGCCTTCTTATCAACCAAACAAACCTTCATCCAAATATGTAAATAAAAATAAAAATCAATTTCCTTATGCTAGGCCATTTCAACCATATAATCCAAATATAAGTAGCTCATCTTAAGTCTGTTTCCTGTCCAAAACAATCCTATGCAAGATTATGAGTGGTGTTTCCCTTTTCATCCTCCACAAAACCAAAAAACATGCACCAATGGCATTCTAAACCAAGATTTTATAGTCCAAGGCACATTTTTTCTCAAGATACACCTAAATAAGAAAATAAGAAACATATGGTTACTCAAGAGGAACCTCCAAGTGACACTTCACTTGTGAATTGGAAAACAGAAGACTTTTGTGGAATGAATCAGACTCTTCCTCAAGGTGTTACTTCTAACACTAGATCAAAGAAAATAACTATTGAGGAAGGATAGTTAGCAAATTTAGTTCCTCCTCAACCTTCTTTGACACCCCAAGGAGGTGGTAGTTCAAAAATAGCTCCAAATGTGCAAAGTCAGCCTAAGGTACCTTCTATTTCAGTCCAAATTTAGGAAAAGGTTGTGATAAGTAAGGTGTAGGAAAACGATAGTTCAAATCCATTCAAAATCCTTTAGTAGATGAAGAAAACCAACGTGATCATATCCACGTGGAGTCATTGGAAATTCCAGGTCATAGGGATTTATTGCAAGCAACCATGTCCAACTTCTATATCCCAAATGAGCCATCTAAAGAAAAAGAGAAGGTTCTTACTAATGAAATATGAAAAAAGGAGGTTCAACCAAGCATAAACATGAAGCCTCCACCATTATATGTATATTTTATCATAGGAAATAACTTGGTGCATAATTTCATGATTAACTTTGGAGAAAACATCTCAATAATGCCAAAATATATTGCAAGCCAACTAGGCCTCAAGTATGAGCCACTTTTAAAAGGTGTAATTCAATTGGATGGAATAGTAGTAAAAACTATTGGAGTTATCAAAGGTTTAATCCTCATACTTCATTCATGTCCCAATGTTTAAGTCTCTCAAGATGTGTCCATAATTGATCTACCTCCACTTTTTGCTTTATGTTTATCTAGAGATTTCACTGCCAAAATTGGAGGATACTTACGAGCAGATTGATCTTACATGCTCTTCAGGACAAGGTATGGCACTAAGGCTACTATTAATTTTGAACCTATTGTTGCATACCATGTAGAAACTTATACGCCCAACCCTATCAATGCAAATTGTATAATATTTGATTAAGAGTATTTCCCAAGTGCTCAAGAGATAGACATTCATATTGGGGGAATTCTTGACTTAACACTTGATGATTGGGAACATAAACATTATAACTATGATCCATATAAGGATATTGAAGTTTTCTTAGGAATTTACTTCCTACATGAATAAAATACCCCCTTCCTAGTGTTACCAAGCCAACCTATAAAGAGGACAATAACATTTTGGAAAAAATATTTGATGGATCAAGAAGCATGCAAGGTATAGGAGGAGGTGTAGTGCTTATGTCACATAAAGTATGAATTACTACTCTTCTTTCATATTTTAGTTCAATTTCTCTAACAACACCACAAAGTATGAATCACTTATCCATGATCTCTAATGGACAAGGAAGAAGAAAATAAAAAAATTGTAGACCTTTGGAGATAGTGAAGTGATTGTAAATCAAGTCAAAATATTGAATGCAACCAAGAATGATCTACTCAAAGAATATAAGAATAGAGTGTGGCATATTTTGGATTATTTTTAAGCCTTCAAAATCAAGCCCATTCCAAGAAAGGAGAATGAAGCTTCTGATAGGTTAGCCGCAGTACAGAAAAAGTTTGATGTTGTTGAGAATGTCAAGAGAGAAAAAGTTCAACCTCATATCAGGGTGATAGTGAGGCATGCTATACCAAATAATGATACAAATTGGCAAGTGTTTAAGATTGATAAGAATACTATCAATTTTATTAAAAAAGAAGTTGAGTTTTATTCAAGGAATAAGGAAAAGTTTGAGAAACAATATGGAGACTATATTGTCTAGCTCAGAATAAATAATCTACCTAAGGGCCTAGTCACTTTGGAATCCATTTTTAACCCCAATGACTAAGTTAGAAAATAAAAATCAAACATAATAGTTAAGGGGGATGTCACATCCTAAAAATTTAGTCTACCATGTTGTGAGGATGAGTCTTAAATGTTGAATGAATTATGAGAGCATGAAAATAAGCCTTGTTGTCAAGTTGTGTGTGCAACTCCATGTGTGAATGTATATCTTGAGAAGGATATAAACCTGAACACATAATTGCACATGCAACTATGCAACATCACTTATTTCCTAGCATTCGTGGTACACCTAACATTCATAACATACCCTTATTTCTGAAACATACGTAGGGAATACTTACCTTGATGAGTGTATGACCTTGCAGTGTATTATTGTAGTATCATTTATTGACGTGAGTATGAATGGAAACCTACCTTGCCGAAAAAGAAGACTTGATGCAATTTAATACTCTGTTTGGTTATTGTGCCTAATGTTGAAATTGATAACTTGACTTAGATAGTGACTTACTAAGAATCACAGAATTTACTCATGGTAACAAAGTATCATTTCAATATGGAATAAGGTTGATTGCAAAAAAAATGACTGTCTCTATCAAAATTAAAGATTGTAGACCTTGTAATTCAATGCTATAGAATTGATCTTCACCTTTTATAAAGCTTATTATGTGTTATTAAAGTTGGTCTTTGATCACCATTAATTCTAGTGGCTCAAGTGATCTTTTATACATCTTTCAAATACTGATTAGTCTTAAAAGGATGTATTTATATTATTAAAGGCTAATATATTTCATTATGATTGTGTATAAGTTGGGGTTGGCAATTGACAATAATGGCTTTAATTATTGCCAAGCCTAAAGTTGAAACATAATAAATTTATTCAATTAATTGGTAAACCAAGATCAATAAGTCTATTGCATGTGCTCTAATAATTTCAATCTCTAAGTGGAGACTCAAACTTTAGTTGGGTATTAAAACATGAAAAATTGCAAGGTCTGTTTATTCTAAAGTAATGATGTTTTTTTCCAGTTGACCCATGCAAAACAATTTGGAAAAAAAGAATATTTTAACCTTAGTTTGGATTTTTAAATCTCATCGTCCGTTTGGGAATGAGATAAACATGCATTCAATGCACCACCTACGTGGCTCCATAGGCTAGGTAAGGATGTAAAATCTTCAGAAAAGGCGTAAAGACTCTTAATTTTGGGTTTGTTTCTCAACTCAAGCTCTGCATGTAATTTGGGTGCAATTTTTGTGGGGTTTTTTTACATGAAAAATGGTAGAGGGATCATAAGGGTCGACCCATCTGCATGTGTGTGTGTGTATTATATATATATATATATATATATATATATATATATGTATGTATGTATGTATGTATGTATGTATGTATGAGCTTGATCGATTTGGTGCAATGGTTCCCCAAATCTGGGTTGAGTGTTTATGGATCAAATAGCTAAATATGAAGTCGTATTGCGAAGGATATTTGAAGAGAAAGTTGTTGAGGGAGATAAAAAATTTCCAGGCATGAGTTGTTCTATTACCCACTTAATATATTTTTCTATTTCTTATTTTATTATAAGAAAAATTTGTAATTGGATACATGTGATTGAATGTGTAGTGCTTTTAAGTTTATTGTTGCATTTTGTGGATGGAATCTGGTAACATATATAGAATTGAGGGCTTACTATATTGTGGAAAAAGTTGAACACTGCTATTTATGGACAAATGGATTAAACCCACTTTCTGGGTCCTATGTTTAATATCAAATTGATTACTCTCAAAACTGTTATTTGGTATTGGTTATGTTTGAGGAAATATAACTGTGTTACAACAAAATGAAGAAATACGGTAATGGCTATAATTTTTGGGTACTGATTTACTATTGAGATATGATAATTTTCCCCTCGAGTTTATTATTTCTTTTTTGACGCATATTTTGCTAATTTTGGGACTTACCCATATGTATGAGGTATTTCTATATTGAATGCACTGCATTTTTTTTTGGAATAAGGGGTTTTACCCTTGGAATTGTTAAAAACACGTAATAGGTTTTTGTTATTTATATCCGATCTAGTATCTTTATAATGAACGTAAGGGGGTCGATTTGTAAGTAGTTAGAGAGGATAGATTTGAGTCTCTGTTGTTAGAGACATATACCTCCTACCATCTAGCTTTAGAGCTTGAGAACGATTTTGTTTTCAACTTAGACATCGAAACCTTTGGTTACCGCATATGAATTAGGTCAAATGCTTGTATGCATGTGTTTGGTTTGTGACATGGTATCTTCTTTGGCATAATATTATAAAATTAGTAGTAGCTGTGATTACAATTGGTAGTTTTGGGTACCTTGTTTGTATTATAATAAAAAGACAAGTCGTATGTTGTTGTTTTGGTTAGAATGATAAAGCACTTTTTATGGGTTTCAATGATTTCTAATAAATTGATTTCCCATATCATACTTGGATGTCTAAGAATAGTGAGTACTAAAATTCTAGTTCATTTTGTATTTGAATCGAATGATAGGAATATATATTAATTTGACAATGTCGTGATAGGTGTATGGAAATCATAATAAAAATATGTTCCATTTTGAAATTGAAAACTAGGCAATAATAGGTGTTCATAATAAATTTTGAGATCTGTAACCTGGTTATTATATTTAAAATCCTTATGCAAAGTTTCCATATATACTGATATCAAGAAAATACGTTAAATTATGTGATAATAATCAGATGCCTGAAATATTATTTGTGGCAATCATGTTAAGAAGAATAATATATTATGACTATTTATATAAGTTCTGTTAGGAACTCGTAATTTGTTACAATACTTGAAATTATATTATTTATTATGGGTGTTTTAATTTTGGATTGTTATGAAGATTTTCTCTGTGAATTCATTTATTAAAACACTTAGAAATTGAAACATAGAATAGTTAGTTGTTAAAACAAAAGATTGTTCAAAAGATATAGAATGTTTGAATATTCACATTATTCTGTTGAATTGTGTTTTAACATTGCAACATTTCTTTTAGTCAAATATAAGATGGCAAAAGATGTCATGTGGGTATGAGGGATATTCATTCCAGTTCCAATGAATTTACCATGCAAACTTGTGCATTAACATTCTTAGTTGCAAGTTAAGGATCTCATAATGTTAAAGGAAAAGAATGAATGGGATTCTTGATTATCGTACCAAATTTTATGTATGACAATACTGAAGATGTGCTGTATGGAATTGTGAATAAATGTGCCAACTTTTGGGCATGAATGTGAAAGAAATAGTTGACTTGTTAAGGCATATAATCCTGTTGTATTATGTAACTATTGTTAGTCAATGATGAATTGTAATAAGACCTATCTAATATTGATATCTATAGGTAAATACATTACATGTCAAAAGAATGTGTTTCAAGCATACTTGTAATACTTTTATGCAGTGAAGTATTCTTGATATTATTTATCATTAATATAAAAAAGTTATGATTTTGATTAATATATTGTACATTCTGTTATTACTATTTAAATAACCAAGTTATTATCATAAGTTAATGGCTAAGCATGGTACAATAATTCAATGTTAGTATGGTATAAGATAGAAATGACATAAAACAATATTGCAAGAAGGAAGTTATAAAAGTAGCAAAAATATGATAAGTAAGTCCTAATATGAAGTACGCATCTCAAGACTTTATGTTGCTAAGTCCATGATAAATTGATGTTTTCAAATCACAATACCATTTGGGGATATCGTTAAGATTCTAATGAGATCAGTAGGGTCAGGTAAATAATATGCATCACCAAAGAGAAAAATAAGGATAATGGTGTATCTATTAAATGAGGGTGATCAAGAAGGCACAAAACCACTTAAGTAAGAATTAAGCTTCCTAAGATTCTATTATATGATTGAGAATGAGGGACTTATTGAATAAAAGTGTGAAATCAATTTATAATTACCCACATTAGACAATTATGAGGTTGTAAAATGACAACTGGAAAGATATACTGAGATATCTAAGCAACATCTTAAGATTTTAATCTTGGGATGATTTGTCATAAGATCTCTTAATTGTTCCACTCATAACCAGAAAGGGATAAATTACAACTGATTAACATGAGGCTATGGAGTCTAAAGAATTATAATGATATAAAAAAGAAATAAATATGATTTTATCAATAGAACAATTAAGGAGAAGATTGAATAAAGGTGTCTTTAGGTGCTTACAAATAACCATGACCAATGAGGTAAGGACAATATGGCAAGGAGGGAAGATAATTTGCAAATGAAGTAAAAGGGAATTCATGGATAATGTGAGCCATGTTAATAGAATGGTAGTATAGAAGTTATATTCAAATGGTATAGTAAAACATAGGCAGATGACTACTGTGCTTGCTGGCAACATTTTAATCATTTAATATTGAGTTGTGTTTTCAGGTAGACAATCTAAGTATGGTGAGTATCTGAATGAAAGCGGATACAATGCTAATTAATCAAGTATGAATGTACATTGAAATCTCTGTGAAGGACTAGGATCCACACTTCCCTAAGAATAAGTTTGATATAACCGTGAAGAAAGTACGAGGGTGTAGACTTATGCCAAATCAAGAAAAGAGAATGCCAGACCTATAACTGAGATACATGGATATATAACTATAAACACCAAATAAGTTGGCATTAAGATCCAATAAGAATAACTAAGATTCCTAGTTGGATGTAACCTTACAATTAAAAGGTTCTGAAAGTATCTCTAGCAATAAACCCAAGTTGGGTATGGTCATCATTACAATAGTTATTCAAAAGAATTAGCATATCACTAACTTGAGTGATAACTATTGTAGAGGAATATTGATATACAAGTGTGATTGAAAATGATTGGCATAAAGGTGTAGAGGTACGTCTGGACAACATGATTAAATGAGATTGATTATATATTGATTAAATGGGCTAATGAAAAATGATATATTCTATAATACCTAATAAATAGTATGTTAACCCTATATGTTGTAAGTATAGGAAGAGTAAAACATTGATAATTGCTTACTCACTTGATGAAAAGAGTCAATCATTTACATAGTTTGGAAAAGAATCGTTAATTGTGTAACAGTAAAGATTGGAAGTACAGTACTAAGGCAGTGAGTTAAACTTATGTCTAAACTTTATAGGTAGAAAAGAATGTAAAGAAATTATAAACAATACATTTGACCTATAGTAATATTATAATGTAGAACCCTAGATATGATTATTTCATAATGAAAGAGTCATGGATGTCACGAGTAAAATTAATCAAGATGCAATGTTTTAAGTTTATGACACCATTGTTGAATGCTAATCCATAGAGTTGAATAAGATATTAGGTGAGATGAAAATTTCCCAATGTTGAGTGTGCGATGACGAAACTGATCATGACATACATGTCTTTGAAACTTTGCACAAAGTAGTGTAAGATGCTGATTACACTGTCATGATTTCACCAAGATCTTAGCTGTGATATTCCAGATGGGAATTCTGTGGTGGAACCCAGGTAGACACTTAGAGAATATCACTTGATTATCATATCCTGATAATGAAAAAACCAAAGGATAAATTTAATGCATTAGATCGTTAAGAGAATTGAGGGGGATTGAGTAGGATATGTATACTCTCATGCAGCTGCACATTTTTTATGATAGTTATTAGAAATGGGTATCATTAAGGTTTATGTTGGATTTAATTATATGGGTATTGAAATCGTGAAGCATAAAGTGGAAAATAAATCATTTTTTTTTCTAGAAGTGAGGTGACAAAAGTGGTTATTACATTTTGGTATCAGAGCTGAAGGTTGCATCTCTTGGACTTATTGGGTCCTTACGCTTCGTAAATTTTGATTTGATAAAAAAAAAAATGAATGAAGGATGTAACATGTATACAAACCAAATAAATTTAAGTTTTGGGTTCAAGGTAAATAAGGTAGATACTACTCTAACAATCCTTTGTGACACACTAAACTAGATAGATGTGCAGAGTAACTGGTAGATGTGCATATTAACAACCAAGGAAAACAACTTGGGACAAATAATGATGATCAATAGAGGGATTATTCAATTGATCGAACTTCTTTATGACATAATTATAACTTAAAACCAATAGAAAATGAAAACTCACATAGGGTAGATGGAGTAGATAGAAGAGGACTATCTGTTGTAGTAGCAATGAACAGAAAGGCCAATTGGACTAGAATGAAATCTGTAATAAATTTTGACTCGAAAAGAGTAAAATTAAAACAAGAGAAAATCTTCACCATTGACCATTAGGAAGAAAGGTAAGTGGTAGAGAGTCTAAGATTCTCAAGGGTCTATAATATTGATTAAGAAGCAATAAATCAAACTATTAGTTTTGAATGATCCTTTAATATATACATTCTTGATCATTGTGATCGATGAATCTTGTAATTTGTAATGTGTTTTTTAAATTTAATGGTGATACTACATAAGGAAAAAAAATTCTAGAACTTTGAATGTGCTTCAAATAAGAAATCTTCAATGTGTCACATGGATTTTAATATTAGTGCTATGAATTGAAGCGATCAAATAGCCATGCATTGGATGGGGTATGCTTCTTGATTGTTAAATTTTAAACAAAGTCAATATATTTGAATCATGCATAAAGGTAAAATTGAAAAGTGATTGAACTCGAGTTAGATCAATTTATTCTATCTTGGACTAAATTTTTGTTAGCATTCCAACGATGGATTATCCAAAATCCATCACCGCCATTCTTGAAGTGGGAATTTGATGAAATTTATTAAAATCCAATAAGTTGCACTTACAGGAATTAACTGACATTTATAACCCCAGTTGTGATATATCTACAGTAATTTCCCCCTTGATCTTTTGAGTTTGGTTGTGATTGATACATTACCAAATAGGGTTATATGAGGAAGTTATGGAAGTGTATTTATTTGTTTACCCTGATTGGAGACTTCAATGTGTGCATCTACTTAAATATTTTTTTGTAAACATCTACTAGGGTATTTTCCACTTTTATTGATTTAGTACCACACTAAATCAGGGTATACACACACACACATATACATACATACATACATACATACATACATACATACATATATATGTGTGTGTGTGTATTAATATAGAGAACCATGGGTTCGGGAATAATTTGTATTACCATTTGCATATTTACCCATAATATTTCTATCATTAAAAGGTAGACGTTTTTCTCTTTTAAAGGGATTTAGGGGACTTTTCACCTTCCATGTGTTCATAACTATTCATAGAATTGTAACCTAATATAGGTAAGACAATTTTACTTGATATGATTGAATTTCATAAGTTAGGTTGGGTGTTCAGCTAAAATATGAGCCTTCCTATGATTCTTGAAATCAAATGACCCTAGAGATTATATATGACTTCTGAAAAATATTGATTGGGTTTTGAATACGATTCTAGACTTAAATGTAAATGGAAAAAATCATGGGGTATAAAATCTGCAGTGTTTTAACTATACTTGATCAATCATTGGCGTCGACATTGATAATTATTTCTTAATGGTGATTTGGATTCATCTTATTTCTTTCTAATACTTGTAGAAATAGTAACCCCGCCATTATTTAGGTAATCATTTTGATTTATGTTTATATAATCACTTGTTCTGGGTTCCTCATCTTGAGCCTCTATCATTAATATCAAATCATGCAAATAGAATGGATGGCAATGATAGATTTGTTACTCCTTTAAGTGATTATTTGGAGGTGAGACTCTGGTTGAAATGAATAACATTAATTGTTAGTGAATTCGTTCCAGATCTCAGGCACAGATAGGAATAAATCTTAGTTAATCTTCAACTTATAATTTCTATTTTCAAATATGGATTTGTATCCACTAAGTCTTCTGTAAATGTCTTCTTTGCAAGTATCTAACCTAACCTTTTAGTATGTTGAAACGTTGTTGATGACAAGGCCTATATTGTTATAAAGTAACTTTGATAGTTGTCACTTCGTAATATTTAAGGTAAGCAATTTTTCTCGACCTTCTACCACAATGTAGACCTCTTGCTTGAGGATAGGTAAATATACTATCAGTACTCTTTTGGGAATCAATGTTTGTTAATAGTTCCTTAATAAAATTTGTTAATAGCTCATTATGCTTAGGTAGCCAAGTCAAAAATGTTCTTTGATCAAACTAGGATTTCTGAGTAAAGTAATTAAGATAAGTTGAAGTGGTAGGTAACTAATATATGAGATATCTAAGTTATAACCAAATGAAGGATTTATTATATCTTCCTTAATGACTAAAGATTGTGAAGTCTTTACTTTAATCTAGGAAGTCTTTGGTAGGGTAGGAACATTTTGAAATTGAAAGAGGGTTTAAAACCCACAAGCAAGGATCACAAGGGACGATGTGCACATCAACGGATGTGTGAATGATAGCGTGAAGAGATCTCAGGAGGAGCGAGCATCAACTGAATGTGCATGAAAAGATTTGAAACACGGGTAGAACTTGGTTAAGCCATAAAACTCTCCTCTATCTCATAGATCAAATGGGGTGAAAATATAGGAGGTTCTGAGTAACCCCCAGTGCTGCAATCATGACAACTTGAGTGGAGAGGGGGAGTTACATTCCCAGAATAGAAGTGTAACTCCTAATGACGCATATGACGCACTGACGTGTAAGAGAATCTCATAATGACCCCTAAATGACACATGGACCTACGATCTCAACTAAGTGAAATGACTCACCTAATGATGTAGAAAATGCACACTCCAACACCCCCCTTCATCGTAACTTAGGATGAGGTGACAAGTTAGAAATGAGAAATGGATCCCGACACAAAGCCTGATGAGGTACCCATGTACAAGAAAAAGGTCCCAAGCAGTGAAGGAAAACCTAGTGGGAAAAACATCCACCACAAGAGAACAAAACATTCTCTAATCTAAGAAATATGCCAAAGATGGGTCCTAGCTATAGATGAGCTTGAAAAGGTACCCATGTACAAAGAGGTAATCTCTCAAAAAGAAGAAGAAGAAAGAAGAAGAGGGAGATGAGAGGAATGTAGAAGATGTCATGGACATATCTAAACTCTGCAGCTATAGGAAGTCTCCCAAAAGAATGTCAATGACGAGATCCTCTACCTCTGGACTAAAGAAGAGCTACCCACATCGAACTATCTTCCTGCCCTTGGGAAGGAAAGAAATAACGTGTTAAAAGCCTACCCACTCCACGAAGGAAAATGAAGGCAGCAACACGAAGAACTCTAAGTCTGGTCCATGAAAGTGTGACATAGGTCTAGTGAGTGAGTGCCAAGGAACCGAAGGTAATGCCACATGCGTAGAACTATCAGAGTGAAAAAGAGGAACACATGCAGAAAGGATGTCCAAGTGATGTGAAGGTAATAAAACATCCTCTATAACAGAAAAGGGATCTACAGTTGAGGGTGGATCAATGAAGGTCTCTAGAAATGTGGAAATTACATGATTCCCGGAAGGGGCACTCCCAACAATAGAGATGATGAACTCCTATGAAACACCTATAGATGGATGAGAAACCTATAGTGCATCACAAGTAGACTCTGCGAAAAGACGACTAAGGTCAGGTAGATACTCATCCTAATGAGGGGGCTCAACAAATAGAAGAGTGATGTCAAATAGGTATGAGTCATCCAATGAAGGTACAGGAGTGGAAGGGGCCTCGCACATTAGAAGTGGAAATGAGGTGGATGTAATGATCGTATGAGGCTAAGTAGTAGACTGATCAATATCTGATAAGATGTGGGATGTGGCAACACTCTCTGGAATAGTGAGAGAAAGAGGAGAAGAATCCTCTGTAGTACTCTCTACATCAGAACTGGGTGCACAATCCTTTTCATCAGAAGTAGAACCAAATGAGTATGTGTGAGTGGAACTATCATCACACGAAGAAATAGAGGATATAACTGAATCAACAACAACAACCATGGCAACAGTATGTGAAGGGTCTCCATAGAGGGACTGAAGAATGCTCCAAACACGGTGGGGTGGATCTGAGTCTGCCATGTGAAACTAGAGATAACAAGATACATACATCATCATGTGACCAAAGACATGGTCACAAGTGTCAAGGAATTTCTCTATATGACGATGATCAGTGGGTGTAGGAATTGGCCCAAGTAAGAAGGGTGAAAGACCTTCGTGAGCGAAGTAACGTTCCATGAAAGCACACCAAGCTGAATAGTTCCCTCTCCCGGTGAGAAGTGGTGGAGGATGTAAGGTGATCCTATGATGCTCAAGTCTAGAAAGAGCACTCTCCATGATGAAAAATGCAAGATGCACAAAAGCAAGACGTCAGACTCGGCTGATAATGCATCTGTGTGTGAAAGCCCAAGAGTACTAGTCAACCCCCCCAGAATGTGGCACTTTATAAAATAGTACATTTACAAAAATAACAATGTTATCATGTAATGTGTGAGAAATCATGCAAATTTTACTAAACAAGCGCTAAAAAATGATTTGCGAGTCAAAAGTTATGGCATTAAAACAATTCCCGCAACTGATGGAAAATACCACTAAATGCTGCAAACGCATTAAAAAAGTGCTCAAAACGAGTGCAAAGGGTATCGTGTGACTACTCATTGGAAATGGCATAAAATTTTAGCAAGGGTTTATTTTCTTGTGAGGGGGGATTATCCTTTTGCCAAGCCCAGACCTCGCCCTCCATCTTTGACAAGCGTAGGAAGGGCATAAACAAGCCAAAAACAACCTAGAAAATTAATTACATGCCAAGCTAAATGAATGTTTTTTTTAACACCCTAAAACATTAAAAATAAGGTGGAGGGAGGTGACGTTGGAAGAGTTGGTTGTTGACCGAGCTGTGGAAGCCCACGTGGAGAGAGAAACCACCGGTGGAGGTAGCAGACCAAAAATGCAGGTTGTGACCACGTGCCAGAGGAAACAACCACTGTTTGAGCCTGTTGTTGGATGCCAAGATACCTAGAGCTACTGCATGAACGTGGGAGGTCACTGGAGGTGCTGCAGGTAGTAGAAAAAATAGTAGGTTGCAGTAAAGAATGCTTTCCAATGCAGGTTGGAGAGAAAACGCAGGTTGAAGGCTACGTGTAAGGTGGTAGGTGAAGGGTGATGCAAGTGTGGACCGAACTGCCGTGGTGGAGGCGCTGTTGGGTCAAAAAAAATTCCAATGTAACTAAAAAATTTAGGTGCAACAAAAAAAAGTGCCAAGCAAGAGTTGGGCTGAACGACCAAAACAGGTAGAGAAAAAACATTTTCCAATGCTAAAAAAAACGCAGGTTGGTTTTTTTGGAGAGCTAGAGCAGTGGAGCCACAATAGGAACTTGAACCAGAGATCCTTCAATACAAAAGACATGTTGTGGGAGGTGCTTGCAAAATAGTTGCAGTAAAGGAGAAAATGCAGTGTGTTGTTTTTGTGTTTGAACGCAGGTGCTGAGTGAAGCTGAGGGAGCAGGCAAGAACTCCAACCCATGCAAAAAATGTTTGAACCCACACAAAAAATGAACTAGGAGCATAGCGAGTGGAAGGAAAGGTAGACCAAATGCATCCATGAGGAAACCAACACAGGAGGATGGTAGGGTTTGAACATGCATGGAAACACGTTGAACCACAGGTTCACACCAAAGTAAAAAATGAGCTCACGAATAGAAGTAATCACGAACTCAACAACGGATAATGCAAACCCGATACAAAACAACATGGAAACCTCTGAAGACCGCATGTAAAAGCTGTAAAACTATGAACACCCCCAAAAAAACCCACAATCACATGAACAACTCTACAAGAGGTATGAAACCTGAATCAGTGTAAGTAGAGCACGATCGGAATCACCATTACGACACACACACAAAATCTATATATCACGGAGGAAGCCAGAAAACACGCACATAAACACCGATGAGTGCATGGATCCAAAACATCTTCTCTGATACCATGAAAGAGGGTTTAAAACTCACAAGAGATGATCACGAGGGATGATGTACACATCAAGGGACGTGTAAATGGCAGTGTGAAGAGATCTCAAGAGGAGCGAGCATCAACTGAATGTGCATGCAAAGATTTGAAACACGGGCAGAACCTGCTTAAGCCATAAAACTCTCCTCTATCTCATAGATCAAATGGGGTAAACATATAGGAGGTGTTGAGTAACCCCCAATGCTGCAATCATGAAAACTCGAGTACAGACGGGGAGTTACATTCCTAGAATAGAAGTGTAACTCCCAATGATGCATATGACACATTGACGCGCTGACATAGAGACACATTGACGCATAAGAGAATCTAATAATGACCCCTAAATGACACATGGACCTACGATCTCACCTATGTGAGATGACTCACCTAATGATGTGGAAAATACACACACCAATAGAAATATTGTTTAAGTTTTCAGATGATCAAATCCAAATGCATGACTTTGAAGTAGATACTTATTCTATTGTGTTATTGATGTATGATTATATTTAACAACTCATAAATTCATTATGAGGTGACTGTTGGGCTAAGTATGATAACTTATATCATAATGGATGCCTAGTTATACCAGTTTTAATAAAAGGCTAATGAATCATGAACTTATATATATATATGTATGTATATATATATATATATATATATATATATATATATAAGTATGATCGAATTTCGGTTGTGGCCTTACTTGAATTTGGATCTTATTACGACTGAATGTAATAGGAAGTACATCAATTTGATATGTTGTATTAAAGATTATACAAGACTATATACTGAGTTATGAAGTATACTTTTCCTTTATTCTTACTAGTTATTATTGATTATAAATTAGAGATATATGATGAAAAGGCCTATACCTTGTTAAGGTATTAATGGACTAATAAGAAATATACTGATTGTAGAAGTTATGGATACAGACTTCTTTAGACTGAATATAACTCTATAGAGACATAAGTATGGGCTTATCTGGTTGTAGTATTGTTATTCTGGGTTTTACTAGGATTAATTGTGATAAATTGGATTGAGTATATACTTATGTAGAACCTTCTACTCAGCCACCTTGATACTAGTAGATATTGGGAGGACTATAGTTGAGTACTTGCATGCCTTATTCTACTTATTACTAGTAAGCAGTGATTCGGTTGGAATATGTGCAACTAGGTTGTTATAATATATTTTGGTTGAGTATTATATATTATAATTAACATTATATGGTTTTAAGGTTGCTGACTTCTTTGGATTGTAATGATAAACCAATAAGTAATGACATTACCCAAACAAATTAAACATGAACTATTAACCTTGAGGTATGATTTATGTGTGATGACTCTATTATTATGCGGTTAAAGAAAGGTAAAAAATCATTTTTTGTTGGTAAAACCAGCTTTAGAATGGAACACCATTAGAATAAATTCTAATAAAATAGTAATTACACAAGAAAAGACTTAGAAAAACAAGTAATGAAACAAACCAACCTTGTAATACTCAGGAAAGTCAAAAAGAGAACTATTCCTTGTTTGTTTCAGCCCTATAATTTTTTTTTAACTATATATATATATATATATACTATATATATATATACTATATGTTTTGACTAGATTTTATTATAAAAATGATGTCATATAACTTCATGTGAATAGATTTTTCTCTTTGAAGGGCTGTTATAACTAGTATGTTTGAGTTTTAACTCTGAAAATTGTAAATTCTAATGGAAAATGACAACTATTTTTGCAATATTAATATAAATAATATATGTTGATTATTCTGATTCGATGAATAATATAGAAATCATTGATATGATGATTTATTTAGAGGGGAAGCATGTCACATCCTACAAATTTAGTCTACCATGTTGTGAGGATGAGTCATAAATGTTGAATGAATTACGAGAACACGAAAATAAGTATTGTCCAGAATTTGTGTGTGCATTTGAACACATGAATGTATATCCTGGGAAGGATATACACCAGAATGCGTAATTAAACATGTAACTATGCAACAATGCTTATTGCCTAGCATTCATGGTACACCTAACATTCATACCTTACCCTTGTTTCTAGCATGGAAGAAGGGAAAACTTACCTTGATGAGTGTATAACATTGGAGTGCATTGTTTTTGTATCATTTTTTTATGCGAGTATGAATGGTAGCTTTCCTTACCAAAAAATAAGACTCAATGCAATTTAA
This sequence comes from Taxus chinensis, assembly GCA_019776745.2. Taxonomy (NCBI): domain Eukaryota; kingdom Viridiplantae; phylum Streptophyta; class Pinopsida; order Cupressales; family Taxaceae; genus Taxus; species Taxus chinensis. The sequence goes on from CM034154.1 coordinate 508,960,122, forward strand.
TATTGTACTTGGTTATTGTGCATAATGTTGAAATTGATAACTTGACGGAAATAGTGACTTACTAAGAATGGTAGAATTTACTCATGGTCACAAAGTATTATTTCAGTATGGAATAAGATTGATTGCAAAAAAAATGACTCTCTCTCTCTCTCAAAATGAAATATTGTAGACCTAGAAATTTAATGTTATAGAATTGATCTTCACCTTTTATAAATCTTACTATGTGTTATTACAGCTGGTCATTGATCACCATTAATTCTAGTGGCTCAAGTAATATTTTATACATTTTTCAACTATCGGTTAGTCTAGAAAGGATGTATTTATATTATTAAATGCTAAGATATTTCATTATCATTGTGTATAACTTGGGGTTGGTAATTGAAAATAATGGCTTTAATTATTGCCAAGCCTAAAGTTGAAACATAATAACTTTATTCAATTCAACAGTCAACTCAGACTGATAAGTTTAATGAATGTGCTCTAATTATCTCAATCTCTAAGTGGATACTTGAACTTTCATTGGGTATTAGGAAATGTAAAATTATAAGGTTTGATTATTTGAAAGTAATGATGTTTTTTGTTATGGCTAGTTGACCCATGCAATTTAATTTGACAAAAAGAATATTTACACCTAAGCTTGGATTTTTAAGTCATTCTACCAGTTTGGGATGGAGATAAATATGCATTCAAAGAACAACCTATGTAGCTCCATCGGTTTTTTAAGGTAGTAAATTCCTCAAAAAATGCACAAAGAATCTTCTTTTTACATTTGTTGCTCAACCCAAAACCCACAAAGAATATTCTTTTTGGGTGATTTTTTTGTGGGGTTTGGTTGGAAGAAAAATGTTAGAAGAATCACCATGACTGAACCATCTGTGTATGTATATGAGCATGATTGAATTAGGTGAATGGTTCTCTAAATTTTGACAGAGTTTTTATGGATCAACTAGCTCACTATGAAGTCATTTTTTGAAGGGATTCACAGAGAAATTTGTTGAGGGAGCCAACATATTTCTAGGCACGGATTGTTCTCTTACCCTCATGATACATCTTTCCATTCTGTATTTACTTAGAATAAATCCTATAACAAGGTATCTATGTGTGATTATGTTGTTTTTGGGTTCTATTTTGGTGTGTGAATGTTTAAGTTTTATTGTTGCCTCCCAAGTAAAATCTGGTAATGATTATGTGGTTTTGGGGATTGTTGCATAGTGGTGAAATAGGTATGGAATTAACATTCGTTGAGTGAATAAAACCCTTTTTATGGGTTTTGTATTCCATTTTAATTGATTACCATGTATACTTATATACGGGATTTTTGTTCGTATGAGAGTAAAAAATACAGTAGAAAGATATAGTAGTGGAGAAAGTTATTTAGTTGCAGAAGTTTCTTTTCAAAGCTAATGACTATGGATTATTCCATTCTTCGATATTGAATTAATATTTTTATGCGTTGAGGTTGTATTCGACTAGTTGAATTCAAATCTTGGTTTTTATTATTCTATTATAAAAAAAATTAAAATTTGGGTTATACCAGAAGCCTGGAATATTATTTAATTCGGAAACAATATCGTAAAGTGGTATGTGAAATAATAATAGGAATTCTAGGCTTCACCGATTTAGTTAGCTAGTATATATTGATAAATATCCTTTGGACTCATGAGGTCAATTCCTTGATATGGAACTTAGTAACAATCTAAAATAAAAACTCAAAAAAGGGATTTTATGATTGGTCAATTTTATTAATCAGTTTAAGTCAGCCTATACATAATTATATATATGAGGATAACCTCATAAATGTTGTACTGATCCAAATTGGTATTTCAGATAACCTATTTGGGTAGTACTGAATGCCTTAACGGATGAAAAATTTGGTTTACTTTGTCTGGTTATAGTTTACCAGTCAATGTACAAAAAATTTGAACATGGAACATTTTTGTGACCCCTAATCAGTACACCAAATCTGGTATTTTTCTGGGATTATAATAACCAACATCAAATAGCCTTGTAGACACAAGGGAGAACACAAAAATTAAATAATAATATGATATTATGTTTTTAAAAGTTTTTTAAAGGACCAATAGTTATTACATCAGTAATAATTGTAATGAGGAATATGGATGCCTTTATCCTATGCTCATATGAGATATGTACTTATGAATTTCTTTTCTAAGGTAATTAAATTTGTGACAGTGAACAATTTACAACTAGTATCAAGCATTATTTCTAAATTAGAATGTAGATTATTGCAATAATATATTGATATTGTGATCTAATGTCACAGATTTTCTTTTACTCAAATATTAAATGGAAAATAATATCATCTGGGTATGAGGACTATTCATGCCAGTTCCATTTGAACTGACCATGCAAAATTTATGCTTTAAACATTTTTAGTTGCAGGTATAAGGATCTTCATAATTGTAAATGAAAAGAATGAATGACCTCCTTTGATTATCGTACCCAATTTTATGTATAATAATATTGAAGATAATTTGCATGGAAATATGGAAAGATGTGTTAACTTTATCGCATGAGTATGAAAGAAATATTTGACTTCATAAGGCATTTAATTCTATTCTATTATATAACTTATGTTAGTCAATGATGACTTGTAATAAGACATATCAAATGTTGATATCTCTAGGTAAAGACATTACACGTCAGATGAATGTGTTGGAAGCATACTTGTAATACTTTTTGCAGTGAAGTATTATTGAGGTTACTTATCAGTAATATAAAAAGGTTATGATTTTGATTATGTGTTTGTACATTTTATTATTACTGTATAACAACCAAGTTATTATCATAAACTAATGATTGAGCATGGTGTTGTAATTTCTATTAGTATTGAATAATTTAGGAAGGTCATAAGACAATCTTGCAAAAATGAAGTTTTAATAATAACAAAAAGAAGACAAGTAAGTCCTAACATGTAGTATGTGCCTTAAAGACTTTATGTTACTAAGTCCATGAAAACTTTATGTTTTCAAATCATAATACCAGTTTGGGATATCGTTAAGATTCCAATCAGAACATAAGGGAACTGGTAAATAATATACAACACCTAAGAAAAATAAGTCTAATGGTATGTCCATTAAACGAAGGTGATCAAAAAGGAATAATCCAACTTAAGTAAGAATTATCTTTTAGAGATTATTTTATTTAATTAAGAATGAGGAACTTATATGGTATAAGTGTAAAATCAATTTATAATTGCTCTCATTATACAATAGAATGATTATTAAATGAAATATAGAAAGATATGTTGAGATATATAAGTAGAAAATTAATATTTTAATCTTTGTATGATTTTCCGTAAGATCTCTCAGTTGTATCACTCACAACCAGAAAGGGAAACATTGCAACTGATTATTAAGAGACAATGAATTCTAAGGAGTTATAAATATATAAAAAAGTAATATCCATGATTTTATCAATAGAGCTAATAAGGGGAAGCTTGAATAAACATGTCTCTAGATACTTACAAATAACCATGACCAACGAGGTAAAGACAATATGGCATGGAGGGAAGATAAATTGTAAATGAAGTAAAAATGACTTTATGGTTAATGTGATCTATGTTAACAAAACAATAGTATGGAAATTATATTCAAAATGGTATAGTAAGCCATAGGAATTTGACTACTGTACCTGTGGGCAACATTTTAATCATTTATGGTTGAGTTGTGTTGCTAGGTAGACAATCTATGTTTGTTGAGTATCCGAATGAAAGAGGATACAATGCTAAAGAATCAAGTACTAAGGCACTTTTATACCTTAGTGAAGGATTAGGGTCCGCACTTACGTAAAGATCAGTTAAATATAACTGTAAAGAAAGTGAGAGGGTGTAGACTTTTTCCAAATCATAGAAAAAGGGTGTTGTTCTTATAGATGAGATACATTATCATATAACTATGGATGCCAAATAAGTTGGCATGAAGATTTAATAAGAGTAATTAAGTGTCCTAGTTGGATGTAACCTTGCAAAAAAAATAAGGGGTTCGGAAAGTATCTCGAGCAACATACCCAAGTCAGGTATGGTCACCGATACTAAAGTCATTCAAATAATTATCATATCACTAACTTGAGTGAGAACTATTGTAGATGAAGATACATATGCATGTATGATAGATACTAATCGATAGAAAGGTACAGAGGTACATCTAGGCAACATGATTCAATGCAATTGATTTTATGTTGATTAAATGGGTTAATGAAAATGATGCAATCTATCATAACTAATAAATTGTTTGTTAACCTTACATGTTATATATATGGGTAAATGTGTAACATTTATAACTACTTACTTACTTGGTAAAATAGATATTCCTTTGGATATTTTAGAAAGTATCATTGTTCATGTAACATTAAAGATAGAAAGTACAATACTAAGGAAGTGAGTTAAATTTATATCTAAAATTTATAGGTAGAAAGGAATGTGAAGTATGTAAAGGAACTACATTCAACCTATTGAAATACCATGATGTAGGACCCTAGGTATGAATCATTTGTGATGGAAGAAGAGTCATGGAATCTAGGTAACATGTCATGTGTAAATTAATTAAGATATAATGTATCGAATCTATGACACCATTATTAAATGTTAATACATATAACCAAATTATTGATTAAGGTGAGATGACAAGTTCCCAGTGGCGAGTTTGTTGTCACAAAACTGAGCATATCATACATGTCTTTGAAACTTTGAGCAAAGTAGTGTAAGATGTTGATTACACTGTCGTGATTTCACCAAGATCTTAGCTATAAGATGCCATATGGGAATTCCATGGAGGAACCTAGGTAGACACTTAGAGAGCATCACTTAATTATCATATCTTGATAATGGAAAAACCAAAGGATAAATTAATGTATTGGCTCGTTAAGAGCATTGAGGGGGATTGAGTAAGATCTGTATACTCTCATGTAGCTGCACATGATTTATGACAGTTATTGGAAATGGGTGTCAGTAAGGTTTATGTTGGATTTAAATATTTGGGTATTTAAATCGTGAAGCGTAAAGTGGAAAATAAATCAATTTTGTTTTCTAGAAGTGAGGTGACAAAAGTGGTTATTACATTTTGGTATCAGAGTTGAAGGTTTCATCTTTTGAACTTATTGGGTCCTTACGCTTCATAAATTCTGATTTGATAAAAAAAATTGAATGAAGGACGTACCATGTATAACAAACCAGACAAAAATTATTTTTGGGTTCAAGGTAAATAAGGTAGATACTACTCTAACAATCCTTTGTGACACACTAAAATGGATAGATGCATGGAGTAGATGGTAGATGTGCATATTAATAGCCAAAGAAAACAACTTGGGATGAATAATGAAAATCAACCGAGGGATTATTCGATTGATCTAACTACTTTATGACATAGTGGAACTTAAAACCAATAGAAAATGAAAACCTGCATAGGGTAGATGGAGTAGATAGGAGAGGACTATCTGTTGTAGTAGTAGTGAGTTTTTTAGAACTTTTCTATGAATTTTTTGATGTATTTACATCGAGCTATAAATAACTTAGAGGTTTTAATCCTAGTTTATCCCATCACACCATTGAGTTGGATGAACATTCCAATCCTTTCAAACAGAAGAAAATACCTGTAAATCCTCATATTGAGCCCTTAATGAATAAGGAACTAAACAAGTTAATTGAGGTAAGTATTATCATTCTAATTAAGCACTCATCATGGGTAGTTATTGTAGTTCCAGTGCAAAATAATAATGGGGAGATCAGACTGTGTGTTGACTTTAGAGACTTGAACAATGCTTCCTTAAAAGACCACTACCCACTACCCTCCATGGAACAAAATTTACAAATGGTAGCAGGTTTTGGAAGATTTATTTTGTAGATGGATACTCAGGATATAATCAAATCATGGTAAAAGAGGAAGATGAATATAATATTGCATTTACCACTAAGTGGGGAACCTACACTTATAGGAAGATACTATTTGGTCTATCTAATACAGGAGTAACTTTCCAAAGGGTCATAGACATGGAATTTAGAGGGATGTTTAACAAAAAAATCTTATCTACCTTGAAGATATCATGGTGTTCTCTAAGAATGTAGCTGATCATCTTCTTCATCTCAGGATAATATTTGAAAGGTGCAGGAAATTTAGAGTTGCTCTCAATATCTAGAAATGTATATTCCTAGCTCATGAAGGTAAAATCATTGGCCAAATTATCTCTAAATAATTATTAAACATTAATCCAGAAATATTTAGTTCCATTATTGCATTTCCATTTCCTACTCATAAAAATTCACTCCAAAGTTTCTTGGGGAGATTCAACTTTGTTAGAAGGTTTTTCCCTGATTTTGCTAACCTTGTCAAACCACTGACATTAATGTTGAAGAAGAGCATGGCTTTCAAGTGGACTGTTAAATGAAAAGAAATATTTGAAGCCATAAAGTAGTCTAGTGCATAGGACCCAACTCTCATAAATCCATATTTCTCAAAATATTTTACCTGATTAACTAAAATGTGAAATATATTCTAGATTAATCTAATATAAAGAACAACAGAAAAATAATAGATAAAATGCATAAATAAAATGACCCGAGTAACTAAGTAGATATAAAATTGAAACCCTAATGAGAAAAGAGGGTTAGGAAGATCTTAGCTTATTTGATGAAGGTTATGGATTACGTCACAGTATAGATCATAATAACATAATGTCAAATTGATCACACAAAAGCTCCAGAAAACATAGATTTGGAATAGTAGGTTGGACTAGGGCACCTAAAGAGGGACAGGGGTGCATGTGGGCACCCTGGTCTAAGAATTGTGCATCCTGGTCTGTGAAAAATCTCTACAACCTTCCTCTGAGGTGTCACTAATTGATCACCTCCCTTCATTTTCTATTGCACTATTTTCATTGGACTTTGTAGCATGTCACTGGAAATCAGTGACGAAGTAGAAACCTACAAAACCCCAAGACAGACATCAAGTCCCTAAAAAACAATATGCATATGAAGGGGTCAGGTTGTCCTCAATAGCCACAATGGTGGACTTACTAACTGAGTATCACACTACATCTCATACCCGATGTAGTTTTATGCGTATGTGTGCGCACGTGTAATCATTCCTTAAGTGATCTTTTTCCAATCGCACTTTGTGAAAGTAGCAAGCAATAACTATATGTAGAAATTTAATAAAATTCTGGATGGAATAAAATAAACTTTCCTCCTATGTGGTGTTATGCATATGAACCAGCCTTATGCCTTATGATGGAGCTAGATGGATGCAAATGGATCTTTTTATGAATGCAACCTTAGGTGATGATAGTAGTTTTTAGTGCTTGGTCCCTCATTATGGTCTCATAACTTTATATTTATATGTTTCTCTTGTTCTAATTTCATAATTAACCCCAAAAAGGTCGACCACTAAAAAGATGGAAAGCTCAAATGGCTAGAAAGTTCCCAAAAAGTGGCAGGAAATTGAAAAAAGGCTCAGGGTCCCCAAATGGGACTAGGGCACCTTGGGTGCCTAAGTGCAAGTCAATTTCCCCAGTCAAAGATAAAACAACACCAAATGGAAGAACTGATTGGGCAAGTATATGCAGTAGGTTAGCAGTGACGATAGCAAGCAAAGTAAAATGGCCAAAGGACATGGGTTAATTAGTATTTTTATTCACTAAAAAAACATATGAATAATAACTTATGAGACTGGGACTAAATAATGTCTAAAGTGCATGATTTTATGACTAAATTTTCCCCCACTTTATGTTGGTGAGCAAAAAGGTGGGGGTAGAAAGTGTGTTGATTAGATAGAGATGTTTACCTGATGATCCATGTAGAGTGAGCTAGAAAGTGTGTTGATTAGACAAAATGTGGAATTATAAAATAGTGGAGCATGGAAACTAAATATTTAAAAGTGAAACAAATGGTGAGAGTGTACCTAGGGTGGAAACATGTGTGTAGTTTCTGATGTGTGTGATGTACGTACATGGTTAGTATCATGTGTGTACTCATCATGTGTGTGTTGTTGTTGACACCTTTGTTGTGGTTTTTGTTGAATTTTTTCTTCTCATACAGATGGAGCTGCAAAGGATAAGATGATCAAGTAGTCAAATACGCATGTATATGTGAAAACCGAATATATATAGTAAAAATGCTTGAAATAGAAGTATGAAAAATGTAAAAGGAACATGTGCACTTGATTCATGATGATAGAAATGGTGTAGAAAGGATATCATCTACTGCGAATTTATTGGGTGATCTCACACCACCCTGGCTGAAGAAGTGTAGGGAGAGAGTTGCATTATTCTCTAACCTATAACTGCTTCCTTGGATATGTATGAAGAGATATTTTTACTTCCTAGTTTTTTGGGTTATCCAATGCCACTGGATGAAGTAGTGTAGACAGGAAATCTAATATATATTCTAACTTGTAATCACTCCTCAGAATGCTAAGGAAAATCATGTCCTAAAAAACCACTGTGTATAAGGTTTGTAGACTAGTTTCAACCCACTCGTATAACCCACAATGTTATGGATGGAAATCCAAACTGAACTATACCGGTAGAAAGTGTTAAATAGTGTGTAAAACCCCAAATTATGCCCCCCTCTTTGGGGGCTCATGCCACGTCATTGATAGGAAAATACATCCCCAAAAGAGGACCAACTGCATAAATTGTGCCCTACATGGGGAATGGAATGCACTTGGTAAAAACCAAGGCACACACAAATAGGTGGATAGAAAACAAGTGTTAGTTCAAACAAGCATACATGTATAAGAAAAGTGTACATTACGCAAACAATGTAGAAGCTAGAAAGCAAGTAAACATGCAAGAAGACAATAATACACCACTAAAGTGGGTCGCAAACATGGGACATCACTCAAGATGTCACAAGATACTCAATGCCATAATGGTCACATAAAAACAAATAATTGTGCATACCAAACAATGAGAAAGGCCCGCATATAATAGTAATCAAACACAAGCAAGTACAAAAAAAATATATCCATGGTATCAAGTAATCTTGCAAAAAAATATAGCACATGAAGCACCTGTTAGCATGTTATAAAGATAACCCATATGTCAAACATGTTTATAAGAAAGTAATGTAAAGTGCTAAGTATAAAATGGAACAATAGCACATGTAAGAGACGAATGTGGATTCCCGCAGTGACTGTTGTAGGAGTGGTAGGAGGCGTGCATCCATGTTGTGTGTGGGAGACCTGTATCTATGATCATAACTAGAAAATGGTGTGAAATTGCATGTGTGTATGGTAAAGATAATGATATACAAGAGATCTAGCTAGCATGTGTAATAAGCGGACATGAACAAGAAAATGTAAGCAAGAGTAAATTTAACCAAGATATGTAACATGTTATGGATGTATGGAATGGAATAGAAGATGGATGATAGGATTTTCTATCAAGAATGAACTAAAAATAAGAGTATGTTATCGGGAAATGGTCAATTTTTTGTTATATCTAATGTGTTGTGGTGAATTTTTATATGTAGTTATGATGATATATGACGTAGATATGAAGTGTGTGTGTGTGTGTGTGTGTGTGTGTGTGTGTGTGTGTGTGTGTGTTTGATCCTATAGCCAAAGCATATATCACAAGAATATGAATGTAGGAGTGATGATTTATCCTTAAGTGTATATCACTATAAGATGAATAGAGGGATTGGTGATGTAGCCTAAAGTGTATACCACTAGAAGATGAAAGAAGAAGTGACTATTTAGCCTAAAGAATATGCTAGTAACCTAGTAATGTCACATGATAAAATTTCAAGTAATGAAGGAGTGTGTATGATAAGGTCCATTTGATTTGTAAACCCTCAGCAATTGAGTATGGACTAAGGAACTAGAGTATGTCATAGGGTAGTGAGTGCAGCGCATAGAAGAAGATGTAGGATGTGTGATGATTAAAGACAACCATGTGACGTGTAATGTGTGATTTGTAAAATATAATGTATAGTGTCCAATGAAAGATGTGTAGATAGCCTAATAGTGTGACGGTTCCTACTATGTAGTATGTAGGATGAGTAATATATGGTGCTAGACTCATAGACAATAGAAGTGTGAGACATATGTGATGAATACTAGCATGATTTTTAAAGTATGTATGATGTGTACATGCACAAATGTTGAAACACTAATGATGTAGGGTAAGCAAGATGTAAAATATGACATGTACCATAGATGTAAGAAGGGACATAATGTGTTGTATCTAATGTGTTGTGTGTGGGGTTCATGTGCAATATGTATGCCCTCAATAATCAAGTGTGAACTGAAACACAATAGTGTGTCATCGAGGAATGGTGATGTGTAAATGATAATGTATGTAATATAGAGGACTATGTGAGTGCTAGAATGTGTATTTGTGTAACTACAAGTATGGAACATGTGGTGATGCTAAGATGGGGGAGATGTTTGAATGTTATGCCCTAAAGTGTGGAAGAGGAAGAATTGGTCATGTAATATCATCTAAGAGATCGTCAATTTAAGGGTCAAAGTCATATGGATAAGCATTAGAGACCTGATAATCAATAGTGTCTAGTTGATCATGTAATGAGCCATTGAGGCACAAATTATACATACCCATGGCATATTCCTCATTAGTGAATAGAGGAAGTGGAAAATTATGTGCATACCAATGAGTGAGATTTTGTGAATAGCCAACAAAGGAACTATTGTAAATAAAGGCATGACTAAAGGGGATGGGGAAATATATGTCTGTATGGTCAGGATCTAGAGTTCCCCCAATGTAATCAAGCCATGATTTCTCTAATGTGAGTGGAGAAGAGTGAGGAATGCATGATAGATAGATGGTAATATAGAAGACATACAAGCCATAAGAAACAATAATAGTGATGAAACCATAGTATAGATGAGAAACATGAGTAGGAAGATAGATGTCCTCAAAATCCAAAGCAAGTTGAGATAGACCATCATGTGAGAAAATGGTGTCATCACAAGTAGGATCAAATGGAATATGTTCCCAATATTAATCAGTCATGAAAAGTGTGCAAGTAAATGGTGTGCGTGCTATCGAAGGTGGTACATGTGAAGGTGTATATGATAGAGCAACGTCCATAGACTGGACATGCCCCTGATAAAGAATCATAACAGTAGTATTAGTAGGTTTCATAGAAGAGACTTCATCTATCACACAAATGGAACCTTCAAGTTTTGGAAAATGAGTCAGTTTTTCCATTGGTTGAGGTTCATCTGTAGTATCAGTTCATGGAATAGGATGGTTAGTATTACAATCTCGGTCATAATATTATAATGCATAATGGTAGCGAAGTACAATATATTCAATACCTTCATGTATGAATTTGACACAATGATGTACGGTATAAGAAAGGGCTTGCATGACATGGAGCCATGGTCTACCAAGTAAATAGTTATATGAAACTGGAAAATCAATGACAAATAAAATGGTGTTGAGGATTTTTGGTCCTATAGTAATAGGAAGAACAATGTGACCTGCCCATGGGTGGACTGAACCATCATATGCACAGAGTGAGAGGGATGATGGACTAGCATCGCGAGCAGAAAGACCTAAATTTTCAATGAATGACATAGGACATAGATTAATTTCAGATCCATTATCAACTAAAGTGTGCTTGATACCCATATTGAGAATGCAAATCATAATATGCAAGGTTGGGTCATTATAAAAGTGTTTAAATTAGCGGGAAGATTAGATTTGAATGAGAAGTGTTGAGAAAATACATCTACAAAATTTTGATAAACTGAGTTGTATATCAGCACGAATGTGGGTAATAGTTATAATATGTTGGACTATATACCATACATTGGGATGTGCAAGAAAATAATGAGTGATTGAGATAATCATGATTACTAGACTCTAAGATGATGAGAATGAGGATGTTAAAAGTTTGAAAGCATTCAAGTTCACTAAAATGATTAAGTAAAATGTGGAATTATTCTAGGTTAATATATTGTTAAGAATAACAATAAATAAAAAATAAAATGCATAAAGAAAATGACCCAAGCAACTAAGTAGATAGAAATTTGAAACCCTAATGAGCAAAGAGGGCTAGGAAGAGATTAGTTGATTTTTTGAAGGTGATGGACAGTGTCGCAGTGTAGATCAGATAAAAAGAATTTCATAACAACCACACAGAAGCTTCATAAAACATAGATATGGAATAGTATGTTAGACTGGGGTGCCTGGAGAGGGATAGGGGCACTTGTGGGTGCACTGGTCTGATAAATAGGCATCTTGGTCTTTAAAAAAAATTTACAACCTTCCTCCAAGGTGTCTTTGAGTGATCATCTACCTTTTCTTTTTGTCGCACTATCCTCATTGGACTGCGTAGTATGTCACTAGAAATCAGTGATGAAGTATAAACCTGTAAAACCCCAAGATAAGCATAAAATCCCTAAAAAATAAAGATGCATATGAAGGGGTTGGACTATCCTCAATGGCCACAATGGTGGACTTACTAGCTGAGCATTGCACTACATCTCAAACTCAATGTAATTATGTTTTTGTGTGCGATCATTCCCTAAGTGCTCTTGTGCCACTCGCACTTTGTGAAAGTAGCGAGTAATAACTATGTGTAGAAATGTAATAAAATGGTGGATGGAATAAAATAAACTTCCCTCTTATATAGTGTGATCCAGATGAACCAGCCTTGTGCCTTATGATGGAGCTAGATGGATGAAAATGGAGCCTTTGATGTATGAAACCTTAGGTGATGATAGTAGTTCTTAGTTCTTGGTCCCTCATTATGGTCTCATAACTTTATATTTATATGGTTCTCTTGTTCTAATTTCATAATTAACCCCAAAAAATGTCTGACCACTAAAAAGATGGAAAGCTCAAACGGCTAGAAAGTGCCCAAAAAGTGGTGGGAAAGTGTAGAAAGGCTTGGGGTGCCCTAAATGGGACCAGGGCACCTGATTACGGGGATGAGTGCCCCAGTCAAAGATAAAATGATTCCAAATGGAAAATCTAACTGGGTGAGTATATGCGGGAGGTCCTAAGTGATGAAAACAAGCAAAGTAACATGGTCAAAGGACATGGGTTAGTTAGTACTTTCTTCTCTCAAAAACCATATGAATAGTAGTATAAGACTAAGACTAAATAATTTCTAAAGTGCATGATTTTGTGAGTGCATTACCTTGTATACCTTTGGCGGTGTAAAAACAATATCATGCATGTTAGTACAGTGGAATCAAATGTACTAGATCAACCTATTGCATTCTTCATCCAAGGACTTGAATATTATGAGGTAAGGTATTCATTCATTGCAAAGTATGTCCTTTCGATGATAAGAGTTTTAAAGAAATTCAGACATTTAGTGTCCAATAACAAGATCCAATTGTTAGTTTCACATGCTGGTATAAAGGAATTCCTCTTGAACAAGGATTTAAATGAGAAGAGGGTTGGTTGGATAACCAAGGTGATGGAATATGATGTGGATATGAAAATAACTAGGCTGGTTAGAGGAAAGGTGCTTTGTGAGTAGTTAGTTTTAGGTCAACAAACAAATGAAGAAACCATCCTTGTCATTCAAGATGACCAAGAACAACTAGCTGACCCTCTACCTACTCATTGTTGGACCCAAGATGTGATGCAGTTTCTCCAAATAGGCCAATTCCCTCAAGGATTTAGAAAATATAAGAGAAGGTACTTTAGGCTTCAGTATATTCGATATGTGCTTGTTGATGGCTTTTTATTTAAGAAAAATGTGAATGGTGTTCTCCTAAGATGTATCAGAAAAAACCAAATGGATAAAGTGTTGCATAAATTCCATGATGGAAGGAGGGAGGTCACTTTGTTCTAAAGGTCATTTCTCTTAGAATTTTTAAAGCCAAGCATTACTGGACTAATCTCTATAATGACTATTATACATGGGTTAACAAATTCAAGAAGTGTTCCTTCTTTATAGGAAAAGAAATACTAGTAGCCGTACTACTCCACCCCATCTCTTTAAATGAACCATTCATGCATTGGGGTTGGAATTTATTGGTTTAATAAACCCAAATCAAATCTTGGGTCACAAATGGGTCCTCACAACCACATATTACTTCACCACGTGGATAAAGGTAGTTGTGCTAAAGGAAGAAAATGAGGGCAAAATTTTGGATTTTTATGACGATATTATGGAAATATTTGGTGTTCCTTTTACAATTATTTCTAATAATTCTATAGATTTTATAAGAATAAAGATATTTGATTGGGCTATGAAGAATGGTTTATACTTGAGCACATATTCAAGCTATTCCCCCCATGGTAATGGTCAGGTTGAGTCTACAAACAAGAATTTGTTGAGGGTCATAAGGAGAAGTTTGGATGAATACTAGATGAATTGGTACAAAAAACTAAAATAAACTTTGTGGGATGATAGAATTACCCCCAAGAAATCAATTGGTAATCATCCTTGCAGGTTAGTTTATGGAAAAGAAGAAAAAAAAATCAATATATCTTGAATTTCAAGCATTATAACTCATCAAACAACTGGAATCATTTTATTTTGAAGCCACATAGGTTAGATATGTAGAGCTCATAGAGATAGAACTGAGAAAACAAGTAGTGCAAACAATGGAAAAAAATCAAGCTCAGATTCAGATGAGTGTTGACAAGAAAGCCAAAGCTATAATTTTCTAGGAAGGGGACTTAGTTCTGAAATGGGATGCAAACAAGGCTAAACTAGGTAAACACTTGAAGTTTGATGCAATATGGAGTGGCCCCTATATGATATTAGGATGCAAGCAAAAAAAATTCTTTCCAGTTGTTAAGATTGGATGGATAAGAGTTGCAGATCCTAGTCAATGGGATCTATCTAAAGAATTATTATTGAAAGGAAAACTTTTACCTTGTATATAGTAGTTTTGTTTTTTTCAATTCCTCTAAGTTATTTTAGCACATTATTTTATTAGTAGATTAGTTTTAGTTTCCCTAAGTGCCTTACACAATTTTATTACTTTCGGATGGTATTTTTCAGAATGTTCATAGAGGTTGCAAAGGAGTTACAAGGTGTTAAGGATCGGCTATAATACTTCAAAAATCTAAATTCAGAGAAACTAAAATTAGAATTCATATAATTCTATACTTTGCATTAATTGGTTCCAACATATCAGTTACAAGTAAAGTTTGCATGCATTTAAAATTGGAGTTTTTGGTGTTTTCATTCTCTTCTTAGGTTGCAATGGAAATAGAGTGAAAATACCAAGCTAAAACAATTTTCCACTCCCATAAAACTTAAATTCAGAAAATTTTATGATGGGATGGTCAATTCAAGCTTCATCTTGGTTTCAAGTCTAGAAGGTGTTTCAAGTAGACTCAAGGGTGTGCACTTCAAGTTTAGATCAGTTTACGATTATCAGGATCAACTCCATGTCCAATGGATTTCCAAAGGCCACTGATCTTCATATCTGGCATGCATATTACCATGTGAGTCACCAAATTTTATCCCAAATTTACCCCCAGGTAAATTTATATAACTTATTAAAATGGACTTATCCATTTTACAGGTTTGGAACATTCATATGGCCATCATTTTTATCTTCTCAAAAGCATCAGCCATTGGTATTAAAAAACACCATGGGAGACTTAGTTTAAAGATTTAACAATAACGACAGGAATTCATTTGGCTATCAAATTTAATGCCTAGTATCTAACAACAGGCCATATGGAGGGATTCCAACTCTCCTCAAAGGTTTTGGGCCTAGTGGACCTCAATTCCATGAAATTATTTGTGTTGCATAGTCTATCAGGTCCAGGATTAATTCAACAAGGTCAAATAACACACGAAAGGATAAGGGGTCAATATGTGGCGAAGATCCAACTGTCCAAGTTAGACACATATCGCTATTATGGTGAAAATTATGGTAGATGTGTTTGGTGGACCTCAAGTCCACGGAATAGACAAATTTTTATAAGGGTTTCATTTCTTGAGGGTTAGCAAAGGAATTGAAGGAAAAGAAAGGAAGTGAAACCTAATCTTGCGAGCCAACCATAGGCTAACATGTGGAAAATATTAAAAGTAGAGCACACATAGATAAAATAAATCCTCAAGAAAATCAACGCTGCCACTTGTCATTCTCTCGCTCATCTCGACATGCAGAACTTTAAATACTCATATCTTTCAATTCCTTGCTCCAAATTGGACAAAATAAGTCTTGTTAGAATTATCTCCTCAATCCCTTAAAATTGATATACTCAAAATATGATTTTGATGACATTTTTTGTGAGGAAAAGATAATAAATAGTTAGGGAAATACTATTTAGTTTTAGATGGCTCAACCACCCGAATTGATGAAATATGAGGCTTCTACCTTCTCCTAAAAGAAAAATAACATGGATAATGGGTTCAACAAGGTGTCAATGATGTTTTTTAGAGTTTAAATGCTTGATTGATGGTGGTTGAAGTATGAAAGTTGTGTTACAGGGAAAAAATAGATCTTCATTAAGGGAAAAGATCAAATACAATATTTTCCATATCTTTTCCCTCTTCTCTCTCTCCATTATTCTATATATTGTAAAATGATGCTCATTTGTAAGGGTGGGAAATTATTGTAATTTTTTTGTACTCTCTTTCAAGTGTTGCATATGCATATATGGGTTGCATACCTTAGATTTGAGCATCTACATGGTGAACCTTCCCTTTTTCCTTTAATTGTAATGTATTGTACATCTTTCAAAAGCAATTAAATACTAGTCTTTTGGCTATCCATTTGTCCTTGCTTGTGTTCTACTACAAAATCTTTCCTTTTATTGAATTTGTGTGTATTTTTTCATATTTTATTCCCCTTACAAGATTCAACTCTATTTTGTTTCATGGATATGGTGATTTCAAGGTTGTATTAGACTGTGGCACTTAAGTATATCCTTTCTTTCATCATTTTTTTCCCATTATCCCTCATTTGAGAGTGTCTCTCCACCCTTTTCTTGTTGTTATCACCTCTGTTAGTGCAGGATTCCCCATTTTATGCATTTCCCTCTCTCCTTAGTTCCTTGGATTTTTAGAAAGATTAGATACCTACATTTTATTCATTAGGAGTATCTTAGCATTAGGATTAGGTAGAGGAACCAACCTTATCTAGAGGTTGATATCATTTATGCAAGTACCAAACTTGTGATATCATCCCACATTAGCCAAAAATAAGGATCTATATCAAACAAATCATAGGGTGATAATTTTTTGACATAAAAGGTAAACAAAGGTAAAATCTTCCCAAGTAGATTCACCAAAAAAAATTGTGAAATAATTTATCGTAGGCTGATTATTGGTTTTCACCAACACTCATGGGAAAAGGAACCTCCTTCTTGGGTATAAGGAGTATCCCATTTATTTAATGCAAACTAAATAGAATTATGGGGTGGTTGTTAAGCCATGGATCACATGTGAATACTCTACTAAGCATGTGGAAAAGTTATCATGCAGTGTACAAGGGAGGAACTAGTTTGGAGAGAGGTAAAGTGGAGTAGGAGAAATAGAGAGGGGGGTTAATGTTTTGAGTAAGAAATTACATATTCTCATTAATAGTAACCAAATTAATTCCACATTCAATTTAATAAAACAACAACGTGAGCAATAACAAGACAAAAAATTGTAAACATAAAGCTCTATGAATTCATTAATCAAAGACATAAAGTTCTTTCTTGGTTATACAAGATCATAGTTTATTGCAAAGTTATAAAGTAGAGAATATGAAATAACGTAGGAAATTAGACAAGATAAAAGAGTGTAACTTATTTCTTTTAGTAGAAGTAAAATCCAACAACTAGTAAAAATAAACAAATGTTAACCCTTTGGAATAGAAAATCCATCCCAATTTACAGTGTATAAAAATGTATCTTCCTCTCCCTCCGTGTAACTTTTCATCTCACCACCACCTGTGACATTTCACATTCCCTAGGAATGAAATTAAGTCCTTTTCTTATTTTTGAAAAGGGAGTTTTATAATACAACAATAAGTCTCTTAAGTGAATAAAACAAAAGAGTGAACAAGTATATTCCCAAGAAATAAATAGAATCTTAGAGAGAGATGGAGGGGAGAGAAATAAGAAAAGAGAGAATGGAAAATATAAAGAAGGGAAACCCTCTTGTTGAAGAAGAATCTTCTTCTGATGGACCATTAATGAATTTCCTTTCCCTTGACTATATTTTCAATTGGAACAATGAGACTACAACTTCCTCCTTATGTGAGATGTAAACACACTTTGGGGCATTGAATAAGTGTTCAAAAATACTACTATGATATTTTCACTAAGATTATTGTTTGGTCTTGCACACATGATGGTTCTCTTTTAACACAAGGTTGGAGTTAGGATATGAAAATCATCACTCTAATTATCTTGACTTCAAAATTCACCTTAATGATAAAGAAGTATCATTTTTTAATGGAATCTGATAATAATGGTATAGCTTTGATACCAAATGATAGAATAGAATAAGATTGCAATGACCAAAGAGGGACGGAAGCCTCACAAATATTATTGATCATGAAATCAAATTACATTACAATGCAAGAGTTGTAATATTTATAGATATTAGACAGCCTCATATGGATAGACATAACACCCTAGCAGACAACAACTATAAGATGATAAGACCCATCTCACATGCACATGTAATTACTACTAATACCAATATTGAATGTTATCCAACATAACAATATTGAATGCAAGTCACTAGACTAGATTGCACATGTTGCACATTATTAAATAAAAGACAATGCAATAAAATGCAATAAATATGCCTATGCTAAATTATGCTAACATTCCCCCCGTTAATTTTGCATAGTTTCCAATGAAGTGGAGAGGAACTCTCTGAACAGTGTGAATTTGTAACGTGTAAGTGACTTAGTGAAAACATCTGCCTTCTGTTCAGCTGTAGGAGAGAAATGGAGCTGTATGTTGTGCTTTAAGACATGCTCGCGTATGAAATGAACCTGTACTTCAATATGCTTGGTTCTCTCATGAAATACTAGATTGCAAACAAGCTTTAGAACTCCTTCATTATCAACATATACTAGAGTAGATTTCTATTGTGGTGGACTAATTCCTTCCAGTATTCGGCATAGCCATATTGCTTCACAAACAGCTTCACCTGCAGCTCGATACTCTGCTTCTATAAAAGAGCGAGAAACAAAGTTTTGTTTCTTGCTTCCCCATGATATCGTTTTAGATCCCATAAAGAAGACGAAGCCTGATGTTGACTTCCTATCATTCATGTTTCCTGCATGATCTGAATCTGAATATCCTGTCAAGAAGAAATTTTCATTCTTCTTGTACTCTAGACCAAGGTCAACTGTACCCTTTAGATATCTTAGTATTCTCTTTGCTGCTTTCCAATGACATATTTTCAGTTCTTGCATGAAGCGTGATAAATAGCTGATTGCAAAGCTGATATCTGGTCTAGTATATGTTAGGTAAATGAGACTTCCGATCAATTGCCGATAGAGAGTTACATTCACCGGTGGTGATGGATCAGAACGAGATAACTGAAGTCTCGCTTCCATAGGTGTAGCAATAAGAGTGCATTCCATCATCCTGAATTTCTCTAGCGTTGTCTTGGTGTATTTCAACTGTGACACAAAGATATGATTCTCTTTTTGCCATACTTCCAACCCAAGACAATAGTGCATGAGCCCGAGATTTGTCATGTCGAATGATCGATTAAAATCCTTCTTTGTTGCATCGATCATCTTCATAGAACTGCCTGTAATGACTAGATCGTCGACATAAACAACCACAATGACAATCTCCCCCCCTTGCTTTTTGAGGTAGAGATTGGGGTCATAAAGATTCCTTTCGAATCCATGACTTATGAGATGCTCATCAATTTTGATGTACCATGCCATGGGTGCCTGTTTTAGGCCATATAGAGATTTTATGAGTCTGCATACCATCGTCTCTTTTCCTGGTATTACATAACCCTCTAGCTGAGTCATATAGACTTCTTCTTACAAATATCCATTAAGAAAGGCACTTTTCACATCCATTTGGTGGACTTTCCAACCAAATTGTGCAGCTAGAGCAAAGATCATCCTAATTGTCTTGATCTTGGCTATGGGAACAAATGTCTCCTCATAATTAATGCCTTCTTGTTGTGCATACCCCTTTGCTACAAGCCTTGCTTTATACTTGTCAATAGTCCCATCTGATTTGTACTTAGTCTTGAATATCCATCTGCATCCAATGGGTTTCTTCCCTGGTGGAAGGTCGACAAGTTGCCATGTGTTGTCTTTCATCACTGACTGATACTCTGAATCCATGACATCTGTCCAAGCTTTTGATTGTAGGGCTTCCTGAACTGTAGATGGCTCAACTGTTTCAACAACTCTGCTCATTAGGGCATAATTGACCTCTTCATGAGCTTGACTGCGAGTTCGAGGCCCAAGATTAGATGATGTGCTAGGTGATTCATCCAAATTTACATCTCTTATTAATTGAGTATACCATTTAGGTAACTTCTTAGCTATTCCATTGGCTTGTGGTGGATCCAAGTTTTCACCATCATCCAATTCATCACTGTCATCTTCACTGGGAACATTAAATTCTGTCTTCACAAGAGGTTTATTCTACATGTTTTTTCAGTCGTTGAGTGGAGCATCTACTTGTTTCTTCTAAAAGAACTCAACATCCATACTTGTGTATACTTTCTTTGCTTTCAGATCTCATAATCTGTACCCAAGTGCTTCGTCACTATATCCAATGAATATCAGTTTCTCAGCTTTCATATCCAACTTGTTCCTGTTCTTCTTGGGTATGTGCATGCTAGCTTTACGCCCAAATACTCTTAGGTGTGCAATTGATGGTTTCCGATTTGAACATGCTTCTTGAGGTGTCACTCCTTCAAGAGCTACTTTGGGCACTCTATTCAACAAATAGACTGCAATTCTTGCAGCTTCTGCCCAAAATGTCTCTGTTAAACCTGAGTCGTCAATCATACATCGCACCATTTCCATGATAGTACGATTCCTTCTCTCAACTATACCATTCTGTTGTGGTGTGTGAGTAGGAGGCATTTGTCTACGAATCCCATGAGCTTCCAGGTAAGTCTTGAACTCATTGCTTGTGAATTCCTCCCCTCGATCTGAGCGGAGAGTTTTGATCTTGCGACCAACTTCATTCTCAACAAGTGCTTTGAACTTCTGAAATGTCTTAAAGGCTTGACTCTTGTTTCTTAGACAATATATCGACATATTTCTTGAGTAGTCATCAACACAAAGCATGAAGTATTGACATCTAGAATGACTTGGTTGCATGGGCCCGCAAAGATTGGTGTGCACCAAATCAAGCTTTCCCTTAGCTCTATATGTGTTCTTCTGGAAGGGTACTCTGTGTTGCTTTCCAGCTAGGTAATTGTGACACTTGTCAATGTTGTGCTTGAGTGTAGGCAATCCTTTCACCATGTTTCCCTTTTGAAGTGTTTGGAGATAGCCAAAACTAATGTGACCACATCTACGATGCCATAGTTCTGCATATTGCATGTCTTTGGCCACTAGAGCTTGATCATCCTTGTGGAAAAAATAAATTTGGAACATGCGTCCCACATTGGAGGCTCTTGCTACAATATTGGAACCTCTTGACTTATCTCTTATTAAGCACACTTTTTCTCCATTATTACTGTCAAAATCCAACTTCAAGTTGTGATCAAGGAGTTGACTAACTGATAGAAAATTCTTGGTCAACCCAGGTACATATAATACATTTGTGATTTTGCAGTCATGCTTTCCAAGAGGTAGTGAAATGTTTCCAATCCCCTTGACACTGTATGATGAGTCATCACCTAATGACACATGGTTCTTGTTAGGTGAGTCACACAGTGTGTAGAACCAATCTTTGCGTCTAGTTATGTGTCGAGTTGCACCGGAGTCAACATACCAGATATCTTGTGTGGACTTGGTTTCTTCATCAAATTGAGCAGAATACATGTGGTGTCCTTCATCTGAATCATCCTCATGTTCGGCAATGTACCCTTGTTGTTTGGGTTTTCTTTGCCAATTACCATTTTTTTGCCCTTGATTATTGTTGTTGTTGGACTTCCCTTTATTTGAATTATTGTTACCCTGTTGGTTATTGGGTTTTGAATTGCTTGATGAACCCTTTTTGTAGGAATTGTACCAACAATATTTGATGTTATGTCCCCCTTTATTGCAAATGGGACACTTCTTGGTGTTGTCTCGTTGACTTTGATTTTGTTGGGACTTCTTGTTATTGGACTGAAATCTCCCCTTTCCTTTATGATTGGAAGATAGTGCTTGCTCATCTTCATGATCTTTACTATTCATTACCTCTTCTTATTGGAGTAGATTGACCAACTTCTCAAAGGTGACTGTGTGTTCACTCATATTGATAGTTGTCACAAAGATTCTATAGGAAGGAGGAAGTGCTCGCAACACAATTAGTACGAGGTCTTCATCACTTATCTCTTTTTCCAATGCCAATAGAGATGCCCTCAAAGTAGCAACTCATCTCAAAAAAACTTCAACCTTCTCATTGTGCTTGAACTTGAGAGTATGTAGTTGTGATAGTAGGTTGAGGATGGAATTCTCGTTCTTTGCCTCATAGACTGTGCTCAACTTATCCCATGCATCCTTGGCCGATCTGGCATCTTTAATGTGGGGTTGTACATCATTTGTTATGCTAAACAAGATGATCAACTTGGCCTTTTGATTGGCCCTGTCAAATTGAACTTGTTGTCTTCCATCATCAAGTGATCTTGTTGTTTGTCCATCTACAACTGTCCATAGGTCTTCAAACTCAAGTAACACCTTGATCTTCAGTTTCCATGCAGCATAGTTGTCTCCTCTAAGTAGTTGTGAATCTGGTAAGAAGAACTTTAGTGCTTGTGCACCCATTTCTACAATCTGAATTTCTAAAACTCTGAATTTCTGACAAAGGGTAAGGCTCTTATCACTCCAGGTTTATGGTCTCCCTCTCAATATACCGTCAGGCCGATATACCAAACCTTTCTATATACGCTCCCTTCCGATATACCCGTTGGTATGTGGAAGAAGATCACTCTTTCAATATACCTGTCAGTACGGAAAGAGGTGTTAATGCACGTGAAAGAATTTAGTACGTGGTACTTAGACAATACGGAGAGGGGTTTGTGCACGCACAAACGGATGGGAGGGCTCAAATGTGTGTGTATTGTGTCCTTATTACTCCCCATCGATTTTATAGGGTCGATGCCTAGACGACATTTAGGCAGCTGTGTTAGGTGTTAAGTGCAGTAGTAGTCACGATGGCATCACCCGTAAGAGCTTCCCAGAGGCACTGTATATACTGAACGCTGCTATGAGATCAAAGATCTCGTGTGATAGAACCAAACATAAAATAAAAAATTTGTAGCCTTTTTTTTTCACTTTATGCACCAAGATTAGTACAAAATGCTCCAAAAGTACATCAAATGAAGTTTTTGTGTCCCCCCTCTTTACAAAAAAGGGTTTAGAATCACAAAATACACAATTTAGGCCAAAAATATTTTTTTTACCCCCAATAGGTGTTTTTCTGCTAAATTTAGTGGTGGCTCTAAATGTGTTTGGTGAGCTTCTAAATTTGGAAATCTCCCAAATTTTATTAATTTCTCCAAATTTTCCAAAAAAATAATTTAAGAAAAAATATGGAGAGAGTGGGAATTGAACCGCTGACCTGTTTGTTCCCAAGATCCAAACAAACAATCTGAATATTGTTTTCACCTTTTCTCACAAACCGTGATTTGGGTTTTTCTAAAATTTTGACAGAAGCATCATACAATATTTTTCTTGAAACCCACAAAAATTCAAAAGAATCAAAATCTTAGTTTTTGAGATCTTATCAATTTACCAGCTAGATCTGATTTTTTTCCAGAAAAAATGATCCGACTTGTACAGACTTTTCGTCACATGTAGAGGCCGAATCTGAAGATGATGTAAAATGAAAAGTTGTGCGTCTCCTTCTTATCTTTCCAAAAAAAAAAAACGGCACATCAATCTGACATTGTATGAAAAAGTTGCGTCTTTTTTTCTAAGAGATATCTGCTAGAATTTTGTTGACGGGACTACTTCAACGTTTGCTCCCGAATTCTTCACACCTCCACTTTCAGATCTGATTTTTTTTAGATCTGATCTTTTTTTATTCTTTTGATCTGCAATTTTTTTCAAAATATCTCTCCTTTTTTTTTTTTTAAGATCTCTTTTTTTTTCACAGATTTTTTTTTTTTTTTTAGATCTGCAATTTTTTCCAAGATCTTTCTCCTTTTTTTTTTTTAAAGATCTCCAAATCTGAAATATTCCGCCAATATGTTAGATCAATTGGCTATGCCAATGACTAATAAAAAAATTTTACCTTCCAAATAAGTGGATAGGTCAAATTTTAGTTGATGGATGATTGAGAGGAATGGAGGCTGTGGGATGCTTCAATGGCTCTCCTTTGATGCAGATCTTCTTCTCCAATGGATCCTCTCCAATAGTGCTCCTCTTCAACCTTGCTTGGATAGAACCTTATTTGATACCAAATGATAATAATGGTATAGCTTTGATATCAAATGATAGAATAGAATAAAATTGCAATGACCAAAGAGGGACGAAAGCCTCGCAAATATTATTGATCATGAAATCAGATTACATTACAATGCAAGAGCTGTAATATTTATAGATATTAGACAGCCTCATATGGATAGACATGACACCCTAGCAGACACCAACTACAAGATGATAAGACCCATCTCACATGCACATGTAATTACTACTAATACCAATATTGAATGTTATCCAACATAACAATATTGAATGCAAGTCACTAGACTAAATTGCACATGTTGCACATTATTAAATAAAAGACAATGCAATAAAATGCAATAAATATGGATATGCTAAATTATGCTAAAAGAATCAACCTTAGGTTTCTCAAACAACTTCTTGCTCATCCATTACCCATTGAAAAAGGTATTTTTCCTAGATAGATAAATTGCTTCCACATTCAACTGAAATTGGATACTATGAAATCTTGAAATTTTCAAGTCACTATGATGTTCTACATTGTTTCAAACACATCTAGGTTCCCTTCCATCAACATGGGTGACTCAACATCCTTGTTTCTTGATAAATATTTTGAAACTTACTATTTATAGTAAGTATTATTTTGAGAATTCCATTTTTAGTCATCATTTTCTAAATTTGATTTTTTTGAGTTTTTATTATGTGCAAGGAGTGTAGTCACTATTTCTTTACCCAAGCCCTAGGCACGATGGAACCTCATCAAACCAAGACTGGACTCTCACACAAAGTGTGCAAAGATACATGGTCCCTCTTTTTATACTAGCTTTGTTAAGGAGTTAGCATGCACATTCATATATTCCATATCCATATCAAGTGATTAAAGAAAACAATTACAAGAATCAATTCACAACCATAGTGCATTATGAATCAAACAAGGATCAAGACCAGATTTACCATATAATAACCATGAATAGATAAATCAATAATCAGCAACCATCCACAATTATCCATTATATTAGTCCACCATAAAACATTGTAGCTGGATACACCAAAAATATCGACACAAATTCATGCACACTAGCATACCAATGACATAACTCTGTTACAATCCATTTTTACCCTAAACCGTGTAAATGAATACATATATATAATGGGTAGGGATTTTCCCTTCACCAACCATGCACTCTTAAAAATATCCCACATGCCAAAAATAACCATGTGTGCATTACAAGATAACTACAGAAGCATGCAAGCTTCGCATAATAATAGGTTATATTCTATTTTTAACTCTAGATATAATCCTATTATTAGTCCAAACTCTACATGATGTTTTATCTTGTTTCTACATGTGATCTTCCTCAAAATATAATTTTATTCAAATATAATTCTCCATGCTTTATTATAATATCAAAACATTAATTTTTTTCCACTCCAATCATTCATCTTCCACTTTCATCTTGTGGCTCAAAATATGGCTAAGTCTCAAAGGTATTCATCCTGGGCATGAACCTCCACGCACTACCTATTCTACTTCTATGCGTGACTCCACACTGACCTTATGCACATACAAAAATATCTTGCCACTATACTTAGTGTATTTTAGGGGTACACCATTACCCCACACTAGCTGGATTTCCGCCCCTGAAAATTCTTCGATCACTAAGCACAAAAATTCATTAACGGGAATAAAAATTTATGATTCAAAAAGGAACATCATACCCAAAATATCATAAGGAACCTATGTGTGGAAAATATTGGGTAATTTTGCATCTATCCCATCCACTAACTTATTTCATTCTTAAAGCGCTTTCAAATCTCTCCCTGACACAGCTTCCATAATATCTGACACCTGATCAGGAATGATCTTTTCAACTCTAATTTTTTACCTCCTTAATCATGACCATAAGTTCCATGCACACACCATAAATGACATCCATGTGTTCTAGTATTAAGTTTTGGATCTTGATTATCACACTCTGTTTTAATCTTGTCCTTCTGCGTTGTGGTCTCAACAATTAACTATGTGCACTCAATCTTGTTAGTTGGGTTCTTTTATTGGATAGTATTCAATATAGCTTCTTTATCTACCAACCTAACATCAATGTAAAGATAATAATTTTGGCAGCTATTGAAGCCAATATCTTATTTTGTACTTTCCTCCATGAGCTTGGTGAACAATTCCTCGAGCTCAATAATCTTGGCTTTAATAGTAATTTTATTGTTCTCCTTCTCCTTCGCGATCTCTTCCTCCAAAAACCTTGTGCCACTTTGAATGTTAACCAAGATCATTCCAACCAAATCCATAAGATATTCCATGTCATCCTCATAATCATTTATGACCTGGCCAACTAAAGAAGGCACTACTCCAAGATCTTCTCTATGAGTGTGTTAGATCTATCATACTGCTCCTTTGTTCTTTTATGTTCTCCATGTAAGCCCTTCCGTAGTCTATTCACTTTGCCTTATTTCTCATTTTATCTGTGACCAAGGTGCGAACTATGGCAATAACATCCAAAATTTTCCTCACCACTTTATAAGCCCTATTATTTAAGGAATTGCATGTCTGCTCATCTATCAAATGGTTAGGTTCTATGGCCTTGTAGTTCTCTCTGGGATTATTCTTCAATATCATCGTTTCAATAAAATGCTCTCTTACCTCAAATTCAGGTTCCTCTGAATGATTATGTACATTCCAACTCAAAATTTTACTTCTCATGGACACCCCTCCATCTTGACCCAACAAATCCAAAGCATGCAGCTGCTCCATTGCTATTGTTCTCTGAAAGCGCACCCACAATATCTTCATGGGTTATTCCACTTAGTCCATGTGAGGTGACCTTGGTTTCCACTACCTCCTTTAGACCTTTATTTTTATTCTATTTTTCTTGGGATTGGGTGTACTTTTACATGTCCCTAAACCAGTATCTTCCTTTATGAAAAAAGTGTCACCAATATCCTTTCCCTCATGATCTCCAATTTGAACCGGTGTACTGATGAGTGCCTTTACTGGAAACGGTGACTTCCTTAGTTCACTCAAGACTACTCTCCCTCCTCTGGTGGTGTTCTCTTGGCATCAATACCAACTCCTCGTTGGGGATTGTCCTTTGACAACTTTTACATACACACTCAATACCTAACCACACCAAACACTAAACTGCAATTTCCCTGACCTACTCACACTCACACACACTTTAGTAACTCTTATTCAAGAAAAGGAAAGTCCATCCCATCCTTCAAAACAGTAGGGCACCACCTGGGCCAAAACTGCCCCCGGAAAGCTTGGGAAGTTTGGTTTGTAGCCCTAAAACCTTGAAAACTTGACACTACCTATTGCTATACTCCCAACCTGACTGGAAATTTTATGGTTTTGGGTACCCATTAGGATCCCATTGTACATGCTTCAAGACTGATAGGTGTTCCCTTAGAACATTTACTTCTCCTAGACTACTCCAAGGGAAATTGTTGTTTTTCTTTATGGTCTCAATAGGTCAAAAATTGAAAAATCTACCTTTATTGTTCAAAATGTCTGAAAATTGCATTTAACAGGGCAGGGGAGGTATTTTCAACTTTCTCATGCTCTTGGAGGGATTTAACAAACAACAAAATGTGAGAAAAACTAAGTTTTTATGACCAAAAATGCCAAAACGGCTTGTACAAGATGGATTCACGGTTAGGGGGTTCCCGATGGCTTCAAGACCCAAAATTATGGGTACAGGGTTGTTTTCTCATGAAAATGGTGTGGGAGAATTTTTAGAGCCTGAAACGACGTGTGCCAGGAGAAACGGGAAGCCCTAAATCCACGTTTTAATGCATAAATTGGCTCGTTTGCACATGTGGAGAGGTTTCGAAGCCCAATAAAATTTGTAGAGCCTTACCTTCGATCCTTCAATGTTTTTCATCCATCACAATCATGGTTGAGAACCCCATATGAGCTCTGCACAAATGCACACCTCGGCCTACAGGGAAAACAATTTTTCTCTTTGATACAAACATGCCATTTTTGTTAAAAACACTTCATTCTTTTTACTTCAAACACTCAAAAAACTATTTTATTCAAATTTGAATATGTTTTTCATGCCCTCTCCATCAATTTTTTGATCTATCTTCGAATATCTTCTCCAGTTACAAAAAACATACTTCCCATCTTTTTTAGACTGCCACCACATTTCCCCTATTTTCTCCATTTCTTCCTACCTAGACTTGATCCTCTCAACTTAGAAAATCCCTAAAACAAGGAGATGAACTTACCCTCATATTTTATTCCCCTCTATCCTAATGAAATCTCTATTTTAGCCAAAAAAACCCAAATTGGCCTTATTTAGCTCATGGAGCTGTTTTACATCCTCACTCCATTTGATTCAAACAGGGAAAAGGAGGGAAAATGAAGAAAACATCTTCCATCCCTTTTACAAGACAAATTGAACAAAAACAATAAAACAAAATAAAACATAGTTTATTTATTTATTTATTTTAACTAGTAAGGATGCTCCTGCATCATTATACCCTGGAGAGAAAAGATGTTCTTCATGGCTGATTTGTCTTTTGCAGGTCTTCAACCTTGACTCCCAACTTGATCAGGTCCCCTTTGGTCATCCATGTTGCATCCTTAGCTGGAAAAACTCTCCACTTGATCAGATACTTGTATTATTCTTTGTCTCTGGTCTTCTTGATAACCTTCTTGTCCAGCAGTTTTTCTATCTCCTTGGGTTTGGTTCTAGGCATTTGTGCCTGCCAATCTGCTTTCTACTGTCCTATTCCAGACTCCTCTTCCATTCCTTCTCCTCTGTACTCATACAGGTTTGCAACATTGAATATTGGAGAAATCCCAATGCCTTCAAGGAGTTTCAATTCATAAGCATTGTTGGAAAATTTTCTGAGTATTTTACAGGGACCAATCTTTTTGACTTTCAGCTTGTTATACTCTTTCCTAGGAAATCTCTCTTTCCTCAAGTGTGCAAGTACTTCATCACCAACTTCAAAACTGACTTCCTTCCTCCTCTGATCAACTCTCTACTTGTACTTGTTGGCATTTTCTTCCATATTCTTCTTTACCTGTTCATGGATATCCTGCATTGCCTTAGCAAATTCTTCGGCATCTGCACTCCTACCTTCCATTTTCCCCAAGTCTCTCAGCTCATATACACCTCTTGGGTGCTTCCCATACGTGATTTGGAAAGGACTCATGCCTGTACTCCTATTGGGTGAATCATTGTAAGCAAATTCAGCCTGTGCAAGTGCTAGATCCCACTGTTTTGGGTGCATGCTCACCAAACTCCTCAGGATGTTTCCAAGGCTCCTGTTGACTACTTTAGTTTGTCCATCTATTTGTGGATGGTAGGCTGAACTAAAGCTTAGGCGAGTTCCCAACTTCTTCCAAAGTGTTCTCCAAAAATTTCCAACAAACTTTGTATCCCTGTCTGATACAATAGTCCTTGGCAATCCATGCAATCTCACTATCTCTTGAAAGAATAAGTTAGCTATATGGGTAGCATCACTAGTTTTTGTGCATGGAATGAAGTGTGCCATCTTAGTAAACCTGTCAAAAACTACAAAGATGGAGTCATGTCCCTTCTGAGTCCTGGGCAATCCCAATATAAAGTCCATGCTCAAACAATCCCATGGTCTGCTGGGAATAGGAAGTGGCTGATACAACCCAGCGTTTTGGCTAGTGCCTTTACTGTATTGACATATCCTACATCTCTCTACAAATTTCTTCAAATCCTGACTCATTATTGGCCAAAAATAGTGTGTAATCAGTTGGGCTAATGTTTTTTTTTGACCAAAATGTCCCGATAAACTTCCACTGTGTTTTTCTCGAATTAGGTTCTCCCTCATTGAACCTTTAGGAATGCATAACTGGCTGCCCTTAAACAGAAGTCATTCTTGCAGAATATAGTCCATCCATGGACTTCTATCCATCACTGTGGGTTACTTACAAGCATTGTAAGCCTTGCTGAAATCATCATCCTCTTCATATTGCTCTCTCAAGTTCTCAAAACCCATCACACTCACCTGCAGCTCTTATACAACCAGCACCCTCCTGCTCATAGCATCTGCCACTTTATTGGTCTGTCCTTTCTTGTGTTTAATGCTGAAAGTATAGTTTTGCAAGTACTCCACCCATTTGACATGTCTTTGATTCAATTTAGGCTGATTACTAATAAACTGCAAGGTATAATTATCAGTAAACAACACAAATTCTTTAGGCAATAGGTAGTGTCTCCATTTTTTTAGTGCCTGAACTATTGCATAGAATTCTTGATCATAGGATGAATACTTCCTTTTTTCCTCACTGAGTTTTTCACTGAAGAAAGCAACTGGTTTTCCTTCTTGGCTCAAAACTGCCCCAATTGCTAGGCCACTAGCATCACACTCCACCTGAAACAATTTGTTAAAATCAGGTAGAACTAAAATGGGCTCTTCTGTTACCTTCTTCTTCAGCAATTGGAATCCTCTCTTTACTGCTTCAGTCCACTGAAAATGTTTCTTATCAACTTTTATAGTCTCTATCATGGGAGCTACAATACCACTGAAATTTCTAATAAATTTCCTATAAAAACTAGCTAACCCATGGAAACTTCTCACCTATAACATACTCCTGGGTGTTGGCCACTCAAGGATGGCTTTGATTTTATCCTTATCCATTTTTATTCCTTCCTTTGAAAGGACAAACCCCAAATACACCAGCTCAGTTTGTAGAAAAATGCACTTTTTCACACTGATCAGCAGTTTCTCTTCCTGTAACTTATTTAGTACCATTCTCAAATGCAATAAATGTTCTTCTCTACTTTGACTAAATACCAAAATGTCATCCAAATACACAATGAAAAACTTACCCGTGAAACTTTTAATCAGTCTCATGAAGGTACTAGGAGCATTGGTCAAACCAAAGGGCATAACTAGCCACTCATACAGACCATCATTTGTCTTGAATGCTATCTTCCACTCATCTCCCTCTCTAATTCTTATATGATGGTATGCACTCTTCAAATATATCTTAGACAAGTAAACTAATCCACTCAAACAATCAAGTAAATCATCTATCCGGGGCAAAGGAAACCTATACCTTATGGTGATCTTGTTGATGGTTCTGGAATTTGTACACATTCTCCACATTCCATCTTTCTTAGGACTGAGCACTGTAGGTATAGCACATGGACTCAAACTTTCCCTTATCAATCCTTTGTCCAACAATTCTTGAACTTGTTGCTTGATCTCTTCATTCTCCCTTGGTGTCATCCAATAGGCTACCTTGTTTGGAAAACTTGCCCCTGGGATCAGATCTATGTGATGGTTGATACTTCTCACAGGTGGCAGCTCATTTGGTAGCTCATCTACCACAATGTCTACATATTCATTCAGCATCTCCTGGAATTTAAGAGGTAAGTCACTCAACTGAGTGTTAGTCACTACACTTTTCAATTTACCAATGACTACAAAACTTACCTCTTCCTTCTTCATGTTTTATAAAAATTCTTTGCCACTTACCATCATTACTTTTGAACTAGATTCAACTGTATCATTCTCTTCCTTCAGAGGTATGAGTGTATGCTCTACTCCATCCTTCTTGAAGGTGTAAGTATTCTTCCTCCCATCGTGAATGGCTTTGTTGTCAAACTACCAAGGTCTTCCTAGAAGGATATGGCAAACATCCATGGGCATGATGTCACACATGACCTGATTTTTATAAGCTCCAATCTGAAAATCTACCTTACATTGTTCATTTACCAACAACTGATGTCATTTTTACAGCCAGGACACTTTGTATGGAGTGGGGTGTGGCTCTCTTTTCAAGCCTAGCTTTTCTACCATCTCAACAGACACAAGGTTGTCTGTACTTCCACTATTAATCACCACCTTGCAGCACTTCCCTTTGCTCTTGCATCTGGTCCTAAACAAACTCTTCCTCTAAGGGGGTTCCATTGCCTCCTTGTTGGGTTTTAGCAGCACTCTCTTCATGAGAAGAGACTCACCATCTTCCGGGATGTTCTCTAGTTTATGTGCTACATCTAGCTCTCCATCTTGCTCTTCATTTGGAACAATATACATATTCTTCCCATGGCTGTTTTGAGGGTTCTCTTGACACTCATAGGATCTATGACCAGCATACTTGTTGCACCTAAAACACTTACCCAAAAATCTGCCCCTACCTCTTTGATAACCTTGATAGGGTCTCCTTCCTCTGAATGGTGAACTGCCTCTTGTGTTCTATGTGCTACTAGAGCTGCTCCCCTCTTCAGCACTTGTTTGTAGCTGTCTTTTATCACTTGGAGTACCTCTTCCCCTGAATGATCTGCCCCTTCCTCTTGAGACAGTGTTTTGTCTCCTGGCTATTTTCTCCTCTGCTTTTAGAGCAATCTGGTAGGCCTCCTCAATAGTCTTGGGTGTGAGAAGGTTGATCTCATCCTGGATGTTGAATCTCATTCCATTGATGTATCTAGCTACTTTTTCTAGATCTTCTTCTATGTGGCCTGATCTGATTGTTAGCCTATAGAATTCTTCAGTATATTCTTTTACAGACAACTCCTTTTGCCTCAAATTTTGTAGCTTCTTAAACAAGTTTACCTCATAATCTCTGGGAATGAATTTTCCCTTCATCTTGGCTACCATTTTGTCCCAGCTCTTAATTTTTGCTTTTCCTTTCCTCTTCCTTTCTTCTTGCACTCCATCCCACCACAGGGCTGCATGCTTATGCAATCTGGTCATGGAAAATTTCACTTTTCTGTCATCTTCCACTATACCTTCAAAATCAAAGTACTTATCCAGTGCTTTGATCCAATTAATCAATTCTTCCACGTTCAAGTTTCCTTCATACATGGGAACCTCCATCTTTGGTTTTGTGTTCACCTTCATGATGGCCCTAATCAATCTCTCTTCAGGTGTCTCTTCCTCCACCTCTGCAGTCAGCTCCTCCTCTGGTGGCTCTTGCTCACAGTCACTAACTTCTACCATCTCTATTCCTCTTATTTGTGCCTCTTCTAGGTCCCTCAACCTAGCTGTCAGGTTCCGGATGTCTTCAGCCAATGCTAATTGGGCTGCTTGGGCTACTTGAATTGCTCTCCTTGGTGGCATCTTGTTCTGTCGCTTCTTGTCCTTTCCTTTCTGCTCTAGATCTTTAGATTGTGCACAATCAACTCACTCTGATACCACAAATGATGAGTGCCTTTATTGGAAATGGTGACTTCCTTAGTTCACTCAAGACTACTCTCCCTCCTCTGGTGGTGTTCTCTTGGCATCAATACCAGCTCCTCGTTGGGGATTGTCCTTTGACAACTTTTGCATACACATTCAATACCTAACCACACCAAACACAAAACTACACTTTCCCTGACCTACTCACACTCACACACACTCTAGTAACTCTTATTCAGGACAAGGAAAGTCCATCCCATCCTTCAAAACAGTAGGGCACCACCTAGGCCAAAACTGCCCCCGGAAAGCTTGGGAGGTTTGGTTTGTAGCCCTAAAACCTTGAAAACTTGACACTACCTGTTGCTATACTCCCAACCCGACTAGAAATTTTATGGTTTTGGGTACCCATTAGGATCCCACTGTACATGCTTCAAAACTGATAGGTGTTCCCTTAGAACATTTACTTCTCCCAGACTGCCCCAAGGGAAATTGTTGTTTTTCTTTATGGCCTCAATAGGTCAAAAATTGGAAAATCTAACTTTCTTGTTCAAAACATCTAAAAATTGCATTTAACAAGGCAGGGGAGGTATTTTCAACTTGCTCATGCTCTTGGAGGGATTTGAAAAACAACAAAATGTGAGAAAAACTGAGTTTTTATGACCAAAACTGCCAAAACGGCCTGTACAAGATGGATTCACGGTTAGGGGGGTTCCCGATGGTGTCAAGACCTAAAATTACAGGTACATGGTCATTTTCTCATGACAATGGTGTGGGATAATTTTTAGAACCTGAAATGACGTGTGCCAGGAGAAATGGGAAGCCCTAAATCCACGTTTTAATGCATAAATCAGCTCGTTTGCACGTGTGGAGAGGTTTCGAAGCCCAATAAAATTTACAGAGCCTTACCTTCGATCCTTTAATGTTTTTCATCCATCACAGTCATGGTTGAGAACCCCATATGATCTCTGTACAAATGCACACCTCGGCCTGCAGGGAAAACAATTTTTCTCTTTGATACAAACATGTCATTTTAAAAAAAAAACACTTCATTCTTTTTAGTTAAAACACTCAAAAAATTGTTTTATTCAAATCTGAATCTATTTTTCATGCCCTCCCCATCAATTTTTTGATCTATCTTTGAATATCTTCTCTAGTTACAAACACAAACTTCCCATCTTTTTTAGACTGCCACCACATTTCCCCTATTTTCTCCATTTTTTCCTACCTAGACTTGATCCTCTCAACTTAGCAAATCCCTAAAACAAGGAGATGAACTTGCCCTCCTATTTTATTCCCCTCTATCCTAATGAAATCTCTATTTTAGCCAAAAAAAACCCAAATTGACCTTATTTAACTCATGGAGCTGTTTTACATCCTCACTCCACTTGATTCAAATAGGGAAAAGAAGGGAAAATGAAGAAAACATCTTCCATCCCTTTTACAAGACAAATTGAACAAAAACAATAAAACAAAATAAAACATAGTTTATTTATTTATTTATTTTAACTAGTAAGGATGCTCTTGCATCATGTACCATCCTTCATCAGGTTCTTATTTCCTTCTTCATGTTTAGACATCTTCTTCTTCTCCAAAGCTTGATCTACTACCTTTTCTATTTCTCGCTTCTCGTACTCCTCAAATTATTATTCTAACTCCTCTCTTAGTGAGTAAAAATTGGTCTCTTTTTTGGACTCTGTCTCTGAACTGGAGACAACTGTAACCTTAGCATGTTTAGTTATTTCTTGATCTGTGCTTCCCTACTGCAAGGTTCCTACACCACTATTGCTTCATCGATAATAGTACATTCTCTTCCTTGAATGGTCTAATTTTACCTATTCTTCATCTCCTTATTTGATAATAGTACATTCTCTTCTTCTCCTCCCAAGCTTGATCTGCTACCTTTTCTATTTCTCGCTTCTCCTGCTCCTCAAATTCTTGTTCTAACTCCTCTCTTAGTGAGGAAAAAAATGTCTCTTCTTCGGACTCTATCTCTGAACTGGAGACAACTGTAACCTTAGCATGTTTAGTTATTTCTTAATCTGTGCTTCCCTACTACAAGGTTCCTGCACCACTACTACTTTTTCAATAATAGTACATTCTCTTCCTTGAATGGTCTAATTTTAGCTATTCTTCATCTCTTTCTTCCTTCTCAAAGGATTCTTCCTCACGTGCCTTGTATATTGGTGGCATAACTGATCCTCTAGGTTGTGGGAAGGTGGAGTCTATTACCTCCACCTTGACTCCTCCCTGAGTCTTAGGTCATGATTGTATAAATACTCTACTTATTAATCCTTTGATAGTGATATTAACCTAGGGGTGCAGGTCTAACATGTCTTATTTGAATACCTCTAAGTACGTCGATCTAGAGTTACACCTATATGTCTCACATAATGTATGTAGATCTGAATCAACTTTATCTGCATCAAATGTTAACTTTTGCATTTCCTTGATCTAGTTGATATAATACTTAAGGTATCGTGGAAAAAATGCAAACGGTAGCTTGCACCAGGGGCCCGTCTCACTATTCGCCATCATGAACCGTGCAAGGTTAAAGTGTTGTATGATCAAAAATTTCACCTGATCCCCAACCACCATGGGTGGTTTGTGAAAAATGCACCACTCATTCTTGAGTTCCCCTCTCAATCTGTCATACCACTTGTTTATGTGTGTCTTGTATGTTCTTTTGATAGTTACATCACAAGTGTACCCTATAAATTGTACTATGGGGGATGGATACACTGGTGGGTAAACCCAAATATTATCTATTGATATGTCTCCCACCCTGATCTCCCAAAACATGATAAGCAACAATATTAAACCCATGTAATCTTGGCACTTTCCTCATTCTGTAACCATGTTTCTTTTATGATATTGTTCACAATAAATTAGGCAATGTTATATTATCCCCTTTTTACAATTATGTATGCCACATATAAAAATTTATTATTCACATTTATCCACCACTCAAAAACACCCAATTTACATCTTTCTAGCCTCGAGGAAACCATATGTGTAGGATTTTCATATCTATAATGGTCATTTCCCTGCCGCCCTTCTCATAACACAATTTAATGGCTAGTTCCTCCATCTTTTCTATCGTGCACAAATCCAGAGCCATATATTCCCCCGTGCTCTGAAGACCTGTAACATGCTTAATTAACTGAGCGGTGAGCCGCATCCTCCTTTCAGAGAAGTATAAAAATTCTTCATGCACCCACAAGATCAACCACTAGTAGAGATGTTTGGGATTCATGAAGAAGGGGATCTCGTGTAACTGCAACACTCTAATATTATCTAACTTCCACCTCATGGAGTCTGCGACCAAAGGATTTCCTACCTTTTCCACTCTTGGAAGTACATTCTCCACATCCACCTTCATTTTTTTCTCATTTTCCTTCATACGGTGATTATATTCACTAATTTTGTATATGGTGACCTTCAAATTCCAAATATCCACCCTAAGCACATAAGAGGGATACTACATTTCTAAATAGATCTCTTCCAAGGGTTCTTCTACAACAACCTCGGACCTTTTTTTAATCAATTTCCATCCCTTTTGTTCAATTTATTTGTAAGTGCATGCCCTATGTGCTCTTCGTTAAAATATTTTCTCCTTCTCGAGCTCTGCGAACCGTAACTACTTCAATCATACGTAACCCTCTTACTATGTGCTCTACTATCGATTCCAAATCACCCTTCTGCAAGGATTCACATGCATTCTCCATGCACCTCAGGTTCATATTTTCATTTATATCCTCTTTCCACTCAAATGTTTGGTAGCTTCTTGCTCAAACTTCTCATCAAAGTAAAGGTAGTAAAATGACAACCCCGTACCCCTATTTATACTTTTTCAACGGTATAAATTGTATTGTCGACCCATGCTTTTAAGTCACCTTTTCAGTAAATTAATTTTTTCATCTTTGTCCACTTTTGTGACTTCACTTATGTTATTGTAGTCATAACCTTCTAGCGTGTTATACTACTTGTTAGGCATAGACCTCCTCTGCACGCCTCCATGTGCCAAAGTACAAAAACTTTATGTCATAACCTAAGTAGTTATTCATGCCACTTCTTACCTCATGTTTCATTACATGATCATATTTCTCGTGTGGTATTTAATCAACTCAATTACTTCATAAAACCTTATGCACAACAATTTGTAACACCTTTTCCTCTTCGTACCAGCCTTGCATAGGGTGCCTTTTACCAAACCAACTTGTATTAAAAAGGAGCCATTTATTCTAATCTAATCACTTAGATATTAATCAGCTACTGGAGCACAAGTGTGTTTCTTAAAACAAAACACTGAACTAAATTGACAAAGCATAACAACGGTGAAAATCAACACATATAAAGAAAATGAATTAAAGGGAAATCTAATCTAAGTGACACCACTAGCTTATTATAAACACCAAGAAGACTTATTTATAGTAGGGCTTTAGCCTACTCCTAATGAAATATCCAAGAAATTGTGTTCCATATAGCACCTCCAATTGACAAGCACCTGAATCTAGTATATATGTCACCACATACAATCCCAACCAATTCACATTCAGTTTCCCAGCGTGGCATGGAAACTTGGGGTCATAAAGAAGAACTATATGTCCAAATTCAATATTTTTATTCTTAATATGCCTATCATTCCATGCCTTCTACCTAGCCTTTTCTGTCTTTTGGCTCCATCATGTAATGTTGGGCCTTTCATCCAAGTACATTAGTTTATATATGTGCTCTTCAAGTGCTTTCTCGTCACCCAGTCCACCAACAGGCGTAATATGCAAGGAGGGTAACATGAATTCCAGCGATAAATAGCCTCAATGCCAAACACCAACTAAAAGGGTTTGGCTTTATTCAATCATTTGTAAGTAGCCATGTATGCCCAAAGTATAGTAAAGACTTTATCATCCTAGTCTTTTCTTCCAACATCACAAATCTTAGTCAATTTATGTCCCAATATCTTGTTGAAACCCTTAGCACTCTCATTGGCCTATGGGTGATAGGGTGTTGTCTTATGGTGTGACAACATAAAATTTTCCAACAATATTCTGATAGTATCATTAAGGAAATGAGTACCCCTATCACTTGTTAAGCTCAACAAACATCCATACCTATTGATAATGTTCTCCCAAAAGAACCTTGCTACTGTAGCTATAGACACTAAAATTAGGTCACACTCCCCTTTTGTCCCTCAACATAGAAGCACCCTTTATTACATTTACCTAGCCATGTCCCCCCTTCACCCCACTAATATTAATTTAATTAATTAAATTATATTAATGCATTATCCTCACTATATTTATTATTTAAATATCTTATTTAAATAAAATCTACACATATAGTTCACTTAGACACCTCACCAAGCCAACTAAACCTAAGATCTATTCTTAGTAAGTTACCATAACTAACTAAGACTTACCCAGACCCTAAAAATCAATGCCTACATTCCCTTTAACCACATTCCCACATGATCACAAGAAGCTCCCAGTCTAATCCGCGGGATAACAACATGAGATCCAAGGAAATCAGGAGGATTTCCCTAGTTTAGTAAACCTAGGAAATCCTACCTTGACTGACGCCGGTCACCCCTAACCATCACCGGTTAAGCCAAAACCGCTGTTGGTTACCATTTTAACCCCAAAACAACCTTATTCTAAAGGTTAGAAGTTGGAAAACATTGGGAGAAATTTGACGAGAAAGAACACATGTATGAGAGATAACACATCTTTAGAGAGACAATTCCAGCAAAAACTCACATCCAAGGAAGGAGATTGAGCATCTTCTCCTGCACAGTCATCCCAGCCATGATCTGATCTATCCAAGTAAAGAGGAGTGTACATGTAGCCCATGCAGAAGCTTTTCTTCAGTTAGTGACCACTTGCAACCTTTAAACCCATCATCAACACCTCCATACCTAACACACAGGCCTTCAGGAATGAAATCGAAGTAAGTACAACATCATACTTTCCTGGTTATTTCATTTCATCATCATTTTATCATCCATTGTTTATCTTGCTCCCTATTGACCTTCTCCACATTTTCACCTCCATATACCCATTAAAACCTTGTAAAATCCTACTCCAGTCACCCAATACCTCATCCCAACCAACCAAATTCCTTTGTGAGACCCCAGCTTGTTCTGTGATATTTCCAGATCTCACAGTAACCGGCAGCAGTTATACCTAAGCGTTGTCGATCACCCCTAACCGACACTGGTCTTTGTGTTTTCCCACGCATCCCTGAACAAATACCTACCCACCTATTTTCACCTCACCCTCATTCACTTGTGACCTACCCGAGACCTTTATCAGACCTCCAGAGACCCAAAACCAATCATTTCACCGTTGGATTCTATTCTAGCTTAGCCTGTTAGATTATATTTATTTCTTATTGTGTTTTAAGTGAGATACCTAAATCATTTTAAAATAATAATAGGATTTACTTTGTTTACAACATTGAATTGTTTAAAATAGTGGACTGACAGCCATCTAGGAAGCATCATACTTCCTGGATCTAGCTTACGTTAGGTAGTTCACTGCCCATATTGTTTAATTCCTTCTGGTGGTCTTGTTTTCATTATAGGTAGTTCCTCCTAGCCAAAAGGGAGCTCTCACGATCAGCTGTGGATTCGGAAGTCATACGTGTGCAACAACCCATCAACCAACATTTGAATAGGTATTCCTCCTACACCCGTTACCCTATCTATTTCATCAACACTTCAAAGAAACAATCTAAGAAAAAGGTGAAACATTTTGGCATGCCCGGTGGGACCCATCCAGGGTTCCTTGCATTTCATTCATTCCTAGGAAAAAATTGTCTATTTATTTCCCTTCTAAAAAGCGTACACACTAATTTTCTTCCCTGGTAATCTACCTCTCCTTTCTATTTTCTCTAAAGGAAACTTTTCTT
Source organism: Taxus chinensis (assembly GCA_019776745.2). Classification (NCBI taxonomy): domain Eukaryota; kingdom Viridiplantae; phylum Streptophyta; class Pinopsida; order Cupressales; family Taxaceae; genus Taxus; species Taxus chinensis. The sequence goes on from CM034154.1 coordinate 509,000,609, forward strand.
TTGGTGTAATTAAAAGGAATCATTTCTTCATGTTTTCTACATTGTAGTGAAAGAGCATCCCTCTTCATCTTCATCTTATTATGTCATACAATTTCACATTTTTGATTTGGGTTTAAAAACAAGTGCATTCCATTCTAATTTATTACGTTAGCTCACATTAATTGAGGGAAACCTATACACTGGAAGTCATGACTAGTTGATGGTTGACAAACGAATCATAGAAAAGCACTTCTATCCTTTTCTCTTTCTCTGAGTCTTACCAAACCACACAAAAATTCAAATTACATACATTCTTAAACAACATCCTACTTAGAAGAAGTTGTAGGTGATCACATGATCAAGGCACAGTGGGCACTTAGCTCACTGATCTATCGAGTCATACTTCAGAGTGAAGCCCGCCCCCACCATAACATACCTGAAACCTCACCCTTTAGATCTCCTTCTTTATAGGAAGCCATCCTCACCAAAAACTCTATTTCACAATTCATGTGTCAGTCCTTAAATAGCATAAGCTACACAAACATAATAGAAAAGGCACTCCTAGGATCGTATTTTCTTAGTGTTTTTGCTTGGCTTGCGTTTTGAGGTGAGAGATCACGCTCGTCACTTTCTTGTTCATCCTTACATGCTCCTCAACATAGCTGGTGTATTCCGGCTTCACCTGAGTGTACCTGGGCCATATCATCATCATTTCCAGAATTCTGGGTATGATTCTACATCAAATTTTAATTCACAATGACTTTCTTTCATCACTGTTTCAATTTCACATTAACCGCCATCAGTTACCTCTGATCACCATCGGTTATACCCAACCGATGTCAGTTCCAAGTCCTTTTTCTAATCTACTTAAAAGGACATTTTACTTCAGTTTCTTAAACTTTTCACAGTGTCTGTCACTTTCATTATTCCCATTGATGTTTTAAACATCTTCAGATTTGGCATACCTGTCATATTTTACCTTTTGCCTCGTTGTTTACTTATTGTCCATTTTCTATAGTGATCGGCAGCAGTTACCCCTGATTGACGTCAGGTTCCCCTAACCAGCATTGGTTAGCCTATTTCACACTCCAGCCACCATTTTTTACTTCATCCACTTTTTATCACCAAATTCACCTATTCCTGATGTTTTTTGTATCATTTATAGAGAAGCAGCCCTACCTGATTAGTATTGGTTCACATGGTGCTGACCCGAAGATAACCAAGCACCCTCGTATTCCATGCCAGTTGCTAACCACTCCCACCTAGCCCTTCATCACCTTCTATTTTATCACCAGCCATGGATCCCATCTAGCCTACTGCTATCACTAATAGAGATGAGGAGTTCGCATGACTCCTTGACCAGAACCCTGCCACCTTACAATTTTACCTTTCCCACTCGTCCACTCGAGACGCATTGGGTCAGTTGATATACGGCATGCCCGTATCTATCCTCCCGACTCTCACACCCACTTCCGCATCGGCCCCATCTGGCTCCGTGCTACCCGCATCCACCTTACCCCCAGTTGTTTCGTAGTTAGGTTCTATACCCACTATGACTGCCACATCTGTTACCTTTGTGGCACCCATCACATCCACCATACCTTCAACAACTACCCCAAACAAAACCTCATCCACCCCTAATGTCTCATACATACCTATAGCTACATACCCACCTCTAGTTTCAGTGACCCTTACCCCATTTCAGAACATGGTTCTTTCCATTCCACAATCATTACTCCCTATTGCCACTAGGGTTACCATGACCCTTCTACCCCCATATACATACTACCAATAACCTCCTATTTCATCCATTATTCATTCCAGGTACGTACCCCCTATTTCACTACATTCTTCTCCACCACCCTACGTGGTAGCCCCATACACTGGAGTGCCACCCCTGTTATACACCCAAAACCAACATCCTCACACTACAAGAGGCATCCAATCATCACAACCCACCAATGACCTAATTAAATTGATGTTGGACAAGATGCAGACATTGGAGGCATCGATTTCCAGTTCCTGCAACACTCTCACCTACGATGAGATTTGCAACAAGCCTATTCATTCATCCATTCCTATCCATTAATACCCTGTGTATTGGGAAATGCCTAAATTTAATCATTTCAATAGCAAAGAATACCCCCAACATCATTTGCAGTTGTTCAAACATAGGTGTTATCTTATCACTCTTGATGATGCCTTACTTTTGAGAACTTTTCTTATGTCCCTCACTGGACGTGCATTAGACTGGTATAGTGGGTTACCTAAACACTCTATATTCTCATTCAATCAGGTAACCAAAGCCTTCTTGGATCATTTCTCTATCAATATCGTCAAAAAGGTTACCATGACCGATCTATATTCCACACGTCAGTATGAGGAAGAATCTATCATAGATTTTATCACTTGCTAGCACAGCCTAATCAATCAACTTCCCTTCCAACCACCACAAACTGAACTCATAGCTCTTCACATATCTTGCGGTAGACATATCTCCCCGACCTTGCAAGTCCAAACCTTCTGAACATTCGATGAGGCATTCACTATAGCAGGAAAGTTAGAGATTCGGGCCATCGAAGAAAAGAAAATCCAATTACGCAATAAGAATTTGGCATTCAAGTTGAATGATACCTTTTCCTCTTCCAAACCACAAACAAATTATTCAAAATCTAAGGGCACCACTAACACATTGGTGCTCAAAGCCAGCCCAACTCATCCATCAAATTAGGCTACACCCTCATCCAATCTCTCACCTGTCTAGATTTTTTGATTCAGACAAGAGCAGCGAAAAAATACCCCAATTGAGGAACCTTACTCTTCTGTCTTAGAAAATCTTATCAAAGCTAGAGCCATCACCCTTCCACCCATAAAACCACACATTGGTTTTGACCCTACTCGCCCCATGCCCGCATGGTATAAAGAACATGATTTTTGTAACTATCATCGAGTAAAGGGTCATAGTGATGACAACTACATCACTTTCAAGAATATTGGCCAAGAAATGCTCGAGAAAGGAAAGTTAATTATGAATAATCCCAACACCACCCCCAACCAAAATCTACAAATCTTCAGAAAACCATTTCCCAACCATGCCCCTTCATCCAATCAAACCAGTGAGACATCAACTCATGATACCCATACCCATGAGGTTCATGTTATCTTTAATGAGGTACCTGTCACATATCAATTACCTCACATCCCTTCTATAGAGGAGATCCTAGCTCGAAATCCTCCTTCCACATTAGAACCAACCTCCCATGTTCCTTCACCAATAGAGGAACATGTTTTATCTCCTTCATCACCTACAGAGGGGTCTTCTACTAACATCGAGACCATTTCACCCCTGGCTTCTCCACTAATAGAACCTTTACCTATAGTACCTCCTCCACCCACAGAGGAGTGCACATTACCTCCTCCACCTGCAGAGGAGAACCCATTACCTCCTCCACCCACAGAGGAGCACCTATCCATTCCTCCACTTATAAAGGAGCTCCCATCATCTCCTCCACCCATCATAGACCCAGTTGAGATACCTTTACCTCTTGGCGAGAATTCTCCATCAGCTACACAAAATCCAATAGACCTAATTTTGCTCTCTTACTCACGGAAGCTGAATCCAGCCAATTCCCCATCTCTAAGACATATTTTACGGGAATTCCCATTAGGTCCTCACCAACTCCACCCACATACGTTTCATTCTCATGTTTGGCTGATCACTTAGATTATGTGGATAGGGCTTTATTATGGGGAACCTCTTACTCCCTGTCTCAACACATATGCAGAGATCCCTTGCTGATACCTCCACTATCTACCCAAACACATTTTGACCCATCAAACCAAATACAACCATTGTTGTCGCAACCCCTTCCACGATACCTGTTAGCACTCAAACCACACCCTTTCCCATAACCCGACCTACATCTAAACCCAAACCCACACCCACAACATTTTCCTCAACTAAACCTATTACCACTTTAAGGGTCACCCGACCACCAGCGTTACTCATCCACCTATTAAATTGGATTTAGCTACATCCTCCAATGTCAATACCACACCTACTCTAACACTCAAACCAAAGAAACAAACTCATCGACAGCATACCCCAACTACACCAATCACACCCTCACATGTCTCGTCTATCTTAAGACATCAACTGCCCAACATGGTCGAGCAACCTTCACCCATCCATAAACCAATAACACAACAACCTATTCATTCCTCACAAACCTTTAACCTACCCAGGCACACAAAATGACTTACACCAACACCTGTAGTCTTTTTACCACCAATACCTCCAATACCTTCAGCTATTGCTTTACTCCTCACTACACTTCAATCATTGTCCCTCACACCCCAAGTAGGACCCGCATCATCTACCTTCACAGCACCCCCGTTATCCCCTTGGGTAACTCGCCCTCTTCCTCCATCTAATTTTCCTTCTAGACCTTGTACACCCACATCATTTTTACCCAAGAAGGTGTAATCCAAAAACAAAACCCCACTACCCCAGAACAAGGTAGTCAAAACAACCCCACACCCTTCTACCCGTCCATCTAATGTACCCCTACCCAAACGAACCCGAATGATACCTCAAACCACACCGGCACCTAAAAACCCATAGCTCGACCCGTTCCTACCCTTCCAAAAACAATTCCTCGACAATCAACCCCACCTACACCAAAACCCATGTTCACTTCCCATTGCGATCCACTAACAGGGTCCTATGCCAAAATTTTAACCAACCTCCTCGAGACTTTTGTCATCACATTACCGCCACTCCGACCTTATGACCCCCTCAAACACAAGCCAAAAGGGTTTGATGATACTAAAATTTACGCATACCATCATGTGTCAGGGCATGATGTGGAGAACTATAAGGCTTTGAAAACTGTCCTTATCTAATTGTGTCCACCAGAAACCAACTTTGAAAATGATGACCTTCTCGACGAGGATCCTACTTCACCAACACCCATTCCCACACTGCCCACTCAACAACCACAACCTCCACCCTCATAGCTCCTAGAGCCACACCCAAGATTTTAAATTAACATGGTTTGCATCAGAGAACTTGCCACGCCACCACCCAAATGTTGTTGTGCCCAGCTGACCTCACAGGGTTTTTCTCCTCAAGTAGGTTTTTGCCCATCGTGTCGTTATACCACTCACCCTACACCTTCTCCATTTTCTAACTTCCCTCAAATCAACATGATACATGTCACTACATGTGTGCAGAAGGGAAAAGAAAAGGCAACTAACCCACCAACCAATCCTATACCGAACATACCATCTATACCCATACCTAAAATAACTATCCTCAGCCCCACATACCCCATTTCTAATGGCATCGCACATCACACTATGCTCAAACAATTACACCAATCTCCCCTCAAAATGTTCTTATATGACCTCATCCAAACCTCATAATCCCATCATCAATCCCTCATGGAGGTTCTTTAATCTATTGATATTTTACCCAATGACCCTACACCCGTAGCCTCCATTATCACACCCCATCATGTAGCCTCTCTCACCATATTACCACCTTCCTCCTCACCTCACCTTGTTCACCAAGTGGCCTCCCTTAGCTTCTCAGAGGAGGAGATCACACCACACCAAAATGATGACCCGGACCCAGCCCTCTTCATCTCTATCCACATTGATGACATATGGGTACGCCGTGTGATGATTGATGGAGGCACTAGCATTAACATCATTTCATCCCATGCATTTTCTCAAATGTGCATACCTTACAATTACATGCATAAACATCTGGTTATATTGTGTTCATTAAATGATGCTATCACCTCCACACTAGGCACTATCATCCTTCACATTTGCATGTGCCCCCGCACTGTTCCATAATTGTTTTATGTTTTAGAGGGGGAATTCCAATATAAAATTTTTCTTGGTAGACCCTGGATTCGTGTCATGGGTTGTGTTCCTTCCACTTTGCATTGTTGTGTAAAGTTTGAACATGAAGGACACACTTATACCATTCCAGTTAACCCATCACCTTTCAAAACATGCAACATGCTTTACCGACCCAATGATGTGCTCATACCTGTCAAGTCGTCTACCTCCGCAACCAATACCGCTTCACCTACACCTCCACCTACCAGTACAGTCGTTGCTTTCACTACACATACCTCCTCCATTCCTACCATTGCTATAACCTCCTTGGCTGACCCATTAGCTTCCCAATCTGTTAACTCCACCTCTGCATCGACCTCCGACACATTATCCATTACAGCTACCTACATACCAACCACTGATCCCTTGGAAGGTGTTTTTCAACGCCTCACTCTGGGGGAGTACTGCCTATATAGTGTCAACACATTCCTTACTCTGCACAAGTATGGAAGCCTTCACCAACACCCCCACTATGATCACCGTATAGGAGAACGCCTCCTTTATGGTCCTCCTCATCTTCGTACTAGTCTCACCTATGGGGGACTTGATACTACCACTTACACACCTAAACCACCATCACAACCCCACCCATTTTCTACTGACTTCCAATCACTTACCAATCACCATTTCACCCACACCTTCCTACATCACTGTGCATGGAAGGGTTTTGGTTTTGGCTTTTATGAGCAAGGCCACCATACTGTTATTCCATGTACCACCCATAAACATAATGACCGTAGTGGTATCGGCTTCCATGAACCTCCTACCAAATAGGCCTGCATTGAACTCATTGAAGACCCTAGCCCTCCTCCACCTTCATCTTCATCACTACCTTCACCCACTCCACCTTCATCACCACCCTCACCAATAGAGTCGATGGATCCTGAATCTATCCCCCCTAACTTTTTTTTTCATAAACACCATTTCCTTGGGGCCTTTGACTTATCAACATGAAGGTGAGGCCCCTTCCACTCTTCCATTCCTGTATCCTGAGATGATCGATGACAACACACCTATAATTAACGTCGTTTAATGTCAGGATGATGAATCCATACTCACTTACCTTGGTGCAGAGGACTCATATATTCATCGGTCATTACCCTCTAAGATGTAAACCATGTTGAATAAATTGACTATCGAGATCAACATTCATACTCAGGATGGCCCACACATCTTAAAGATCAGACAATCTTTAGATGTTTTTGAACAGGAAGCCATCACTTCTTTTCTCTGAGATCATAACCACGCTTTCACTTGGTCTTACACAGACATGCCCAGTATTGACCCCACCATAGTGGTCCACAATATCGTAACCATTCCCGATGCCAAACCTATCAAACAAAAGTTGAGGAAAATGCACCCTCACATTGCTCTTCTCATCAAAGAAGAACTTCAGTGCCTTCTTTCTGTTTCCTTCATCTTACCCATTGATTATCCTCATTGGATTTCTAACATTGTCCCTATTACTAAAGCAACTGGGGGACTCCGCATTTGCATGGACTTCTGTGACCTCAACCTAGCCTACCCAAAAGATGACTTTCCCTTACCTAGTATTGATCAACTGGTTGACCTCACCACTAGTCATGAGATGCTCTCACTCATGGATGGCTTCTCGGGTTATAACCAAATTTTTCTTGCCCCAGAAGATCAGCACAAGACCGCATTCATTACCCCTTGGGGAACCTTTTGCTATCGAGTCATGCCTTTTGGCCTTAAAAACCCTGGTGCTACATATCAGCGTGCTATGACTTACATCTTCCATGATATTATGCATTGCATATTGGAAGATTACATGGATGATCTCTTGGCCAAATCTAAATGTCACTCTGAGCACCTCACCATCCTCAAAACCATCTTTGACTGCCTCATTAAATATTACGTCTGCCTTCAACCTAAAAAGTGTGTCTTTGTGGTTCTCTCAGGAAAGCTCTTGGGATTTATCATTTCCCTCCGTGGTATAGAAGTTGACCCTGCTAAGGTCAAGGCCATTCTGGAAATGCCTCCGCCCACTAACCTTAAACAACTTTGTAGCCTGCAAGGTAAATTGTAGTCCATTCACCATTTCATTTCACAATTATCTGATCGGTGTCAACCATTTCATCATCTTCTTAGGAAGGATGTCTCCTTTAAATGGGATGATGACTGTCACAAAGCTTTTGAGGCCCTAAAACAATACCTTCTCCAACCACCCGTACTCATTCCACCTAAAGACGATCAACCTTTTTACCTATACATATCAGCTACTGATCATTCCTTGGGAGCCATGCTCGCTCATCGTGATGAACAACACAGGGAGCAGGTGGTTTATTACATAAGCCATACTCTTTTGGACTATGAAACCTGATACAACCATCTAGAAAATATTTTCTTACCCTTATTTTTCGTTGCCACCAAACTCTACCATTACCTACTCAACCACAAAACCTATGTCGTGACCAACACCGATCCCTTACACTTCATGTATGCCAAACCTTATCAAAATCAGCACGTCATACGATGGATTATGCTTTTAGCTGATCTTGACCTCGGATTCATTCACCAAAAGTCCATCAAGGGCTAGGATATTGCCAACCAACTGGCTAAAGCACCTATTTCAGGGATCAACCCTCTAATTTTGATTTTCCCGATGAGTCAATTGCTACTTTTTCCCTAGATGAACCCCCTTACCAAATGACATTGTTATTTTACGGTTCCAAGTGTCAGCATGGGGGCGGGATGGTGTTATCCTCATTCCTATGGATGGAGAACCCATGCCTTTGTATTTCAAACTAGACTTTGAATGCACCAACAATATTGCTGAGTATGAAGCACTCGTACTAGGTCTCCAGGCCGCATATGCCCTAGATGTCAAATCAATCCACATCTTTGGTGATTCACAATTGGTCGTAAACCAAGTCAATGGTATGTACCAATGTCATAATGAGATACTTCAAAAGTATAAACATCATGTAGACATACTTTTGACCACCTTTGATCATTACACCCTTCAAACCATCCCACATTCAACCAACAAATTTGTAGATACCATGGCCTGCTTAGCTTCCCAAATACCCGCTTCCCCTACCAATTCCAAAATATTTGTCACCATACAACACCTCCATTCACCTTCTTATTTACCTCATGATGTTTACTCAATCAGAAATGACACCCCTGATTTGAGTGACCTTTGGTATAAACAATACTCTGACTACCTTTCCCTCTCCATCTTACCTCCTGATCTCACCCGTAACAAACAACGCACCTTCCTTAAAAAGGTCTCTCATTTCATCATTCTGGGGGGACTCCTCTATAAGCACATGGCCTTGATGGTATTCTCTTACGATGCCTCACAAGTTCTGAAATTCCTTATACCATTAAGGAGGTTCATGATGTCATATGTGGAGGTCACTTTAGTGGCCTTGTTGTTGCTAAGTGTATTCTTCGCCTAGGCTATTACTGGCTGACCCTTAACCATGATTGTTGTGACTATGTCAAACATTACGTGAAATGTCAACAACATTCCAACCTTCATCATACACCCAGTCATGCTTTACAGGTCACTCATGACCTTTGGACCCTTCTCTCAATGGGGTTTGGATCTTGTTGGAGAAATCAATCCTCATTCTTCCCAATGCCATCAATGGATCATAACTGCTACCGAATACTACACAAAATGGGTGGAAGCCATACCACTCATCTCCATGAAAGCTGAGAAAATATGTGAGTTCATTAACCATCACATCATTTATCCACTTTGGTGTCCCTCATCGCCTCATCACTGACAATGGAAAACAATTCAAAAACAAAACATTGCAAAAACTTTGCGACGCCTTCGGCATTCAGCTTAGTTTCTCATCACCTTATTACCCATAAACCAATGGCCAAGCTGAATCCACTAACAAAACCCTCAACAAAATTCTCATGAAAGTGGTTGACGATACTAGGAAGGATTGGCATACACACATTCCTTTTTCCCTATGGGCATACCACACTAGTATTCACACTTCCACTATGGCCACACCCTTTTCACTGGTCTACGGTATAGAGGTTGTTCTGCCTCTCGAAGTCTAGATCCCCTCACTCCACATTTCTCTCCATGACATGCTTACTGATGATGAATTTCGTCAAGACCGCTTAGCACAACTAGAGTTATTAGATGAATGTCATCGTAACACTCTGGATCACCTTCAAGTTTACCAACAACATATCAAACATGCTAATGACAAATGTGTTCATGAATGAACCTTCCAATTCAGTGACCTTGTCTTGAAAGAAAATCAACATGTAACCAAAGCAGAAAAAAGTAAACGGGGAAAATTCACTCCTAATTGGCTTGGACCATACATCGTAACTCATACCTATGGATCAGGTGCCTATCGTTTATCCTCACTTGAGGGTAAACCAGAACCTGAGCCCCTTAACGCATTACATCTTCAACCATTCTATTGTTGACTCATTGTCCTACCTCACCCTTTGTCTCTTTACAGGCTCATCCCTTGAGCGCTATTCACTCCATACACCTTCCTAACGATTAAACAAGAATCATGTGAGTACCCGTCACTTGTTATCTTCTCTTGAATATGTGTACCACGGACACTGCACATAGCATGATTCTCATGGATACTTTTCATCTACCTTTAGATGAGATCCCATGGTCATTCCACCTTTCCTTTTGAACAAGAGTCCTATCCTTCACCTTGGTCTTGTCCATGATTTCAAAGACCTCCAATGGGACCAAACTCCTTGAGTCAAACTTCTAATAAAAAGATGACTCCCTCAAAAGGACATCTTCCTCTTGACAAAATTGCTGCTATAAATAGACTGCTCCCTCAAAGGAAAGCTATGTGAAGCTTTAAAAAAAAAAAAAAGAGAAACTGAAGCTTCCCACATTGATCAGCTTCACGAAGACCTCAAGGAGTACCATATTATTTATCCCATATAGACTTCCCGCATCGATCAGTCTATCACAACAAAAAACTTTTTAGTCATGGACTTGCCCATTGTGACCTAGGACCTCTTGCCCAAAATACCTATCACTCAAAACATATAAAATTAACTACCTTTCACCCACCTTACCATTTTCACTCTCATTTCCTCAATTGCCTCAAGGGACATCTTGGAATTTAGACATTTGGTGATCCTGTGACTACCTTCATCATAGAACAGTTAATCATGTAATGCCTTTCGGGTCTTGTGTTCATCACCCCCTCCAAGGTATGATCTACTCAGTATGATCCTACCCAATCAGGTGGCTTTATTTCCCCCCTCTTATCTTTTAACCATCTTTGTTTACATTTTGATTACCTTATACAGGACTTGGTCCTCAACGCTTACCTTTGGGGTAGTCTTCCCCTTTCACCATAATCACCTTCCCCTACATCATTTTACCTATAATCTACCCACACCTATTAAACCTAAACCCACAACATGCCCACAAACCTACCAACTCATTTTTATATTCTTCCCTAGCTCATGGGAGAACTACATCAGCCTGAGGTCCCTTTTTCACCAGGACTATGTAGGCAACACTCCGAGGGCATGGGGCCCTTGGAGGTTAGCTCGGCCATTCTATACCCTAAAACAATTCATCAACCATGCCTAACTCACCATTTACATCACATTTCACTTAGTTCCCCTTTTCTAACAAAATTGGAAATTAAGCCACATACATAACAAGTTGCTTACCACAGGCATACATTTATTACACCTACCATCCCTCTATCATCACTATGCATAGATTATACAACATTTCACATATGACCCATACTATCATTCATTGCCAAACAATAATGAATCATAAACTAACCTAACTCAACCATGCCTATAACCTGACTCAACCATGCCTAACCAACCTGACTGATCCATGCCTAACCATAACCTGACTCAACCATGCCTAAACCAAACCTGACTCGATCCATGCCTAAACCCTGACTCAACCATGCCTAACCAACCTGACTCATCCATGCCTACCAAACCTTACTCGATCCATGCCTATAACCTAAATCGATCCATTCACCAACCTAACTCTATCATGCCTAACTCACCTAATTTCAAACCAAATTAAAGTAACACATCCATATCTCATCTAACACAAGCCATAATCCAATATCTCATAAACATATTAACACATCACAAAATACCATGAATCTCATCATATAAATCAATAAATGTGTATCTCAAAATACATGCCTATCTCATCATGGCCATCATCTCAAAAATGTCGGCACATAGGCCGATATACAATACAAAATGCCATCGGCATGTAGGCCGGTCTCATATATACAAAAAGAATGAATGAATCAATACAAAAGATCTTCGACACGCAGGTCGGTATATGCTCACAATATACAAAAATCACTCATACATCCTCACTATCTTCGACATGTAGGCCGGTATGTGATCCAAAATACAACTATCTTTGGCACACAAGCTGGCATATATACCAACAATAATCACTAGTATACAGCAAAAATCAGGTGGCCGCATATCAGACATCTCGTCAGATGTCCTCCATCTCTGTGTCACCTACACCCTCGGCCTCCTGTGTCCCTACTAGTACATCACCTAGACTCTGGTCACCATGCGCTAGTGGCCTCTCCCTGATCAAGCCTCAAAGCATCGCTGACCTCCTATGCTCTCCACACTATGTGTGTGGGATCTCATCCTCTCATTAGATGCCTGTTGTGCCCTGTACTCTCTGTAAGAGAAGGAAGTCTATCCCAGACGGCCATGAGCTGGTCCTGATAATATCTCGCCTTACCTAGGGCATCCCATAACCTAGATATAGGCATGGTATATAGTGGTCCCATAGGTCTCGGCCCCTGTACCTGCCTACCAACCTGTGAACTAGGACTAGCTCCCTGCGCCTGTGGTGGTGCCCCCTATCCCTATACCTATGGTGGTGCCCCCTACTCCTATCCTTGTGGTGGTGCCTGCTGCTCCTATGCCTGTATCTAGGCCTGTAAGGCCCTAATTTGTGTCTAGGATGTGGCCAACTGGCCCTGTAAACCTGCCACCTGAGCTAGTAAGGCTGCCACCTGACCATCTCTGTCTCCATCTCCTCCATCTCCTCCATTCTCCCTCTACCATCTGGGCCTGCAGACTAGCCACCTGTACTCATAGCTCTATGCTACCTCTTCCTCTGACCCCTCCAGCTGTGTCTACAGTATACCTATCTACATGATCAACATCGCTACCTACCCCTGTAGGGCATCTCTTTGCACTGTAATGGTAGCTAAGTCTGGCTACCCTAGTCTAGATGGTATGGCTCGTAACTGAGCCACCCACCACTGCCTATACCTATCTATGCATCTAGCATCATCAATCCACTGATCCACTAGCTTTTCCTCCTCTCTTGTAGGTACTGTAGGCTATGGTAGAGGTAGAGGCCTCTCCATATCATCTCTCCGATAATGTGGAAAGGACAGAGGGATGTCGTATACAAGCCCGAACTACCATTGGACCCTATCGACTGGAGATCATCTCATCCTCCTTAACACGGTGACCCTATATCCACCTCTCTAGCTAGAGCTCAACTAGCTGCTCATGCATGTGCCTATATGAGGGGAATCCCACATATGGTCTCTAGATAATTTCCTCTCCAGAAAACCCCTCCAATAACTACCAAAAAATGGGCAACATCATATGTCAGCCTATTCGACCTCTACTCTCCTACAACCAACACCCATCTCCTGTATCCCAACCACACACATCTCATGGGAAATTCATCTCCTTGGGGCATCCCTATAGGTTCGAACATTGGAAGACTATGTGCTCATAGGCCCAACAAGTGTAGTATAAATGTACAACATTACAGGATAAACTCTTGCACAACCACCCATATGCCCATATAACTCTCTATATAGCTACACCAAGAATATCATGGTGCCCAGGAAAATATGTCTCATGCACCATCATATCATGGAGCACCCCCATCAATGATCGAGGGAAAGCATCCACCCTTTGCATCTGGTAGTGCATAGCAGCACATAACCTCCATCAATAAAACCACTAGCCTCGTCTCATCCAGACATGGGCTAGGTACATCTCGTCCCTAGCTCAACCATGCACTATGAGAATCTCAGCTCTACCACCCCCTCACCAAAAACTGTCTTGATCCAGCCTTTGAGAACCAAGGACCTAGAGTAAACCATGGGCCTACCCAATATGGGTCCATGCCTAATAAAAAAACACTCTCCTCTAGGGTGATAGTCTATCTCACCCTCGGAAGGTCAAACGTGTTGGTCACGGAAATCCCATATCTATCTAACATGAGCACGACCATCAAATATGTCAAAAACATGTCGGTAGCACTGAATACCACTGAATCTCCCATATAAATCAATAAATGTGTATCTCAATATACATGCCTATCTCATCTGAGATGGAACCAATCATCTCCAAAATGTCCATGTGGCTGATATACTTATACAAAGCTTGTCATTGCACACAGGCTGGTTACTCATATAAAGCAACTAACAGAATCTAATTACCATGCCCAATACCAATTATCATTCGACTCGCAGGTCGGTATACTTTAAAATATCAACACTGGCCCATACATCCTCACTTATCTTCGGCATTTAGGCCGGTATGTGATCCACAAATAACTATCTTTGGTCCAGCAATCACCGGCATAGTGTGATGTTTCAACCTTGAAAAATTGGATGACCACAAAAATCGGGTGGCATGATATCAGTCACTTATTTGAGATGTCCTCCATACAAGTGTCACCAATGACCCTAGGCCAATGTGTACCTGATGGCATCACCTTAGCTCTAGATCAAACCATCCTTTTGGTGGCCTCTATCCCTGGATCATGGGCCTCAAAGAGGTTCACTGACCTCCTATGCTCTCCACACTATGTGTGCGGGATCATTCATCCTCTTCACTAGATTCCTGTTGTGACCATGTACTCTACAAAGTATAGAAAGGAATTCTATCCCAGCTATTCCATGAGCTAGTCCTAATAATACACTCACCTCACCTAGGACCATCCCATAACCTGGATACACACAGTCTATGGTGGTCCCATAGGTCTCGGCCCCTGTACCTCCAGCCTCCATACCTGCTGGTTACCTAGTGCAACTAGGACCACATTCTCCTATGCACCTAATCTCCATGTGATCCCCCTGTCCCCTACCTATGGTGGTGGCCCAACCTCCCTAATAACCTTGTAAAATTGGTGCCCCCATGTTTCCTATGCCTGTATCTGGCATTGTAAGGCCCCAATCTATGCTTGACTTCATGTGGCCAACTGGCCCTGTAAACCTGCCACCTTGAGCCAGTAAGGCTGTAACCTGACCATCTCAAAAAGTCTCCCTAATCCTCATCCATCTCCTCCACCCTCTCCTTTACCATCTGGGCCTACAGATGCTCACCACCTATACTCATAGCTCTATTACCTCTGCCTCACCCCTCCACCCTTATGTTTGTACATTATACCTATCTACATGATCACAAACTACCTACCTCTGTAGGGCATCTCTTTACACTGTAATGGTAGCTAAGTCAAGGTGTCCTAGGTCTAGGTGGTATGGCTCGTAACTGAGCCACCCACCACTGACCTATACCTATCTATACATCTAGTGTCATCTATCCACCTGATCCACTGATGCTTCTCCTCCTCCCTTGTAGGTACTGTAAGCTATGGGTAGAGGTAGAGGCCTCATCCACATCATCTCTCCTGTGGGAAGGAAGAGGAATATCTTGGATACCTTTGGTGCCCGAAATACCGTCAGACCCTATCTACCAGGATCATCTCATCCTCCCAGCATCGGTGACCTTATATCCACCTCTCTAGCTGGAGCTCAGCTATCTCCTCATGCATGTGCCTATATGAGGGGAATCCCACATATGGTCTCTAGATAATGTTCCACTTGTGACAACCCCTCCAACAACTACCAGAAAATGGGCCACATCATATGTCGGGCCTATCCAATCTCTCACGCTCTCCTACAACCACACCCATATCCTATATCCCAATGCCTACACACATCTCAAGGGAAATGCATCTACTCATCGGGGCATCATCTATAGGTTAGAACATATACTAGGTGCTCGTAGGCCCAGAAGTGCAGTATAAAAGTGTACAACACAGGCTAAACCTGTGTAACCTTGCCCATATGCCCACAACTCTCGGGTATAGCTACACCAATATACTGGTTCCTAGGAAAAGTGTGTCTCATGCACCATCATATCGTGGAGCACCCCCATCATTATTTGATCAGGGAAAGCATCCACCCTCACATATGGGATTAGTGCATATCAGCAAACTGCCTCCATCAATAAAACCACTAGCCTCGTCTCATCCAAACGGGCTAGGTACATCTCAGCCATATCTCAAACTACCCAAGTGCTATGGAATCTCATACCACTCCACCGAACCCCCTCACCAAAAACTATCCGATCATATCCTATGAAGCCTTGGAGGAGATAGAGTAAACCTGGAGGATCTCCCCAATATGGGTAACCTAAATCTAGAAACACAGGAGTCCTCGATCAGGATGATAGTCATCTCACCCGTCAGAAAGGTGGAACGTGTTCTATGAGTTGTTACTAACAGTCCCATCTATCAATGAGCGTGACCATCAAATTGGGCTACCAAACAACATGTTAGTAGCGTCGAATACCACTCAATCCCACTACCTCTACGTGTTGCAGCTCCAAGTGGGTTGCTAAGCGGTGTAATGTCACCAGCAACGGTAGAACCCTATCCCGCATGTGTAACTGCGATCTCCCCTGTTCATCAATCCAAGCACAACATTAATCTATTTTACCATGACCATATTCACCAATTATCATTACCCTCCACCCTATTTTTACCCTTTACCCATCTCAACTACCTGGCCCACATGCCTCTTAGAACCTTATGCTTAAAATCCTGACTGGTGCCGGTTCATCCTAACCGACTCCGGTCACCCTTAAATCGGCATCGGTCACCTATTTGGTGACCGATACCGGTTCCTCTTTACCGACCACGGTTACCATGTAATCGGCATCGGTCACTTGTTTGGTGACCAATCGCAGTTTTACCCAACCAACGCTAGCTAAGCTTGACCAATGTCGGTCACTGTCGTGTAAAAAATCCGTGACTTCCCAAACCCCCCTTTTAAAAAAAAGCCTCCCACCTATCCCTTTTACCCCACCTACAATGACCTAAACTACCCCTGGACCTCTACCCACCCCACCTATACACTTTACTACCCTCCCCCCCCCTCTTTTTTTCCTGTTATCCCCCCATACCCACATTTATCTTTTGCCCACCCACAAAATACAACAAACCCACAAAACCCTACAAATAACCATAACCATAACCTACTCTAGATCTAATTAACACTATAGAGTTAGGTGCTTACCTCGTTGCGCTTCTGCCATCACAGTGACACATCTGGCCATTGTGCTGGTGGTCCTCCTAATCCCTCTCTAGCCTCTGCCATCCCTGAATATCTACCTGTAACCTCTGACTAATCAACTCTCTCCCCTTGATCCCGTGGACCCACTACTCACCAACCTAATCACCGTCAAATCACACTGCCAGCTCACTGTCCTCTTTCCTGCAAACACTTTTCTCACTTTTCTCTCTTTTTTGTCATTTCTTCACTTCACAAACCACAAATTAATAATAAAAATGTGGATTTTTTGTTTGTATACAAAACCTGACCTAACCGATGTCATTCCCCTTCGAATGACATCGGTCTCGTGCCCTACCTCACCATCGTCAGTTTTCCTATACCAACGTCGATTATCCATGACTGCCGTCAGTCACCCTTACCTACACATCTCCCTTACTTTGCCATTTTACCCCACCCTTTTCCTTGATCCTTTACCCCATCCAACCTTTTACCCATCCCATTACCTTACCTTTCCTGACCTCGTCACTTCCTACCTCCATTTGTCCTCCTTTGGGGACTCCTTGTTTTACCCCTACCTTGGCCTTACCCGTGCCATGACCTAAATATTTAGACCTAGACCATTGTTAGTGACCTTTGACCTCATGTGTTCACTATACCTTGTGGCACTGTTACCTGTGTTGATTGACCTAATGACCTTACCTAGCCTATTATTGTGACCGTTTATCCTGACCCTACCTTTGGTGTATCCAGAACATACCTAAAACATTCCTGCACCTAACCTATGTTGTGTTTCCTGACCATATCCTATACCTTGGATACCGGATTCACTTCAACCTTGTTTGGATAAACCTATCAACCTTAGAAGATGTAGAGTTTTCCTACTCTTCAACCCAGGTAGCGTGCTGTAGTTTATACATGTGCGTGCATTTGACTGTTGCTACCTATGACCCTGACCCATTACCTAGATTTCCCACGTAGACCTTTCACCCTTTTTCCCTGTACCCACTTGCCTTCTCCTCACATTTACCTTTTATCAAACCACTCACCGCTTCAGCCTGTTGCCTCGTCAGTTCCTGGTTTGAGGGGGATCACCTTCACCCACACATGGGGCAACCACATCTTATTTTTGTTAGCATCGCTTACCAATACAAGCTACGCAACAAAAAGGGGCAAAATGTAGACACTAAAATTAGGTCACACTCCCCTTTTGTCCCTCGACATATAAGCACCCTTTATTACATTTACCTAGCCATGACCCCCCTTCACCCCACTAATATTAATTTAATTAATTAAATTAAATTAATAAATTATCCTCACTATACTTATTATTTAAATATATTATTTAAATAATATCCACACATACAGTTCACTTAGACACCTCACCAAGCTAACTCAACCTAATACCTATTCTTAGTAAGTTACCATAACTAACTAAGACTTACCCAAACCCTAAAAATCAATGCCTACATTCCCTTTAACCACATTCCAGCATGCTCACAAGAAGCTCCTAGTCTAATCCATGGGATAACGACATGAGATCCAAGGAAATCAGGAGGATCTCCCTAGTTTAGTAAACCTAGGAAATCCCACCTTGACCGACACCGGTTACCCCTAACCATCACCGGTTAAGCCGGAACCACCGTCGGTTACCATTTTAACCCCAAAACAACCTTATTCTCAAGGTTGGAAGTTAGAAAACATTGGGAGAAATTTGATGAGCAAGAACACATCTCAGAGAGATAACGCATCTTCAGAGAGCCAATTCCAGTGAAAACTCACATCCAAGGAAGGAGATTGAGCATCTTCTCCTGCACAGTCATCCCAGCCATGATTTGATCTATCCAAGCAAAGAGGAGTGTACATGTAGCCCATGCAGAAGATTTTCTTCAGTTGGTGATCACTTGCAACCTTCAAACCCATCATCAGCACCTCCATCCCTCACACACAGACCTTCAGGAATGAAATCCAAGTAAGTACAACATCATACTTTCCTGGTTATTTCATTTCATCATCATTTTATCATCCATTGTTTATCTTGCTCCCTATTGACCTTCTCCACATTTTCACCTCCATATACCCATTAAAACCTCACAAAATCCTACTCCAGTCACCCAATACCTCATCCTGACCAACCAAAGTCCTTTGTGTAATCACAAAGGAGACCCCAGCTTGTTCTGTGACATTTCCAGATCTCACAGTAACCGGCACCAGTTATACCTAACCTACCATCAGTCACCCGTAACCAATACCAATCTCTGTGTTTGACCACATAGCCATGAATAGAGACCTACCCACCTAATTTCACCTCACCCTCATTCACTTGTGACCTACCCGAGACCTTTATCAGACTTGCAGAGACCCAGAACCAATCATTTGACCTTTGGATTCTATTCTAGCTTAGCATGTTAGATTAGATCTATTTCTTATTGTGTTTTTAAGTGAGATACCTAAATCATTTTAAAATAACAATAGGATTTACTTTGTTTACAACATTAAATTTTTTAAAATAGTGGACTGATAGCCATCTAGGAAGTATCATACTTCCCAGATCTAGCATACGCTAGGCAGTTCACTGCCCATATTGTTTAATTCCTTCTGGTGGTCTTGTTTTCATTACAGGTAGTTCCTCCTAGCCAAAAGGAAGCTCTCATGATCAGCTGTGGATTCGTAAGTCATACACGCGCAACAACCCATCAATCGACATTTGAATAGGTATTCCGCTTATGCCCGTTACCCTATCTATTTTTTCAACACTTTAAAGAAACAATCTAAAGAAAAGGTGAAACAGTAGCTGCCATGTAATCCTTTGTAGGCACTTCTTCTACCCACCTGGTTAGATAATTTATACATGTAATAATATAGTGTGATCCATTCCGAAGTGCAGGTGGGGAAATAGGACCAAAAAAATTAATTTCCCATTTATAAAAAGGTTTTTCACTCGCAATAGGCCTCAAGGGCATCTCATCTCTATGCATAGGATTCTCAAGGTGTTGAAAATGATCACACGCCTTAGTATAATCTTTAAAATCCTTAGATAATGTTTCCCACCAAAGGCTAGCTAGAAAAATCTTATGTGTGGTAGGATTACCTACATAATGTCCTCTGGAAATCCCAACATGAGCTTCCTCTATTATAACTTTACGCTCATGCTCCATTACACATCAACGTAAAATATCATCACAACCTAACTTGTATAAAAATCCACTGATTAACATGTAAGGTGTGACATGTATGGAAAGTTATTTCTTCTCTAATATATTCATTCCTTCGAGCACTACACCAATACACAAAAATATTACAATATATTCTAAGTCATAGAGTGTGTGGTTCAATTTGAATAACTGTGCATCTGACATTATGTCCTCAATGCTATGCGCATCCTTTCCTAAGTTAATTCTTGATAAATGATCTGGTATGGAATTACTCTTTACTAGATTTAACACTATTGTAAATTTGAATTCCTAAAACAAGAGAATCCATCGACATATGTGCCCCTGCAAAATAGACTTATTAACCAAGTACTTAAGCACTATATGATATGTGTAAAATATAAATGGGGTTTCTAATAATTACTGCCTAAACTTGTGTAGCAGGTAAATTATGGACAATGTTTTGCACTCTTTAGTTGTATATTTTTTCTCAGCTGGGTTCATTTTCCTGCTCACAAAATAGATAGGGTGATCAATAAAACCTTCACCTGGTTGTGTTAACACTGCACCAATGGCCATGCCAAAGGCATCAACATGTACATGAAATGCTTTGTACCAAGAAGGAAATCATAGAATGGGCACAAAAGTAAGTCATTCCTTAAATGTCTCAAATGTTAGTTGTTGCACCTTATCCAAATGGAACTTTCCTTTACTTTTCAACAATTATTCCAAGGGTGCATCAATCTTAGCATATCCCTTAATTAAATTATTTTAATAACATGTGTGTCCTAAAAACCATTGTACCTCACTCTAATTTGTAGGATAATCTAAGCCCAAGACAACTGCAACCTTAGCAGGATCTACCAACAAACCTTCTTTACATATAATGTGTCCCAAAAAAGTCTGAAAGGGTATTAAAAAGATACACTTCTTAATGTTGACAAAGATACTCAACTGTCGAAACCTCTCAAACATAAGTCTCAAATTTTCACAGTGATCCTTTACTAGCCCATATATGGTCCAATCATCCAAGTAAACCGATAAAAACTTATGAATGAATTCCTGAAATTCTTGCACAATGATTCAAAAACATACTGCATGTGCATTCTTCAATCCGAAAGGCATAACAATATATGCGAAACTTCCCCACTCAGTGGTGAATGTTTCATCTCAAATTATGTGATAAAACAGATAATGGTAATGGCCATAGGAGGAATACCTATGAATAGTCAAGAGAATTTTGCATGCATTGGTGAATTTGATCAGACTAAATGTGAGAGCTTCCTTTTGGCTGGGAGGAACTACCTGTAAATAATAACAAGACCATAAGAGAGAGTTAAACAATATATGGTAGTGGAATGCCTAGAGATTGCTAGTTTTGGTAAGTGTGACACTTCTTATATGGCTTTCAATCAAGTAATTTTATCAAATTAATGAAAATAAATGCGATAAATAGAGGTCCTATTGCTAACACTTTGATTTAGGTGTCTCAAAACGTTATCAACACACCAAATTAAGAAAAGTATTGAAGTACAAACTAATATAGCATTAGGAAAGGTGTGGTTCTCATTAGGAAAATTCACTAAAGAGTTAGGTAAGGTTTGGGTGAATTTTAATTACGTTATAGGTTGTTGGGGGAAAGTTATAATCTCATTTTTCTAAGCTAAATTACCAGTCGCAGAGACTAGTATCAGTTAGGCGACTAATGCCAGTACTGGAAAATGACTAACGTTGGTTGGGTGATCAGTGTCGGTAAGGTAAATATGGTCAAAATATTAAAAATAGGTGTTTTAGATGTCTTTGTGATTACACAGAGAGTTGAGGGAGTTCAGGAAGGATGGTATGATTTATATAAAGACCCAACAAGGGTGATAGGGGCGCTAGAATGGGAAAAATGGTTTAGGTTGGTAGAATATATGGTAGATAGGTGAAGGGTGATATTAGAAATAAAGGAGAGTAATATAATAGAAATGAATACAGGACTTAAGATTAACAACCATAACTAACAAATAAGAGTGAGTTACTTATCTGAGAACCTGTAGATCTGAAGGTGGTGGTGGTGGTTGGTTAGCATTCGAAGATGAAACAGAGTTGTGTCTAGTGTCGTGGTAGTGGATCCTATGTGCTCTATTGTGGGTGATCCAAGGCTATGGAGGAAGAGACTGGATAGTGGTGAAGACTTGATGTGCTTTGGTTAAAATGTGTGCAAGTGGGCATGGTGGGGGAATAATGTTGAATCAATTATTTGAAGGGGGTTTAGAGGGTTATGACCCAATTTTGGGTGTCTACATTTGCCCCTTTTTTATCGTGTAGGTGGTATTGATAAGTGACATTAAAAAAAATATGATTGGTTGCCCCAAGTATGGGTTAAAGTTAGGTTTCCCCAAATATAGGTGGAGGTGATCCCCCTCAAACTAGGAACTGATGAAGTCATAGGTTGATTTGGTTATTGTTTTGATAAAGTAATAAGTGATGAAAAATGAGATATAGTTTGGATGTAGGTAATGATGATATTAGTGTGGGTAATATGCAGGAGAGTTCAAACATATGCACACATATAGAATGCGACAAGGCACTAGGTTCAAGAGCTCACAAAATCTACATTGTCAAAGGTTGATAGTTTATCCAAACAAGGTTGGTGTCATCTAGGTATCCAAGGTATAGGATAAGGTCCTGGAAAAACAATGGGGTTAGGTGCAAGAATGAGCATTAGGTGGGTTCCAAATCACCAAAACTTCAGGTCTAATCAAGATAAACATCACGACATAAGGAAAGGCAAGGTCGGTAGGCTAAACAACATGAGTAGTTTCATCGTAAGGTATAATGAATAAATTAATTCAAGTGTCAAATGGGCGGATTCAGGATTGGTGTATAGGTGAGGCCATGGGTTAGGCTGAGGTATAGGAAAAAAACATGCCCCAAATGTTATTAATGTTAGGTGTGAAGTAATATGGAAATAAGGTGGGGTTGTAGGGCTGGGGTAAGGTTGTAGTTGCAAGAAATGGGCATCAGGCATCAAAATTTGAGAAAATTAGGTTAAATGGGTATTTTAGGGTGATCGATACCAGTTAACGATGAACTAACACCTATAAGAGATAACCAATATTGGTCCAATAGGGTATGAGATTAACATTGGTCAAGTTGATTTAAGGATAAAAAATAAAAATTCCGTATAAAAACGAATTCATTTGAAACTTTCTAGTTTTGGAAAATTACGCTGGAGATTTTTTATGATGAGATAAATGATGGAGAGAGGTGGAAGGCTAAGTTTGCAAACTATTAGGGGGCAATTAGAGTATAGATGACATGCCCATGAGATTGATCCGATCAATTCCATTGGTTGATAGTTGAGAGTTTGATTGAGACATGGTGGAGGAAAGAGATGGCACTAGAGGACTGCCAGTTTAGAGTCTGGATATCCCACTGCGGACATGGAGGCATGTAGAGGTAGGATTTGAAATCCATGTGATGTTTCTAGTTAAAATTAAGGTAGAATAGTGAAGAATTGGGTATATGAATTTTGATTTGAAATTGAGGTAGAAAATAACAAAATGGGGTATGGGGAGGAGTGAATGTGGGTTAAATAGGTAGTAAAATGAATTGAGATATAATTTGAGGGGTTAGGGTAGGTTTTTAGGTGTTTTTGTAATTTATTTTGGAAAATGGGGGAATGGGGGTTTGGTTATAGGTCCAAACCAATGACCAGCATCAGTCAGACATCGACCAACATCAGTAGGCTTGCTGGCATCAGTGGATCTAAAGGGTGACCAGTATCGGTTTGGGTGACCAATGTCGGTCACTATAAAAAGTGACTAAAGCCTAAAAATGGAAGGTTGGAAGTCAAAAGAAAGAAAAATTGGATGATTGAGAGTAGGGGAGGTAGAAGTAAATGGACTGGGGTGGGTAGGAAAATATTTGGGTGGGTTTAGAGTTAATATAGGTACAAATGGGTGGTTCTAAGTGTAAGTTGGGTCGAATCCATGAAGGAGGGAAAAGAGTTAATTAGAACAAGTGTAATTGTTTAGGAAAGATATAATATATGTTAGATGAGATATTGGAGTAGAAGGTAGTTAGGTTATTAAAATCTCTAGTGAGATGTGATTAGGTAGGATAGAATAAATGGTCAATAAATGGGAAATTGATTGACATGTTGAAATGGTAATGATGCAAGTGCATCAGTAGCTGACGATGTGAGACATGGTGCCACCTTTTTTGATACATATGTGGGCTACTGTGACAGAGGAGGAGGGGGACCATATGAGGGATTTTGAGCTCTACACTTTGAGGAGATATAGGTGCATCATTCAAAATCATAGTTTGATGGTCGCTCTCATTAACAGATGGGATGTAGTGACCAATACATTTCATTTACCTACTGGTGAGATGACTAATACACTGGAGGATATTTATAGGATTCTATGGATGCCTATTGTTGGGGAGGCAATATATCACATTTCATTATATGAGTCACTTGAGATGATGAGGAGAGTATTCAGAGAGGATATGATTGACTTGAGAGAGCACAATGCTAGCATCAGTTATGGGGATATGTACACTTCACATCCTGAGGAGACCAAATTGTCAGTTTTGATGATGGTACATGTGGGATGCTATGTGCTTCTAGATTCAGAGGGTGGTATATTTCCTCGGGTGCTGATGGGTGTATTAGAGGATATGATAGATCAGAGAGTGTGTTTTACATGAGCATTGACCTACTTGGTACAATTATACAGAGATTTATGGATGTATAAGAGGATGTGGCAGTATTGTATTTGTTCTACATATCTACTGCACTACTGGGAATCTGAGCACATAGTATGTGTGTGTCCCTAGGGAATTCCATGATACGATTGGCATCAAGGAGTATACAGAACTAGACACAGGAGGTGGATGCCAATGGGGACACATCGAAAGTAGAGGATGCGTCATGTGATGTCATGTATTACTGAAGGATACTGAAGGGCTTATATTGTATGGTGTCGATATGTCAATTTTCCTTCTTACAGGGGTATGACAAAGGAGATGGATGGATTACAAATAGTCATGTGGATATAGGGATGGTGACTCAAGGAACATGAGATGATTCCTGTCAACAAAATTTGATGCCATTTCAGGCTTTAACAAGATGTGCCTCCACCCCTTCCAAAATATCAAAGGGATGATGTGGAGAGACCTTTATCTCCACCACATCTGACAAGGTAAGAAGGGCAGGAAGATATGGTTTCAAATACGAGGATTGATGATGTAGACACTACTAATGGGTATAGATAGTGGTGGGTAGCTCAATTCTAGGAAGAACCGCCACAAGGACAACTAGATTTAGTGATATTCATAGTGTAGAGGGATGTATTAAAAGGCAAGGTGACTAAATTATAGGTATAACTTACTTAGGCCAGGCCCAGGTGACCACTCTTTAAGGAAAGGTGACTGGATGACAAGGGAAGTTGGCATAGGTGTGGGCTCAAATTTATGTTTAGGCTCATACACAACCACCAAAAGGGGATGGGGGACAAGTAGCCACATTACAGGTACAGATTACTACGCTGCAGGGCCAGTTAGAAGTAGCCTGGGCATGAGACAAGGGGTAATTTGTAGGGATGTAGGCACATGATGGGACACTATAGGAATAGGCTGCCACTTTACAAGGCCATTTGGCACATGCACATGCAAAGACACCAGTTCAGGCACAAGGCCATCCTCCATGGGCACCGGGATATGGTCATGTGTTACAGATAGTAGGATAGACACCATTGGTACAAGCACAAGGTTTATAGGTAGGTGTCACAGCTATGGCACCACCCCAAGTGATCTCCATGATTAGTTATAGAGATGTCATGTCAAATACTTGGTATTATCAGGACCATTTGATGGAGTTTGGTATCCAGTATGTGACCTATGGTGAGTATAAAGCACAACAGGTAGCAAGTTCCAGGATGAGTGCATGGACTCATATTTCAAGCAACTTAGAGAGTGTAACTGTGTGCATGTGTTGTTTTTAAACTAATACTAAACATGAACAAAAGACTAACACCTAAATATTCTTAGTTAGCAAGAATCAAACAAAATATTAAGCACCATCATGATAAGAATTGAAAAAGGGTTAGATGTTAAACATTCATTAATACAAAACTTTGAACCTAACAATGTTTAAACATCTAAAAATCCTGTATTCTTTAATATCATATAAATGAAGGAACCTAGGTAGGCTCCATGGATATCAAAAATGGTTGTCCTTAGTGTTCCAAGAACTTAGGAATGAGGGCTTGTAAAATTTGGGCTACAAGACCCTTTTGACACCTCTCATATGACCTAAGCACTTAGGAAAGAGGCTTAACTCTCCAAGATGATGAACTCTCAAGAGAACAAAATGTAAGCTCTTAGTCTATTTTTCTATATGCTTTGCACTTGCTTTCTCAAGGAGTTTAGGTGTAGGTATAAAGGTAGAAGGAGGGATCCTTATATAACCCAATGGATAAATGAAACACTTCATCCCTTTGCATGTGGGATAAAGGTAAAACATGATTAGGAATGGATAAGGTTGCTTTATAAAAGGTCACCTTACTTTATAAGGGTTTAATTTATAATTAGCAAGTCATGAGAGTTGGGGGTGTTTTAATTAATCAAAGGTGATTAGCTAATAGGTAGATGTAAGCTTATAGAAGCTAATTAGAGAAATATTAGTACGATTTAGGCTATTAGAAGGGGATTAAATCACTTAAATATTGATTTACTAGTTAAATGAAGGGGAAGACTAATTAGTTAATCTAGATAGAAGAGGTGAATAATTAACGGAAGGTCATTAATCAAGATGTTATTTGGATAGGCAACTTAATCAATTAGCGTATTGTAACTAATTAACGACAATAAGAGGGAATATGAACACTTTTGACAATATGTCATTGATTTGTGAGAAAGGAGATAATTAGCGCAATTTAAGTATTAAATTGCTTGAGTGTAATTATGGCTATATAAATTTGCCCCTCTTTGGGGTAGCATAAGTAATGCCACTTCAAAGATCGTAAACTAAAGAAAATTTTGAAGATATCGAAGAAAAATTAGTAGGAGGGAGAGATGCCCCCTCAAGTGTCGATGGGGTGATGAAAGAAGATGATTGATGATCAAAAAAGGTGAGAGATAGATAGAAGAACGGGAAGAGGCAAGATGCCCTAGTGAGACAAAAGATTAGGGGTGAGAGGAAAGTGATGCAAAAGAAATATGGAGGAGGGGAAAGAAGATCTTAGCCTCTAGCCGTTGTGTATTAGAACAATTTTGATGTCATCATATTACCATGAGAGCTATGTCGTCGGTCCTTATGAAAAATATAAGCATACGACAAAGGTAGAATGAAAAACCATACTATGAACAATTGACCATTGCTGAAAATACCAACTCCACGTAACATACAACAATGTAATGCAATATGGGAAGGAAACAAGCTCATTTAATAGGGAAAACAAGTACAAACGCACATACCCAACCCAACAACGGTCAAGATAGTTGTACAAATGTTTTGTTATCAGTAATGAAGAGATCCACAAGTTCGTGATTGAAGACAAGGGTTAAAAAATGATGCCTTGAGCAAGGATACATGTAAGGGGAAATGATAATAGACATGGGGTCCAAAAAAGCATTGTGCGCAACGAAAAAACACCAGGAAAAAAACATGCCCCAGAGTACTGACGAAGCAAGTAGCTAGCTTTGTAGATGATTGTGAATCTAGCGATCCATGGGTCATATTAATCGGGGAATATTTGAGACAAACTAGTAGGATATGGAGAAAATACCATGCGCAAGACACAAGTTTTAGCCGTAATAAGCAAGTTACCATTTTTGTAGTTTTTTTTACTTTTTAGGATTTTGTGAAAAATGTTGCCCTATTTTTGGATTTTTTGATGTGATATATATATTGTTTTTATTTTCTGGTTTTCCAAAATGTAGTGAATAGTAGAAGAAAATAGAAGAAATAGAATGAATGGCCTAGGGGCAACAAAAAGTTCCCTAGGTGGAAGAAAGAAGAGACAAGCGACAAAAATGTCCTTGTTTAGTGGAAAAATTAATAAAAAATAATTATTTTAAAAATAATTATTTACGAGAGTGTGGATAAGAAGAAAAATCACCTATGAGCAATAAAATTTTTTGAGGGAGAAGAACATGGTATCAGACAACAAAAAAAATGCCCCAATACGGTAAAAAATAAAAGAAAAATAATTATTTAATAAAAATAATTATTCCACGGTGAACAAAGGAGAAAACAACAATCAAAACGGGCCTCCTGGCCCTCCCGATGGTGAAAAATAGGTTAATATACCCCACCTGGGGGGTAAAAACATTACGACCAATTCATTTTAACCGAGCCGTTTAGAATTTTTATTGTGAGGCTCTCATAGTGATGAGGACAATGGTGATTGCATGAGACTGAGTGAGGCGTGAAGATGCAGTCTGAGAGTACCAATGACACGCAAATGATGGCCCCTTCGTGAGTATCAAACCCATACTCCTTAATTTTTGTCATTAATGCTCTAATTTTATCTTTTAGGCCTAGGAAGTCATGCCGATGCATAGGCACAAGTGTCGGTTCATGAGCGTGGGTGTCGGTTCAGGGGCACAGGCATCCCATTGGGGGCACACACATCATAATACACACATGCAGGCATGAGTTGCACACACCCATGTGCATGCACACACACCCCATGTGTGCGCATGCACACATACCTAAAAATGGGTGCACACATGAAAAGTGGGGTGCACACATGAAACAATGGCACAATCGCCAAATGTGTGGCATACATGCCAAAAAGGGCATGTAGGCACATGGATGAGGGCACAAATGCCAGAAGACAAGCATGCACATGTGCACATGCCAAAAAGGAGGTGCACATGTCCAAAAGATGGTACACATGCCCAAAAGGGTGCGCAGGCGCCCAGGCCAGTGGAGGATAGATAGAAAAATGTCAAAAAGATGACACTTTAGAAGAAATTTTAGGATTTTTGAGTTAAGCCTAAAATGACAGATAGATGTTTAGAAGAAATGTTAGTAACTGACAAGTGATTTGATATTTTACAGAGATGATTGCCAATTTTACAGATTTGGGAGCACCACTCCCAGATAGCAGAGCTAGAGGGGAGCATGCGCCGGTGAGACTGGTGATCCATGGCTATACTACTCGAGGTGGTGGGGCTAAGCCCTGTGTCTCAGATGCCATCCATTACATTGGACCATGGCCTACTAACTGTGCTAGCCGAGTGATGGCATAATGAGATTCAGTGTTTCAGATTTCTCATAGGGGAGAAAAATGTGACCCTCAAGGATGTATGGTGGATCCTTCACGTGTAGATCATAGGCACCTTGATTGAGTACAGCTCCGATGTGAGGCTGATCAGAGTAGCATGCAATGATATTTTTTATGTAGATTACATACCACATGATGGTATGACCATAGCTCTTCATGAGTGCATTTCCAACCCCACACTACATCGGGGGCCTCTCTACATCATGTCTCTTATCAGTGGGTTCTTACTCACTGATAAGATAGGGACATCATTCCCGAGAGGATTGTTACCTTTGGTTCATGGTATTTTCAGTGGCAAGAGATACTGCTGGGGATAGTGCATTTTGGCTCACTTATATTGGGATCTACATTTGATTACCTACCATGGTCAGAAGATCATGGGTCTAGCCTCCTTACTACAGATCTGGTCATGGGACCATATTGCCATCAGATGCCCTGTGGGTGCCTTACGTGTCCAAGACCCAGAGGAGCCATCTTACATGGCATGGGTAGTAGTAGGTGGTGATGTACATGGCCACCTCAGCAGCGTATTCAGATATAGGTGAGAGTTTGATGAGCTTCCAGTGATAGACATTATCAGGCGGCCTTATAGACATTTCCAGTGGCCAGAGGATAGCACAGAGCTCAGTGTGTGCTTAGTAGAGCACTACATCATCGGTAGCCACAGATATATTATAGAGTTATATCGAGTTGACAGGTGCCAGTGGTAGCTTGGCAGAGTATAGAGGGTCCCACAGCCAGATATTTGGTACGCACATAGAGATTGAGAGAGGCATACCATGGGGCCTCGCATACCAATGGCCCGAGCTAGGGCAAGTTTTACACAGGTGGTGCCATAGGCATGGGACCCATCATGGTAGGTGCGGGACTCAGGGACTATAGTATACTATGTAGCTTGGTATGCCACTATGTTACTCTGCTGTCTCACTATTCCAGAGGAGGCTTGGGAAGTAGGTGTTCACCCCCCGAAAGAGATCTGGCATGGTTCCAAGTGGATAGATAAAGCATTGGGGTCGGATCTAGAGGATCCTTTTGATGTCATTCCGCATGATGGACAGGGTGCCGCACAGGCACAGGGACTGAGGCCATAAGGCTTAGTACAGGCACTAGTTCATCCTCCTAGAGCAAGAGTCCTAGAGCAGGGCTAGTCCTCCAGAGTGCCCCAGGGACCAGTCCCGGTGGCACAGACAACGACACAGACAGTGGCATAGATAGCCACAGTACAGCAGCAGCTACAACCGGCTTTAGATGAGAGAGATACAACTAGAGCAAAGAGGGATGAGGCCTGAGGCTAGTGTGTGACTATTACAATGGAGAGTGATGAGGCCCAGACCCATATTGTTACATTACTTTCAGAACAAGATTAGGCTCAGGCCCAAGCTAGCCCAGGAGATGATAGAGAGGCATGGTAGAGTCAGATTCGAGAGACTGTGGCACAAGGGGCCAAGATATTGAGCCTCGTACACCATTCCTAGACTCAAGTGTGGATGGTCATTTCTCAGAGAGATCACGTATACACTCGGTCACAAGGCCTTCTTGCATAGCGGGATCAGGAACAAGTTGAGGTGCAGATTGTTACCACTAAGAGAGATCAAGAGGTTACCTCCTCGAGATAGGCCAAGGATAACTTAGGTAGAGTGACAGGTGAGTGTGATGTTGCCCTTCAGGAATCCCTCACCTCTGAAGATGTAGACTTGATCCATGATGCCACGAGGCTCGGTGTTGAGGCATTATTTTACAGGACTTCCTACTTTAGGTTAGTTCCTCTAGAGCAGCGAGTGGTACTCCCTTGACAATCAGAGATGAGCATGATAGGATCTCAGTCACAGAGATTAGGCCAGTCCATGAGATCAGTTAAGCAGCCTATGCCAGAGTAACCGGCTGGAGAGGGGCCATCTATTTAGTTTGGTGGCCCACCTAGTGCAGGTCCTTCACAAGCACCATTGTTCCATTGACTAGGTGATAGACCTGGGAGACTTGGCGAGGGTGAGAGCTATGGTTGAGCTCTACATTCTTTTGGTTATACAAATATGTTGTATACATGCCTCTTATGAAGGCTGATTTTGATGTATAGCTTTGTATAGCACTATTTTTTATGATGCCTTACGATGAAGGCTTGATTTTTTCTTATGCATGCCCCTTTTTGATGGCACATTATATCGATGATGTATTTTTCTTTGAGTACCAATCTAGATAGTTTATACTTGTATATGGACATGTTGATGTATTATTTTTTTACACCTCAGCTGAAGGCATTTTTTTTATAGATCAGTTTTGGATACATGCCTCTAATGAAGGATTTTATTCTATTATAGACATATCACTCTTTTTATGTGCCTCAAATGAAGGCCTTTATGATGTACTATCATGATGTATACCATTTTTGATACATACTTACCACACATATATGATTTTTACATTTGTGACATGACATATGTGTATATATGAGATGGACATTTGTTTATTTATTTCCCATGGATAGATAGATAGATGTGTTTATCATGCATTTTGATTTGATGTGATATGTATATGTATCGATGATGCTGTTGATGTATCACATGTGTTTTTATTTCCAGATGATGTGATCTTGTAGAATATATCAAATGTGCTTTGTTTATGAGATGTTCCATACTTAGTGGATGGGATGATATGATGATAAGGGTGCGGGGGAGATAGATTTTTATATTTGCGATCCCTCTTGCCCCCATTTGATGATATGATATGTGATTATTAGCTTAGCATTCATGTATGATGTATACTTAGATTTTTATTGATATATGATGTATATATGATGTTAGATGCAATGATAATGATGGTAATGTGATGTTGTGATAACAAAACAATGCACATGTAATAAACACAATCAAATGCTAACCAAGAACACCATGAATTAATCAACATAATACACCATGATTCACTAGCATGCCAAAAACATAATTCAATATGCACAAGCAAGAATAAATCTAATCTAAGCAAGAAAAGATGAATCCTAACAAAATATGCCCAATCAACAACACAAAAGCAAAAACACAAAACAACTATACAAGCAACAAGCAAAGCAATTTATAAGACAATGCAATTAAATGTAAGTAAATGTTTTTGTAAGATTTGTTTCTATACAACAATTTTATTTTATTTTTTATCAAGGGCAAATAGTTTTGAAGGGACTATACCCTGTATACAAAAGGGATCAAAAGCTAGATAGTAAAGATGAGAGAAACAGCCCAGAGAAGGGCAAAACAGTCAACCAAGAAGGGCTCAATAGCCAAATATTACAATATAAGTGAAAAAAGGATCTAAACGTACAAAGATCCAAAAGTAAGAAGAAAAGATAAAAAAGAAACCAAAAGAGAAACAACAAATAGAGCTTCGCTAAAAAATAGCTCCAAAACCGCTAGATGATAGCCACATTGCAGCCAAAAAATAGCATCATAACAACCTGTTACTTGATGGCTCTGTCAATCTTGGTGTTGATAGCCTACAGCGACATGAAGAAGGCAATGGCAGTAGCCTGAGAGGAGTCTTACATATCTATTTGGGAAATTGCAATATCCCTTTTCTCTTTAGGACCCCAAATGTCCTCATTAACCCCACTTAAACTGCAGACACTATGGACATGTTGTTCAATGAAATTATAAATGCTTTTGAGGGCAGACAATATGCAGTCATTGCGGCTTTTAGCATTCCCCAATCTGCCATCTAAGGACCGTAGCTTCTTGAAGATTTCAGAAATAACCCCCTCTTCCTCCTCAGCTTGAAGGATTCTTTTACCCTTAGCTCTTTCCATGTTTTTTATAGCCCCTTTGAGCTCTTGTATCTCCTTTTCTAATCTGTCCATCCTACCCAAAAATTCCTCCTCCTTGGGCTCCTCCACCGGCTTGCTAATTTTATATTATTTTTGGTGTTTTAAAACAATTTTCTATTGTTTAGGTTTATGTGAAACAATTTTCTATTGTTTAGGTTTTTGTGAAAAAAAATTCTATTTTTTAGGTTTTTGTGAAACAACTTTCTATTGTTTAGGTTTTTGTGAAACAATTTTCTATTGTTTAGGTTTTCTAATGATTTTCTAGAGTTGTTTACTGGTAACCAAGAAAGCATGGATTCCCCCAGCATTAGATGGGGAATATACAAGGGCAGAAGCCACGTGCCTATGAACAAGAAGGTGAAGTCGTTGAATTACCACCAACGTAAGATGGGAAATAGTGACAGACCATAACCCTCATAGATGAATAAAAGAAGATGAAGCCGGATCAAGGCTTGACAGGATGGGGCTCACAGGGAACCTCAAAGGTAGAACTAGGGCTAGGCCAAGCAAAACTACCCTCCATATGCAAGATGCTTGTGAACAATGAATCCTCCCAAGGTGTCGGAAACTAGTTTTCACCCAAGGACTTACACAAAGTGCCAAAATTGCGTGATTTTCACTTATGGGTGACCTTTTTTCTCTTTTTATTTTTATCCTTTTTTATTTTTTTGTATTTTTGATCATTTTACCATGTTTTTTTATTTTTTGACTTTTTTGAATTTTCTACGCCATGTTTAAGCATAGAACCACTTAAGATGCATGGAATTCATAAGCCCAATAAGTTCATCACCATTGGGATGAGCAAGTTTATATTCCTCTATGCCATACTTGGCGACTATAACATAGGGTCCCAACCAATGTGATTCAAACTTCCCTTTCTTTTCTCATTCTGCTCTTGTGTTGAACTCGTTCTCCTTCATGACTAAATCACCAACCTCAAACTGACGAGGGATGATTCTCATGTTGTAGTTTCTAGAGAATCTGTTCTGATACACTTTCTAGTGATTAAGAGCGTGAATGCTCCTCTCATCTAGGAGTTCCAATTCAGCCAGTCTTGCTACCCGATAATCCTCATCCTTATCTAGATAGTCCCTAAGAGAAATTCTTAGGGAAGGAAGTTCGATCTCTAAGGGGATGATATATTCTATCCAAAACACTAGAGAATGTGGTGTTACAGGTCTGTAGGAGTGTGGATGGAGGTTATGTAAGCCCAAAGGGCTGGGTGAATTTGTAAGTGCCAATTATGACCTATTTTTCTGACCATCTTCTCCATTATCCTCACCAAAGTCTTGTTTGTGGCTTCAGCCTGTCCATTACCTTGAGGGTAATATGGTGTGGACCATTTTAACCTAATTTGGAACCATTGACAAAGACATTTTATAGTCTTATTCTTAAATGACTTCCCATTATCTATAATGATGGTCGTGGGAATGTCATATCGGCATATGATATGATTCATGATAAATTTAGATGTTACATAGGTTAAAGGGACAGCTTCCACCCATTTTGTAAATTATTCTGTAGCCATGATGATGTGTGTATGACCATCAGATGAGGTAGG
Source organism: Taxus chinensis (assembly GCA_019776745.2). NCBI lineage: Eukaryota > Viridiplantae > Streptophyta > Pinopsida > Cupressales > Taxaceae > Taxus > Taxus chinensis. Next base: position 509,035,639 of record CM034154.1, read on the forward strand.
AGTAAGTTTTCCTACCAAGTCAAGTCCCCAATTAGAGAATGGCCATGGGGTAGTGATAGGTTGCAATGGTTGTGATGGAGCATGAATGAAGTTTCCATACTTTTGGAAAAGTACACATTTCCTAACATAATTGCAACAATCAGTTTCCATGGTAGGCCAATAGTAGCCTACTCTCAATAGTTTCTTAGCTAAAACCATTCCGTTTATATGTGCTCCACACACCCCTTCATGTACTTCTTTGATTGTTTGGATTGACTCCGTCACATCCAGACAACGTAACAAATTCCCATCATAGCCATGATGATAAAGTGTACCTCCTAAAAGGGTGTAATGGGATATTTGGTGAATCAGGATTTGCTTTTCGGAACAAGAGATATCAGGAGGGAATGTGTTGTTCTTGAGATAAGAAAATATGGGTTCATACCACGGGGAATTATGACCAACAACATCAGAAGACAGACAAGATTCTAGCATATCATATGTGGGCTGGCATAAATTTTCTACAAAGAACGGCATGTCATTATTCCTTACTGGAATACGAATAATAGAACCCATTGTTGCCATGGCATCTACCGATCTGTTCTGCATTCTTGGGATTTTTTCAAATGTAATGCGCATGAAGTACTCCTTTAGATTTTCTACTAGCTTTTTGTAAGGTATGAGCTTGTCATCCTTAACCTTATATTCATTGTTAACATGTTTGATAATTAACTAAGAATTACTCACAACCTTGACATGATGAATATTCCACTTGATAGCTAGCTTCATCCCTGCAATAAGTGCTTCATACTATGCAAAAAAATTTGTGCAAGGGAATCCCAGGTGAAAATCCTGTGGTATCGGATTGCCAAAAGGAGTAATAAGGACTACCCTTGCACCTGAACCATGAAAAGTAAAGGGCCCATCAAAATGTACCTGCCACACTATATATTCTTCAATGTAGAGAAAGGAGGCATCTGATAGATCCAAATTCAGAGGTTCAATGCCTTACAAAGGTACTTCCGCTAGCTGGTCAAGAAGTTCTTGTCCTTTAACCAATTTATGATGCACAAATTCTATGTCAAACTCACTGAGTAGAATGATCCAATTAGCCATTCTACCTGTGAGGGTGGGTTTAGACAGTAAGTAATTGAGTGGGTCAAATTGGGATATCAACTTGGTTTTGGTATTCAATAGATAATGACGAAGTTTTTGAAAAGTAAAAACAACAGCCAAGAAATATTTTCAATTTGAGGATAATTGAGCTCATAGGTGATAAGGGTGCGACTGAAATAATACACCACTTTTTCCTTATGACCAAGGTCCTATTGGGCAAGAAGCGCACCAATAGCAAATTGCATAGCATTAATATAGAGAAAGAGTGGTTCTCCAGGAGTGGGAGGCATGAGGATAGGTGGATTAGCCAAATATTGTTTAGCAAAGCAAAGGCTTGTTGTTGCTCAAGTCCCCAGATGAAAGTGACATTATTTTTAAGCAAGTGGGTGAATGAGTGGCATTTATCTGCAAGTTGGGAGATGAAGTGGTGAATGGCTTGAATTTTCCCCTGTAAGCTGTGTAGTTTCTTGATATTCTTAGGTGGAGGCATTTCAGTAATAGCAGACACTTTAGCAGGGTCTACCTCAATACCTCATCTTGATACAATGAAGCCCAAAAATTTTCCTGATAGCACACCGAAGACACACTTCTTTGGATTCAACCTAAATTTGTACTCTCGTAGGTGCTCAAAGATATGCCACAAAATAACAGGGTGATCCTCTCTCATTTTATACTTTCCAAGGATGTCATCCACATAGTCCTACATGATATCATGAATCATATCATGAAAAATTATTGTCATTACCCACTGATAAGTAGCTCCTACATTTTTAAGGCCAAATGGCATCACTTGATAATAAAAGTGCCCCAAGGAGTCATGAAAGATATTTTGTGCTGGTCTTCTTCAGCTATCTTGATTTGGTTGTATCTTGAAATGCCATCCATGAGAGATAGCATCTCATACCCTGCTGTTGATTCGAAAATCATGTCAATATTTGGCAACAGAAAATAATCTTTAGGGAAAACCTTATTAATGTCTCTAAAATCCCTGTAGATTCAGATATCAAAAGGATTTTTCTAGATAGGAACAATGTTTGATATCCATTCCGAATAATCAATAGGTTGGATGAATCCTATCGTAAGCAATCTTTCTAACTCTTCTTTAACCAATAACGACACTCTTGGGTGCATCTTTCGGAGTTTCTATTTGATAGGCTTAGCGTCTGCGTGCACAACTAGGTTATGGATGAACAAATTTGGATCCAAGTTGGGCATGTCTTTGTAGGACCATGCGAACACATCTATAAACTCTCGCAGCAGCATAGTGAATGTCTTTTGTTCTCTAGCTGAGGATTAATGCTCCCAATTTTACTATCTTGGGTACTTCTTCTGTACCAAGATTCACATCAATAGTTTCTTCGACTAGTAATTTTGATAAGTCCTCCATACGCGTAGGATCAGGAGGGAGGTTGAGATCTTCATCCAAGGATGCCTCCATGAGATTTTCATCATTGGCATGGTCACTTTGTTTGTCCTTTGATTTTTTTATTTGTTTTTCAGCCAGTGCCTTAAAGAGTTTTTCACTATGCGACTTGGAATTTGATTTTTTCCAAGGCTTTACATTGGAAATTTTGCCCTCGCTTTTCTTTTAGTTTTGCTAACCACGAATCTCATCCTCCTCGCCAAAGTAGGCGCAGGTATCCAAGTCAATAGAGAAACCCTTCTTATGATCTCTAATGGGAATTACATCCCTGATGCCCATGAATTTTGTGATAGCTTCGTCATTCTTGAATAAATCTAGTGACATGTGACATTGTTGGTCCCATTCAACAAGGGAAGGGTACACAAGGTCAAGGGTTGGTTCTGTGGGGGTTATGGTTAGGAAAACATTGTTCAGGAAAAGGTTTATGGAGGCCATATCCTCATATTGGCTACAATGGGAATCCGTATCACTATCTAGATAGTCAGAGCTATCCTCACGTTTAGAACAAGTAGCATCTTGATCATTGGGGTGTGCTCCATAAGGGTGAATCCTAATGTCATATCTCTCTATTTTAAAATGTGGAAGAGGTACTGGTTCTCTCTGTCCTTGTTCATTTCTTCCACATCCTAGGCCCTTATAGCCCATGGAGTACATCATTTTATTGGATTTCTTGTATTCTGGGGTTCGATAACAGGATGGTTGAGTATCCTCTGGGACCTAAGTTGTAGGTGGATCAAGCAATTTTTCCTCAGCTAATAAGCCTCAAAGTGAGAATGACCCAATAGTGTGTTCATTTGTAGGTCTTTTAAAGTGATAGTTGGGTCTACCTCTAGTATTAGGTGACAATGAGAGGTCTGAAACCAAGAGGGCTTGCTACACATTATATTCTCTGCAACCATATTCAAGGATTTTCATCTCCCAGGAATCAAAAGGAGATGTTGAAGTAGATGCACCATGGGCACAAGAACTAAGAGAATCCAAATCTATCCGGGATTCTATGGCCTCATATTGGAGAGGAACAACTATAGCGATGGAGGGACATGCATATGTGCTCCTTCATACAAAGCTATTAAGAGCTCTACAGTGAGTGAAGGGCTCTGAATCTCCTTGTATTGTAATGGTGTGTCCCTCATGCTTCAATTTAATGCACTGATGGAACGTCGATGGCACGGCCTACATGGCATGAATCCATGGTCATCCTAGAAGCATATTATACGGAAGTTCCAAGTCCAAGACATGAAACTTTTTCTGATGGCAAATGGGACCCACCTCCATGGGCAACATGATTGTTCCCATTGACTCCCTTTCTGTGTTGTCGTATGCGGTGATAGTGATGATATTGGACTCAATATCTATTTCAGTATGTCTTAGATATTTAACCAACTTGAGTGTATAAATTTTCAACCCATATCCGTTATCCACAAGCACCCGTTTGATCTTCCTATGGGTGACAACTACCTCAATATACAAAGGAAGATTATGTGTTGGATTCTCAGTAGGGATCTCCCTATGGTTGAAGGCAATATGTTCATTTAATATGATGTTTTCCACCATGGCTTAAAGGTGCATAGGTTCGACCTCTAGAGGCACTCCCAACCCCTAAAGAGTTTGGTACAGAATGTCTTTATGCACATTGGATATCTTAAGAAGATCTAAGATTGAAATCTTAGCAGACTTCTTCTCAAGTTACTCTAAGAGGTTGTATTTACCATTTTGTGGGGTTGATGGAGAAGGTTACGAAATCACGAGGTGGGCATGCCTTGCTACCACACTGAAATCCTTTCCCTTGATTCGGATGGTCTTGACACAGTCAGTAGGAGAGCGAATACATCAAATAAGTGAATCATAATGATTCTTGTCCTTTTTGGTGTATAAGTAATTCACTGCTTTATAACCTTGGGATGACTCTCCCCGATCCGGATTTAAATTTTCTTATTTATCATTATTGGGGAATAGATCTTTATATATCCCCATTCTCTCGTTAGGTGTTTGTGTTTTCCGTGGGTCATCCACCTCTATCTCCCCATTGTCAATGAGGCCCTGAATATAATGACAGAGTCACAGAAATTTGTCTGTCTTTTGCCCCTTGACATGATGCATTTTGCAATATTCATGCTCCTTGTACCACGAAGGTTTGGGAGCATTATCATCAAATGGTTGCATCGTAGGATATGTCATCATGTGGGGCGCATCCAATTGTTTTAGTATAACTAAAAAAAATTCATTGAGAGAGGTGAACATTCTTCACTTTGGTGGTGGTTGAATTGGTCCTTTGGTCAGTTTAAAAGGTTGACTGGTTTGGACCATTTGTACGCGTTTGAATTAGTGATCCCATCTCCCACCACATTTTTGTTTTTGTTAAAAACCTTCAGCTTCTCTATGGATTTGAAATTTTGATTATCTCTAGATTGGGTTTAGAGGGTGCCTTTGGCAATGAGATCTTTCTCTATCTGAACCCCTTTTTCGATGACCTCATCAAAAGTGTGAACACAATGCATTTGGAGGTGGAAAGTTATATCTAGGTTTAGGTTGGGAACAAAAATACTAACCAGTTGTTTTTTAAGGAAAGCGCAAGGGAAGTGACTAGATTTCCCCCTCCACCTTTGGAGGAAGTTGGCGAAAGTCTCATTAGGGCATTTTTTGGCACCACATAAATCTGCCATGGTGACATCACTCTCTATGTTGTATGAGAAATGAAGCACAAACCTTTCTACCAATTCTAGCCAGGTGAAAATTGATCCTCATGGTAAGCATGTAAACCATTCCAGGGATTGACCTCTGAGACTCTTGGGGAAAAGTCTTATGAGATAATTGTCACTGTAGGACATTGTACGTACCATAAATTATAAGGTATTGTACTGCCGAAACAGTGTAACAAGTGCCCCAACGATGATACAGGTCTCCTCGCAAGGTGTTCGGGATCTGGAAAAGCCCTCGGAGTATGCGTTAACATCCCGCATGCCCCGCTTAGCCCCCGTATCCTTTGTTTTCCCCTTTTTCCCTCTTTTCTTGGCCTTTTGCCGTTCAGTTACGAAACCGCCGCCCTGCTTGGGCAGTGGTCTTGTGACCGCCGCCCTGCTTGGGCGGTGGTCTTGTGACCGCCGCCCTGATCAGGGCGGCGGTCCTGTAACCGCCACCCTGCTCAGAGTGGCAGTCCTGCATGCGTTTTCCAAAAAGTGCTTTGATGCAACTCACGTAAAATATCAATGTTTCACCAGCTTTTCTTTGCCGACTTGGGCTTGCATTTATGTTTTTGGTCCCCTGGAATAGCGTTTGGCCATTGTTTATGGTTTTTAGAGTTCAGTTTGGTTTTGATCTTTGGGTGAATGAAAGCTATAAATAAATGGTTTGTGCACAAGCAAATGGTCAGCCCCTGATTCAATTTCAGGCTCTGATTTTCATAGTTCAGTATTTTATTCTATTTAGAAGCCATAGTTTTAATTCCTTGCATGCTTAGCATTTTTCAACTATTGGTAAGCCACATATCCAGCTTGTGCAAACGGTGTTGTTGTTTTATCCAATCCATTGGAGTAGAGTAGCTTAGGAAGCCATTAAAGTTGCAGGTTTTTCTCTTCAAATAGGGTAGTTTCAGGTTCTGGTCGCTTTATGTTGCATGACTCACAGTAAAATCCCACTAGGAATTACATAAGCCAAGCTCTGTACTCTTGCGCTATCCCTCTCCTACTCGCATTTTCGATCTGCATTCTGAGCTATCCTTGTCCCAATATCTATTTCTGTCGATGCTAGCATTACACGCTTTTCTGGATCCACGTGAACACGAAAGAACGAGGAGATCACACTGAGGGGACAAGATCACATACACCATCAGATTCACCACTGTTCTGCAGAATCCAGGTTCTAGCTTTCAAAGTTTTAGTTAGAATCATATCAAATAAAGTAGTTAAAATTGCTTCATTTCAATAGATTCTATTCTCTATATTGCCAGGGAAGTTGTGGGGATTGATAGTTTCTGAGAAACTATGATTCACTCTTCACTTCTGAGGTAGGATCGAGAATCTCGCAAATAGATCAAGCAAGTTATTTCATTATTTAGAATAAGTCTACAAATCGCATAGGCAAATAACTACACTCGGTTATCTTGTTTGTTTCAAATTGTTATTTAGTTGTTATTCCTAGATACGTTTAAATAACTGCTTTCCTTAAATTCTTAAAAAGTTTCTCAGAAAAATAGAAGTTATATATGTTTTAGATTTATTCCACGTAGTTAGAATTTGCTTTGTTACAGTTAGATTTACATTTTATTTTGTATGACAATCACGGGACCCCGGGAGCCTAGGGAATACATATTTGAGCCAATCGTGCCTCAACCAAACCTCGTCACAGCAATAGTTGACATAGACCAAAATCTCAGAATACAAGTCTTCCAAACAACAACAGATTTACAACTGATCAGTTCTCAGTTGAGAGGGTTAAATATAGAAGACGACCAAGCATACACGTTTTGGTCAAATCAATCGAACTACAGATTACCCTAGACAAACATTCACATGACTCTAGAAGGGTTTGAAAGAGAACAAACCTTTGGTTGTGATCCTTTGGTCCCACAGCCAGGTGCAGGAGACACTCTCACAGACATAGATACTAGTCTAAGGATCCAGGTTGCACGAACGCCTGTGAGATATTCTGAGAAAATCACGTAGTTGTTGGTCCTAAACATAGAAGCTGAGAAAGCATATGATTACTAGATACTAGGAATCAGGACTTGATTTCGTATATGACCATAATAGGACCGTAACAACCAAGAGTCTACGGTTGTGACCCACAAGTCCCACAGCCTAACGAATCCATAAGTCAATCAGATATAAACACTGGCCTACTCACACTAGTATTCCAATCCACTCCACTTCCACCCATCATCATCGAACAATTGTCCTTACTAGATATAGCGGCTAACGAAGCTAGAGAATTCTGGACTAGGCCAGAGAATCGTCCGTAGAGTCAATTGTATTCAACATCCACCATATGACCTTATCTGGAGACATACACGAAACTATCCCAGGTCATTTCCCACATATTCCACAACCCATAGATCGAATCATGCCAGAGCTCGATATTGATTGGAGCCTTCAAGCAGTCATCCTTGCCGATCGATCTATCACACCAGTCCAAGTTAGAAGGGCCTTCTTTGCCTTAGATTCACAAATTCCATTAGTACGTATCGAAGACATTAGATTTCCTAACTAGTTTGTCTCCATCCCATGCATATTCCATCCCACCGACTGTCTTGGCATGACCTCGAGAGGTTGGGTACACGGAAGAGTTGCTGTAGATTCCCACGCTCGCTTGTCACTTTTCCAGCGTACAAAATTGGTGAACCTGACGTGAAGCAAACAAAATTAGTGAAGCTGACATAAACTTCCTACTTTCTCGTTCAGAGTCATAATAGCACGTGTTCTTTCACAAATCACCTTTGCTCCTTCCCATTATTCTGCGAGTATTCATATACCCCCCGAATATGTCAGGATTCGATGCATATGGCAGACCCCTCTTGGGTCTCGAGGCATACTATGCCCAACAGAACAGACAATCATCACCCTCACTCTCAATATGGGGTGACAACTATTCAACTAATCAGTTGTCAACAAAAACCCCAAGAAACAGATATAACTCATCTTTTCAAACGGGGGAGTTAGATCAACCCCCTCGAACGCAACAAACAGAGCCTTCAGGCTTGAACAATATGACGTTTACTGGAGAATCTAGTTCATCTCCTCAGATGCTACTTAGACCACAAATTAGTAGACAATCTGACCCATACCTAGTCTTAGATGATGAATAGTCAATACGTTATCCTAGGAGTGAACAACATTCTCGGGGTATGTACCCACCTATAGGAAGTTTACAAATACAACCTGAGATCTCTTTTCAAGAAAATACCTCTATGCCACTGCATATAGGAAATAATCTCGAAGAAACTTGACAAGATAGCGATCAGTTTATAGCAGGATATCACATGCCTATACAACACTAGGGTATACAACAAACGCCACTCAAGAAAAGCACCGTGACTTCACCAAATGAAGTCATTTCAACGTTAGTAGAAAAAGTGAGAGGGTTAGAACTTTCTCAAGCAAGTCAAAATCCTCAGTTCATGCAAGCAGGAAGTTCCAATCCTCCATACCACCCTGGCCAAGTAGATCTCCTCACAGGAGTAGGCACGTTAGGTATGCCTCCTCAGTATCCACAAAAAATGCCAACAAGGCCTATCATCTCTAACATTATTTCTCCCGGTCTAGTATCAAACAACCCATTACTAGACAATATCCCGTCATACTTAAACATGTACTCCAAATCACCACAAGGAGATATGTTCTCCTCTCCCGACATTTTTTCTCAAACGCAGGGACTTCCCTATGCCCCTGCCAATGCATACGCTGCGCCATATCAACAACCCATCCCACCATCACTCCCTCAGAAACCACCATCAATGGTCGAAAACTATGTGATAGGGACTTATTCAGAATATCTAAAAGAGCCCTTAGACGTCACCATACGAAGCGTCATGCTTCCAAGACCTCTTCTCGATTTACCCAAGTACAAAGGCGAGGGAGATCCAAATGCACATATCAAAGCTTACGCTACAGCCATACGTGAATTACTCCCTTGGGATGGGGTTATCGCTAAAATATTCCCCAAAACCTTGGAAGGCATTGCTCTCGACTGGTATTATAGAATACCTGAAGCCTCCATCCATTCATTTAAACAGCTCGTATCAGAGTTCATTAAGGCATTCGACATGAACAAACTGTTGAGAACAGGAATCAGGGAATTCTTGCACATCAAACAAGAACACAACGAATCTGTCACCCATTTCATCCAGAGGTGGCATACAGTTCTTTATTCTTTAGCAAGTGCTCCAAACATGGATCAGATGAAACTATGCAATTTATTCCTTCATTCTCTCAGCAGAGAGGTGAAGGAAGAAGTCCAGAAGTTCCCGCTAAGAACTTACAATGAAGTACTTGAGAGCGCTCTTCGAAGAGACCAAGCAGCGATAGATAGTGGCCATAAAACATATGGAGCAAACGGGAGGTTAATCACCCCCAATCAGAACACTACAAATTATCCCACTACCACAAATGTCAACCAAGGACCCAAAATCCTTAACAAAAATTGGGGTGTAACAACGGATGGAGTAACCGACCAGCCCAAGAAGGTAAATGTTGTCAATACTCCATCACAAACAAACAACCAACGAAATAACAACTTTACCCCGACAATCAATACAATGGATTTTAACCATCCACAATAACAACAACAACGGTGAAATCCTATACAAGGGCCAAGCCAAAACTCATTTGGTCATCAAAACCAAAGACAGAAACAACAAATGCAAAATCTTAATCCTAATAGGCAACAGTTTGATCAGAATTTTAGGCCACAATATACACCAAACCAACAAAACAGGAATTACAATCCCAATTCTTATTATGGTTTCCACAAAATTCGGGGTCATGATACTAGAATGTGTCGTGACTACAATAAATTCATGCAACGTTTGCCAGAAGAACAAAGATAGTTCTTCACAGATTTGTTTTTGGCAGATCCCGTGTCATCACCACCAAATACGCTCGCAGGGGTAGTTTCCCCTCAGAATGCTCCCCTCAAGATCTTCAACGATCCACTCCCAAATCATGATAGCAATAGGATGAATCCAAATAGAACAAACAAAAGTGCAACGACAGGAAACAATGATCATGAAGCCTCGACTTCACTAAATCCATCAGTCGCACCACAGTTAGGAAGTCAACCGAGACCCAAGATAGTCAGTTTGGTAGAATTAGACTCTGAACTACCTATCAAAGCTATAACAAGAACACGAGAATATTTCTCTCAATCGAGCCCAAGTCATCTGCGAAAAACAGATAAGAGTCAACAAATAGTAGAAAAACCCGTGGGTGCCTATGATTTAATTAGTGACCTAACAAAGACCTTCTCGCACATTTCATTTTTGGATTTACTAAAGAACTCTCCTCCTCACAGAGCTGCTCTTTAAGAAGCATTAGGTCTAGGTCATCTAATTAACATCACTCCACCTCCTGAAACACAAGTAAATCATGTAGATTTTGATATCCACCCTCCGAGGCAGCTAGACAAGGATGTCAAATTCATATTCGAAATAAGTAAAATGCCTACAGATGCTGAGATCGCACGCCGAGGTGATCCAGCCTTACACTTACAAGTATGGGTTTATAATAACTATGTAAAACGGGCAATGGTTGACGATGGGGCCGCAGTTAACATAGTTCCTTTCTCTTTCCTCCAAAAACTAGGATATGGGGAAACAAACTGTTCCACCACTCGAAATACATTGAGAGGCTATGATAGCCTTAAAGCCACTTCAATAGGAACTATAATACTCCCGGTCACCTTAGGACCCAAAACAATCCTGACTGAGTTTTATATTATAGATCGGGAAACTAATTATAATATGATACTCGGCCGACCATGGATACACTGAATGAAGGCAATCCCTTCTACGTTATTTCAAGAAGTAAGATTCTTGCATCTAGGAAAGGTATTTGTAGCCAAAGGCGATCCAAAACCTTTCGATTTGCACCTAGCTGATTTAAAGAAAAGACCAGGTGTGCACTCAGAATTTAAACTTCCAACAAATCAACTTAATAAACCCACTGACCCAAAACCAGAGGAGAAGTTGGTACCTACAACGGATCTTGAAACTATCAGCATAACCAAAACAACCCCAACCCCCAACGATAAAGCTAAAGAAACAGTATCATTAGGAACTACTACAAAAATTGTTGAGTTAATAGAACAAGATTTACCAATGTTATTACCATTTGATTCAGTAGGCATAGGATATTCCCTAGGTGTTGGTTCCCTTCCAGCAGAGGACCTCTGCATGGTGGAAGTAGAGTGCGCAAATGCAGCAAATGCCCCAACATCTATACTCTCGGCTAAGTATTGGACTCTCTATTTCAACGGAGCTAAATGTCATTATGGAGCGGGGGTAGGTATAATTCTTACTTCGCCCAAAGAGAAAGTCCTCCCATTTTCCTTTAAGTTAAATTTTGAATGCACGAATAGCGGCACTGAGTACGAAGCCATCCTCCTTGGCCTCACCTTAGCCAAAACAATTGGTATTGATAACATCAGAGTCTTAAGAGACTCGCAATTAGTGACAAACCAGGTTTCTGAGGTATACGAAACCAAAGCTGAAAACTTGCAGCTTTACAAAGAAGCCGTATTAGATTTAAGCAAGGCGTTTAACTTCATATCCATTGAAGCAATCCCGCGAGAGAAAAATCTTCTCTCAGATTCAGTAGCAACTTCAGCATCACGTTTTACTCCAAGTAATGAGTTAGAAGATACCCATTTCACGGTGTCCATTCGTGATGAACCATTGATAAAAACAATGACAAATCCCCTTGCAAACGGAAGTGAATCTACCACCCCAGACAATGTCAATAATAATATGGCCACTTTGGAATACTTAAACACCTATGCAACATTACATCTCTCCTATCATATGCTAGATTTGTCCTTAATACCACATTCATCTTTCTATTTTGGAAATCCCATGATAGATCTCCCCTCACAAGTAAAACCTAGCATATACGCAGTAGAAAATGGGGATGATTTGGATTTACCTCCAGCACCACCTGAGTTCGAAGAGGGTAACGCCTCTTTGATCGAAGAAACAATCGATGTCAACATCGGGACAGATGACGAACCAAAAATATTGAAATTAGGATCATCCTTAACCCCAGAAGAAGTGGAAATACATACGTGGATCCTCAAAGAACATCAGAAGGCATTTGCATTTAATTTTAAGGAAATGATAGGAGTTACACCCCACATTGTGGTGCACAACTTCGTCACTAAATCAGATGCAAAGCCAGTTAAGAAAAAATCAAGACCTATGAAACCCAAAGTAGCTCTCATGGTAAAGGAAGAGGTAATAAAACTCCTTCAAGTAGGATTCATCAAGCCAGTCGAACTACTCCCAATGGGTATCTAACATCATTCCCGTTCTCAAGAAGAATTGAAAGATACGCATCTGCATAGATTTTCGAGACATCAACAAAGCATGTCCTAAGGACGACTTCCCATTACCATCAATACATGTCATTGTTGATGCAACAACTGGATTTGAACTTTTTTATCTCATGGATGGATTCTCAGGATACAATCAAATCAAAATATCTGAGCAAGATCAAGCTAAAACTACGTTTATAACTCCTTGGAGAACCTATTGCTACGATGTTATGCCATTCGGTCTCAAGAACGCTGGTGTTACCTACCAGCGAGCTATGAAATATATATTCCACTATTTAATTCATAAAATCATGGAGTCCTACGTAGATGACTTATTGGCTAAGGCCTAGAAGTGTTGTGACCATCCGGAAGTACTCCACATCATTCTTTCACGCCTAATAAAATACCTAGTCACACTAAACCCAGAGAAATGCATCTTTGGCGTAACAGGAGGAAAGCTCCTAGGTTACATCATATCGTCACGGGGGATAGATGTTGATCCAACCAAAATTTGGGCTATCCTCGAAATGGTCCCACCTGCGAGTGAATCTGGAATCAGATCATTTCTCAAAAAACTGGGTGCAATCCGAAGATTCATCCCAGACTTAAGCTTCGCCGTTCATCCAATCAACAATTTACTCAAGAAAGACTATAGCATTGATTGGACCAAAGACTATAATGAAGCCTTTAAAGCAGTTAAGAATTTCCTATTATCACCACCTATGCTAATGCCACCTAAGTTGGATCGCCCGTTAATTCTATATTCACGAGCTACTGATGTCTCGCTGGCCTGTATGTTGGCCCAAGAAGACGATGACAAGAAGGAACGCGTGATTTATTTCATCAGCCGAACACTGCTTGACTATGAAACACGCTATACATAGGCAGAACGAGAATGCCTTGCCATAGTCTTTGCTACTAAACGCTTAAGACATTATATGCTGAATCAAGAAATGAGGGTCATGTTAAAAATGGACCATTTACGGACTTTCCTCACACAAGGGTCATTGTCTAAAAAGGCTAGACGTTTTACAACCTTAATAGGAGAATTCAAATTAACGTTTGTAAATCAGAAATCAGTTAAGGGAAAAAGCATTGCGGATTGGTTAGCTGACAACCCATTAGATGGAGGTGATTTAGTAGATTTAGACTTTCCAGATGAGTGCGTATACTACATCGAAACCCGACCCTCTATCTCTGAGTGCCTTCGGTACACAGATATCATTAATTATATCATGGACCATACGTACCCAGAAGGGGTTACACCCCAACAAAGAAGGCGGTTACGCATAATCGTAGCTAAATACGTCATTATAGAGAAGGTGCTCTATCGAAAAGCATTCAATGGAATGCTCCTAAGATGTGTCGACATGGAGGAATCCAAGAGGATTCTCCATGAATCTCATAGTGGAATATGTGGAGACCACTTTGGTGGCCATGCCACCACTCGAAAGATTCACCGAATGGGCTATTTCTGGCCCACTCTAGAACATGACGCGATAGAGTTTATACGCGGGTGTCATAAGTGCCAAGAATTCTCCCATGAGATTCATATGCCGGCACAAGCTCTGCAACCAATCGCTACTCCATGGCCCTTTTCTACATGGGGTCTGGACTTAATAGGGAATTTCTCTCCCTCATCCACAGATGGCCATAATTTCATAATCACGGCCACTGAATATTTTACCAAATGGGTAGAGGCTATGCCTCTTACCACTATACCTGGTTCTGTAATCGCCAAGTTCATTTTGAACCAAATCATTTACAGGTACTGTATCCCACAAATCATTATCTCTGATAATGGAACTTCTTTTAAGAATGAAGAGGTTTGCGAACTACGCAATAAATTTAAGATAAGCCATTATACGGCTTCTTTGTATTACCCCCAAGACAACGGATAGGCTGAAGCAACAAACAAGACATTGAAAGCCATTCTCCTTAAAACGGTAAAAGAAAACAAACGAGATTGGCATTTGAAGTTATATCCGGCCTTGTGGGCCCACCGAACCTCAATAAGAACACCAACGGGAGCAACTCCTTTCTTACTGGTATTTCAGGCAGAAGCAGTTCTCCCGCTTGAGGTCGAAATACCCAGTCTCCGCATTTCACTACAAGGAATTCTGGATGAAGACGCTTACAGAGAAGCACGTCTTTCCCAACTAGAAAGCCTAGATGAAACTAGGTTAGATGCTGAACAGCGGCATAGAGCTTATGCTGACCCGAATGTGCCGGCAGTATAAACAATAAGGTCTATGAACGTGACATATACGAAGGTGATCTAGTTCTAAGGCTAGACAGCCGGATCGACAAGAAGACCGGCGAAGGATGGAGATTTCGGCCCAAATGGTTGGGCCCATACCGAGTCATGAAAGACTACGGAAATGGTGCTTACCTCTTATGTACGCTAGAAGGTGAGGAATTTAGCGAAACAGTCAATTCCCTGCACCTCAAGCGGTTCTACACATAAGCAACTAGCACTACTTGTATAATTATCTACATTGCATCTTCATATAGATTAAGATCATTTTGTCCACTTGTTTCTTACATAAGTTGTGATCAAGGAATCTATTCTCAAAGCAATTCATTACAAACTCATGATGTTGTTGGCATAAAACTCTTTAGTCATACCTCTCCATCTTCATATATCATCAAATCATCTCAGAATCTTTTATCAAATAAAGCTAGATATGACAAAGTCTTAACGGTAACCATACCAAGATCTGCAAGTTTATTCTCTCTTTGATTTCTTCTTAGAATAGGTGTCTTGCCTATGGTCTGTTCTAGAAGCTTCATGGTGTCACATCTATCCCATATGTATATCTCTTTGGAAATAAGCACATACTAACATTTTACTCAAGAAAACAAGTCAACAAGTGATTAAACAGAAAATTTTAATTTTACACATTTCCTTGCCCCACAAACCTTTGGTGATGAGCTTGCGTCTCTTACTAGTGACGTAGGGTTGGGAAAGGATGGAAATGCCCTTACTCACCTATGCCTTGCCAACGGTGATAAACCCACGCTTCTTACTAGTAGCATGGGGCAAAGTGTAAGGGGTCCTCTTGACAAATAAATGCAAATAGTCATAAACAAACAATTCAAACTTTGAGTCAAAAACAAATGAATCAGATGTTCAAAATTCCAAGAGAGTTAAAATCCTAAAAACCCAGATTTTGTCTACTATGTGGCCATCTACGGATCTAAGTCTAGATAAACCACAAAGTAAGTTGCATTCTAAACTATGAAGTCACTCAGGTGGAGTAAGCTTGTAGTTTCCTATTTGGTTCCACCAAAGCTTTGTCTATCTTTCATCACTATCATTTCAACTACACCTCATAACTTGTGCCCTTTCTAGCTCTCAGTGATGAGCCCTCGCATCTTACTAGTTGCGTGGAGTTAGGAGTGGGGCAAGTTTATCTGTTCATCATACTGGTTATATTCATCACTTTGCAAAACAAACATGAGGTATCCAAAATTGCTTACGGAAGCTAAGATTCAAAATCACATTACATCTACATACATCAGCATCATGAAATACATAAAAGGAAACAAACATTTACATCATCTATTCTCCATTGCATACATTCTAAAAAGCATACAAACATACATCGTAGTATACATAGAAAAGCTAGAAATAGAAAGGAAACCATGAGTGCCAAGATTTTGATCCAAAATGAATGCATATATATAAATGATCTACGTTTATATACAATGCCATCATGCACTAAGCATGGTCAAAATGCTCAAAGAGCCCATGATATACAAAGAAATATATAATACAAAATACATGAGAGCCAAGTGGCCTCTCAATCCCTAGGTGACCCCTCCGAAGGTGCACGCCCATGCCTAGGACTCCGGCTACGCCGGCACTCTGAATGTACGGAGGGCTCAGGGTCTCAAGGAGTAGCTGCAATATCACCATGAGAATGGCTCCTCATAAGGCGCTTAGCCGTCCTATAGCCCACTAGCTCGGTGCGAAGGGTCGACACCATCCTAGCCACGTGCCAGATAGGAGAAAAAACATCGGTATGCCTACCGGCTGCTGAAGGCTCCCCAGCGTCCACAGACAGCTCCGCGCGGGTCCTATCCATGGGGATCATCAGGGAATCAGTACATACCCTACGGATCAAATCCCACCACTCATCAACAGTCTCTACAAAAAAAGGAGAAAATGAATTAGAAACTAAGCAAGAAACTAAAAGATACAAAATAACAACTAAGGAGAGCCTATAAATAAAGAAAGGGTAACTTACTCGGATCCCCAGGCATCCAAGATGGGTCGCTGGGGCCGGAACCTGCCACGGATGCCACTGCCGACTGAGGGGCTGCTCCTATGACAGGGGCAACATGTCACCCTGCAACTGACTAATCCTCTCCACCATGGCCCTAAGAGAGTGGCTCCTCTGAAACTAGAGTGTCCTTCTCTGCGCTCTGCTCAGCCCTCTCTGCCCGCATAATATCCGGAGTGTCATGCCACTCAGGATCACTGTCCTCGGTCTCCTCCTCTATCCCTCCCTCTGAAAACTCCTCAGACTCGGAGTCAATATCAATAGGGTCATCACTGCTATGAGCAGGACCCATGGCTATCTGAAGCAAAGGTGCCCGAGGTGCACCGGCTCTCCATCTAGCACGAACTATCCTCCTGGCTACAATAGGAATGCTCGGAGTAATCACTGTCCAACCTCGGCCTCTAGGCCCCCCTCTGGCCTCGCGAACTAATCTATAAACTGGTGCCACTGGGGGAAGCATACCTGCGTATGGAAGACCAAACTGCTGAGGAACTCGGCCAAAGGGGTGCACCTCCACTTGTCCCACTCGATCGATAAGCTGCCCTGTGGTGGAGCAGGAAATCAAGGTAAGGGCCTCCTCGCCCCATATACCAACCATGGTCTGGTATGGTGTCACCTCCATATCAGCGGTAGTCAAAGAGGCAACTAGCTGATGAGGTGCTCTAAGCACCGACATGTCTATCCATCTGGCTACCCTAACAACTCTAGGATCTTCTACCTCCACACCCCTGCCATAAGGGATGAAGTGCTCATAAAACTAACTCATTACTAGAGTCGGGTGGCTCAACGACTGCCCCTGTAAACGGACCACCCTGTATAGATCATGGTAGGTGGTCCCAAGAATATCTGCTCCCCAAGCGTATATCTGGCCGTGGCCCTCTATCTGTGCAATAATGGGCCCCAGCAGTATAATAACGTGTCACCTCCCTTGTCCCCGATCAATCTCGAGGCAAGGATCCCCATGATGGCCTGGCAAAGTAAGGGGATAGGCAAAGAAGGAATGGATCGAACTCTCACCCCCTTCTTCGACCCCATGGAGATGACTGCATCTCCCATATATGCTGCTCATTGTGCAATCTGTGCCCGTGAGCCTGCTGTCTCTAATATAAGTCGCCTCCCGATGATCGGGACCCCCCAAAAATACAGTAGACGTCCTCTAATGTAATGGTCCACTCACCACGGGACCCCTGGCAATCGGAAGGTGTTCCGATCTACATCCCAGTAAGAGAATAAGTCACAAAGGATGTGACTAGATGGTGCAACATGGGGCACGCATGATATGCACAATATGTTGGGTCTCTGTAGTGTGTCCTCCTCATCCTGTGAGAGGGCCTCTAGTACCCCTAAGAGCCAATCACACACTCTCTCTCTGCTCCATCTGATGTACTCCTCTCTCTCCTGCGTACACCCAAAAACACACAAAATAGAGCAATTTAGCATCCATGCAATGCTGAGAAAGTCATAAAAACATGTAGAAATACTAAAAATACAAGTGCAATCTCAAACATAAGTTCCTTTTGCATTCTGTGTAAAACCGCCACCCTGAGCAGGGAGGCGGTTTTGTAACTGCCTCCTTAAAGGCGGTCGTGTAACCACTGCCTTAAAGGTGGCAGTCGTGTAACCGCCACCCTGAACAAGGTGGTGGTCATGTAACCGCCACCCTGGCCAGGGCTGCGGTCGTGGTCCGAAAACCCACGCGGGTTTTTAATCTAAAAAAAAGGCCTAAAACATGCAAAAAATGACCATTTAACCTAAAAATGGAGCCTACCCAATAGGTGCCCCCCCCTATATGGAACTTTTAACACTGGCATTTTCAAAAATGACCCCCCCATTACAACAAATTTAGCATTTCAAATTTAAGGGGGGAAAAACACAAAATTGAAGAAAACCAACCTGTGATCTAGCGGGGCGGTGTTCTGCATGTGGAGGCATGATCACTATCTCGCTCTGGACATTTCGACTATACTCATGCAAGAAACCATCACCGTGGGTCCCAGAGCTCAAAATCAATCAAATCAACTCGCGCAAATGAATAGGAAAATGGGCCCACTTTCATATATATAGCGCCCTGATTCATTTTAAATGACTTTTTCACAGGTTTGGAGCCCTGATTCTTTTCTTGGCATTTTGCCCTTCAGTTATGAAACTGCCGCCCTGCCTGGGCAGCGGTCTCGTGACTGCCGCCCTGATCAGGGCAGCGGTCCTGTAACTGCCACCCTGCTCAGAGCGGTGGTCCTGCAACACATTTTCCAGAAAGCACTTTGACGTGACTCACGTAAAATTATCAACGTTTCACTAGCTTTTCTTTTCCGACTTGGGCTTAGCATTTATGTTTTTGGTCCCCTGGAATAGTGTTTGGCCATTGTTTATGGTTTTTAGAGTTCATTTTGGTTTTGATCTTTGGGTGAATGAAAGCTATAAATAAATGGTTTGTGTAAAAGCAAATGGTCGGCCCCTCATTCACTTTCAGGCTCTGATTTTCATAGTTCAGTATTTTATTCTGTTTAGAAGCCATAGTTTTAATTCCTTGCATGCTTAGTTAGCATTTTTCAACTGTTGGTAAGCCACATATCCATCTTGTGCAAACGGTGTTGTTGTTTTATCCAATCCATTGGAGTAGAATAGCTTAGGAAGCCATTAAAGTTACAGGTTTTGCTCTTCAAACAGGGTAGTTTTAGGTTCTGGTCACTTTATGTTGCATGACTCGCAGTAAAATCCCGCTAGGAATTGCATAAGCCAAGCTCTGTACTCTTGCGCTATCCCTCTCCTACTCACATTTTCAGTCTGCATTCTGAGCTGTCCTTGTCCCAATATCTATTTCTGTCGATGCTAGCATTACACGCTTTTCTAGATCCACGTGAACATGAAAGAACGAGGAGATCACACTGAGGGGACAAGATCACATACACCATCAGATTCACCACTGTTTTGCAGAATCCAGGTTCTAGCTTTCAAAGTTTTAGTTAGAATCATATCAAATAAAGTAGTTAAAATTGCTTCATTTCAATAGATTCTATTCTCGATATTGCCAGGGGAAGCTGTGGGGATTGATAGTTTCTGAGAAACTATGATTCACTCTTCACTTCTGAGGTAGGATCGAGAATCTCGCAAATAGATCAAGCAAGTTATTTCACTATTTAGAATAATTCTACAAATAGCATAGGCAAATAACTACACTCGGTCATCTTGGTTTGGTTTTATATTGTTATTTAGTTGTTATTCCTAGATACGTTTAAATAGCTGCTTTCCTTAAATTCTTAAAAAGTTTCTCAGAAAAATAGAAGTTATATATGTTTTAGATTTATTCCACGTAGTTAGAATTTGCTTTGTTACAGTTAGATTTACATTTTATTTTGTATGACAATCACGGGACCCCGGGAGCCCAGGGAATACATATTTGAGCCAATCGTGCCTCAACCAAAACCTCGTCACAGCAATAGTTGACATAGACCAGAATCTCAAAATACAAGTCTTCCAAACAACAACAGATTTACAGCTGATCAGTTCTCAGTTGAGAGTGTTAAATATAGAAGACGACCAAGCATACACATTTTGGTCAAATCAACCAAACTACAGATTACCCTAGACAAAAATTCACATGATTGTAGAAGGGTTTGAAAGAGAACAAACCTTTGGTTGTGATCCTTTGGTCCCACAGCCAGGTGCAGGAGACACTCTCACAAACATAGACACTAGTCTAAGGATCTAGGTTGCACGAACGCCTGTGAGATATTCTGAGAAAATCACGCAGTTGTTGGTCCTAAACATAGAAGCTGAGAAAGCATATAATTACTAGATACTAGGAATTAGGATTTGATTTCGTATATGACCATAACAGGACCGCAACAACCAAGAGTCTACGGTTGTGACCCACAAGTCCCACATCCTAACAAATCCATAAGTCAATCAGACATAAACACTGGCCTACGCACACTAGTATTCCAATCCACTCCACTTCCACCCATCATCATCGAACAATGGTCCTTACTAGATATAGCGGCTAACGAAGCTAGAGAATTCTGGACTAGGCCAGAGAATCGTCCATAGAGTCAATTGTATTCAACATCCACCATATGACCTTATCTAGAGACATACACGAAACTATCCCAGGTCATTTCCCACGTATTCCACAACCCATAGATCGAATCACACTAGAGCTCGATATTGATTGGAGCCTTCGAGCAGTCATCCTTGCCGATCGATCTATCACACCAGTCCAAGTTAGAAGGGCCTTCTTTGCCTTAGATTCACAAATTCCATTAGTACGTATCGAAGACATTAGATTTCCTAACTAGTTTGTCTGCATCCCACGCATATTCCATCCCACCGGCTGTCTCAGCACAACCTCGGGAGGTCGGGTACACAGAAGAGTTGCCTGTAGATTCCCACGCTCTCTTGTTTCTTTTCCGGCGTACAGAAACCTCTTGACATGCCATATAGAAATCTTTGACATGATTCCATGGATCTCCTTTCCCTTTATATTTGTCAAATTTTGGCATGTCAAATTTCTTAGGAAAGGGTTGAAGGGTCATCATCTTGTCAAAAGGATAGGGACATAATTCTTCAGATTGATACTTTCTAACACTCCCTATATTTCTCTCTTGAAGGCTTGCAAATGTTGCTTTCATATAATGTGCCTCTTGTGTGATAAATTTTTCTCTAGTGGGAAAAGTGGGGATATATACTCGATGATACCATGTATCATCTTCTCCTTGGTTTTCTCTATGGAGTTCATTGATCTTAACCTTAGGCTTCGACTTTTGAACATTCTTGCTTTCTTCCTTCTATACATGGGAGGTTAGCAAAGCTAATTGTCAGCTTAGGTTACTAATTTTTGTTGAATTGTGGTTTCTTCTTCTAAAGGTTCTTCCTCCTCATATTATGGAGGTTCTTCACCCATCTCATGTTCTGTCTTATTTCTACGTGGCACTTTGATAAAGGGTATTCTATGCCCCACCACTTTATCATTCCCTGCATTAGAGGTAGAAGCATGTCCATGCATCAAAATATCCTCCATGTCGATAAGGGGTCGTTCTTCCTTAGTAGTGTTATTCACAGGTGGGATTGTTTCATTTTTAGTGGGTAATCTGGCCCCTAATTCTATGACCTGTGCTAGCACTCTATCTTTATTTCTGAAAAGAAACTTGTCTAATAAAGTAGGGTCAAAATCAAATTTTGCATGTGGGGATTCTAATTCATTTCCACTATGATCGACCATATCTTCTATCTCTTTTTCCGTAGAAGATAGAGGTCCTAGATCATGTCTAATGAAGGAGTTCGACCCTTGTCTATTAGAGGCTTCCCAAGCTTGTGCTTGTTGTTCCTCATATGTCTGTTTCTTGAGTCCTAATCATGTTTTAGGAGCCATTTTTGTGATAGTTTCACTAGGGTAAGTTGTAAATGTGTTCAAAACTTTGTGACCACACCTAAGTGAAATGTAAGATGTATTGTCAAGAATATGAATGAATTAACGATGTGAGAATACCAATGTGATAGAGTGATAAATCACTAATGACACAAATGTTTGGTATCTAAACCTATTAAATGAAGTACCTCCTAGACTATGTTTCAAAAAGTAGTTTCGTGTCACAAGATAATTAACAAGATGTTCTTACTTATGCTAAGTTCACGAAAAATGAACAAAACGTAAGTAAATACAAAAATTCAATGTGACCCCCTAACAAGATATACTAGGAGCAAGCTCAACTTTGATTAAGACCTATATCGCAAAAAGTGCCAATTATAATTCGTGAATGACACAACAATACCACCAAGATATGTTAACCAACTTTGAGCGAAAGTAAGGTATTGATATCAAGGTGCTATTGATATAACACACACAAATGGTAACACCCTAAACTCTTCAAAATCGAGGTAATAATAGAATCGAACTAAAGAACTCAAATTATAGCTAGGAATAGTTTAAAATGTGTGCAACATAACCTCACAATATAGATATTTATGTCAAGTTTACAAGAAACAAGACGTAAATAGCAAAATTGTCGTGATACGATACAAACAAGCTAACCCTTCTAAAGAAGTTCAAGATGATGAACCATGCCTAAATAAAATGATGATCTTGACATGGGTATTAAGATCACAATGGCCACCAATGATACGAATGTGTCTTTACACACTTTAGACATTTAAATTACCCAGCCACCAACTTGGATGGGCATAAATGGACAAAAAAATGGTAGAAACAACCGATTGGTAACAAAACGGTAGTCACTCTCCTTCTGATCAATAAAGTGTCAAAATAATTTGAAGGAATTAAATCAAAAAAATGGGACAAAAAATGTTGGCTTCACTTCAGCAGAGTTTTGCCTCACCCTAAGGTAAGTAAAAACTAAGTGAAAGTAATGCGTCACATGTTTCGCAAT
Source organism: Taxus chinensis (assembly GCA_019776745.2). Taxonomy (NCBI): domain Eukaryota; kingdom Viridiplantae; phylum Streptophyta; class Pinopsida; order Cupressales; family Taxaceae; genus Taxus; species Taxus chinensis. The sequence goes on from CM034154.1 coordinate 509,058,849, forward strand.
AACAAGATGGTTCAAAACTCAACAATATTTTAGAATGGTCAAAATGGGATCCTGGCCAAAGTATATTTTCCTAGGTGGTTCTCTCATCCTAGGTGTTACAAATATTATCCATGAGTGGGACGATTTACCCAAATAGTCTTGACTATCTTGGGAGTATCTCGACTTTGCCCCCTTCAAGTGTGGTGGGAATTAAATGCATCCATCGTGTACTTAAAAGGGTCACATAGGGATAACTTGTAACTCTATCTCACAAAGGAATCACTAGTCAGATAGGCAGTGCGGAGCACTTCCCATTTCATCCACAAGGTTCCCTCTTGTGTGGACTACTTTGGGGTTCCTAAAACTGCCCCCATTGTTATAGCTTAAGGCATTATGCCAAAGGGGTTATGTTCCAGCTGAGCGGAGAGGGACGTACCCTTTTTCAAAACCTGCAATATAGTGTTTTGAATATGTTGTTCATTTTATCTTTTTTAATTAGGTGTGGTTTTCTCGAACACCATTTGGCAACCTATATAATAATTGTATTAGCAGTTTTTTATTTTTGTTTTAATTCCTCTGTTCTTTGACAAGCATGGCATTTTGGTCCTGTATGACAATTTTTAGTATTATTCCATCAAAATAGAAGGCACCATTTCTGATTCTCCAGATCTTCCAAGGGCACAAGAGAAGAGCATATGTGATGTCCTCAAATATCCAAAAAGATATCAAATGGGAAAACACTTTAATTCAACTATGCCAAGTTAACCAATTCCAACTCAAATATTCCTAACAACCTCAAAGCATAGAAAGGACTTAAGAATCATTTCTGATTCCCAAGATCACCCCAAGGGACACAAGGGAAGAGCATATGTGATCTTATTCCTATAAGTAAACAATGCAAAAATTTATCTAATCAAGTACAAACATGTAAAAATAGCCTATAAAGACAAGTATATGATTAGATAAAACCTGCAAGAATGTTAGAACCTCAACACATTAATTTCAAAAATACGAAAGGACACCTGCGCCCATTTTTTAGTGTCTGCGCATGGTTTAGGGAATATGCACCACTCTGTGATTTTTCTAAATTACAGTGTACCTACGCCACCTGAGAGGTGTGTGTGCCAGAAAAATAATGTATGTGCTACTCTACGTGTTTTTGGCTTATCATGCACCTGCACCACCAAAGAGGTGTGTGCGCCATAAAAACAATGTATGTGCCACAGTCGAGAAAAATAGATGGGAAATCAGATAGAACGCCTACGCTACTAGGAAAATGTGTGTGCCACCGGAGAAGCGTGTGCGCTACCAGGAAAACATGTGCGCCACCTCTTTATAAAATAGTCCTAGATTCCGACAGAATGTCCGCGTCACCAAAAATTTGTCTGCGCCACTAAAATAGCATGTGCACTCTGGTTAGGGTGCACGCACCGATCTGACATGTTTCAAAAGGTAGTGAAGGTACAGTACAAAATGAATCATGTGCCTAGGTTAGTGCATCTGCGCGCTGGTTAGGGTGTGTGCACCAGGGTTAGCATGCATGCACCAGGTTCAATAAATAGAGAACCAGGTTTTGACAGTGCGCCTATGCCACTAGAGAGGCATGTGCACCACAAAAACCATGCCTACATTCCTAAAAATGTGCGTACACCACACCTGCAACCAAAATATGGAAAAAAACACAAGAAAACTCACAATATCTCAAATTTTGACAAGTTAATTTAAGAATGGCAATAACCCGTTAAAATGATGGCTATGAACAAGAGGTTACACATATTAAAAACCTAGGAATGAGGTCTTATCAAAGTTAGGCTACAAGACCCTTTTGAAACCTTCCATATGACCTAAGCACTTAGGAAAGAGGCTTAACTCTTCAAGATGATGAACTCTCATGAGAACAAAATGCAAGCTCTTAGTCTATTTCGCTATATGCTTTGCATTTGTTATCCTTTCTCAAGGAGTTTAGGTGTAGGTATAAAGGTAGAAGGAGCGATTCTTATATATCCCAATGGATAAAGGAAACACTTCATCCCTTGGCATGTGGGATAAAGGTAAAACATGATTAGGAATGGATAAGGCTACTTTATAAAAGGTAACCTTACTTTAGAAGGGTTTAATTTATAATTAGCATGTCATGGGAGTTGGGGGGTGTTTTAATTAATCAAAGGTGATTAACTAATAGGTAGATGTAAGCTTATAGAAGCTAATTAGACGAATATTAGAATGATTTAGGCTATTAGAAGGGGATTAAATCACTTAAATATTGATTTACTAGTTAAATGAAGGAGAAGACTAATTAATTAATAATAATTAATTAATCTAGATAGAAGAGGTGAATAATTAATGGAAGGTCATTAATCAGGTTGTTATTTGGATAGATGACTTAATCAATTAGCGTATTGTAATTAATTAACAAAAATAAGAGGGAATATGAGCACTTTTGATGATATGTTGTCGATTTTTGAGAAAGGAGATAATTAGTGCAATTTAAGTATTTAAATTGCTCAAGCGTAATAATGGGTGTCTACAGTAACACCTGTGGTAAATTGTTAACTTTTCCTCTTTTGCATTGCAAACGTTGACATATGATTTGTCCTAAGAAGGTGTATTCTTTTGACTATTAGAAATCATGCTTTCCATGGATAATTTATTTTTGTTCTTGGATTCATTTTGCTGAAATGTTGTTTCTTGCAAGGAATCCATTCTGTTTGAGATAAGAAAGGTTGTAAATTGGTAATGTTGTTTACAAAATTATCTCTTTATAATAACCAAACCTTGATCAATTTCATTAATCTAAGGTATGTTTTAATTCTTCTTACCTGATCTGTGTTGTAAACTGACATTCAGAGGTGCAAGGAAATAAAGGACTGAACTCTTGTATTTATACAATTTCATTGATCTTATCGGAAGTTCTTGCTTTGCATTCTACTGTAAGTAGTGTGCTTGGATCTTCGTGTTAATTTCTCTAGGATGTTGAATGGCGTAAAGAGGATGGAGGTCTACTTAAGGACTAATGAGGGTAATAACCTAAGTCCTAGATCTTTAAGATCTATCCTAACAGGATTCTAACCTAAGGTAAACTAGACCCACCTTATGTCTATGTTTACACTAATCTTTTTGCATCCTAACCTAAGTTGTATGTTTACAAAGTGGGGATTTGGAAATAATCTAAGGTAACTATAAATTTATTTCTAACCTATTACCTAATGCTAAATTGGTATGGGGTATGGTCTATCCTAAGATGGAAAATTTACCTAAGGTAATGTTTATAAACCTAAGGTAAATACTTTCTAAACTAACCTAAGGTCGGATCCTAAGCTAATGATATCTATCCTAAACTAATGCAAGGATGGAAAGGGACCTAAGGGGAGTCACATGGAAAGTACGAGATGTGGTGATGGTTTCTAATTCATTTATTTGATTTGATCTTGAATTTAAAAAAATTTGGTAATGTCAGTTGGATAGAGGCATGGAAACTAGAAGGAATCCTAGTTGGCACCATCACTAAAGTTAAGAAATGCATGTTATTTTTGAATTTGGACTCACTAACTTTAGATAGCAGTGGCATGGAGATACAAGTGGGAGATTGGAAATTAATGACATTTATGGTCATCATTTTTGGCGAGCAAACCACCTTGGAAACCATGTGAGAGGATTTGTTGGTAGTTGTTTGGTCTTCTATGCATTCTAATTTTTTCTCTGCATAGAGCTATCTAGTTCTTCGAACCAGCGGTTCTATTTTTAGTTTGTTACTATTTTTAACTCCCTTGGACTATTTTTGAACCAATGGAAGTATATGAGGCATTTGAGAAGGAAGTTTTTGGTTGTTGATTTTTTTTGGAGAAGGAGTTATGAAGGCTTGGTTGGAAACCTTATTCGAATCGACAGAAGCACTATCAGGAATGATAGGCTCTATCCATTAAGCTGCTCTGCTTTTCTCTAAATGTCTTCATTAAAACAACTTTTCTCTCATGAGATAAATGGGTTTTTATTTCTGTGATGGTTATTTGGTTTCCTTGCTTGAATATTTTCTGTATTCTCTGATTGAGGAATCTCTGCTTGGAAAGGTAGTCATTGAGTTGTTTTATTGTTTGGTTTATGTTGAATCATGCCATGAAACTACATATGATTTGAGTAATGTTGAAATTGTGTGGATTCTACTTGTCTGCCCACGATCGGTTTATGGAATTATGTTGTAACTATATATATCAAAATGGGTTGTCATTTTGGTTGGTAGAAGACATGAATATTATTTATATCTATTACTTCTCTAATTTATCGAAGTAATGTAGCTTCTGTATAACTACCAGTAAATGGATGCTTTGCTTCGTGTTGGGTAAGTCGAGTTCGTATGGAAAATAGTAAATAAGTGTTTTCTTCTTGAACTTACTGTATAATCTAACAGTTCTTCAAATTTGGTATTCGATGGGAGCTGAGCAGTTATTGGGTGTTTGGAATATCTATTTCTATGGATTCACCTTGTATGGAAACAAGAGTGAATGTTTTATTATTCCTCTTACCTTTTCAATTAAAAAATGAGTTGCTCTAATTAAGTTCTTTTAAGGAAAATATGTGTTAATTGTATCTTGGACACTTTGATTTTGAGGTTATCTTGCTGGGAACACTTGAGTAGGAAGTCGTTTCCTTCTGATCTTATTTATATTGTGTCTTTCTTTAAGTTCCAAAGAACTAAACTATAGGATAAATGATGAGGTCCTGTTGGTTGGGGACATTGTGATAGTTGGATCATCTGAGTCAATACAGGGGTCATTCTTGTAGTCTTGTTTGATCTTTCATTAAGTTGATTTTGTTGTCTACTTCCCAATTGAGTTTGAAGTTGTTGATTTTGAATACTTGTTCCTGATCTTGGTTTACCACTGGGTAACTTGTTTGTGTAAACTTGTTAAAAATCTATCTGTTGTAATTTCATGGAAATTTTTTGAATGGGTATTCAACTTTTGGAGTTGACGGTTACTTAATCTAGAACTAACCAAATCAGCTTAGTTTGATTGGTTTTCTGGATCTCTGTGTGAGTTGTAATAAATAGAATGTCTTGTCGATTTCTTAGATGTGTTCAGTAAAGCTTTTCCATGGAATTGAAACAAAAGGAATTTAATCATTTCTTTCGCTGACTTGAGCACCTATTGCTAAGTTCTGTTGACCTTTTGTTTTGCATCTTCTTGAAATCGAATCTTGATGGATTCTTCTCTGTACATTCTATTGATGTTTTCTTCCATCTCTGAATGGTTACGATTATGAGTCAATCATTATACCATTTTATCTTCACCTGGAAGAAAATAATAAGCTTAGTTTGCATGACTGTAACTTTGTTGATTTTGAATGACTGTTGAAGATTGTAGTTACCTTGTATGGAAAATAGAAAATTTTTGTTAATGCATCTCCCTTTTGATATGGGTATAATATTACTGTCAATGGTTGTCCATGATGGGGAACCTTGCTTGAAATCTGTTTCAAATGCAACAATCACACATTCTATTTAATTTCTTATTATATGTGTTTTCTTTTATAAAAGAGTTGAGGATGTTGGGATTGGGTCTGCATCTTTTCTTTTGTGACCTTCTTCACATTTGATACAGGGTAAGAATTCCCTTTGATCATATCATTTGACTCCTCTTTCATTCTCTAAGGCAAAGTATAATCATTGCCCCTTTCAAAGTTATAAGAGGTTTTGTGTAGTGTTCTCTTTTCTAAGTTGCAAATGGGGATTCGGGTTAACTGAATTGTAAAGGAAGTTCTAATATATTTTATCACAATCGTTCTTCTTCTTTTGGGTAATTATCATCTTAGATTTAAATGGATTCATTTACATTATTTTATTTAATGCTCTTGGGTAGTTTTCATTACTACTTGCTTATCCTCTTGACTTGTATTAAAGGTTCTTAATAATTGTGATAGTAGATTAATATGGGATGCTGTGCATTGAGTAAATACTATCCTAACTTGAGAACTTAGGCTATGTCTTGGATTTGGAATTCGGATGTCACATCTGATATGTGAAACTCTTATTTTCTTATATTGTTAGATGATTCATCCTAAATTTTGTATGAAGCTTGGAATGAGCTTGGTTGTAGTGTCTTTTTATGAAATTATATAAACTGAGTTAGAAGGTTCCTACTTCTGAAGGTAACTCTGTTTTGGATAAATAGTGAAGTTAATTTTTGTATTTCAAATAAAAATGAATTGTGAAGGAAATAATTAGAAGGTACTTTTATTTGATATGGATAAGTGTATTGGATGGAACATTATTTACTTGATATCATGTTGAAGATTGCTAATTAAATCATGATATTTCCTTGAATATTATTCAAATTGATTAATTGTTCTTCTTTTATGGTTGTTATTACTTATGATTTATTTGTCTGCTTGACCTCACTGTTTCATAAAAGTAGAGTTGGTTTAATGAAACAGTTAGTTGAAAGCATTTCGTTTTAATTATTAGTGTTTATCATGCTTAGTTCCATGAACTGGCCCATGCTAGAAATTTTTGTTGATGGAATTCGTAAGCGATAAAGGAAGGCAATAAATTTTATGATGTATTCGTTTCTTGAAAGTCTGGACCATTTATAGAGAATTCAAATTTATTATTGAGATGTATTGAAGGAAGGAAAGTTGTATTCTTAAATGATTTTGATGTTGTTGACATGACATATGACATCAATGCATAGTCTTGTAAAATGTGTATTTATCATGATGAAATGAAAATACTGAAGTTACTTAAGTTGATTATGTCAATTCTCTTTTTCATAATATGAAGGAAATTTATAATCATATCTTTGATGTTGTCATTCATATCTGATTGGATCCTTATTTCTATAGTCATTAAATAGGCTAGATAAATGGGAATTAGTACAATTTCCCTTACTTGAATGCAACTTACTAAGTTGCATGCATTGTTGTTCTTTACCTAATCTTGTATGGTTTAATATGATGTTATGAACATATAGTTAAAATATCAGGATCTGTGAATTAGATAAGGGTATAATAAACCCTAATACTTAACCATGATGAGGAAGGTTCTCCTCCTCTCAAAAGGATACAAAATAAACAAATGGTATATGAGTTTAATAACCATTTATAATTCATATCTATGAAGTATTTCTTATTAGAACTTGTTTTGGTTCTTATACATTCCTTAAATGGTTGAGACACATTAATTAAATCTTATGATAGATTTTGTTTCTATTTTCGATTAATTACACGTTAAGCAAAAAGTTTAATGAACATAAAAGAAATCATAGGTTTTGAGGTTTCATATTATTTAATCAACTCAAATAAGGATGGAAAACTTGAGGATTGGTGGGATTAGGTTTATGCAAGGTTGTTGTGATTTGAATCTTAATCCAATGGTAATTAAGTGGATGTGACCTCTTGAGGTGTGTAAATCGTGATGAAGTAGTTCTGTTGGATGTTGGCACATGCCAACTGTAGAACTGTACCTTCGTGAAGACTTGGGTATTCATGAGGATACAGTGTTGCAGTTGACATGTTGCAACGCCCTTCAACATTGGTTCATCTAGATCTACTCAAACCTAGACTTGAACTTAGTTTCTCTCTAGATCAGAATAAGGATATGATTTAGCATAGGAAGTGGCTCCAAATGACTTAGGGTAACTTTGCACATTCAATTGACTTAGGTCAAATGAGTATGCCCATATACCATAGGTCATCGTGAGTGGTTCCCTATACCAAATTATATCAATAACCTGGGTTAGGGTCAAACCTTGGACAAGTGGACTAACAGAAGTTAGTAAAGACCATTTTATATAATAGATGAGTGGGGTGAAGGACGTATTCTAATTAGATGAGTATGTCGTCTAGGAATAGTAGCATGAACAGTATGTTGGAAATATTTGGGCAAAGTATCGCAAGCTACTGGTTGCGTTGTCCTATGTCACCTAGTTTGAGAAATATGATTTCAGATGAATACAGTAACAAATGTTCAGATAGATTTCTTAAACAGAACACTCAATACCCAGAACAGGGTAAGAGAACCAAGTATACAATACTTAGGTTAACATGAGAGATTGGTTGGTAACCAAGTCATGAAATGAGAGATCAGTAGTTCACCGAGTCATTTATAGTTGCATATGGTTATCTGTTATGAGATTGATTGACATGGAATGTGTGTTCTAAATTATAATTATCTAGAACAGAGAAAATTATGTATAAAAAAATTCCCTTATTTCTAAAGTCTTAAAATGGGAATGTTACATCTCGGTATCAGAGATGAAGGTTGTAGCTCTTGGGCCTGTTGTGTCCATAATCTGATAAAACTCAAATTTTCTTATTGAAAGAAAATGGTTAGAACAAGAGGAAATGTTGCAAACAACCCACCACCTAGTAGAGAAGCAGCAACTGCCAAAAAACTTGATGAGATCATTGCTGCCCTGTTAGACAAAAGAGATTGTTTCACTGTACTTGAATAATAACTTATGGGAAATGAGGAGGAAGAAGATGCTATTAATAACAATCAACCACCTCCTACGTACAACTCCAATTTGGGAAATTTGGGTGTTGATAATAACAATGTAAACATGTCGGATCAGCTAGAAAATAAAAAGGCAAGGTTGGAAGTTGAACTCACTAATGATATCGAAAGGATAAGTCCATCTAAGTTTGATGGCACCACATTAGGAGATGGAGCCGAGAATTGGATAAATAAAATAGAGAAGTACTTTACAATAAGGAATTTCTTAGAGGAAACAAAGGTAATATGGGGAGCATATCAGCTTTCCCATGAAGCATCTTCATGGTCGGACAACCATAAGGCTGAGTTGAATATTGATGAAACTAATATTACTTGGGATCAATTTAAAAGTTATTTTAGGAAACAATGGCTGCCACAACTTTACTATGATAAGAAAATGACTGAATTTTAGAACTTAACCCAAGGAAAATTAACTGTAACAGAGTACTGGGAGTGGTTTACTAAACTCCTTAAGTATGTACCTCAATATCAAACTGACAAGAAGTTCAGGATACAAAAATTTATCATGGGATTGAATCCCATTATAGGGGGAGAGGTGGATGTTCATAGCCCAACCACTATGGAAGGGGTTGTTGAAAAATCCATAAGACAGGAACAGAAATTGAAGGTGATTTCTTCTTATAAGGAGGAAGTAAGAAAGAAATTTCCAAACTCCTCTTCATCATCTCTGGTGCCTAATAAAGGACCATAGAAGAAGTTCAGTATGAAAAGTAAGTTCTCTACTGATAATAATAAGAAAACAACAACAAATAATCATGCTGCTAATGTACACAATAAAATTTTCAAGAACAATAATAATAAACATAAGTCCTATGGAGGTCAAAATGGTAACTTTAAGGCTTGCAATAAATTTAAGCCTAAAAAGGGACTTGTAGGAGGTTGTTACAATTATGGAAAGAATCAGTATGAAAATCAATGTCTTTTGAAAAAGGATGACCATAATCAGTAGCACAAGATACACGCTGCAGTAGCTGACAAACAAGCTAAAAATCAATTCACACCCATAGAAGTTCCGGGTAAGTTATTTGGCATACTTATAACTATTATTTTTTATACAGGAGCTACTGAATATTTTATTTCTAGTAAATTAGCATCAAAATTAAAAATAAAAGAAGGAAAAATGGATAAATCATGGGATGTACATTATGGGAATAATGTTGTTCATATAGTTAGTATGTGTCTTTTTATAGCAGTCCTTGATCTACCTAGTTTTTCCACGGAAGTTGATCTTTATGTTGCTTCTTTGGGGTCTTATGATGTAATCATAGGTGTTAATTAGTTAGTTGATCATAAAGCAAAAGTGGACTATTTTGAAAAACATATTAGTTGTTTAGATGAGCTACGTAAAACAATAGAGATTCAGGGTGTAAAATGTGAAATTTCAGTTAGGAAATTATCTACTATGCAACTTAAGAAGGCAAAAAATAAGGTTTGTACCTTGTGTGTAGTAAAAATTTCTGAATCTACTGAAGAAAATAGTGATTTCTTATAACGTTACCCACTGTTAAGAAACTACAGTGATGTATTTCTAGAAGATTTACTAGGTCTTCCACCCAAAAGGGAATTTGACTTCACAATTGAAATCAAACCTAGAACCGAGCCTATTTCTAAGGCACCTTATCAGATGACTACTATTGAATTGTTATATCTTAAGGCACAGTTATAAGAACTTCTATCTAAAGGTTTCTGTAGACACCAAATTTGGGTCTTACAATGCCCTGTACCCCGCATCCCATCTCGCAACCTAACCCTACCTCACCACCTAAACCTTACACACTTTATTATTTATTAATTACCTTATAATTAATAAATCCACATCTCAAACCCCTACCACCTCACCTCGCCACCTCACCATGACCTAGCCCTACACCCTAAACTACACCTAATTAAGACCTATAACTTGGTCTAGACCCACACCCATGACTCATCACCCCTCACCTGCACCAAAACAAACCTAATAATGACTTTACCAAGCCCACAACTGACCCCTCAGGAGAAAAGGAGGGAAAGTTGGCTATTTTACTAAAAATAGCCAACTTTGACCTAACCGACATCGGTCCCTACGCGACCAGCATCGGTTACGTAACTATCATCGGTTCCCTGTACATGACCTCCCCTAACCAAAACAAAGGGATCCAAATTCATTTTTCAAGAGAGGGACAAGTGAGAGAGAGAGAAGAGGTTGTAGAGAGGAGTACTGAGCCTAATACTGTAACTGAGCAACTAGATCACGGTCACACTCATCCAAACATTGGGAGAGTTGGAGGATAGTTTCATTAGCTCACTTCTGATTTTTGGATCATCCCAACTGAGCCTTGCCTTTGCCACTGCATTCCTTGGACCTGCATCCGCATCAGAAACTAGTAAGTAGTCTCTTTTATTACCTTGTATGCTTCTAAACACTACTTTATGAACTTTTGATTCATAGTGATTATAAGCTCACTCCTAGATCTACCACCCTAGCAGCACCCTGCACCTAACCTTCATTCATCCATATCTATATTTCCCCAAAGACAAATTTCTCACTCTCTGAGTCTTCTCTATCACCCTACTACTACCCTCAACCATCTACCAACCTTATAAACCCCGTAACCACCTTATAACCAACCTCCATTTAAAAGCCCCTAAATCACTGCCCCTATCGATATCATTTATCCCCTACCGATACCGGTTTTATAACCACGGTCGGTTATCCAGTGACCGACATTGGTCACTGTGACTTATACCAAAAACCAACCTTTCACCTATTTACCTCCAAACAATCTCATATCCAGCCTTGTCTATCATTGTAACTTGATCTGAATGTATCAATAACCAGTGGCCAAACAAACAGTATGACATTTTATTATTGGTATTTTAGTCTCTATTTCTTTTAGTAATGAGGTACCTAAATCGTGATTTCGCAATAGCTTCTTTATTATCATTTGCATTAATTTGTATTAAAAGGGAACTGACCACCTTCGAAAGGAAGTCTAATATTTCCTAAGCCCAAGACAATTCCCTCACTTATTGTGTAACGAAAATCTAGTAGTCTTGCATTCTTATTTACAGGTAGTCCTTCCCAGACAAAAAGGAACTCTTCACAATCAGTCTGATCTCTCTACGGTACGTACACACCTTCCCAAAACTAAACAAGTATTCCTCCTAGCCCTAACCCTTATCTGTTTCTCAAGAGAATGAAAAGATAGAAATAACTCTATTCTGGAACAAAATTTTGTGTGAAACAATTTGGCACGCCTGGTGGGACCCTTCTCGGGTTTCTTTTCTTTCTTGCTTGTTTTCATATAGGGGAGCACACTTGCTGTTTCTTTCTTCTAAATATTCACAAAATATTTTGTCATCTTGGTAAAATAACTTTTCTTTCTTTCACATCTTTGCATTAGTGAAATTCATCTTCTTAACCTCTTCTCTTTCTTTTCTTCGTCGAATATCATTTTCGATTTGGGTTTAAAACACGTGCATCACATTCTTGCTTTTTGTTTTTAATTCTAGTGAACATAGATTAAGTAACAGGTTGTACACATGGGGGTGATATCCATGGTATTGATGAGAAATTAATCTTACTCTCACTGCACAAACACATACCAAATCACATCATAATCTACACAACATCTCAAACATCCCCCCCTCTCGCGGTATTCCTCCACCCGATTGAGGTAGCCTTACAAGCCAAAACAAACTTGAAATCTCCCTTAGGTCTTTTGTATAGGATTGACATCATCTTGCGTCTAAGGCATAAGCCTAAAGTGATTAAAAATAATCCTAGGGTTAGTCTCTTGATTTGCTTGTGTATCTTGTTTTTTGTTCTTTCAATTCTATTTCTCTGTTATACCATGTCTCAGTGATCACTTCAGACAGTTTGGTGGGTATACTAAGCCTTGTTATCCCCAAACTAGCAGCCTCTTACATTCTCTCTTTGCCTTCACAGTGACCGACACCGGTCCTCTTCTACTGACATCGGTTACATTGACCAACGCTGGCTACCGTCTGACCGACATTGGTTACTGTGTTTCACAGTTCCTGACAAACCAGCAACCTACCAATTCCACCATTTTGTTGTTGTTTCTGTTCCTGATTGACTAATTCTCTGTTGTATCCTCTTGTCCATGGTTGTTATCACCCGGCAAAAAGCTGCAGCCATGGTTTCACATGCTTGTTTTGTGTCTTTTCTTGAGTCACCCCCTTTGCATCCTATGGGGAATCCTACGGACACCAGTGCTTTTCCCAAGATCCCTGTAGGAGATCCGGACTTTGCCAAATTTTTGGATGCTAATCCTAGCGCTGTACAGTATTATTTGTCTCATACACCTGATGGTCAGCTCCTCTTTAGTATGCCTATTAGTATAGCCACTCACTTAGCCCCCTTCCCCACCTAATAACTCTGCCTCACCATCTTCATCCTTAGCCCCGTCTCCCACCTCATTGGCTTTGGTGGTTCATACTGCACCAATTGGCCTTCTTTTGGTTAATCTGGGGCCCCACATATCACTACCATCCACTTCCCCTACCTCATCTCTCCCACAGATTACCTCTTTCATAACTTGCTCTCTACCATCTATCCACACGAGCTTTCCCTCTCAGGCTCCGCCCACCTTTTCATTTTCGCAGACTCATCCGGTGGCCTCAAAATCTTATATAGGACACCCTTATTCAGCCGCCCCAACACATTCATGACTGTTACCTTATCAACATTCAACCCCACCATTTTCTAGTAGTGGCTCTTGGCCCAATCCTCCTCTATTTACGATGACAGCACCATCATCTGACCCAACCAATGATTTAATCAAACAGATGATGGACAAGATGCAAAATATTGAGGCTTCTATTTCAGGAAGTCGTAACACCCTGACATACGAGCAAGTTTTTCGGGAGCCTATTCAGCCTTCTGTCCCCCTTCATACATATCCTCCTCAATGGGAATTACCAAAATTTACTCACTTTAGTAGTAAGGAGGACCCTCAACAACACTTGCAATCGTTTAGACATGCCTGTTATATGATTACTCATGATGATGCCTTACTACTCCGTACCTTCCCCATGTCCTTATCAGGACCTGCCTTGGAGTGGTACAGTGCTTTAGCCCAGCACTCAATCTTATCCTTTAACCAGTTAGCACAATCTTTCTTGGATCACTTCTCCATCAATATTGCAAAAAATGTATCCATTACCGACCTCTATGCCATTCGACAATTTGAAGATGAGCCTATCGTAGATTTCATTGGACGATGGAGGGGCCTCATTAACCAACTTACTTATGCCTTACCTCAAGCTGAGCTCATCGAACTCTTTACGCGGGCCTACACTAAACAAATTTCTCCCACCCTTCAAATTCAAACTTTCCGCACCTTTAATGAGGCCTTTGCTATGGCTCAGAAACTAGAGATTCGAGCCTTAGAGGAGGAGAAATTGAAGTTGTGCAACAAAAACTCAAATTTTTGAACCCAAGAATCCACCAAAAAACCCAACACCACCAACTCTCACGCATCGGTTGCTTTAAAATCAAAAGGAGCCATACACGCAGTGATGGTCAAATATCAAGCACTGTCTAATACCCAACCGAAATCCACCTATAAGTATAAAGCCGAGCCCATCAAGTACAGTCCCTTGGGAGAAACTTATGATGTGATCTTGGACAAATTGCTTAAATCAGGAGCTCTCACCTTGCATCCTGTTAAACCTCACTATGGGCTTGATTTCACCTGCACTATACCTTCTTGGTATAAAGAAAATGACTTCTGTAACTTCCATCGCGTGAAGGGACACAACCACGAAAACTACAAGATGTTGAAAAACATAGTGCAGGAAATGGTTGATGCAGGGGATATAACCCTCGATAATCCTAATGCCCCTGCTAATTGAAATTTAAAAATCTTCAAGAAACCATTTCCAAACCATTCATCTAACAGTAACAAAAACCAAGAAACCTTAGCCAAGGAGAAAAGTGTGCATGAGATCCATGCGGTTTTCAACTCCCAACCAAGGGCTTCCATTGAGGAAATTCTAAATCGAGCCTCTTCACCAATGCAGGGGTCCTCGTCCCCTTGTCCTTCATCAGGACAAGAGGCCAGCCCCACTATTCCTTTACCCATAAAGGAATCAACTGCCTAGAGTTCTCTTCTCACAGAAGAGCCTTCTTACACCACATCCCTGCAAGATTGTGAGCGGATGTTATCCAGCCTATCTATTTCCCAAACATCTCCTTCCACCACTCTTGCTGCAAAAGAGGAAGGATCGCCACTTTTTATGTCATCCTTAGAGGAGAAACCCCTCGAGCCTACATCACCAAACTCCTTAACCATGACGGATCCTCTAGAACATGCCCTCCTCCCTATCAATTCTTCATTGCCTAAACCTTTCCAGCGACTAGTTGACCTCTTAACACCCATTGATACAGCGCCTCATTCACCCCCTGTATCACACCCACAATGGACTGGAATCACAACCCACTTCTATTCTATACCAAATTTCCCATCCACACATGAAGATTGTCATCCCCCAAAAGATAGATGAGTCTTATGGGAACGTTTGAGTACACCATGCTCTACTCAAATGCAGATGACTAATCCAGACACCTCTACCATATGCCCGAAGTTTTTACAAAAGCTCAAAATGCCTATGTCCTCACCTTCACCCCCCTCATCTCTACCGAATACCTCATCCACCTCTAACAACCTAACCAAAGCTTCCCCTACGCTTGGGACTTCACCAATACCCAGCCTGACTCACCCACCTAAACGGTTAGATTTATCCAAAAATAAAGCCGTCAATCCACCTAGGAGACAGACCCAATCTCCTTGAGTCCAATCTATGCCTCTACACAACTAAAACCCTTGCCCACGATCACACCGGTACAATAGGCACATTTTCAACCGTCTCTGTCACACCTACCTTCTATATTGGGGCCTCACCCCTCCACCTTGCCTCAATACACCATGCCTCCCACGTCTTCTTTAACATGACCTGTACCTTTTGCACCCATACAGAAATCCACGGGCATCTCAACACCGTCACCCCAAGTATCCTACCTACCTACCAACCCTAAGAAAACTCGATCATCGAAGGACTTGTTTGTTGTCGCTCCTCTTTCCCTGTGGTTGTTTCCTACCACCATGTCATCTGTGGCCTCATCATCTAACCAGCTAAACATGACTTCTACGCAGAAGAAGCCACGCCTAGTTAAACCCAATCATCAAAATCCCTTGCCTAAACCACCACCCGTATGAACCACTCATACCCAACCATTACCAAAACAATCAATAATCTCACCCACTCAATCAATAGCCTCATCTTCATCTGAATTTGACCCACTCAAAGGATCTTACGCCAAGATCCTTGCTATGTTGGTAGGGGATGCAACCATTTCCCTACCCCCACTCAGACCCTATGATCCATCTAAACCTCGACCTATAGGTTATGATGAATCTAAAATATATGCCTACCACCGCACACCAGGACACAATGTAGAAGGATGCAAAGCTTTGAAAGCCATCTTTCGCCAGTTGCCTATCTCGGATAGAAAATCTAAGAAAGACAACTTACAGAGGGAAAATCCCTTAGCTTCGATCCCTTCTCCTATACCACCTGTCCCTGCCTCACCAAAATCTATCATCATTGCAACCCCACCTCTCGAGAACAATGACTTATCCCTGCCATCTTCCTCATCTCGTATTCACGAGATCAACATGATTAGCATTGCTACTCGAGGTCAGAAAAACAATGGAAAAGCTAAAGAGAGCACACCTGCGGCCTCTCTTTCTCCTTCTGCCATCCCGATCACACCACCACCTAAAGTGGTTATTCGTGGACCTGCCTATCCAGTCTCTGATGGAGTTTCCCATCACACCATGATCAAACAACTTCACCAATCTCCTGTAAAAATGACACTCTAGGATCTCATTCAAACATCTGAATCTCATCGGCAAGCTCTAATTGAGATCCTCTAAGGGATGGAGGTCCCACCTAATGAAACCCTTCCCATCACCTCCATCTTAACACCCAACCACGTCACTTCTCTCACCAAACAACCTACCTCCATAACCACCTCTGTCCCTGTACAGCAAGCCGTTGCTGTCAGTTTTTCCGAAGAAGAAATTGTCATCTTTGGTGCAGAAGATCCTGACCCCACTCTTTTCATCTCGGCTTACGTCCAGGACATCTGGGTACGTCATGTTATGATTGATGGGGGCTCTAGCCTAAACATCGTCTCTTCCAAAGCCTTCCAACAGATGAATATCCCTCCTAGCTGCATGTGTGCCAACCCCACCATGTTGCGTTCATTCAACGATGCTATTAATTCTACCCTAGGCACTATGATCCTTAACATTTGTGTAGGGCCACGTACCTTTACTTGAACTCTTTTATGTCCTTGAGGGAGATTTCTAATACAACATGTTGTTAAGCCCGCCCTTAGATCCGGGCTATGGGATGCGTTCCCTCCACCTTACATAGATGCATAAAATTTGAGTATGAGGGGAAGTCATACACTATCACAGCGGATGCTTCCCCCTTCAAAAATTGCAATATGTTATACCACCCTAATGATGTGTTTGTACTAGTCAAGGCACCCATTGATCTGACCTAACCATCTACTTCAACCATGCCTCAACCATCCACCTTATCCACACCCACACCTTCAACCAATGAAACCGCCGATGCGAATACCTCTTCCTTCCCCGTGGACAACATCCCAACCTTTGATCCCTTGGTAGGTGTTTTTTAACGCCTTACGCTGGGGGATTACCACCTATACAACGTTAGCACCTTCCATACCCCACAAGAGTATGGACAGTTACATGCGCATCCTACCTACGACCGTCGTCGTGTGGGGAAGGTGATCTCCTACAGACCACCTAATTACCACACCAACCTAATGTATGGGGGTGTCAACACATCCTCTGTCACCCCTGAACCTCCCCTTGGTGTGGTTCCCTTCCAATATGATTTTCAATATCTAACCAACCATTGTTTTGCCCTCACCTTCCTGACTCGCTGTGCTTGGAAAGGTTTTTGGTTTCGGTCTTTATGAACAAGGCCGACATATGATCATTCCCATGACTACACATAAACACAAAGATCGTAGTGGTCTTGGATTTTCTGAACCACCTACACTGAAGAAACCTTGTGTCAATTGTATCCAGGAAGATGACGAAGTCACCCCTTCCGAACCATCAATGCCCATTTTTCCATCTTCACCCATGGAGTCGATAGACCCGGAATCTATCCCTCCTAACTTTTTTTTTTCGTGAATGTTATCTTCCTAGGTCCTCTCACTTATCAATGCAATGGTGAAGACCCATCTTCTCTCCCCCTTTTATATCTAGACATGATCTAAGAAGACTCGCCTTCGATTAATGTTATGGAGTGCCAGGATGACGACTCCATTCTCACCTACCTTGGTGTGGATGACTCTTATATTCAACGTGCACTTACCATCTGAAACCCAAACCATGTTGAATGAGTTCAACTATAGAGATCAACATCCAAATGGAGGTTGATTCTTACATTGTAAATCATCAGACAATATCTCGATGCATCAGAACAAGCCGCCTTCACTACCTTCCGCCTGCCCGTAATCAAGCTTTCGCTTGGTCCTACGTCGACATGCTTTCAGGAAATCCTGACATTGTTGTCCATAACATCACTCTGAAACTAGACTCCAAACCAGTTAAACAGAAACTTAGAAAAATGCATCCACGCATTTCCCTCTTGGTTAAAGAAGAGCTTCAAGTTGACTCCTTTCTGTTTCTTTCATCTTACCTATTGACTATCCTCAATGAATTTCTAATGATTCTGTCACTAAAGTGACGGGGGGATCACATCCCCTTTGCCCTTTGGGCTTATCGTACCAGCATTCGTACTTCCACTAATGCCACACCATTCTCTTTGGTGTATGGTACCAAGGTTGTCTTGCCTCTCGAAATACAAATCCCTTCCCTCAGAATATCTCTCCAGGATATTCTCACCAATGATGACTTCCGCCAAGAGCGGTTAGCCCAATTGGAGCTTCTTGATGAGTGTCATCTTACAACTCTTGACCACCTTCAAATTTATCAAAAGTGCATCAAGCGTGCTTATGATAAGTGAATTCATGAGCATACCTTTAAGATTGGTGATCTTTTCCTCAAAGAGAATCAACATGTAACCAAACTAGAAAAGAGAAAACGTGGAAAATTTGCTCCTAATTGGATTGGGCCTTACATTATCACTCACACTTATAGATCAGGTACTTATCATTTAGCTTCGCTTAATGGTAAACCTGAGCCTGAACCCCTTAATGTCTTACATCTCTAACCATTCTACTATTGAATTTAGTGTTACATCACTTCTTATCTACCTTGCGCTCATCCCTTGAGCTCATTTACCACCTCATACACCTTGTTTTGTGCATCTCAAAGTAGAATCAAACTCACATGGTTTGATCATCACCTCCTCTTAAAGATGCCTTCCCCTTTTTAGTCTGGTCCATGACTTAAAAGTATCAAAATAACAAGTTCTCAATTATACAATTCTGGGATATTCTTGAGTCAAACTTCCTGCAAAACTAGATGCTTCATGCCAAATGGACATCTAGACCTCTAAGCTATAAACTAGACTGCTCCCTTGAAGGATAGCTATGTGCAAAGCCACATCTACTACTATAAGTAGACTTCTCCCTTGAAGGACAGCTATACAAAGTCAGCCTCTATCAGAAGCTTCTCGCATTGATCAACTTCGTGAAGACCTCAAGAACAACAAAATGCATATCCCATATAGACTTCCCGCATCGATCAGTCTATATCCAGAAAAATAAAAGTAGTATTCAAAAGCACTTTTGAGTCATGGACTTATCTATTTAGGTTTGGTTCTCTTTCATCAGAATAATCACCTTATAACAAGTTCTCTGCGCCCTAGCTATACCATCCACCTCACCTCACCATTCTTCAAAACAAAAAAACTCAAGGGACGTGACGTATATCTGATATATTGTGATTATACAACTCTTTTCACCTATCGACTTCTCGCCTATGCAAGGTACCTAGGGATTCAAGCTCATCCTACGATAATACATGGTTTTTTTAGCTCTTTCCAACTATGGGACACTTTTGCCTCTTTTACCCGAATCTAGGATTATGTGTTGACCTTAATCAGGACACAGTTTCCTATGCTTGGGTAAGCTAACCCTTGCTTCACCTATACCCACACCAACACCACCAATACCTTACCAACACCAACAACATTACCCTACCAACATCAAACTTTTACCAACCAACAAATTGCCTAACCACAACCAAATTGCCTCAACTCACCTCTCCCTGGTCCTAAGGGAGAACTACATTGGTCTGAGGCCCCTCCTTGCTTTGTGTAATGGTTATGTAGGTAGCACTTAGGGGACATGGGGTCTCCCAAGGTTAGCTCGGCCATCCCCTACCATAACCTATTATGTGTTGTGTTTTCCTTAAAAATATAAATATTTTCATGTATTTATATTGATAACACTCACCTTTATCCTTTATCAATCCAAACATTCAAAACAAAAATAATAACTCAAATCAACATACATATTTAGTTTTATTTAGGTGTTAAACAAATACATCTTTTGTATTATCGACTAGCACTCAGGTAGGAGTCCAACCAATTCTTCTACCCCTATGTATGAAAATCACTTAACCTAACTCCTGCCTACTTATTTTAACCTAACTCCTGCCCTTATCCACCAATCTCCATTTTTCACCACATTGGCCCTACCCCCGGCTTTGCAACTCACCAATCGGCCCAACCCAAGGCCACAACCAACCAATCGGCCCAACCCAAGGCCATAACCAACCAATCGGCCCGACCCAAGGCCGCAACCAACCAATCGGCCCAAGGCCCCAACGGCCACCCAAGGCCGCAACCAACCAATCGGCCTGACCCAAGGCCACAACCAACCAATCAGCCCGACCCAAGGCCACAACCCCACAGCCCGGACCCGCAGCCTGCACCCAACCAATCGGCCCAACCCAAGACCGCACCAATTAAGTACCTCGACCGAGGCCCACAAATTACTATTCTATCCACCCATCATGTAGTTGTTTGTTCAATCGAGATCACCTGTTCGTGTTTTAGCATGACTAGGATACTTGAATTGATCAGCCGACCATACTTTTCCTAGACCGAGACCATGACATTTATCTCAACCAAACCAACCATTTGGTACTGCCGAACATGCCTAAACATTCCGGTACCTTACCCGTTATATCCCCTGGAGCTACTTCCTATGCCTTGGATACCAGGATTATATCAACCTTGTTTGGATAAACTATCAACCTTTGCCTATGAATTGTTTTTTTTCTCTTCAAATCGTGTACCCTAGTCACACTACTACATTTCAACGTGCGTCTGCTTCCTTGAACTTACCCCACCATCTTACCATCATCTCATCATCATTCACCCTTTATCAACCCTATCCCTGATTTCACGTCGCCTCAATCTATGATAGATTTGAGGGGGATTACCTATACCCTTAACTGGGGCAACCACTTCTTATTATTGTCAGTGCATCTTTACAAGACAAGCTACACGACAACAAGGGGCAAATGTAGACACCAAATTTGGGTCTTACGACGCCCTGTGCCCCGCATCTCATCTCGCAACCTAACCCTACCTCACCACCTAAACCTTACACACTTAATTATTTATTAATTACCTTATAATTAATAAATCCACATCTCCAACCCTGCTACTTCACCTCGCCACCTCACCATGACCTAGCCCTAACCCTAAACTAACTTAATTAAGACCTATAACTTGGTCTAGACCCACACCCATGACTCATTTCCCCTCACCCACACCAAAACGAACCTAATAATGACTTTACCAAGCCCACAACTAACCCCTCGGGAGAAAAGGAGGGAAAGTTGGCTATTTTACTAAAAATAGCCAACTTTGACCTAACCGACATTGGTCCCTACGCAACTGGCATCGGTTAGGTAACCTACCATCGGTTCCCTGTAAATGACCTCCCCCAACCAAAACAAAGGGATCCGAATTCATTTTGCAAGAGAGGGACAAGTGAGAGAGAGAGAAGAGGTTTCAGAGAGGAGTATTGAGCCCAAGACTGTAACTGAGCAACTAGATCATGGTCACACTCATCCAAACATTGGGAGAGTCATAGGATAGTTTCATCAACTCACTTCCAATTTTTGGATCATGCCAACTAAGCCTTGCCTTCGCCACTGCATTCCTTGGACCTGCATCCACATCAAAAACTAGTAAGTAGTCTCTTTTATTACCTTGTATGCTTCTAGACACTACTTTGTGAACTTTTGATTCATAGTGATTATAAGCTCACTCCTGGATCTACCACCCGACAGCACCCTACACCTAACCTTCATTCATCCATCTCTATATTTCCCTAAAGATAGCTTTCTCACTCTCTGAGTCTTCTCTATCACCCTACTACTCCCCTCAACCATCTACCAACCTTCTAAACCCCGTAACCACCTTACAACCAACCTCCATTTAAAATCCCTTAAATCACTGGCCCTACCTGATATCGGTTATCCCCTACCCGGTACCATTTTTATAACCGTGGTCGGTTATCCAATGACCGGCATCGGTCACTGTGACTTATACCAAAAACCAACCTTTCACCTATTTACCTCCAAACAATCTCATATCTAGCCTTGTCTATCCCTGTAACTTGATCTGAACGTATCAATAACCAGTGACCAAACAAACAACATGACATTTTATTATTGGTAGTTTAGTCTCTATTGCTTTTAGTAACGAGGTACCTAAATCGTGATTTCGCAATAGCTTCTTTATTATCATTTGCATTAATTTTTATTAAAAGGGAACTGACCACCTTTGAAAGGAAGTCTAATATTTCCTGGGCCCAAGGCAGTTCCCTCACTTATTTTTTAATGAAAATATAGTGGTCTTGCGTTCTTATTTACAGGTAGTCCTTCCCAGACAAAAAGGATCTATTCACAATCGGTCTAATCTCTCTACGGTACGTGCACACCTTCCCAACACTCAACAGGTATTCCTCCTAGCCCTAACCCTTATATGTTTCTCAAGAGAATGAAAAGATAGAAATAACTCTATTCTGGAACAAAATTCTGACAAATGCACCTGAAGCTTTTATGAATCTAATGAACAATATTTTTCAAGAATACTTTGACAAATTTTTGCTTGTACTCTTGGACGACATTCTCATATATTCTAAAAGTATGGAAGAACACCGTGAGCATTTGAAAATAGTCTTGGAAATTTTGAGAAAAAGACGATTATTTGGTAAGTTGTCTAAATGTTCCTTCTATGAAATGGAAGTGCACTATTTGGGTCATGTTATAAGAAAGGATGGAATAGTTATAGATCCTTCTAAAATTGTAGCTATAACTGAGTGTCCTGCACCAAAGAATGTGCATGAAGTCACAAGCTTCATGGGTCTTATTGGTTACTATAGGAAATTTGTTAAATATTTCTCTGAATTTGTTGCACCAAAAAATTCATTATAGAAAAAGGATAATAAATTTGTGTGTAATGAGAAGTGTGAATCGGCATTTAAAACTTTAAAGGATCAATTAACTTCAACACCTATTTTGGTTTCAACTGACCCTAATGAAAACTTTACTATTATAAAAAATGCATCTAGGGAAGGTCTTGGAGGTATTTTGTTACAAAATGATCATTTCATAGCATAAAAAAGTAGAAAACTTAAGTTACATGAGTTAAATTATGCTCCACATGATCTAGAGCTTGCTGCCATTGTTCATGCACTTCAAGTTTGGAGGCATCACCTACTTGGTAAACCTTTTGAATTAAAAATTAATCATCTTGGACTGAAGTATATTTTTACACAACCAAATCTGAATGCAAGACAACGAATACGATTGTATTTTTTATCTCAATATGATTTTGACATAAGTTACATTAAAGGCAAGGAAAATAGGATAGTTGATGCTAATTCATAGGAAGCACATTTCTGCTCTTGTAGCATTGAGAAATTAGTTCAAGGATGAAGTAAAGAGTGTTATGGAATCTTATTCTTATTTTCAACAAGTAAAAACAACACTTGTTGCAAATCCAAATGATCAGAGATATAAAGGTTGTCACTTTGATAATGAAGGAATCTTACAATTTGAAAACAAGGTATACATTTTTTTGCTAAATGATTCAAGAAAGAAATTATTAATTGAATTTCACAATTCACCTTTTTCTAGACACCTTGGTATTACAAAGATGCTTGCTAATATGAAACAACAATATTTATGGAAAGGGATGAAAAAATACATGATTGAGTTTGTAACACATTGCTTGGAATGTCAACGTGTTAAAGCTGAACATATGTATCCAACTGGTTTATTTTATCCTCACAGCATACTGCAGTACAAATGGCAAGTGATAAGCATGGATTTTGTACAATGGTTGCCTATGTCAAGAAATAAACATGATGTTATTCTGGTTGTTGTAGATAAACTAACAAAAGTAGGAAACTTTATTGCTGGTAATCTTAAGGATGAGTCACCTGTTTTAGCAAAAAGGTTTGTTCATGAGATTTTCATATTACAAGGAGTACTTGAATTAATCATATCTGATAGAGATCCAAGAATGACTTTAATATTTTGGCAAATGCTTAACGCAACTTTAGGAACTAAACTGAACTTTAGTTCTGCATATCACCTAGAAACGGATGGATAAACTGAAAGAGTTAATCAAGTTTTAGAGGATATGTTAAGAATGTATTGCATGGATCAGTAGTATAAATGGGAAGAGTACCTTCTATTAGTTGAGTTTACATACAATAACACATATCACGCCTCTCTAAATCTTACACCTTTCGAAGCATTATATGGGAGGAAATGCAGAACCCCTGTTAGTTGGGACAACATTGACAATAGAGAGGTAATTAGACCTAAAATCCTTACGGAAATGGAATAGCAAGTTAAAATGATTCGTGAATGCTTGAAAGAAGAAGCAGATAGAAAAAAGAGTTATGCTAACTTGAAGTGGATTGATAGGAAATTTGAACTTGGTGAGAAGGTTATTCTTTGGGTTAAACTGAAAAAGAGTTCTATAAATTTTGGCAAGGATGCCAAGTTATCACGTCATTATGTGGGACCTTTTTAAATTGTTAAAATAATCAACCCTGTAGCTTATCGTTTAGCATTACCTCCTACTTTGTCACAAATGCATGATGTTTTCCATATTTATTTGCTTAATAAATGAGTTTCAGATTTATCACATGTATTAAATTAGAGTTCCTTACAGGTTCAAGACCCAAAAATAATCATGGTTAAGCCTATACAAGTGTTGGAAACCCACCAGTTGCACTTAAGAAATCATGAAATAAGTCAATGTAAGGTCCAGTGGGACCAGTTTAACGAGAAAAGTGCAACCTGGGAAAATATGGAAGATATGAAAACTACTTTTCCATATTTATTTGAACAGAATTGATTCTGTTACCTGATAAAATTTGTGCTTTATTTCTTTCTATGACAATAAATCTACCAGTTTTGGGCAGATATTTTATTTGTTTAAATAAACAACTACATAAATGCTGATTTTGGGAATTTTAAAAATCTAGTTCTACTTTAAACATATGGAAAGAATGATAATAAATTGATTATCCTTGATGCAAATTGTTTAAATAAGTTAATCATCGGGATGATGATTCTTTTTAGGAGGGAAGTATGTAAAACTTGTGGCAAACTGTTAACTTTTCCTCTTTTGCATTGCAAGCGTTGCCACATGATTTGTCCTAAGAAGGTGTATTCTTTTAACTATTAGAAATAATACTTGCCATGGATAATTTATTTCCATTCTTGGATTCATTTTTCTGAAATGTTGTTGCTTGCAAGGAATCCATTCTATTTGAGATAAGAAAGGTTGTAAATTGGTAATGTTGTTTGCAAAATTATCTCTTTATAATAACCAAACCTTAATCAATCCCATTGATCTAAGGTATGTTTTAATTCTTCTTATCTGATCTATGTGGTAAAATGACATTCAGAGGTTGAAGGAAATAAAGGACTAAAATCTTTTATTCATACAATTTCATTGATCTTATTGGAAGTTCTTCCTTTGCATTTTGTTGTAAGTAGTGTGCTTGGATCTTCATTTTAATTTCTCCAAAATGTTGAATGGCTTAAAGAGGATGGAGGTCTACTTCAGGACTATTGAGGGTAATAACCTGAGTCCTATATCTTCAAGATCTATCCTAACGGGATTCTATTTTAAGGTAAACTAGACCCACCTTATGTCTATGTTTACACTAATCTTGTTGCATCCTAACCTAAGTTGTATGTTTACAAAGTGGGGATTTGGATATAACCTAAGGTAACTATAAGTTTATTTCTAACCTATTACCTAATGCTAAATTGGTATGGGGTATGGTCTATCCTAAGATGGAAAATTTACCTAAGGAAATGTTTATAAACCTAAGGTAAATACTTTCTAAACTAACCTAAGGTCGGATCCTAAACTAATGATATCTATCCTAAACTAATGCAAGGATGGAAAGGGACCTAAGGGGAGTTGCATGGAAAGTATGAGACATGGAAATGGTTTCTAAGTCATTAATTTAATTTTATCTTGAATTTTAAACAAATTGGTAGTGTTAGTTGGACAGAGGCATGGAATCTAGAAGAATCCTAGTTGGCACCATCACTAAAGTTAAGAAATGCATGTTCTTTTTGAATTTGGACTCGCCAACTTTAGATGGTGGTGGCATGGAGATATAGGTGGGAGATTGAAAATTAATGACATTTATGGTCATCGTTTTTGGTGAGAAAACCACCTTGGAAACCATACAAGTGGATTTGTTGGGAGTTTTTTGGTCTTTCATGCATTCCAATTTTTTCTCTGCATGGAGCTATCTAGTTCTTCGAACTAGCAGTTGTATTTTAAGTTTGTTACTATTTTTAACTCCCTTGGACTATTTTTGATCCAATTGAAGTATATGAAGCATTTGAGAAGGAATTTTTTGGTTGTTTATTTCATTTGGAGGAGTTGTGAAGGCTCGACTGGAAACCTTCTTCAAATCAACAGAAGCACTATCAGGAATGATAGCCTCTACCCACTAAGCCGATATGCTTTTCTCTAAATGTCTTCATTAAAACAACTTTGCTCTCATGAGTTAAATGGGTTTTTTATTTCTGTGATGGCTATTTGGTTTCCTTGCTTGAATATTTTATGTATTCTCTGATTGAGGAATATCTGCTTGGAAAGGTATTCATTGAGTTTTTTTCCTATTTGGTTTATGTTGAATCACGCCATGAAACTACATATTATTTGAGTGGTGATGAAATCACCAAGATTATGCTTGATCTACCACTTTTATGGTCTTCCTATGGAAGTATCTATCAAGCTAAATATACCAATGCCACAGAACATCTCATTCCTCAAAAACTTGGTAGAAGACATGAACCAGCATTTATATCTATTACTTCTCTGATTCTTCGAACTAATGTTGCTTCTGTGAATCTACCAGTAAATGGATGCTTTGACTTCCTGCTGGGTAAGTCAAGTTGCATATGGAAATTATTTCTATTAGATGTTATCTTCTTGTACTTACATGTATAATCTATGACCAGTTCACTCGATATTTTGAATCTCAATAGGAGTTGAGCAGTTAGTGGTGAGTTTGGACATATCTGTTTTTGTGGAAATATTTTCTCAATCTCATATGGCCCTAACCAGAGTGAATGTTTTAAGCTATTCCTCATGTGGTCCGTATACTTGGACTCAAATAATTGAGTTGCTCTAATCACCTTCTTTTAAGGAGATTTCTATGTTTTAATTGTAACTTGGTCATACCATTTGATCCTTGAGGTTATCTTGCTAGGACCACTTCTGTATTATGAATAGTCTTGCCTCCTCATCTCATCTAGCTCATTGAGTATAGTGAATCCTTTGTCTCTAAGATTTTGATAAGGACTTATGCCTATAGGATCAATTGATGAGGTCATGTTAGTTGGGGACATTGTGATAGCTCAAATCGTCAATGAGTCGAGAACAAGAGTCATTACTTGTAGTCAAAATGCTTGAAGGGTTTCATTAAGTCGATCTTGTTGTTTTCTTCCCAAGTTGTAGTTTGAAGTTGTCCATTTTGAATAATTCTTCCTAGAAGTCATTGGTTGACCACTGGGTCCACTTTTTTGGATGTACAACTGGTTAAAAATGTGTCAATATGTAATTCTAGTGAAATTCCCTGATTTGTTACCTCAACTTTTGGCCAGTTGACGATTAGATAAGGTGTAGAATTTCCAAATGCGGCTTAGTTTCATAGGTTCCTTAGCTAGATCTCAGAGATGACATTGTAGTAAATAGAATGTCTTGTCAATCTCTTAGATATGTAACAATTTAACTTGGCACAACATGTCTATGTGAAGATATGAATCATATATGAATTTAGAAACATTTCTTTGGCTAACTCTGAGCACCTGTTGGTAAGTTATATTCACCTTTTGTTTTCCATCTTAGTGAGGTAGTCTATGCAAACCAAAATGTACTCTTTCTGCTGAGACATTCTTAGGATCTATTGGGCCATATTTGAATGGTTCTGATCCCCATTCAATCATTATACTCTTTTATCAATCACCTGGTTGAAAAGGCTAATCGTGGCATCTCATGACTGTAACTTTGGCGATTCCTGACCCATGACTGTTGAAGCACTTTAGTCACACCTATATGGAAAATAGCAACTTGTATGCATCTCCCTTATGTATATGTAGGCCAATAATACCCTAATGTCCCAACACTTGTCCATGATGCTGTTATTTTTCTTGAAAAATGTCCTCCACATGGTTCAACTATGGCAGGCATTTTGTTTAATTTATTCGTATATATGTTTTCTTTTATAAAAGAGTCTGAGGATGTTGCACATTGTTTCATACATATTATCCTGCCCTATGTGAAATAGAACACCAACTGATCCAGATGGTAAGAATTTCACACTTTGATCTATAGTCATATGACTCCTTCTCTTTCATTCTCTAAGGTATAGATACTAATGGACGTGTCCTACTTGAGGACAGTTATAATTAGCTATATTAGCATGCTAGTGGTATCTTTTCTAAGTTGAGAATGGAAGATTAGGATGTAACCAAATCTAGGAAAGGAAGTCATCCACCAGCTATTCTCTTTCAGTATTATTCTCCATTCTTTTGAGATAAAGTCTAGCAATAAAATTAGTATTTACCAATGGATTCAATTCCACAATGGTAAAATCAATGCTCTTGGAGGAGTTTTCATTACCATCTGATTATTCTACTACTTACAACTTGTTTATTAATCAGATGTTCTAATGATAACATGGTCAGTAGTGGATAAATAATGGGATAACATGTGCATGTAGTGTTTAATACTATGTTAACTGTCATACACAACTAGGCATAAACTCCTTAGTGACTATATAGTCGAGCTCGGTGTGTTGCATGTTCTGATATGTGACACTAATAGATTGCATATATTAAGAAAAGCATTCATTCTAAATCTTTTATGAATATCTCCAATGAGCTGTGGTCTGTAGTGTCTTTTAATGAAATGTATGTGAAATTGAGTTAGAAGGTTTCTACTTCTGAAGGTAACTCTATTTTGGTTAACACAGTTAGAAGTTAATTGTTTTATTTCAAATTCTAGAATGCAACTTATTTTCCCAATAGGAAATAATTAAAATGGTACTTGCAATTCTGATATGGATAAGTGTACTAAATGGAATCATTATGGTAATACCTGATATCATGACCTAAGAAAATGCTGATTACATCGTGATTTTTCTTCTTAAATGTTATTGGCAGATTTATTAATCATAGATATTCTTTTATGGATCTACTTGAATTCCACAAAATGATATATAGTGTGCCCAAGACCTCACTGTCCTTCAGACAATGTAGTAGTTTGGTCATTACTCCAGCACATTAGTTGAATGCATCCTTTCATATCTTGAGAAATGCTTTCTAGGTTCTTTATCATGCTTCAGTTCCATAAACTGAACCATGTGACTATAAAATCATCCATATATGACCTCCATGCAATCATTGGTTAGATCTGAGAAGATGCTATAAATTACTCTTTGAAATGTGGTAGGTTTCATTGAAAGTATAGACCATTTAGGGAAGAATTCAAATTTATGATTGAAATGTGTCCCCATGAAGGAAAGTTGTATTCTTCAATGATGGTTTTATCTTAGTTGACCTGACATATGTTAGTAATTTGAATTTTTTTGTAGCCACTATGTAGTCATCCATGATGAAATAAAAATACTTGAAGTTGCTTAAGTAAGATTATGTCGAGTACTCTTGATCAATAAAAGGAAGTGGAAAATGTAATCCTATCTTTGTTACTGCATTGTCATCTCATTATAGTACATGTAGATTATCCATTTTCCATTCCTTTTAGGTATAATAACATAGGTTGGATGACACCTATGGGAACTAGTACTGAATTTTCCTGATACTATGAATCCATCACCCAATAAGTTGCATGCATTTAATTATTCTTTCACCTATATCCTTCACTACTAGGTTCATTCTTCTGTTGTGGCTATCATATTGGCCTGCAACTTTATTTTATGCATTTCTTATGTTGTATAAGAGCTAAGGATGGATTCTAATACATGTCTCCATAGATCCCATGTATGTGTTTTCTTATTCTTATTAAGGATGAGAAACTAATAACTTCTCTTATATGTAGTTCGCTCAACCATTTTGTTCACTTTGAAACTATGGCTTGCTTCAGTACCAGAAATTGTCCACTGGTTCCTATACATATCAGTAAATGGTTGAATATGTTGCTACATTAAATAAATGTTGGTGCGATAGATATTCACTTTACACACTGTTTCTCTAATTTGTCTATGTTCCATTATTGAGTTAAAAAAAAGTGCCTTGTTATTTGCTCCAGTGACCAAATTTGCTAACTTATGTTTCATTTTTGATATTTCATGGTTTGCAGTTCACATTTTCTAATTGAATACCTTCTTGATGGCTAAGTTGTTATTATTTTTCCCTTGATCTGAAACAAAAATCCACGTTTTCTCCCTATTTGTGCCCTACTTTCCTCATTTTTTATGGGTTGTATCATTTCTCCTTTGTCAAATCGTGAATGAACTCAAAATTGATCAAATCCTGAATTCGAGAAAGTATTTTCCCAATCCCAAGGTCACTAATGATGTCAAAACATGATTCAGTTAGTTTGAGATCATGAATTCTGCCCTCCTTGTCAAAAAATTTCAATTTCTAGGGCATTTTCTACATTTTTGACGTATTGACGGTCATATGAGTGTATTCTACCCATCAATTTCATCATCACAACATAATGCTAACGTGGCAAGCTCCTATTAGGCTGAGGATGATGCTGGAAATTTTTTATAACTTGTTTCACTTTTTGAATTTTGGCAAAAAGAAACATGTTTTACCCGTGGCTCCGCAGTGCTACAGTGAAATGCCTACGTGGCATGATGTGATTGGTTGGAGGATCAGTGGGTGGTGGGTCGCACTTAGACTTTTTGCCTTCATTTTGCAAATGTCTCAAAATCAAATTTTTCCCCGAAGGCCCGCATTGAATGGGAAGGAGACACATGGCACAGGGAGGGTCATGCAGAGATGGCAGAGGAATTAGAAAATTTTTTGAAGTTTTTGGCTTCAAAATGCCAAGGGAAAATTTTGACCCAAAGGCCCTCACCCAATAAGAAATTGACACGTGTCCAAGATGAAGTCAGCATGGAGGGGTGGAGTTTTGAAATTTTTGAAGTTTTTGGCTTCAAAATGTTAAAGGTTAACATTTGTCCCAGAGCCGCGACCAATAGGAAGAGGACACGTGTTTAGGGGAGCCAAGGGAGGATGGGGTTGTGATGTTTTTTGATTTTTGCCTTTGGAGGTAAAATTTTGAAAAATTTTAGCAAGATCTCCATGCAAATCATGAAGTGACACATTTCTGGGAGGTGAAATAGGAATGGGGGCAGAAGAAAATTTGCAAAGTTTTCCCTTGGCTTAAAAGGAAAAAAATCAAGGATCGGCTTTGACACATGGCAATCATTTTTGAACATGTGTCAAAAGGGAGTGGTGGAGTTCAGGCGGCATGGAAGAGTTTCAAAATTTTACAAATTTTTGGCAAAAATCTGAACGGCAAATTTGGAGGGTCCGCTGGGGAGAAACAATGTAA
Source organism: Taxus chinensis (assembly GCA_019776745.2). Lineage (NCBI taxonomy): Eukaryota > Viridiplantae > Streptophyta > Pinopsida > Cupressales > Taxaceae > Taxus > Taxus chinensis. The sequence continues at coordinate 509,090,464 of CM034154.1, forward strand.
ATGGGAGGTTTTCCCCCGCAACTAATCCAAAGGCAGACAGATGGCATTTTTCAAATGTAAAAAAAGGGTGTTCGGGCCCGCATGGAGTTTTGGAGAAAATTTTCCTTTTTTCAAAAAAGGAGAAAAATTCATAGAATTGGCCCGAGGTTCTTTGTAGGGTCCACCTAGGGACACGTGGCATGTCCAGGGGGCATGCGGGGAAAATTTTCAAAATTTTCCTGAGGTCAGAAAAGGTTCGCAATGCATTTTTAAGGTTGAAGGCCCGGTCCAATGGTATTTGGACACATGTCCACCTTATCTAAAGTCAAAGAAGATATTTTTTGAGCCTACATGTCGACTCTCATCAAGACACATAGAGGGTGAAAATTTAAAGTTGATTTTTAATCAACGGTGGCTGAGTGTTTTCATTTTTGGGCCCCAAGGAAGCTCCAGGATGTTTGGATTCGCCATTTCTACACCAAATCAAATGAAATTTTATATGAAATTACATCCCCTCGGCCTTCTGAGTGCAATGGCACCATTATTTTGAGCTAATTTGATGTCCTATGATGTTTTTGATGAAATTTTTTCCTCAACCCGTGTAAAAACACGTGAAAAGTAAAAAATTAAAGTTGCAGAGTTAAAAATGATGAAGGGAAAAAGGTGGAAAATGATTTGCAAATGCATGCTGGCATGGTGGAATGCAACCCAAAAACATGACCCTAGGATGGATAAGGATCTGAATCCATGTAATATTTTAAAATATTTGTGCATCTCTGGCATTTGGCGAGTTGTTTTATAGTTTTATATCATTTTTCATCAAATGGATAGGGTTTTGTAACAAATTTGATCCCTTTGGCATATTCTTTGTTTGGGATGCAAGGATCCAAGCTGGCATAGGGTATATGATGTAATTTGGAGGCATTTTGTAGGGGGTCTGTTGAGAATTTTGGAGAAAGAGAGTAATTTTCACAAGGAAAACTAGGAGTCCATTTTCTTTTAGAGAAACTACCTGAGAGCCATCTTTGATTCCTGTTTGCATCAAATGTTCATCATGTTGAGTTGGTTTCAGCTGTAAAGCCATCAAAAAACTTTGATATTGTCTAAATAACATTCCCTTGCTTATATATTTGATCAAATTCTTGGATTAACTGGTTTTATCTCTTGGCAAAGCTTGCATACACTTGTATTTCAGTATGTTTTCAATTTGTGTTTCATGCTCATGTTGCAATCTTGTGTTTGGGATCTTTATTGGTCATACATGGTCTCATTTCTTGTAGAGGGTTTGAAGGCATCTGTAATCTTCCATTTAGAAGAGCATTCATTTGAGTGAAGATAAACAAATTTAAATTCATCTTACCTTCCTTGTAAATTGAGGGTGTTTGTAAACCTTTGGGTGTACCTTAGGTCATGATCTAACAAGGGTTTCTAAATGCTTCATTGATATTTTACTTCAAGCCTTTGTGGCAGGTTATCAAAGTTTTTATGGAATAGTGCAGATTTGGGCATCCATGTGTGCACACATCCTGGTTGAAAGAGTACTTTCAAATTCATTGAAACATCTCTGTTGTTTAGGTGTTGTAATTCATTTGCAAAGCTTCCCAAAGAAGGTGATGATTCCTAGCTACTCTTGTCCCATCATCTCTCATCATAATTTCATTTTAAAATAACTCATCCTACCTATAATACCCCTGCATCTGCATTGTGTGTCCACAAAATAATTCAATCCTTTCACTAAAATGCAAAATGTTGATCAGGGTTTTATCATGTCTTTAACGGCTCTAGCTTTGTTTTGAGAACATTTCCATCATTTAGTAGTGAAAACTCCTTTGAGTTTGGATAATGGATACTTGATCATGTTTTCACAAAGGCCTCTTTCCATGTCATATGCAAAACACAAGGACATCCCCATCTCCTTACCACATAAGGGCTGCAATATAGGCTCTCTTGCCTTGGTTGATAGGCACAACCTAAAATAGTGAGGGTTAGATCAAAACCCTCTTGAAGGTGCTATCCACTCCCTCAATTCTTGAATGCAAACAAGTAGATAGGTGTGCTTCCCCAGCTACAAACGACATACAAAACATCTATCTATCCTTGAGTGTCTTGTGCAAATTTATGATGTTGTTCAAGTTTTGAAGGAGAGTCAAATTGGATACCAACACCCAAGTGGCATCGTTGCTGGGGATTTTTCATAATTTCTTGGTGGTTTTGAAGTGTTTGAAAGGTTTGAGCATTTGTGTGATCAAGTATTTGAGCTGTTACATTCTTGAGATATCATTTCATACTTCAGATCTGTATGTTTTGGGTAAAAAGGATTTCAAACTCAATTTGCTCTTCTCATTTACCAGTAGTTTATGTGATTTGGATGCATTGTTTTTGGTTGAATGAAGAAGAAGAAGATCTGATTTGTAAATCCTTGCAAATTTTGCAGTCATAGCATACATTTGACAGAATATTTTAGTGCTTTCTTGCACAACTAAGGTGGAAATCCTTAGTGGTGAATCCATGTTGTTTGGATCTTGAAATACCAGTTGTCTTACACATTTCTGTCATTTGAAACTTGTTGTTTAAATCTGTCAAGCTAGAGGGAAGGAGATCCCTCTTCATCAAGGACTCTTCTAAGAAGTTTCTCACCGAATCAAGAAGCTCAGAACTAGAAGGAAGAAGAGTGTGGAAAGTGGTTGGTGATTTGGTTGCAAGAAAAGAGATCCCCATAGTTGAATTTAAAGGAGACCAGCCTGTTGTTGAAGATTATAATTCCTCTTCAAGTAGATCTGATTCAGGAAATCTTCTTGTTGATTTTCATTCTCCATCAGGTGAGGGACCTTCTTATGTATTTAAAAAACTTTCTCCTATGGTTTCTAAGTTTGCTAAAGTTTATTGAGAGAGAGAGCCTTTGGGGGCTTGTTATTTTAGAGATCATTTATCTATTCCAATCAGACCCATTACTACTCCCAACCAGCTTGTTTCACCTCCAAGATCACCCCCACCAAACAATATGGCTCAGCCTAGACCTCCATTTTTTGTTAACACCTTTGGTCCTATAAATTTTGGAGGAATGGATGGTTATCCAAATGCTGTCCCACAAGATGTGAGAAATAGGTTACCAAAATTCCAAGGTAACAATGCCATTACGGGAGATCAACATCTCAAACTCTTTGTTAACATGATGGAAGATTTGAGATAGAATTTGAGGATGTGTATATCAAGTTGTTTATCCATACACTTGAGGAAGATTTAAGGGATTAGTACAAATCTCTGCCTGATAACTCTATTGACTCATGGGCAGAGATGAGTAATGCATTCAGATTACAATATGGAGATAGAACAGATCCAAGGTTCCTTCTATCCGAGTTTGAGAACATCAAGAAGAACCCTAATGAGACAGTCCATGACTTTAATACAAGATTTAATAAAACATTGAGAAGGCTTCCTATCATTTTGAGGCCTTGTGATGAATCTTGCTTGATCAAATATGCAGATGCATTTAATAAAAAGGCATCCTATTACTTGAGATACAAAAATCCTACAAATTTAAGACAAGCTTTCACCATGGCACTTCAAATTGAAAATAATATTAAAGCTATTGGTAAACCACTTAAGAGGGATGGTGTGAAGCTGATAAACCCTGAGAAGCCTCAAGCTAGCAAGGGTGCTGATTTAGAAGATGTTGTCAAGACTTTGGCAAGGGCTGTCAAAGAAATTTCTTACAAGTTAGCCCGGGCTGAGAAAGGAATTGGGAAAAGTTCACAAGGACAACAAAGAACTCAAAACCATGATAGATTTGGCAATCATCCTAGGGGTGATCAAAGATAAGATGATAGAGGTAAAGGGCCTGTTGGATCTGCAAGTAGATAACCCCAAGCATGTGAAAATAGAGTGGTGCCTGACCCTTTGACTGCAAGAGTTGCTATTATTCAAGAAATTGTTGATATGGATTGGTGTGATAGATGTTTTCTTCCTCATCCTCCATGTGAAATAGACCAACAAGATATTGATGATGATAATGAGAATGAAATGTATGATGACATTTGTATGATGGGAAGCTCTTCAGGCTCACAACAAGCAGCAACATCAATAGATGTGATAAGTGCAAGGACTGCATAAACCTTTTGGGATTGCATAAAGAGGGTATCATTTCTTTCTCTTCCTCAAAATCATGATGTAGATGTTGTTCAGGCCTTTGAAATTCCTAATAATAACTTTAAATATCTAAGGGCTTTAATGATCAAGAATTATGATGGTGGTATTCCTTCAGAGGAAGATAGACAATTGTTAATGAATGTTGTGATTGGTTAAGAGAAAGAGTACAATACTAGAAGTAAAGTTATTAGAGGAGCTGGTCCTTAAGCCAAACCAAAGACACCCTTTCTCACAAGCATTCCCAAATACAATCCTAGAAAAGAAACAATTTCCAAGAACACTACTATCCCATGCAAAAATATCAGTCCTCTTCATGCCCAGGCTGCCAAGAATACTTCTCCATCTGATGAACCTTCTTGTTTCCCTTCCAATGTTGTTTTACCAAAGAATGTTCAATATGATATAGCCCAGGTTTTGAGCCAAATTAAAGTGAGTGTTCCAATTATTGAATTGCTTAGAATTCCTGAGCATAAGAAGAGAGCATTTGAGTACTTGGGATTGAAAGAAGAAAAGATTACCCCAAGTAGAAATGTAAATGTTGTTGAGACTCCTCTTCAAAACATTGTTGGCCTTGAAACACCACCACCAATGGAAGATCTTAGAGAGGCACCTGAAGTATATTTGGAGACATCCTTGGTTGATTCCCAATTGAATGTTGATCCATTCTTCACAACTTTTCTCATAAAAGATAGGTTACTTCACAATTGCATGTTTGATTCTAGTGCATCATGTAATGTCATGCCTCTAGAAGTCATGAATGAGTTAGATATCAAGGTGACAGTAGCATATGGGAAGTGTACAGCCATGGATTCAAGGGAAGTGTTGGTTGTTGGTTGTGTGAAGAGTTTATTAGTACAAATTTCAGCCTATTCGGGTAAGAATTTGAAACTTGATGTTGTAATTGTTGACTGCCCTACCAAATGGGGTATGCTTTTGTCAAGAAAATGGGCTGCAAGTGTTGGTGGTATTGTTCAAATGAACATGTCCTATGCCACCATTCCCATTGAGAGTCATTCTTATCAAGCTCTATGGTGAGAAGAAGATGTTACACTTGATTGAAGATCCCCAATAATGCTTCTTATGAAGTGTTTTTTGTTGATGTAGATGTTGAAAACTTCATCGGTTTTGCTGATGGAAAAGAGAATAATATGGAAAAATCAGAGTTCCTTGGTATGGTAGGTTCTCCTTTGTCATTACTATTTTATGGAGCTTGTTCCAAATTTGGCAATGGTGTTGGTATAGTGTTGGTTTCTCCTAGTTTTGAAGAGTTTCCTTTATCCTTCAAGCTCAATTTTGAATGCACTAACAACATTGCTGAGTATGAGGCATTATTATTGGGATTAAGGATTACATGGAAATATGCAGTGAAGGATATTGTTGCTAAAGGATATTTCAGAGCTAGTTGTCAAGCAAGTAAGAAAGTTGTATGCTATAAAAAATCAGTGTATGTAAGCAATATAAGCATATTGTTTGCGACTTGATTGAAATGTTTGATTCCTTTAACATTGTTTATCATGATAGAAATATTAATGTTGTTTCTGAATAAGCTAGCTATCCTTGGTTCTAGATGTGAGCAATTGCACCGTTTCACCTTTTTGTGAATATAAAATTGAAGTGTTAACAAGGCCAGTTGTCCTGGATAATGTAGAACATTGGCATATTTTTGATGATGATGCACGAAGTATTGAGATTCTTACAATGCCAAGGTGAGTTTGCTGGTCAGAATATTGATTGGGAACCAATCGTATGCATGAGTGAAGGTAGAGAAACCTTTGTTTGAAAAGGATATAATATACGATTGAAGACAAAGACCTTTCCAAAAGGTCTTGTTGCACTTGAATCCAATTTTAGCAATGTTGATTGCATCATAAATAGAAACCTATTTGCTTCAAGGGATGTGGAAGAGCACAACTTGGGAACCAAGGATAAAGCAAGGAAGATTTGGTTGGGAAGCCATCTTAGCAAAGAGGAAAAACAGTCCTATGCCCAATTTTTAAAGAAGTATCAAGACTCCCTTGCCTTGGTCTTATTTAGAGCTAAAGGCATATAGAGAAGATTTATTTCAGCATGAGATTCCTCTTGAGGCCAAGAGCCAAGCCATTTAGAAAAAAACAAAGGCCTGTTAACCCATTTCTTTCCATGAAAATGCAAGAAGAGTTGAAGATATTGAGAGATGGTGGCATCATTCAGCCTACTAGATACTCATCTTGGGTAGCAAACCTTGTCCCAGTTAGGAAAGAAGAACAGATGATATCACACTTTGTGTGGATTTTAGGAATCTAAACAAACCATCTATGAAGGAAAATTACTCCATTGCCAAACATGGAGAATATGCTGCAGCTTGTAACAGGGTCAGATATGCTTTCAACTTTGGATGGTTTCTCCGAGATACAATCAAGTAGTTGTCAAAGAATTAGAAAGACTCAAGACAACCTTCACTACTCCTTGGGGGACTTATGTTTTTGTAAGGATGCCTTTTGGATTGATGAATGTTGGTGCCACTTTTCAGAGGGCAATGGATGTTGCCTTTTCTGGTTATATCAATGAATTCATAGCAGTTTACCAAGATGATATGACTGTTTTTTCAAGACAGCAAGGAGATCATTAACAACATCTAGAAAAAATGCAGGGTTCATTTTAAGAGACCTCTTGGAAATCAAAGGTGGAGAATACCTGGCGAATATCCCCGGAACCCGTTTCGCGGGAAGGCGAATTTTTTGGGGGTTGTATGAAAAAAATTTGCCTGATTGTCAAGTGCTACGATAGAAGGCTGTAGACGCGCGACAGGAGATTTTGCTATAGTGTGTCAAAAAAATGCAATGACGCACATCACTGAGGTCTAGTGATGCGCGTCATTGCATTTTTTTGACACGCGACAGCAAAATCTCCTGTCGCGCGTCTGCAGCCTCCGCCCTCTGCTTTCTCATCAAAAATTCTCCGTGTCACACGTCAACAAACTCTTTGTCATGCATCTGCTATGCGTGAATATCTTTTATACCTCCTTGTCACGCGTCAACTATCTGTCAAGGTCAGACAACACCCTCAGTGACGCGCGTCATTGCATTTTTTTGACGCGCGACAACAAATATCCTGTCGCGCATCTGCAGCCTCTGCCCTCTTCTTGCGCATCAAAAAAATCTCCATGTCACTCGTCAACAAACTCTGTCATGTGTCTACTATGTGTCAATATCTGCAGTATCTCTTTTTCTGCAAACCCTCCTTGTCACGCGTCAATAACTTACCCCCTTGTCGGCGGTCGCGCGTCTATAATACGGGATATATCATATTGTTGAAAAATGTGAAGTAGAAGTGTTCTACCTAGTAAATAATCTAGGTTTATATAGGGGATATTTTTCAAGGGTAGGCGAAGCTGACCCCTAAAAAAATTAAAGTGTAATTTTTAGGCGAACAGGTCACTGACCCGTGCAAAAAAAATTCGCCTTTTCAAAATTTTCAAAAATGGAATATTCGCCATATTACGAATATTCGCCACTAAAATTTTCCCTGAAAAAATGTTGATCAGATGTAGAGAGTATGGAATTTCCCTTAATCCAAATAAGTGTCATTTTGGCATGTAAAAGGCCAAGTTTCTAGGACATATTGTGTCCAAGGAAAGTGTTATGATAGACCCGGAGAGAGTAGAAGCAATCAGCAAAGTGCCCATTCCAAGAACCAAGAAAGGTATTCAATATTTCTTTGGCCAAATCAATTTCATTAGAAGGTTTGTTTCTAATTTTGCTAAGCTAACTTTCCCAATCACAAGCATGCTAAGAAAGGATCAAGTTATTAAGTGGGAAGAGGCTGCCATCCAATATTTTGAAGGAATAAAGGATGCACTCAAGCATGCACCTGTTTTGGCAGCTCCAAACTATAAGATGTCTTTCCAAATCTTCTCTTTTGCATCTGAATTTACTATTGCTTCAGTTTTTTTACAAAAGGATGAGATTGAATCTAAGAGGCCTATCACTTTCTTTAGCAAGGATTTACAAGCAGCTGAACTGAAGTACACAATTATGGAGAAACAAGCGTTTGCATTAGTGAAGGCAACAAATATTTTTAGACCCTACATTTTGAGTTCAAAGGTTGTTGCCTATGTTCCTCATATAATGGTCAAAGACATCTTATTTGACATGGAAATCTCAAGAAAGAGATGTAGGTGGGTTAAAAAACTTCAAGAATATGACATGGACATTCAAACTACAAATCTGGTAAGAGGTTTGGGTCTTGCCAGGCTCATGGATGAGAGTAATTTGCAAGATGTAGAAGTGAATCAGCTAGAGGAAGAAAGGTCAGATCTACTTGAAAAATTGATGAATTCTGATTGGTACAAGGATGTGATCTTCTACCTCAAGCATATGTGTTATCCTAGTCACTTGAATAAAAATCAGAAAAGAGCCCTCAAGCTGGCTTCTCAAAAATATATCATAACAGACCTTGGGCTGGCTTGGAAGAACCCTGAAGGTGTCCTCTTGAAATTCATAACTGAAGATCAAGCTCCCAATCTAATTGCTAATTTCCATGGGGGAGTTTGTGGAGGACATTTTGCTGGTAGAGTGACAGCACACAAGATTTTAAGAGCTAGTTATTGGTGGCCAACTCTTTTTAAAGATGCAAACCAGCTAGTTAGAAGATGTGATAGTTGCCAACATTTCTCAGGAAGATTGAAGGCTTCAGGCTCCCTTCCTCTGCAACCTATATCAGTTGAAGCCCCTTTCAAACAATGGGGAATGGACTTCGTAGGTGAGATTTCAAATCCTTCTAGTGCTAGTCATAAATGGATCCTTGTTGCAACTGATTATTTCACAAAGTGGGTTGAGGCCATTCCATCTAGAAAGGCAACACACCAAGTGGTGATGGATTTCTTGTTGAATCATATCATATGCAGATTTGGTGTCCTGGTTAAGATTGTGTCTAATAATGCTATGTGTTTTAGAGCCAAGCCTTTGATGGCAATGTGCAATGAATATGGGATAAATCTGACTTATGCTTCAAACTACAATCCACAAGGTAATGGACAAGCTGAGTCAAGTAACAAGAACTTTCTCAAGATTATTAGAAGGACTTTGGAGATCAACAAGAAGAAGAGGGGAGAGAAATTGAAATTTTCAGTTTGGGTAGATAGGATCACTCCAAAAAGAGCAACTGGTAAGAGTCCATTTGAATTGGTCTATGGAACACAAGCATTGCTTCCCTTACACTTGCAATTATCCACATTTCAGTTTTCCTAGTCATTAGAGGATCAAGAACATGGTCCATATGAGTAGGGGATCAATCAAATCATTGAGTTAGATGAAGAAAGAAGAGCCTCTCATCAAAGACATGTCAGATTTAAGGAGAAGTTGAAGAAGTTGTTTGACAAGAAGGTCAATCCTAGAGCCTTCAATGTCAGAGATTTGGTCTTGCTATGGGATAGTAGGCATGAAGATAAGGGCAAGCATGGAAAGTTTGATGCCCTATGGATGGGACCTTATGCCATTGACATCAGAATTAGAGAGCATACATTCTTTCTCAAGGATTTAGATGGGGATTTGCTAGAGCTTCCTGTTAATGGTAGACATTTAAAACACTTTTTGGATTAAATCCCCGAAGGAGGTATGCACAAGTTGTACATTTTGTATAGCCCTTGTTTTTTTTTTCTTTACTTTGTTCTTGCTGTTGTTGGCTCATGGTTTGCCCTTTTGTCCTTGGCAACCTTTGTTGGTCTAGTTTTCTCAGTCCTTTTTGGTGAAATTCTGGTTTTTGGGCTGCTCTACTTTTTTATACCCCTTGCCAAATGGATTTCTAGCACTTGGTCTATGTTTTGTTCTTGTGGCACTCACAGGGAGTGCCCATCCCCAAGAAAGAGCCAATGTTGGTCTCATTATTGAGTTTGCATAATGTACCTTGTTTTTTCATGACTAAATGTGCTCACAAATGTTTCATTTGTGATATTTCATGGTTTGCAGTTCACATTTTCTAATTAAATACCTTCATGATGCCTTTGATGTTATTATTTTGCCCTAAATTGAAGCAAAAATCCATGTTTTCCCCCCATTTGTGCCCTAGTTCCCTCATTTTTACGGGTTGTATCATTTCTCCTTTGTCAAAACATGAATGAATTCAAAATTGATCAAATCCTAAATTCGAGCAAGTATTTCCCCAATCCCAAGGTCGCAATGATGTCAAAAAATGATTCAGTTGGTTTGAGATCACGAAATCTACCCTCCTTGTCAAAAATTTCAATTTCTAGGGCATTTTTGACATATTGACGGTCATACAGGTGTATTCTACCCGTCAATTTCATCATCACAACATAATGCTAACATGGCAGGCTCCTATTAGGCGAGGATGTGCGAGAAAAATGTTATAACTTGTTGTTTTTTATTTTTTTTGCCAAAGGAAACATTTTTCCCGTGGCCCCGTAGTGCTACAGTGAAATTCCTACGTGGCATGATGTGATTGGTTGAAGGATCAGTGGGTGGCGGGTCGCACTTAGACTTTTTGCCTTCATTTTGCAAATGTCTCAAACTCAAATTTTTCCTCGAAGGCCCACACGAATGGGAAGGAGACACGTGGCATAGAAGGGTCAAGCAGAGAGGCGAGGAGTTAGAAATTTTTTTGAAGTTTTTGGCTTCAAAATGCCAAAGGAAAAATTTGGCCAGAAATCCCTCACCCAATAGCAGGAGGACACGTTTCTAGATGAATTAGCATGGGAGGGTGGGGTATTTGAAAATTTTGAAGTTTTTTGGCTTCAAAATGCCAAGGTAAAAATTTGGCCCGAGATCCCGTGTCCAATAGGAAGAGGACACGTGTCCCGGATCTAGCGGAGATTTGGAGCGTGAAGGAAATGTTGAAAAATTTTACAAATTTTGGGCAAAGAATTTCAAAGTGAAAAAATTGATCAGAGGAAAATTTGGAAGTGTGCCCCCACATCCAATCAAGGGTCGACACATGGCACATTTCAAAAGGTAAAAGGGAGAGCGCAGGCCCGCAAAGGTTTTTGTGCTCGCATGTGGTTGAAGGAAAATTTGGAGGGTCGGCTCCACTACGAGTGGGAGACCGCCACGTGGCAGAAGATGGAGCAGGTTTTCAAGCCCGTGGAAGTTTTGCCGAAAATTTTATTTTTTTCAAAAAAGGAGAAAAATTCATAGAATTGGCCTGTGGTTCTTGGTAGGGTCCACCTAGGGACGCATGGTGTATCCAGGGGGCATGCGGGCAAAATTTTCAAATTTTTCCAGAGGTTAGAAAAGGTTTGAAATGCATGTTTAAGCTTGAAGGCCCAGTCCAATGGTATTTGGACATGTGTCCACCTTCTCTGAAGTCAAAGAAGATATTTTTTGAGTCTACGTGTTGAATCTCATCAAGACACATGGAGGGTGAAAATTTAAAGTTTATTTTTAATCAACAATGGCTGAGTGTTTTTTTTTTGGGCACTGTTGTTGCAAATTAGCAGCACCCCTGGATGCAAATTAGGTTTCTAAATTGATGTTTTAGGCATCCAATGTGATTGCACAACATTGAAACCTCTCTCCAAGTGTGGGACTTGTAAAAATGAGAGAGGAATCTCCAGATTAGAGGCTGGTTCCTCAAACTCCTCTGATTAGATCTATTATTTGCACAACTGCAGAGGTTCAAATCCTAATTTTATCCTAGATTGCAAGGAGACAGGGATAAGAGATGCAAAAATTGAAACTAAACTAATAAGGGTGATATACCAAAGGAGTGGTGAACATTTTTGCTCATGAAAATAGACACAAATCAGAAATTGCAACATAAAACATCATGCACATGTTGATAAGCTGTAATCAAAGGTTTGAAATGAAAAAAACAACACATACAAGGGATTGAAAGCATTCACAGAGCCTGTATTGTGATTTTTAACATCAAAATCCTTGCATTCCAACACCAAAGAGGTAGAAAACTATTACAATCCCTGAAAATGTCTGATCCTTGCAAAAAAATCACTTCTTGAAGGTGAAAATAGAAGCTTGCTGTGCAAAAAAGTTTTCCACCCTTTGAAAAATGAGCCAAATCTAGCTTTTAAAGTGCATCGATCGAGCCCAAGAGAGAGAGAACGTGAAAAAATGTGGGAGCCATTCCCCATTGACAAAAATGCATTAAAAACAGCATGGAGGTCCTTAAAAACCCATGCCCTAACATTTTTGACCATGCTGGAGAAGAATGCGACCCATTTTGCATTAAAATTGGTTGTTGAAATGTCAGTTCTGTCCATGGGCACGTACCAGAAGAATTTTTTGATTTTCTCCCTCTAAACTGAACCAAAATTCAAAATTGACCATGGAATCTTGTAGAGAATTTTACCAACTTTCCATTTATATAAAGAACGTGAAAATTTGAGCTCTGGATTGAAAGTTATGGTGATTTTAAGTTTTAGGGCAAAAACAGGCCAAAATCGGATCAACGGGCAAAAAGTTTGAATTTTTACCCGTTTGGTCTTTGGAACATTTTTTCAAATTTTCCCCATGCTCCACCACTCCAGGTGCCACATGGCATGTTCTGATTGGGTGTGGGCCCTTCCTGACCATTTTTTCCTTTGGGTCGCTTGGTGTTTTTTTCGCCCTTGGACACGTGGCAACTCCTGATTGGCTACGGGCCTTCTAGGGAAAAATTTCCCACCAAAACTCCGCTGAGCCATAACTTGAAAAATACGTGGAGTTAGGAGGAAAAATTTACCTTTCTGGAAATCTGAGAAAGATCTCTATCCAATGGTGCCATTTCCAGAAGGTTTTGATTGCCTAGAAAATAAAATATTCTGACTGAGGCACAAGAGAAGGAAAGATGTAAAGGAGTTAGCCACAAAATGAGCAGGGGGCACATTTGGATAACAATTTTGGCGACTCAGAAGATTCATCTTCCTACTGGATGAATGATAAGTAGCCTAAAGCAATCCATTTGGCATGGAGTCATTAGTAATAGCCTGAAAACTGATCTAAACTTTGAAAACTTCCCTCTGAACCGCTTGAATCCCACTGGACATGGAGTTGTTCCCACTAAAATGCCATCAAAACGAACTGTGCAAGAGCGAAACCAGCAGCACCAAAACTATGTACAAACTGAAAATCATACATGCTCCAAATGGAACATGTAGAGTGTGCACAAGAACTTCTTCTACTGAAAGCAAACCTACCTACTCTACTCTAACTAGAAGCAAAGGTGAGCTAAACGAACCCTACAACTAGTTGTGCAAAATAGCTTCCTTTCTTCAAAATTGGCAGCCATGCAAATGATTTGGAGTTGAGTATGGCTGAATTGATGAGTGGAAAATCAACAAGAAGCTAGCCTTCTACCCAAATTAGCAAGGTTTCAACTAAAAACAAATCCAATACCTATTTTAGTTGCTCTACATTTAGATTGGAGAGGTATGACAGCTGATCCTTGGAACTTTGCAGCTCATCCTCATGCCTAGAAGCAAGCATGACTTGTTGTGGCTTCTCCTTTGGCTCCAATGAAGCCAAATACCTGATTGGGCAAGGTCTGATCCATTGAGTATGCCCATAATTCTGATTTTCAATTCCAAGAATGGAGTTCTCTTGTAGACCTTGAATGGATGGTGTGGAAGCAATGGTAGAACCCTTCTACCCTTTCTCTTCCTCCAATGAAGGACATGAAAGATTAAAATCTTCCAATCTTGGTTCTAAAGAGCTTCTATAAGATGCAGGCTACTGCAAATGAATACTCTCCTCCATGACAACAGGATCTTCTATTTGGAAGATGGATGATGAAAGAGAGAATGGTGGAAACTCAATCGGTTCTTCTTCATCAAAACAGTCCTCCAAATCAGACAGGTAAACTACCTCATTACTGTCCTGCTGCAAATGTTCAACCTCTCCCATGGCCTTCTCTTGATCTGCAACTTGATCACCATGGTTTCTTTCATCCTCCAGCATTGAATTTGAGGGATCAAACTCTTCTTCAGTACTAGAACTTGAGAGAGATGAAGTAGAGAGAAGAACTGAAGGTTCTTCTATAACCTGCTTTGTGCTCAAAGCCTTTGGATCTGCACTTTTCTCCCCCACAGATGGAATGTGCTCCTCTTCTTTTGGATTTGGAGCAGCTTCTCCTTCCTCTTGCTGTCCCTCATTACTGATTTTTGCAATTTGAATTGGATCAGCATTTCCTTCAAATAGGGTGCCAACATGGACACTATATTCTGAACAAATTGATTACTGATCTGCAACTCCTTTTTGCTCTTCTTCTGCTGCAACAAAATCAGTCCTGACCACCATTTTTTCTTTAACTCCAACCTCTTCTAAAGGTTTAATTAGCAAAGGGATCTTCTTCATCCCAAATTTAAGAGCCCAACTCTTCAAAATTTGAATTTCTTCATCCTTGTTTGGCTTCTCTTTTTATTGTCCTTTATGACTAATTTTGGCAATTTTTTGTGGTGGTGGAGGAGGTAAAACCTCTTGTTTCTTTGGAGGAGAGGGTGTTCCATTTAGCTCTTGTGGAGGGGATGACTATTTGGAAGGGAAAAGGACAGAATAATTGAGATGAGGTGGAAGACTGGGGGGTGGAGAAATGGATTCAACACTTGGGACAGCAGATGGAGAGTTTAAAACTTGACACTGCTGAGATAAAATAGATTGGGAAAGATGAAAAGAAAAGGCATGAGATGGTGTGCTTACCCGTTGACAAGGTTTATGAATACTCCTCTCATACACCTCTATTCCTTCAATCCACTTTGCAAGCAATGGTAGCATTGTAATCATGAATTCAAGCTTCTCTTGAGGGCTATAATGCCTTGGGAAAGGTCCCACCCATGGACAGGGTGCTCCACAACTGATTCCAAATGCTTTCATTTGTGCTTGAGCCCTGGATTGCACCATGTTTACCTCCATATTTTGGATTTTCTCCAACAGACCAGCATCTTGCATCTGATTGTCTTCATTGTATGCACACCCTTGCTCTTGGAAAGCTCCATAGCCAAACTGATTTTGGCATTGCTGCTCATATGGGTATGTATGCTGATTTTGAATTTTTTCAAAATGCTGATTTGGAGGATTTAAAAAACATGTTGGAGGTGGGAAACATTGCTGCTGTTGTAAATGTGAGTTCCATGATGGAAATGAAGTCATGATTGCACAACTTCATGGAATGGAAAAGAATGAAAGAGATGGAAAGAATAATGGAGGGAAATGGATGAAAAATAGGTCTGTAACTTCAGAAATGGGTTGCTGATCAGATGGAGTCGCCAGATGTGTTTGCAAGTGCCTCCAAAGGCTGAAATCTTCACAGGAACACACCAACCTACAAAAGATGAAGTGGAAGACCTCTAAGGTCCCACCCGGCGTGCCAAAACTGTTGTTGCAAATCAGCAGCACCCCTGGATGCAAATCAGGTTTCTAAATTGATGTTTTAGGCATCCAGTGTGATTGCACAACATTGAAACCTCTCTCCAAGTGTGCGACTTGTAAAAATGAGAGAGGAATCTCCATATTAGAGGCTGGTTCCTCAAACTCCTCTGATTAGATCTATTATTTGCACAACTTCATAGGTTCAGATCCTAATTTTATCCTACATTGCAAGGAGACAGGGATAAGAGATGCAAAAATTGAAACTAAACTAATAAGGGTGATACACCAAAGGAGTGGTGAACATTTTTGCTCATGCAAATAGACACAAATCAGAAATTGCAACATAAAACATCATGCACATGTTGATAAGCTGTAATCAAAGGTTTGAAACGAAACAAACAACACATACAAAGGACTGAAAGCATTCACAGAGCCTGTATTGTGATTTTCAAAATCAAAATCCTTGCATTCCAACACCAAAGAGGCAGAAAGCTATTACAATCCCTGAAAAGGTCTGATCCTTGCAAAAAATCACTTGCTGAAGGTGAAAATAGAAGCTTGTTGTGCTAAAAAGTTTTCCACCCTTTGAAAAATGAGCCAAATTTGGCTTTTACAGTGCATGGGTCGAGCCCAAGAGAGAGAAAATGTGAAAAAACATGGGATCCATTCCCCATTGACCAAAATGCATTAAAATAGCATAGAGGTCCTTACAAACCCATGCCCTAACATTTTTGACCATGCTGGAGAAGAATGCGACCCATTTTGCATTAAAATTGGTTGTTGAAATGTCAGTTCTGCCCATGGGCACATACCAGAAGCATTTTTTGATTTTCTCCCTCCAAACTAAACCAAAATTCAAAATTGACCATGGAATCTTGTAGATAATTTTACCATATTTCCATTGATATAAAGAACGTGAAAATCCAAGCTCTGTCTTAAAAGTTATGGTGATTTGAAGTTTTAGGGCAAAAACAGGCCAAAATCAGATCGGCGGGCAAAAAGTTTGAATTTTTACCCGTTTGGTCTTTGGAACATTTTTTCAAAATTTCCCCGTGCTCCGCCACTCTAGGTGCCACATGGCACATTTTGAATGGGTGTGGGCCCTTCCTAACCATTTTTTCCTTCAGGTCACTTAGTGTTTTTTTCGCCCTTGGACACGTGGTAGCTCCTGATTGGCTGCGGGCCTTCTAGGGAAAAATTTCCCACCAAAACTCCGCTAAGCCATAACTTGAAAAATACGTGGAGTTAGGAGGAAAAATTTACCTTTCTGGAAATATGAGAAAGAGCTCTATCTAATGGTGCCATTTCCAGAAGGTTTTGAGTTCTTTGAAAAAAAAATATTCTAAGGCACAAGAGAAGGAAAGATGTAAAGGAGTTAGCCACAAAATGAGCAGGGGGCACATTTGGTTAACAGGCACCATGGAAGCTCCAGGATGTTTGGATTCGCCATTTCTACACCAAATCACATTAAATTTTATATGAAATTACATCCCCTCGGTCTTCTGAGTGCAATGGCACCATTATTTTGAGCTAATTTGATGTCCTATGATGTTTTTCATGAAATATTTTCTCAACCCGTGTAAAAATGTGAAAAGTGAAAAATTAAAGTTGCAGAGTTAAAAATGATAAGGGAAAAAGGTGGAAAATGATTGCAAATGCATGCTGGCATGTTGGAATGATAAAAAAGTGACCCTAGGATGGATAAGCATTTGAATCCATGCAATATTTTAAAATATTTGTGCATCTCTGGCATTTGGCGAGCTATTTTATAGTTTTATAGCATTTTTCATCAAATGGATAGGGTTTTGTAACAAATTTTATCCTTTGAGCATATTCTTTTCCTGGGATGCAAGGATCCAAGTTGGTATAGGGTATATTATGTAATTTGGAGGCATTTTGTAGGGGGGCTGTTGAGAATTTTGGAGAAAGAGAGAGTAATTTTCACAAGGAAAACTAGGAGTCCATTTTCTTTTAGAGAAACTACCTGAGAGCCATCTTTGATTCCTGTTTGCATCAAATGTTCATCATGTTGAGTTGGTTTCAGCTGTAAAGCCATCAACAAACTTTGATATTTTCTAAATAACATTCCCTTGCTGATATATTTGATCAAATTCTTGGATTAACTAGTTTTATCTCTTGGCAAAGCTTGCATACACTTGTATTTTAGTATGTTTCCAATGTGTGTTTCATGCTCATGTTGTAATATTGTGTTTGGGATCTTTATTGGTCATACATGGTCTCATTTCTTGTAGAGGGTTTGAAGGCATCTGTAATCTTCCATTTAGAAGAGCATTCATTTGAGTGAAGATAAACAGATTTAAATTCATCTTACCTTCCTTGTAAATTGAGGGTGTTTGTAAACCTTTGGGTGTACCTTAGGTCATGATCTAACAAGGGTTTCTAAATGCTTCATTGATATTTTACTTCAAGCCTTTGTGGCAGGTTATCAAAGTTTGTATGGAATAGTGCAGATTTAGGCATCCATGTGTACACACATCCTGGTTGAAAGAGCACTTCAAATTCATTGAAACATCTCTGTTGTTTAGGTGTTGTAATTCATTTGCAAAGCTTCCCAAAGAAGGTGATGATTCCTAGCTACTCTTGTCCCATCATCTCTCATCATAATTTCATTTTAAAATAACTCATCCTACATACAATACCCCTACATCTGCATTGTGTGTCCACAAAATAATTCAATCCTTTCACTAAAATGCAAAATGTTGATCAGGGTTTTATCATGTCTTTAACGGCTCTAGCTTTGTTTTGAGAACATTTCCATCATTTAGTAGTGAAAACTCCTTTGAGTTTGGATGATGGATACTTGATCATGTTTTCACAAAGCCTTTTCCATATCATATGCAAAACAAAAGGACATGCCCATCTCCTTACCACATAAGGGTTGCAATATAGGTTCTCTTGCCTTGGTTGATAGGCACAACCTAAAATAGTGAGGGTTAGATCAAAACCCTCTTGAAGGTGCTATCCACTCCCTCAATTCTTGAACGCAAACAAGCAGATAGGTGTGCTTCCCCAGCTATAAATGACATACAAAACATCTATCTATCCTTGAGTGTCTTGTGCAAATTTATGATGCTATTCAAGTTGTGAAGGAGAGTAAAATTGGATACCAACATGATTAATTACACGTTAAGCAAAAATTTAATGAACATAAAAGTGATCATAGGTTTTGAGGTTTCATAATATTTAATCAACTCAAATAAGTATGGAAAACTTAAGGATTGTTGGGATTAAGGTTATGCAAGGTTGTTGTGATTTGAATCTTAATAGAATGTAAATTAAGTGGATGTGACCGCTTGAGGTGTGTAAATCGTGATGAAGTAGTTCTATCAGATGTTGGCACACACCAACTGTAGAACTGTACCTTCGTGAAGATGTGGGTCTTCACAAGGATATAGTGTTGTAGTTGACATGTTGCAACACCCTTCAGCATTGGTTCATCTAGATCTACTCAAACCTAGACTTGAACTTAGTTTCTCTCTAGATCAGGCTAAGGATATGATTTAGCATAAGAAGTGGCTCTCAATGACTTAGGGTAACTTGGCACATTCAATTGACTTAGGTCGAATGAGTATGCCCATATACCCTAGGTCATCATTAGTGGTTCCCTATACCAAATTATACCAATAACCTGGGTTAGGGTCAAACCTTTGACAAGTGGACTAACAAAAGTCAGTAAAGACCATTTTAGCTAATAGATGAGTGAGGTGAAGGACGTATTCTGATTAGATTAGTATGTCATCTAGGAATAGTAACATGACCAATATGTTGGAAATATTTGGCCAAAGTATCGCAAGCTGCTAGTTGCATTGTCCTATGTCACCTAGTTTGAGAAATGTGATTTCAGATGAATACGGTAACAAATGTTCAGATAGATTTCTTAAACAGAACACTCAATACCCATAATAGGGTAAGAGAACCAAGTATACAATACTTAGGTTAACATGAGAAATCGGTTCGTATCTGAGTCATGAAATGAGAGATCGGTAGTTCACCAAGTCATTTATAGCTGCATATGGTTATCTGTTATGAGATTTATTGGCATGGAATGTGTGTTCTAAATTATTATTACCTAGAATAGATAACATTACGTATAAAAAAGATTTCCCTTATTTCTAAAGTCTTAAAATCAAAATGTTAGAGATAGTCATCTGACACATAGTCAGGGTGAGCAAGGGTTACCATCTCATAGTGATAGAGGCCAGGTGAGGGTACTGGAGAGAGAAGTAGTGGTTTCGGCCCCCTGCATAGCTGATTTGAGAGAGATGGAGACATTTTATTTTGATTTTATATATACATACCATCCTGCGTGTCGAAGATGCAAGATGTATATGAGAGTTTCAAGATAATTATATATATATATTCAGTGTATTGACACACGGACATTCCATTTATATAGTTTCAATGATGATGGTTATTTTGTGATGTGTTTTGATTTATTTCTAATTTATTGTTATTATGTATATTATATATGTAGTCCTGGATGGTTATGGTTGTAGGATTTGGTTATATTTCTATTATATTGATGTCATGGAAAGTAGATGATTAAGCATGGTTTGGTTTAATTTCCAAGTTTTTGATATTATGGAAACTTATATGTGTTAGGCATGGGTTGGTTTTTATTTTGATAAAAATTAGATGATGTTATTTGATTTCCAAGATTTTGTTCTCATGGAAACTAGGTATGTAGGCATGGTTGAGTTGTGTTTGTTTTGATTTAATTTCCAAGTGATTGGTATTATGGAAAATAAATGATGATGTATATGAGTTATGTATGGTGTTTTTTTATTTAACTTCCAAATTATTGTTTTGATGGAAAATAACTACCTAATTTTTTGTTTGATGGGGAAATTATGAGGGGAAAAGAGTGGTTGAGTTGGCCTTAAAGGGCCGCATGCCCTAAGAGTTTTTCCTACATATCCCTTGCGAAAGGGTCCCCAGGCTAAAGTAGTTCTCCCATAAAACAGGGAAGAATGTGATTGGGTTAGGTAAGATGAATAGATAAGTTGGATTGATAGGTTGGTTGGGTAAGGCATGTATTAAAATTGGCAAAGTTGAATATTGAATAGGTAAAAGGAAAGGTAAGTTAGGCGTAGGTATAGATGAAGGTAAATATGTGATTCAGTTTCGATGATTAGGTCCTGTTAGAACAAAAAATAAGGTAGGCAGAGATGAACTGAAAAGAAGCAGAAGACCCCAAGTTAGCAAAGACCATAAATGTTGTACCCTTAGACTTATTGAGCGTAAGTCCCGAGATACATTGCATGATGCGATAGGTCTATAAGTGAAAGAAGTGGCATGATCACTATGTGTAAAGTACATGTGTCATCCCTTGAGTAGGCAGAAGAGAATGAAAAGAGGTAATGTGTAGTATTGTGTTTAGCGTAACATTATTGTGGGATAGCGTACCCCTTCTACAATATACCCTAAACTAGAATAGGCAAGTCAATGACCAAAAGTATTTTATTTTGTCTTGATTTCACTTTTCTTTTGTGTTTATAGACTCGTTGATGTGGGAATTCTATGTGGGATAGATAAAACATCTCCTTGATATCTTCGTGAAGGTGATTGATGCGGGAAGCTTTAGGATAATTTTTTTATTTTGTTTTTTCAGAAAAATTCATCTTTTTTATAAACTTTGTACAATATAAATAAATTTTTATAGTTGTCCTTCAAGGGAGTAGTTTATTTATAACAAGAAAGAGAGGTAGATGTCCTTTTGAGAAAATCATCATTTTGTGAGAATTTTGACTCAAGGAGTAGATTTTTTGGCTATCCCATGTATATTTTTTCCTTTTATTTTTGAACTTTAAGTCATGGACAAGACTATGAGGGAATATAATCCTCTTGTATGAAATCAAAACCATAACATGAAAGAGGTTAAATATGTAAGAGAGGTTTTCAAGGGATGAACAACAATGGGATTATATCCTTAAAAGGATGAAAAATATCCATGAGAATCATGCCATGAGTAGAGTTGTAATACTCATATTGAAGATAAGCCTGAACAGTGATGGATAATCACATGATTTTGTTTGATTCATTGGTCCCTAACATATGTAGATGGAAGGAGAAGTTCACTCAAGGGGAGATAATGTAAGTGACATAAAGTGATTTAGTACTTTATTAAAAAACATAATGGTCGAAGATGCAAGGAATTAAGGGGATCATGTTCAGGTTTACCTTCAAGAGAAGATGAACGATAAACACTTGATCCATAGGTATTGGTGACAATGTAGGGTCCAAACAAATTAGGAACAAACTTTCCACATTTACTTTTCTCAACTTTAGTTGCATGTTGATTTTCTTCTAGGACAAGATCACCAACCTTGAAATTTTATTCATGAACACATTTTTCATAGGCACGTTTGATACATTTTTGGAAGATTTGAAGGTGGTCGAGAGCATTTAAATGATGTTCATCTAATAACTCAAGTTTTTCTAAATGGTCTTGGATAAATTCATTATCATTGAGCATATCTTTACATGAGATACAAAGAGAGGGAATTTTGACTTTGAGAGGCAAGACGGCCTCTGTACCATTGAATAAAGAGAAAGGTGTGGCGGTGGTTGAGGTACGAATGCTAGTGCAATAAACCCATAAGGATAAAGGAATGTATGTTAATCCTTACCAGTATCATTGAATATTTTCCTGATAATTTTGTTGAGGGTTTTGTTATTTGATTCGGCTTGACCATTGGTTTGAGGATACTATGATGAAGACTAGGGCTAAGAAAAAAAATTGGTGTGAGTATATCTACTCTCATAGTCTAAAAGAGTATAAATTATATAATATACCACTTTCTCTCTATGTTGCTCGTCATTATGAGTGAGCATGACACCCAAGAATGATCAGTGATAGAAATGTAAAGGTAAAAGGTTTTGTCATCCTTTGGTGAGATAAGCATAGGTGGCTAAAGAAAGTATTCATTTAACACTTCAAAATATTCATAGCACTCATCATCCCAATGAAAGGAAACATCCTTTTTAAGAATATTTTTGGACCCTAAATATTGGTTATGTATGAACAGCCATGCACGTGTAGGAATAA
Organism: Taxus chinensis; assembly: GCA_019776745.2. Taxonomy (NCBI): domain Eukaryota; kingdom Viridiplantae; phylum Streptophyta; class Pinopsida; order Cupressales; family Taxaceae; genus Taxus; species Taxus chinensis. The sequence continues at coordinate 509,112,952 of CM034154.1, forward strand.
TGAGAAGAAGGGCACTCAGGGGAAAGCACATAGGAAAAAGGGGTTTAATAAGGGTTTAAATGAAACCAAGGCGCTAGAACATGGGTTTACAGGACTTAGCCATATTTGGTGTTCTAGAGGCACTTGAGGAAAAGCATGAGGACCCAACTAGGTGTAATGAGTGGATAAGGTTCCAACCTAGAACCTTGGAGGTCAAGAAAAGGATATTCCCCACAAGGAATATTCCCAGAAGACATCATTCCAGAGAGCGGAGGGTTCACAAATGGATAAGAATTCACCTATGGAGGAACACATTGAAACTTGGCACATGATTTGCACTTAGAGAAGGCATGGTGGTTGGGTGTTGATCTTATATAAAGAAATTCTTGGGCCAGATATAGAGACAGATAAGAGATAGACAAGACACTCAAACAGAAATACATAGAGTAACGAAGTGTTGGAGTAATTTTATGGTTTAGAGAACTTAATGCTAGAGGGTTGTAAGGGATTCCATAAGCATATGTATGGGTACTGGGATTTGTAACAAGGGATAAAATGGAAAAAGTATAGTTAGGATCTCATATCAGGAAGGTTTGCAGGAGACAAGTCTCTTTCATTTAATATATATGGTCTGAGATAACCCTTTTGACTATAATGTGGCTACCAAAACTCTTTTAAATCAATATGTATGTGGGTTTGTTCTGTATAACTTGTTTACGAGTGTAAACCCTAGTTTTATATGACTTATCATGGCTTAGATCTAGTTTATTATACTTCTTACAATGTTATTTAGCTTTTATAATGCATTAATGTGTAGATTTATTAGTTGCATCTTCTTCCTTTTTAAGTAAGTGAGTGTTCTTCTACTTCTGCAAATAATCATCCATTAACGGTGGAACCTTATCACAAAGCTCACATAAAAGAGGTACTTTGCACCCGCACATGCCTCGTGTTAGAAAGAAGTATTAATTTTCTCCTTACCATTGTGTTTTCAGAGATTAGAGTACCCGATGGGCCAGATAAATTTGTTTGGGAACACCTAGATGAGAACCCTTCCCCCACCTAAAGAGGCACGCACATGTGTGAATGACCAATGAGAATAAGGGTGCTTAGGGGAAAGCACACAGGAAAAAGGGGTTTAAGAAGGGTTTAATGAAACCAGGGTTCGTGTGGGAGGTAAACATGGGTTTAAAGGACTTTGCCATGTTTTTCATTCTAGAGGCACTTGAGGAAAAGCATGAGGATCCGACTAGGTGTGATGAGTGGATAAGGTGCCAGCCTGGAACCTTAGAGGTCAAGAAAAGGATATACCTCACAGGGAATATTCCTAGAATATATCATTACAGAGAGTGGAGGATTTACAAATTGATAAGAATTCACCTGTGGAGGACCACATCAACACTTGGAACATGATCTATGATTAAAGAAGGCATGGTGGTGGGTTTTGATCTTATATAAATAAATTCGAAGGCTAGAGACATAGACATACAAGAGATAGACATGACACTCAAGAATAAATACATAGAGTAATGAAGTGTTGCAGTAATGCTAGGGTTTATATCACTTAGTGTTAGAGGGTTGTAAGGGATGTCATACGCATATGTATGGGTACTAGGATCTGTAACAAGGGATAAAATGGGAAAAAGTATAGTTAGGATCTCATATCAGGAAGGTTTGTAGGAGACAACTCTCTATCATTTAATATATATGGTCTGAGATGACCCTTTTGACTATAATGTGGCTACCAGAACTCTTTTAAATCAATATATATGTGGGTTCATTTTGTATAACATGTTTATGGGTGTAAACCCTTGTGTTATATGACTTATCATGGCTTAGATCTAGTTTATTATACTTCTTACAATGTTATTTAACTTTTGTGATGCATTAATGTGTAGATTTGTTAGTTACATCTTCTACCTTTTTAAGTAAGTGAATGTACTTCTTCTACAAATAATCCTCCATTGATGGCGAAACCTTCTCACAAATCTCACATAAAAGAGGGGCTTGGCATTCACATGTGCCTTAGGTGAGCACCCAGTGCTCACTGGGTGATAGGCTAGTGTGTTTGGGGTTAGAAAGAAGTATTAAGGGTTAGTAAATGAATACATCTTGGTTCCATTTGTGGGAATTATTTTCAAATATTTTGGGAGAATGGCACATGATGACAGAGTGTTTTACCTTGGACAGTGTCAAAGCATGGCTTAAAAGGACGGAAGATGATTTTTCTCAGATATTTATTATTGGACGTGAGTTAGATACACATAATGGGTAGAATAACATTTGTATCATGAGTTTTATGAGATATTCTCTTGTTATTTTCTAGTGGAGTTGTACAAATGGATCTCGACGTATACCTCCAGATCAAGCTAGTACTATAGACCTCACATATAGACCCAAGATGAGTATCAAATAATGCATGATGCTGATCTGACTTGGACACGAGTTGTTGATCATTGGTGGAGTAGAGTGTTGATGAGTTAAACCTTGGATTACTTGATTTCTACGTATTCCTTTCCAGATATTACTGAGTTTGAGTTCTTGAGGGAGCCAAGAGGATCATTCTTGTGTGTTATACCTTTAGATATAAAGATCTTGATCATTATGCGGAGTTTGGAAGCATTTCATATGGTCGGATAAGCTTCTTTTGAGAACTTGGTGAGGAAGCTAGATTGGAGGAGGATGGCTGACCTTGTGGCTGAAAAGGAGAGGGAAGAGAGATGACTCAAGTATAATGAATCTCATGAAAGGGAGTTAGATAGACAATTTGAAGTTGTAGGAGTGATATATTTACGGAGGTAGACGTTATTCGAAGGAATTAAGGTTTATGCCGAGGACGTGGATCCTAATTAGTTTGTGCTACCCTATCTTGGAAAGTGTGGGAGAGATACCCCTTCAAATTCTGATGAGAGCTCATCACTTTGAGAAAGGAGAGCCATTGACATGCATCTAAATCTACTTTGTGACCAACCCCTAGCACTTAGTTTTCCAAATCCAAAGATAAGTATTACTAACCCAGTTGGTATTGGTGGAAGTAACCAATCAACACCTAAGAGATATAACTTTTCATTTGACACATTTATGGTTGCACAATCATTTCCTTTATTCAGAGGTATATTGTTTGGAGTGACATTTTGGAAAATTATGGGTACAAAGAGCCTAGATATCATTTTTGGAAGTAGCATGGGACACAAATCTGGTGGTGGTGCAATATCACATATTATTGGTGCATAGTTTAGCTTGACGGTGGGGAAACAAGGCACAACCACTTTAAGACCTTTACCAGCTATGGGAGGTGTATCTAGTGGGTCAGGTGGAGTAGGAACTAGTGGACCTGATGGATCTAGAGGATCTAGTGGATCAGAAAGGACAAGCGCTTGTGGATCTAGTAGATCTTGTGATGGAGGTAACATCTGAAGGAATCTAGGTTCTGGATCAGGAAGAAAAGGGCCTCAACCACCTCAGCAAGTATTTTTTGAAATGTCTTTACATATACTATATTACAAAGGTGTTGAGGATACTATAGAGCATGTATATTAATTTGAGCTATTGTGGCCCGTGAAGGGGATCACTACCCCATAAAGGATGGAAAATCAGTTTTGTAACAACATTTTAAGGGTGCACACATAGTTGGTACCAGAAGTATGACCCCCACTAGACAGTAGTAGATTATACCATGTTGCGTAATTCCTTCTTAATTGAATTCCATATTCATGAGTTTGAACAGAAGAGCATTAGCACACTGAAGGAGATTCAACAAGGTATGGCAAAGAGTGTGTGGGAGTATGACACACATTTTAATACTCTCTTCTCAAAATTATCTTATGATATTCATCCTTCTCAACATGCTCAATGGTTCATTGGAGGACTAATAACACCTTCCAGGAGAGCAATTTTGCATAAGACTTTCATATACCCGTGTGAGGCCTTAGAGGCTACCCTGTGCATCCAGGTCATAGGAAGCATGGATACTGGTGTTAGTTCTTTTATTGAAGCTCAGATTGCTACAATTGCAAAGTAGATGGATAATTTATCTATGAACTTGGTCCATGAGACTCGCAGTGGCCTATGGTGCAAGTATTGTGAGGTAGAGGGGAATATAAAGGACATTTGTCCTCAAAGATCGGTACACGCTATGATGGTAGACTATGATATTTTTCATGGAGATCATGATGTAAGTAGGTGTTTTCTACTGTAGCACGTGAACCATAAGAATGTGTCTTGTTATTACAATATTTTCACCTCTACTACTCATGACACCAAGGATTGTAGATTGATTGACCAGATACATGATGTCATTGATATTGGTGTGCGCCAGACCAACATTTTAAACAATTCCAAGAATGATGTTCATCACTATGAAGGACGCATGGATGGAGGAGCTTTTGGAAGAAGATTTCAAGGAGGATTTAGAGGCCCTGGCAATCATGAAGGTGAAAGAGGTGAATTCCCTCATAGAAATTGTTATAATTGTGGGTCTAAAGAGCATTACAAGCTCAAATGTCATGACCTACTATAGTGCTCATGGTGTGGGAAGAATCTCAAGTATGAGGAGTTCCTAAAGCTATTTAAACACATAAGCCCAAAAAAATGAAAATACAAGGGCGTCGGGATGGTAAACATTAAGAAAGTAAATCATGCTCACATTGGATGTCAAGGGTGGCACGTGAGTCAGAATTAGAACCTATACTGGTGACGATGTGAGATGAGGCTACACATGCCAGGGAGATACCAAATCAGAGACCGCTGATTTAAAGAGAAGAGGTGATGTATGGTAAGTATCGATACCCTACCCATCAGAAGGAATTCTATCAAGAGACCATGGACGTAATAAGGAGTCTTCAAGGGGAAATTTAATGTCTAAAGGAGACAATCTAGGAAGTTGGGGTATAAGAAAAGTGTTGAGGTCTCTCAGTCAGATATAGATGATGTCAGGGAGGTGTGTAAGATTTTTTTCTAAGAGAATATCATTCCTCTATTAGGAGAATGGTTGAGGGATAAGATACCATACACTGGAGCAGAGCACAAGAGGTAGGTTTTGCATGTTAACCTTCCTCCCCACATCCTTGACTACGATAAGGAGATTACCTTGAATGTAGTTGTTGATGGATGGCTCCTAATAATATTCTTATTAATATAGGTGCGGAAGTTAATGTTCTCACCTTGGATGCCTGGAATCAAATGGGAAGGCCCCCATTACAACCATCTTCAAATGTGTTGTATATGGAAAATAAGACAAAGGAAATTCCCATTGGTGTTTTAAAGGATTCTCATATCACTATCCAAGGGGTGAAATTCATTAGAGACTTCGAATTCTTAGTGCTTGTTGAGGTGGAGAACTTTCCAGCATGCTACTTGGGTGTCCCTGGTGCTATAAGAACAATGCTGACTTACATTTCAATAAGGAGTATATAAGTTTTGAGAACAAAGAGGAACATGTTATCATTCCTTTGATGGATGGGAAGTCAGTGCCCTATATTGAGCCTTTAGGAGAAGAAGACCTAGATAGAATTTATGTGCGCACTATCTGGGACCCTAAAGTTCTGTAACTGACAAAGGAGGGTGTTATTCAGTGGGAAGACGCTCAATCTATAAGTGATACAACTAGTTTGGCATGTGAAAATTGGGCACACGGGACATATGAGTTATTCAAAAGGTAGTTAAGAGGATATGTGATGAGAGTAACAAAGGAACACTCATTTAAGTGCCTAGGAAGAAATAAGTTGCCAAGTTATTCTGGGGGATCCATACTTGATGTTTTCCTACAAGAAATGGAGATCCAGTGGAGATGTGAGATTGAAAGGAGAAGGATTCTTAGTTATACCTTTCTTGGTACCATAACACATTGTTGGGAGACACATCGTGATATTCTTCTAGAGTGGTGCAAAGTGAGAATATCATTCTCTGTTAGGTTTTTCCCAAGCAATTTACCTCCTATCATATAAAAAGTATCATGGGAAGGAACCCGTCTCATTTCACATCCAAAAATGTGAGAGTCCTAAATGGAAGGTATGAAATCCTTACACCCTTATATGGGTGCAGAAGTTGTAATCCACCTTATAATGCTACACGCATGCATGGTACATTCACTCATAGATGTGTTGTCAGACAGGAAACTGGTAGGAGTTGATAGTCGACTTCCTTCAATATTTCAGATATCGGAGTACTAAGCTATCAGTGGATGAGGTGTTGCAGGTTGTTAAATGCCTTACTATGGGAGATAGTGTCATGATGGAGGATAGAATACTAGAATTATTGGGTGAACTTGTCTTAGAAGCATGCTTTAATGAGGAAGAATCAGAGCAGATATAACTTGAGCGTGCATGCATGGAGAAAGAGAAAGGAAAATTGGTCTATGTGATCGATGGTGAAGAAGTGGAAATTTGGATGTTAACCATACTATGGGTACATGTAAAGTTATGGATAGTGCTGATGAGAAAACACATGCCTACCATGAACCCTTGAAAACCAAGAAGGTTAACTTTGGTTTGGAGGCCGAACCTAAGGAGGCTACTATTAGAGATTACTGGACAAAAAAGGAGGTTTCAAATATCATTGATCTGTTGTGTGAGTTTCAGAACTTATTTCCACGTGGACACCATGAGCTTAAAGGAGCTCACTACTTCTTGGGAAAAAATAAAATCAATTTAAAGGAAGGTGCGCACCTAAATTTGGAAGAGACCTTATCAAATGAATCTGAATCTTCACGTCAAAGTCAAGGAGGAGATTGACAAGATGATTGCATCAAGCATCATTAAGTCTGTTAAGGAATCAGAATGGATAAGTCAGATGGTCATCAACATTAAGAAGGATGGGAGGATAAGGATTTGTGTTGATTAAAGGGATTTGAATGCGGTATATGTTATTGACCCTTTTCCAACCCCTTTCACTGAGGAGATCCTAGAAGGAGTAGCCGGCTGTGAGATCTATTCTTTCACAGATGGATTCTTAGGATATCATCAGGTTAGAATTGCAAAGGAGGACCAAGAAAAGAAAACTTTTTCACTGAATGGGGAATCTTTTCCTACACAGTTGTTCCTTTTGGACTGAAGAACGCACTTACTATAGTTTTGCACATTGTGGTGCAGGAATTTCAAGACTTTATCCATAAGTTTCTTCAAGTCTACCTTGATGATTGGATGGTATATGGATTAGTGAGGGATCATTATGACAATATAAGGCTGATTTTTGAAAGATGTTGGCAGTTGAGGATATCCCTCAACATTAAGAAATGTGTTGAAACTACTTTATTTGGAGCCCTTTTGGGGCATATCATATGTAAGGAAGGCTTTATGTTTGATCCTTCCAAAGTTACCATTATTGTGGGGTTAGGGGAACCTACCAGCTAAGTGCATGGTACACAAATTCCTTAGGCATATGGGGTATTACTAGAAATTTATTAGGGGGTATACTAAGATTTCCATACCATTGGAAAAGTTGATAAAACAAAAAAGTACATTTCACTAGGGAGAGGCGTAGAAAATGGCATTTGATACACTGAAAAATAATATTATCATTGTACCCATACTATGTTTTCCTTCTTGGGATAAGCCATTCCATGTACATGTTGATGCTTCAAGGATGGTGATTAGAGCAATCTTAGCACAACCTAAAGAGGGATTTATTGGCCACCCCTTGTGTTTTGCTAGTAGAAAGCTAACCCTGGCAGAACATAACTATACTACTACTAAGCACCAAGCATTTTCAATGATCTAAGTGTTGCACAAATTCAGATAGTATCTGTTGGTAACACCCTTTACATTCTACATGGACCACATGGAATTGAATTACTTAGTAAACAAGTACATTTTAAAATGGCACATATGCCAATGGGTCATGTTGTTTCAAGAGTTTGAGTTTATGGTTTTTGTGAAACTAGGTAAGAGTAATTTAGGACCAGACCATTTATCAATGATTGACTTAGGGGAGGATGCACAAAGAATTGAGGATAAAATGCCAGATGCACAACTATTTAGATTGCAGTGTGTGCCCTCTTACTTAGAATATATTGTTATATTTCTAAATATGGGTGTGGCACCAGAGGGAATGAAGAATTTGGAAAGGAAGCAGCTAGCCATATGCGCCAAACCCTACAGGTTAATTAGTGGAGACTTATACAAGCTAGGCTGTGATGAGGTTTTACGTCGGTGTGTGTTATAGCATGAACGTGTTGCAATCATAGAGGAATCACATGGTGGAATTGTAGGAGGACACTATGTAGGGAATGCAACCGTGCGCAAGATCCATCTAGAAGGTTTTTGGTTGGAAATGGTTTACAAGGATTGTATCGAGTATTATAAGGCATGTGACCACTGCTAGTGCCTTAGTAAACTAGGGAAAAAGAGATGAAATGTTATTGAGACCAATTTCCATTTGAGAACCATTCGAGAAGTAGGAAATTGACTTCGTAGGCCCTATTTCCCCATTCGTGTGAAGCAAAGGTTCATGCTATATAATTACATGCGTAGATTATCTTACAATGTGGGTAGAAGCAACACGTACAAGGGATTGCACAATGATAACAGTAGTTAGGTTCTTGTGGGAAAACATAATCAACATAGATGGATGTTTGTTGAGTTTAACAAGTGATAGGGGTACTCATTTCTTAAATGAGACAGTTAGGATTTTATAGGCAGAATTCATGGTAGCCCACAAAAAGAACACCCCTTATCACCCACAAGTTAATGGGACTGTTGAGGCATTTAGCAAAATTATGAATCACACATTAACCAAGATTTTTGATGTGGAAAAAAAGGATTGGGATGATAAAGTTTTTGTTGTGTTATGGTCATACCAGACTACTTATAAAAGACTAAACAAGGCCACACCTTTTCAATTGGTGTTTGGCGTGAAAGCAATGTTACCTATTGAATTCATGTTACCATCACTGCGTATAGTGCACACATGAGGATTATATGATGAACAAGCACTTGAGGAGAGGATTGATAAGTTAATGCAGTTAGATGAGAGGCAGGCTATTGCTCATTGGAGTCATAAAATATAAAAAACCAGGAAAAAGGCATGACATGATAAACACATCAAGAAAAAACTGTTTGAGGTTAGGCAAATGGTTCTATTGTATGATTCCAAGTTTTTCTGCCATCCTGGGAAATTCAACATCCATTGGATTGGCCCATACAATGTATCCTATATACTTGATTCAGGCACTTGCTAGTTATAAGATCTGGATGGAACATGGTTACCAGACCATTTCAATGGGAGTAGGTTGAATCCCTACTATAAATAAGTCTTCTTTGTGTTTGTAAATAAGGTAGTATTACCAGTTAGCCTAGGTTTTACTTTAATGCAGTTTCCTTTCTTTGTGTTTCCCTTTCTCGTTGTTTTGTTTTTTGCACGTGTGTGTGCTTATAGCTACTTATAATTTCAAAAAAATTCTATGTGCAGAGGACCATACATATAATTTTTTGTGGGGTGAAGTGATGTGACAAGTACTGGAAGTTGGTATTGGAAGTTGTGTTTCGATGGCTCGGGTTGAAAGACCAAAAGCACGTAAATTGGAAGAGTGCGTGTAGAAAAGGTGAACATAAGGAGTGTGGTGTCAGGGAGGCTTTACAAAAACCACTTACAAGGGTGAGAAGCCCAGGAACGACATGAGGTAGGCGATGTCAAAAATCAGGATAAGGACAGAAGAAGTGCCTTAGGCGTTGAAAGTGCACACGTAAGGATCTTTGGTCAGTAAGTTTTTTACACACTAGAAGGTTGTAGAATTTTTCACATAGGATTGGGCGCATGGGGGTAAAAGTGCTCAAGGTTGGCATTAAAAAAGCTTCAATTAATGTAAAAGTACGTTGGTAGATGGCATGACATTTATTACGGAAATAAAGCAAAAGCTATAAGTAGAAGGTCAGGGTACATTATTATTTACCTTGTATTTGTGTTATCGAAGAGCTCTCGTGAACTAGGGAATCCTTGAAGAATTTTTTTGTGAAAAAGGGTTATGAAGATTTGCGTGCATAGCTAGTTTGATTAGAAAACCAGAGTGGAAAAAGAGTACACGGGCATGAGCGAAGAAGGTTGTGTGGAATAATCCCATAAGTGATTACTCCATCTTCTAGAAAATGGATTTTCCAGGTAAGGGTTCTGTAGCTAGGGCACAGGATTGAGGGGATTTTTGCAAAGGAGTGGAGCCACAAAGTTGAGCAGAACCAGGATCAAGAGAAAGGAAGAACTTTTAGTGACCCAATGGAGAAATGGCACCAAGGAAAGAAGTAAACATTTCACCAAAGAAGGATAAGGGCAAGGGGAAACAAGTCATTTCCATCAGTTTCAATGAAGAATGGTACATGGAGAAGAAATATCCATATGGCATATTGCTTGGAAAAGAATGGGTGTCTCATGTTAGAAAGTTGGTTGTTAGTGACTAGAACCATCAAATGAGCACCACAGAGAATGAGATGGCATTGGAACTGGTTTTCGCTACATACAAGAGGACACCAGATGGAATTCCTATCTACGATGATGAGGTAAAGGTGAAAATGGAGAAGTCCAGGTTATTGCAACTCTATGAGTTTCCCTATTTCAAAAAACCTGAGCAACTATACCAGTGGTTAATGTCATGCGTACATGAAGACCACTTATACTTTGCAAGATGAATGATGTGAATAACTCCCCAACTAATTTCTAAGTTTACCTATCTTATCTACGAAGGAGAATCATTCGATAATGACTTGGATGATAAGGAGGTCATTAACAAGACCATTTAAGCTTATGACTACAAAAATGGTTCGGGCTACTTTGAAGTTTCTGTGATTCCCGATCTTGTAATGAGGATGGCCACGCACTTGGTCACAAATCTGAATGGGTAGGAGAGATGGACAAAGATCAACAATGCTTGGTTGAACATTTTCCCTAAGATCTTGGAGGGGACCATCTATAACCTATCAACTTTCATAGTAGAATAAATCATCAACGTCACACATGATGGAGAAAAGATCATGTTTGGTAATTTCCTCCTTACCATTCTCTTTTCGAAGATTGGAGTGCCTGATGGGCTAGATAAATTTGTTTAGGAATACCCAGATGAGAAACCTTCCCACACCAAAATATTTGAGCAATACACTTGTGACACCATGATGGCCACCCACAAGGCACGCCTATAAAAATGGTATAAATGGATACATGACACATTAGGCACTGAATGGAGACTAACCAAGGAGTTAATAGTTTTACTACAAGGCAAGGCTGAATTTTCCGTGTACCAACATTTTTGTATTGGTAGGTTTACTCTGGAAAATGGCGTTAAGGGTTCCTAGCGCAAATTGTTATTCTCCTTCATAGCACAATACTTCCAGGTCGGGGTCAATCAATTCAAAGAGGCAAAGAAGGTAAGGTTTGACCTCAACATGATAGACCAATATTACCGTGAGTTTCTCAGAACATTGATATATCTAAAGAAGCATACCTATGTGGAGAATTATGTCTCCCATGACATACATTTGTTGAAGCCAGTGATATTGTCTATTGCTTGGAGGACCATAACAAGGGTATACCTTCATATAAGGCCTAATTATGAGAAAGGCACTTACATTGAAAATGATGTCTCTATCCAAGAAGACCCCATCATAAGGAAGAAGGTCATGCCAAGGAAAAGGGAGAGAGAGGAGGCCCTTGAGAAAAAATCACCAAGTACACATACAGTGCATTTTGTAGGTGTGCAGGATTCGGGTGCAAAACCAAACACCTATGCATGGAGGAAGAAGTACCCTGCAGAGGAGTAAGAGAAGACACCTAAGAAAGAGGTGCTATAGTAAGATAATTTCCCTATAAAAGAAGAATCTCTGGTAAGAAAGGAGTTTCCTAGGGAAGAAGAAAAATAAAAGTCTCCTATATTGGAATCACCAGTTAGGAAGAAGTAAAGAGTAACAGAAAAGGTGGACTCAAAAGAAACAAATATCATGGAGGCTTACAAGGGAGATGAGGATGATGAAGAGCATGGTGATGTTCAGAACCATCCTATGTACAATGTACACAAGTCATAGGAATAGGGAAATGAAGAGAAAGATGAGGAAAAATGAGGTGCTCATGACAAGGGGGAAAGTGAAGAATTAAACATGAAGGATCAAAAGACTCCAAGCCTTACTAAGGAGAAAATAGTGGATGTCGTAGAGAGAAAGGTAGCAAGAATTATACAAGACTTGGTGGATCAAGAGGTGGAGTGCAGAACCGAAGAAGTACTAAAGGAGACGAAGGAAAGTGAAAGTGTGGGAAAGGAGTATTGAAGCATGGGCAGAGACCCCATCTTAGTAGTAAGCTTCCCAAAGGAAGCACACATAGGTGAAAAGGGCATAGTAGCAGTGTAGGAATAATAAATTAATTACGTTAATGGTCCAAATAAGGTACTGTGCGCACATTTCCAAAGTACCATGCCTTTAAACCAACTCCTTGCATGGTCTTCTTTCGATGAAGAGGGTGTGTACCCACACACGAGGAAAATGCTATCTTGGGATTTTGAGTCCCATGTTGATGAACCCAAATTGGAGGTCAACTAAGATGCATTAATGAAGATACCAGATGCCAATGGACTAAACCCTCTTGTGAATTCCCAATAACTGTTTGATGAGCAAGTTTGAAATGTGCTAAAAAAAGTATCGGTAGAATTTGAGGTGAGGTTCTTCAGGAGAAATGATAGGATAAGGGTCTTGGAGGAAGAGCTTGAGAAGAAAAACAAAGAGATCAATGAAAGAGATAAGGAGATAAAACATAAAGAATTGATTAGTGTGTAGTTAAGGTGTGAAATGGGGGATGAAAAGGAAAAGGTGTACGAGATCCATAAGAAGATAGAGATTATTTCAGATGTCATAATCTTGAAGCACCTGGACCTAGCCCCACCTAAGAAAAAATATGAGTCAGCCATGTAATTCTTAGAATACTTGACCCACATCCTCACCATGGAAAGGTGGCCACTCGCATTGGATTCGGTGAAAGAGGTTATGGTGCGCTAGAAGGATGAATAAAAATTAAATATTAGGGAGACAGTTACTCAGTATTCCAATCTTCTTTCTGCTATAAAGACTGCCATAGAAATGGTCGAGGGTGTGTATGACAATTACGCAAATAGAGATAGGGTAGCGAGCATATTGGTTGCTACGCATGAGGTGGATCTCAAGAAATTTCAAGAAAAGAAAAAAGGAAACAAGGTAGCACATGATAAGATTCTAGCCGAGGTTGAGAAAAATCTAGAAGCAATCGAAACCTTATGGGCTTCGATTAAGAATCATCTCAAGGAGCTATATCCCCAGGTCACTCACAGAATGGATGCATTGGACAATCTTAGAAAGAAAATATAAGGCATTGTAGATACACTAAATGCTAAGAGAAATGAATTAAGTTTTGATGAAGTGAGTGTTGTAGTAGGTGACCTACTTTAGCAGGCACAGGGTGAGGTGGATTCCTGGGAAAATATTGAGGAAACTATGAAGAAGGAATTTGTACTCCTACAATAGTAACAGATTCTTCTATTCTTTCATTCTTTATTCACATTGTCCTAGTTCCACTATTCTTTATTCTTTGAAGAAGAAGGATATTTCCGAAGATGGAGAACATGCATAGTGTGGGGTGATGTTGGACCCTAAATATTTTCTAAGTACCAAGAGGCGTGCGTCCACAGGACTAGTGAGAACAAGGGCACTCGGGGAAAAGCACGTAGGACAAAGGGGTTTAAGTGAAACCAAGGCACGCACGAGAGGTAGAACATAAGTTTAAAGTACTTAGCCATATTTGGCATTCTAGAGGCACTTGATGAAAAGTGTGAGGACTCGACTAGGCATGATGAGTGGATAAGCTGTCATCCTAGAACCTAGGAGGTCAAGAAAAGGATATTCCCCGTAGGGAATATTCCCAGAAGATATCATTACAGAGATTGGAGGGTTTACAAAGGGATAATAATTCACCTATGGAGGACCACATTGACACTTGGAATGCGATTTGTGCTTATAGAAGGCATAACGGTGGGTGTTTATCTTATGTACAAAAATTCTTGGGCCAGAGACAGAGATAGATAGGATACTCAGGTAGAAATACATAGATTAACAAAGTGTTGCAGTAATGTTAGGGTTTAGAGCACTTAGTGCTAAAGGGTTATAAGGGATTTCATAATCATATGTATGGGTACTGGGATCTGTAACAAGGTATAAAATGTGAAAAAATATAGTTATGATATCATATTAGGAAGGTTTACAGGAGATAAGTCTCTAACATTTAATTTATATGGTTTGAGATGACCCTTTTGACTATAATGTGGCTACCAAAATTCTTTTAAATCAATATATATGTGGGTTTGTTCTGTATAAATTATTTATGGGTGTAAATCCTCATGTTATATGACTTATCATGGCTCAGATATAGTTAATTATACTTCTTAAAATGTTATTTAGATTTTTTTATGCATTAACGTGTAGATATGTTAGTTTCATCTTCTACCTTTTTAAGTAAGTGAATGTACTTCTGATTCTTCAAATAATCCTCCATTAATGGCTGAACCTTCTCAAAAACCTCTCATAAAAGAGGGTTTTAGTGCCCGCACATGCCCCGGGTGAGCGCCCAGTGCCCACTAGGTGATAGGCTAGCATGCTTGGGGTTAGAAAGAAGTATTAAGGGTAAGTAAAGGACTACAAAGATGATGAAAAGGGTGACATCGGTTAGAAAGTTGGGAAATAAAGTGTCGAATAGATTGTTACTTACCTTGGAAACTATGAAGTTGCCGAAGGTTAGTGGGTGGAGGCACCTCAAGAATAGCCTTGATTTTAGTAGGATCAACTTCGATACTACACAAAGAGACGATGAAACTAAGGAGTTTTCCAAAGAGAATGACAAAGACTCACTTCTTTGGTTGAAGGTTGTTGGTCAGTAAAAATATGGCACTTAGCGAAAAATATACAAAAGGTTTCTGCAGAAGAACAGAGCGCGTTCAAAGGTGCAGTAGGGTAGGGAAAGAATCACACACGAAGGAGAGAGATAGATTTGGGACGAGCTATTTTTTGAGATAACATGCCAAACACACAAACCGGTTAAAGACTTTTGTGACACACATTGAATATTTTCCAAGAATCGGCTATGAACCACTTTGTATGGGTACAGGCTACAAATAGATTTACTAGTGACAATTAACTAGAAGAGGTCTATTTTTAGCACACTTGCATATGTGGCTATTATTGTAATGGTGTGTGGATAATAATAGCATGCAACCTATTTTGGGATTAGATATGTGGTGAAGGGAAATTCCCCACCCTTATAAATATGTAATGAACTATGTAGTAGAGAGTGGTATGTGAGAACTGAGTTATTGTGAGGTTATGCTACCAAATATGATGCGCGCATAAACTATGGTATTATCTATTGTAATAATATTTTATGCATTTATCATGTTTAATACAATGGAGTGTATTGGCTAAATCACAGTATCAAATCCTGAGTATAATTAGTTCTTGCATGCTTGATTTCCTCATGGTTATCTTTTAAGTCTGTTACTCTCTTGATCTAGATCTGAATATGCTCTATAGAATACTATATTAATTAAATATCTTAATGATTTAAGTCTTCATGATGCTAACATCATGTAACAACAAACCTAAAGAAGGGCATGGTACCTTTGTGCGCTTTGGGTGAGTGCTTAGTCTAGGCTGAGTGATGTGCCAGCGTGCCTAGGCTTTTACTGGTGAATTCTAGGCTGCATAATTGGTTCTATTGTCGGGACCTCTTTTTTAGTTGTTTTTAGGATGATTCATGATGAAGACATACCAGTTGACCCTAGCAAGTGTTGAGGAGTGGATACACGACCAGGAAGAAGAATACGCATTGAGGTTCAACACCGTATCTGAGTTTGACACTTACACATGGGTGGAGCAGAATCTGTTTTATAGTTTGTATGAAATCTTCTTTGTTATTTTTCCAGTAGAATTATACGAGTGGTTGTTTGCTTATACATCTAAACAGAATTTGAGGTATCGTACACTTTTCTAGATGAAAGAAGAATTTCAGACCCTGTATGATGCTGATCTTATTTGGACTCGCGCTATAGATATGTGGTTTCGTGGTTTTCTGAATAGTTATATCTTGGAGTACTCAAATTCCACTTATTCATGCCCAGAGATGGCTGAATTCAAATTTTTACGATATCCCAGAGGAACTTACCTACAAGGCATTCCACTGGCGATCAAAATTTTGATGGTAACCCTAAACTTAGAGAGTAAACTGATCGCTAACTAAACCCCACCACACTCAAGGGAAAGAGCAGGCTTGGTGAAAGATGACAAACCTAGCGAAAGAGGGGTAGAGAGAGGAAAGGTGTCTTAAGTATGAGTCATGTGAGAGGGAGGTAGAGAAGTAGAGGGAGGTTGTAGAGTGAATGGTGTTATGGAGAGATAGTTTAGGAAGGATTTGAAGTTCATGCAGAAGATGTGGAACCTGAGCATCAGGAACTTCCCCGTTTGGGAAATCATGATAGGGAACCCTCCTCTGCCTCACGTAGAAGTGCGCCAGTAGGAATGACCTGGGCCGCAAGCATGCATCTGAATCTACCTTGTAACTTTTACCTTGTGCTTGGTCTTCTAATATCTAGTACAACAAACAATTAGCAAGCTAATTTAGATAGTGGGAGAGCAGGATTGAATCATATAAGAAGCCCCACAATGGCAGTGTAAATGGCTTCGTTGTTATATGGGAGTACCTTTTTAGGTGTATCATCTGCACAAAATTCAAGCATGTAAATTTTTGGAATCTCTTTTGGGAGTAATAACATTTCATAAACTATCAGGATATAGTTTGGTACTATTGTTGGGACATAGGGAATTACATCTTCTTGTTTGACCCCAGCTACTATTTTGGGATCAGGAGGTATAGGTGGCTCTAGCTCTAGTGGATCTAGTGGTTTTAGAGGTAGAGGAAACATAGGAGGTTCTCGATCAAGTGGGAAAGGTCCACACCAACCCTAGAATATTTACATAGAGATGTCTCTTCATCTTCCAGAGTATAGGGGCATAAAATATTCTGGTGAAGATGTACACATGTGTGAAATACGGTGGCACACAAAAGGAATCATAGATTCTTAGTGTAGGGAAAGCCAATTTGCTAGTATGTTACAATGGCGCACACATAGCTAGTACAGAAAATTTGACCCTGATTAGACTTACATCGACTATATAACTTTAAAAGATGCATTCCTTAAAGAGTTTCACATCCCCGATTTTCAGTAGAAGACTATAAGTGTGCTAAAGGATATTAAGAAAGAACTACTAAGAGTGTCAGAGAGTATGATGCTCACTTCAAAACAATGTTGTCTAATCTTTCTTATGATATTAATGTAAGCCAGCATGCGTAATGGTTCATTGGAGGCCTGATTACACCTTTTAGAAGGGCATTATCACATAAGACATACACTGATCCATGCAAAGTACTTGAAGAAACTTTAGGCACTAAGGTAGTTGGAAGTATAGACACTAGGGTAAGCCCATTTTTAGAGGCACAATTCATAGCTATGGAAAAGCAGTTGGAGAAGCTATCAGAAAATTTAGAACATGAGACACGAATAGGGATTTGGTGCACATATTACGAAGTGGAAGGTCACACAAAGGATATTTGTCCCCAAATATCAGTGTGCTCGTTGTTGTTGGACTATGATATATGCCATTTAAACCATGATTTTAGCCCCTACCAATTATTACAACGCACGATAAGGAAGAACATCTCTTTTTACTATAATAGTTACAGGTCCACGACTCATGACACAAAAGACTATCAGATGATTGGTCAGATCCATGACACTACAGATATTGGTGTATGACAGACAGGAGTTTTAGATAACTCTAAAGGAAAGAACGAACATTAGGAATAGGATCACAATGAGGCATGCTTTGATCGGAATGAAGGGCATTTTGAAGGAAGTCATGGCAGAGGATGAGGATACCATGGTGGATTCAAAGGATGAGGCCATGGTGGTGGAAGAGATGAGTGCCCTCGTGGAACATGTTATACATGTGGATCTCCTGACCACTACAGGTGTGAATGTCCTCAGTATATTACATGTTATTTCGGTGGAAAGAATATTAGTTATGAGGAATGCCTAGACTTGTATGAGCATCTTAGTAAGAAACATAAATAAGAAAACAAAGGCAAAGGGATGGTTAGGATACAACGCATTATGTAAAATCCATGGATGGCCAAGTTGGAACTAGAATCTGAGGCATTGCAAGTAAGGATCACTACTCGCACTGAAGTGGCACGCGCCAAAGAAGCATTGTTACATAAGCCTACCATCACTAAGGAGGAGGTTCTACATGCACAGTACCTAGATCCCACCCATCAGAAGGAGGTTTACCAGGAAACCATGGAGGTACTCAGGAATCTTCAGGGTGAAATATAGTATTTAAAGGAACAATCACAGAAGATGGAGGAAATGAAAGCATCACAGACGATCCAAACTGATATGGATGACTTGAGAGAAGTGTGTAAATTTTTGTGCTAAGATAATATCATTCCACTTTTGGGGAATTGGTTAAAAGGAAACACTCCACATGTAAGTACTGAGACTAGACAATAGATCCTGCATGTAAATCTTCCCCCTCATAGCCTAGATTATGACAAGGAAATAAATCTGAATGTTGTTGTGAATGGGTGGCTATTGAGTAATATATTGATTGATATAGGTGTTGAATTCAATGTTTTTACTTTAGATTCATGAGTACAAATGTGGAGACCTCCATTGCAGCCATCCTCTAATGTATTGTTCATGGTTAACCGGACTAAGGCCACTCTCATAGGAGTTTTGAAAGATGCATCCATTACCATACAAGGAGCCAAGTTCACTAGAGATTTTGAGATTTTAGCGCTGATAGAGTTAGATAGCTTCCCATCTCTATTGGGGTGCCCTTGGTGCTATGCAAATAATGTTGATCTTTGGTTCAATAAGGGTTATATCCACTTAAAAAACAAGGAGGAAAGATTTATTATCCCTTTAATAGATGGAAAATATGTGCCCTATGTTGAGCCCTTGAGTGAAGAAGACCTAAATTACATTTATGTATGCATCATGTGGGATCCAGAGGTGCTTGAGCCATATAAATAAGGAATCATTTAGTGGGAGGATGCATAGTCTATCAGTGATACTACAAGTGTTGCTTGTGATAACTGGGCTTATAACACTTATGAGTTGGTGGGGCGCGAAGTAAAGCGTATATTTTCTAAGGATAGCAGACCACGTTATATCAGGAGAATAAGTAATAAATCAGTGCCTCATTACACCAGAGAAAGAGACCCTATAGTATTACTATGTGCCATGGAGGAACAGTGGGTAGACCAGTTGGAGAGAAGGAATATGCTAGCATATACCCTACGTAGGATAGCAGCGTGCTGGTGAGTGGTCCACAAGGATAATCTTGTAGGATGGAATGAAATGTGGATTTTTCTTGCTACTAGGTTCTTCAGGATAAATAAACCTACTCAAAGATTTACTTATCATGGTAATCAACCTGCTTAACACCACATTCAGAAGTGTGAGAGACTCTAGGAAAAGGGGCAGGAAACTTTACCACCTTCGCTCTAGGTGCATAATTTTTATTCCACTTTATAAGGTTTCCCATGTACTTGGTATGTATATGAAAAACTCCATATAGAGACTGGAAATTGGTAGGATTTAATTATAGGAATGACCCAGAAATTTTACTTCTTCTCTACCAAGCCTCCAGTGGAAGAAGCATTAAAATCCATAAAGTGCTTAAATATGGGAGATAGTGCTAAGGCTGAAGAGATCATTCAGGAATTATTGGATGAAGGAATTTTAGGAGCGTGTTTTGCACAAGAAACAGAGGCTGATGCCAAACTACTTCAGCGTGTTTTCCTTGAGAAAGAAAAAGGAAAAATAGTCTACTTAGTGGATGATAAAGAAGTATAAAATTTGGATGTAAACCATTCAACAGGAAGGCATGAGGTGTTGGAAAGTGCATATAAGGCCACACGTGCCTATCATGAACCTATGAAGACAAAGAAAGTGAATATTGGATCAGATTCTGAGCCTAAGGAGGCCATAATTAGGGACTATTGGTCAGACTTTGAAGTGGTAAAAATCATAGAATTACTACGGGATAATCAGGACTTATTCCCTCGAGGGTACCATGAAATTAAAGTCATGCATGAATCATTAGGGGATATGAAGATAAATCTTAAAGAGGGTGTGCACCCAGCTAGAAATATACCCTATATGATGAACCCCAACTTACACGAAAAGGTCAAGGAAGATATTGACAAAATGTTGAAGTCTAGAATCATCAAGCCCCTGGACGAGTTAGAATGTGTTAGTCCATTGGTGATTGGTATCAAGAAGGATGGCCGGATTAGGATCTATGTGGAATACATCGAGCTTAATGCTACATGTGTGACATATCCCTTTCCTATGTCATTCACCAAGGAAATACTAGAAGGTGTTGCAGGGCGCGAAATCTATTCGTTTATGGATGGGTTCTCTAGGTATTATATGGTTTGGATTGCTCAGAAGGATCAAGAAAAGACTAATTTTACTATGGAATGGGGTAACTTTTCCTATATTGTGATGCCTTTTGGACTAAAAAATGTGCTTGTTGTATTTTCATGTTTAGTTGCTCAGGTGTTTAAATATTTTATTCATAATTTCTTGCAGGTTTATTTAGACGACTGGATGGTGTATGGACGTGTTAAGGATCATTGTGACAATTTGCACTTAATGTTTAAAATATGTAGATAGTTGAGTATATCTTTGAACATCAAGAAGTGCATATTTGCTACACCATTTGGAATACTATTAGGACACATAATCTGTAAGGAAGGTTTGTTGGTTGATCCAGTTAAGGTTGCAGTCATTATAGGCCTAAAAGAGCCTACCAGTTAGAGTGAGGTGTGCAGGATTTTGGGTCATACAGGATATTACAGGAAGTTTATTAAAGGATATGCCAAGGTTTCTACACCTGTGGAGGATTTACTGAAAGGAAAAGGTATTTTCTACTAGGGAGAACCGCAGCAGCGCGCATTCGAGACATTGAAAGAGAAACTTACTACCACACCTATTATGTTCTTTCCTTTGTGGGACTAACCATTTCATGTACATGTGGACACCTCTGACACGTCCATTGGTGTGATATTGGCTCATCCTGGAGAA
Organism: Taxus chinensis; assembly: GCA_019776745.2. NCBI lineage: Eukaryota > Viridiplantae > Streptophyta > Pinopsida > Cupressales > Taxaceae > Taxus > Taxus chinensis. The sequence continues at coordinate 509,134,070 of CM034154.1, forward strand.
GGTTTTATAGATCATCCTATCTATTTTTCTAGTAGAAATTTGACTCTTACATAGCAGAATTACACCACTACAGAGCAAGAAGCTTTGTCAATGATCTATGTGCTTCATAAATTAAAATAGTACCTGCTAGCTACACCATTTGTCTTTTATATAGCTCACATGACATTGAAGTATTTGGTAAGTAATCCCGTTTTATAGGGGTGCATATGTAGATGGGTACTTTTATTTCATGAATTTTATTTCATAGTTGTGGTAAAACCAGGGAAAATTAATTCTAGACCAGACCATTTATCTAGAATACATTCAAGAGAATAAGCACAGGCCATTGAAGACACCATGCCCGGTGCATAGTTATACAAGTTACAACATGCACCATCAGAATTAGAGGACATTATTGTCTTTCTACAAATAGGTATGGCACAAAAAGGAATGAAATCCTTGGAGAAGAAACAACTTGATATATGTGCGGCATCCTATATGTTGATTAGCAGTGACCTGTACAAATTAGGCCGAGATGAAGTATTACATTGTTATGTACTGGAACATGAGCACACAAATATTATGGAATAAGCTCATGGTGGTATTGCAAGTGGTAATTATGCAGGTGAAGCCACTACTCGCAATATTTTACTCATTGGATTATGGTGGGAGACCTTGTATAGAGACTATAAAGTGTATTCCAAGGCTTGTGATCACTGTCGGCATCTTGGGAAACCAAGTCAACGAGATGAAATGCCTGTAAGACCCATTACTAGCGCATATCCATTTGATAAATGGGATCTAGATTCTGTGGGTCCTATTTCACCAGCCCTGCGCAAGACTGGATCACATTATAACATTACTTGTACAGATTATCTGAAAAGGTGGGTAGAAGTGATACCTACAAAGGATTGTACAACATCTACAAAAGCCAGGTTTTTATGGGAAAATATTATTGCAATAAATTTTTGCACCATCTAGGAAAACTCAAGGTACATTGGTTGGGGCCATATGTTGTCACTCACATACTTGAAACAATCACTTGTCAATTAGAGGCACTTGATGGAATACGGTTACCCAGATACTTCAACGGGACTAGGCTGAATCCCTACTATAAATAAGTCTTCTTGGTGTTTGTAATAAGGAAATATTTCCATTTAGATTAGGTTTTCAATTCTATATTTTCCTTAATGTATTTCCTTATTTTTCACTATGCTTTTTCAATTTAGTTGTTGTTTTTGTGTAATAAGCACGTTTGCACGCCATAAGCTAATCACTATTTGAAGAATTTTTATGTGTAGAGGAATGCACATACCCTTAGTGTGGGGTGTTTATTGATATCTAGGTACAGGACTATTGAAAATAAGTCCACATGAAAGGAACAAACTGTTATAGGTGTTATTCAAGTTGGATAATGGAAAAAATATATTTCTTTTGGAAACAAGGACCATAGGGGGAGATGAATGAAGAAACAAGTTTAACACGAGGTAACCATGGGCCATGGAAACTACCAAGGGAAGGCATAGTGGCAAGGTACTTGGGTGCATGAAGGTGCACTAAAGATAATACCATGGCTAGAAGGTTGGAAGGTGCACTAGAAGGTCATAGCTTGGGCGAGAATATGTACCATGCAGAAAGAATGAAAAATGGTTGATTAATGAGAGGATTGTTGGTAGGTAAAGGAGCAATAAATGCACTAACTTTTTGAAAATATATAAAAGGAGGGGATGTGAGTTCATTCTTACCATTGTAATCATGATAATTTGAAAGAGCCAAGTGCAACCCAGCTGTGAGAAGAGTATTCAAGTTCAAAGAGTGAATCAAGATGTGACGAGTAGATTTATGCACAGAGGAAGCTTGCGTCCCCAGTTGTGAAGTTTGAGTGAAGTAAGGCATTGCAAAATATATAGGGCATGTAATTTTAACTAGGGAACGCTGGATTGAGTTAGGTTTTGGGTTTACATGTTGTAGGAGATAAAAGGTGAGTATCTAAATTGAGAAGATTGCAAGTTATAGATGGCACCAAAGAAAGCACCTACCGCAGGAGCTAAGGGGAAGAAGAAAGTGGAAGTAGAGGTTGAAATGATTCCTGAGAGTAATTTCTCAAAAATTCAGTATATGAAGATTGTGATTATGGGTTAGGAATGGGATTCCCACATCCAGAAGATAAATATCAGTGATTACAACTATCGTACACCTAAAAAATAAGGATTTGGATGCATTATTAAACATAGACAAATAAGCACCTAATAGAAGACATGTCAGTGTATGACGACGCTGAGGAGAAGTTGTTGAATCATATTAGAGTTTACCAATTGTATTAGCTCCCCTACTTCAGTAAACATGAACCCTTATACCAGTGGTTAATGAGCGGGGTATATGAAGATTTCTTCTACTTTGCAAGGCGCAAGGTAAGGATCACAACCATGTTGATCTCAACAGTAATAGGGTTGAAAGGCACAAGGGTAGATTTAAACGGTGATTTAACTGATAAGGCTGCAATCCTAGAGATAAGGAAGGATTTGGGGTATACCAATGGTCCATGCGGCATGGACATTGATAAACTATAGAATTACCCAATCATACAAGTAGCTACACACTTAGAGATAAAGTTGAATGACCAAGAAATATGGTCACAAGTAAACACAACGTGGCTACACATTGCAAAGAAGATGTCATAGGGAGTGAATTACAACATCTACAGTGACATCATGGAAACTATCATTGAAGAAGTGTGCACAGGAGAGAAAATCAGTTTCAGGTTTGCTTATTGTCTCTAGTGTTTATGGAAATCAGGTTACCTGATGGGCCAAAGGAGAAAATATGGGAATACCCTATGGAGAACAAGTCATTTACAGAAATATTTGGAAATTACTTGTGTGAAGGATAAATGAGTGGACCATTCAAGAAGAGGGTAGAGAATTGGTATGATAGGCTTCATTTAGCGTTTGAAGAAGAATGACGTATACCCAAGGAGTTACCTTTGATAGTAGGGAAGGAAGTGCATTTCGCGGTATAGCACCACTTCTACATCGCATGGTTTGCCATGAAATATGGGGCTTGGAGCCCATGGTTCAAATTACCATATGCCTTCATAGCATGATATTCCAGGCATCAGTTCACCAGTTTTCAGATGTGATCTACCTAAGCTTCAATGCAGACAAGGTAGATTGTGACTACCATACACTGAGAAAGACATATGTATATCTAGGATGGATTGCCTACATTGAGAGGCTTATCTCATATATATTAAACATGAAGCTAGTAAGCTTGGCTGTTGGAGAAATTGGATCAGCGCTTGTTTATCTTCAACTCAAGCCCAAGCTGGAGATCAAAAAATATGTGGAAAATGATTTCGTGCTTCCAGGTCCACCTAAGGGTAAGCATACAGTAGAAAATGTGCCAACTCCACATCTTGTAGAGACTATAGTGGTGGATGAAGAGGAATAGGAACAAGAAGATAGTTAAGGCCTAGAGCATAGAGGATGAAGGCATCCTTCAAATAAGGTAGAACTGGAACACGTGACTATGCCACCTCAGGAGTAGGAAGGAGAAGATGAGGATTTGGATGTAGTATAAGGAGAGCATCGCTTAAAAAGGGGATTCAAGAGAACAAGGACGCAAGGTGTTACTCCACAATCAGTTTGTAGATCACCACGACTCTCTCCACAAAAGGAGCCAATAGAGAATAGAAGAAGGAATTTAAAGCTAAACGAGGAGGTAGGAGAGTCTGAGGAAAGTGCACTCAAATATCCTACACCTCCAGAGGATGAGGAAGAACCAAAAGATGAAGAAATGAAGGATGGAGAATACAGATTAAAGGAGGTAGATGGGATAGCATGCAAGACTACTTAGGGCATAGTAGAACAAGCTCCAAATAGTGATGCTCAAGTTCCTAAGGGGCCAAGATCGAAGAGGACAAGTGGGGAGTATACTACACTAGTCTTGGGCTACACTGAGGATATAGGTAAAAATTTTCATGCCCTTTTTAAAATCACAGTGACACGAAAGGAGTTATATGGGTGGGAGATGATGGATTAAGATATGGAAACCATGCGCACAAGGAAGAAATTATCGTGGTCGATGCACACGCACATGGACAAACTAGAATTTGATGTATGTGAAGAGACGTGTCTATTAAAGAGGTTGAAGAAGACACCTTAGGATAGACACATAACATTAAAGCCTACTCTTATGTTAGATGAACAAGTGAGTAATGCTTTGGTAAAAGTCTCGACAGAGGTGACATGACGAAATGTGGATAAGGCTGTAAAAATAGGGTGCTAAGAGAAGAACTCAAAACTAAGGATGTAGAAATAGTTCACCTAAAGAAAGAAAGGGACTTGGAGAAAAATAATAATAGTGCATTTATAAGCATGGAAGAGTAAATTGGAGACCTTTCCCTGAAGGCGAGACTACACCTAGAATCCAAGGTACCAAATAAATTTCCTTAAACAATGCATTATGTACATACCTTAGTGGACTTGGTTCTTGAAGATGGACCTCTGTGTATGCTAGCACCAAAGAATCCTGAGTAGGAAGCAGAGAGGGAAAAGGCTTCATTGATGAGGAAGATTGCATCATATGAGGCATTGCTCCAAAGCTTGCAGGAGGAACTGAACAAAGTAGATAAGGCGTTGAATATTTTTACTGCCCCAGAAGCCGTTATAAGAACCAAGACTATGGTAGAGGACAATGAAGTCCTAAAAGACATGAAGGATGAGACATTGGGTCACGCATAATGATTAGCACTTGTCAAGCAAAAGCGTAAGGCCCTTACAGTAGCACAAGAACCACATAAGGAAAGGCTAGATGAGCTTGGGAAACTCATTGTACAAAATATGGATTTATTAGAAGGAAGAATGACTACAATGTCCAGGATTGTTTTGGTCTTGCAGAATGAGAAAGGGGAGATTGCAAAAGATGAGCTAGAGTGAATTGTAGTGGATATCCCAAAAAAGGCATAAGTCACACTCAATGATTAACAGACTTTAGAGGTAGAAATAAAAGAATAATATCTAGAACTGATTCTTCTAATTGAAGAATAAGATGTTGAAGGGTAAGAGTAATTCTTTTATTCATAAAAATTGTTTCTATTCTTCTATTCATATTCTTTGATTCATTTTGGAGACACCCATTTCTAGGGTGGAAATATAATTAGTGTGGGGTAATGTTGTTCAGTCAAAATATGGAACTTAGCGAAAAACATCTAGAAGGTTCACGTGGAAGAACAGAGCATGTTCAAAGGTGTGGTAAAGTCAGGAAAGAATCATGCACGAAGGAGAGAGATAGATTTAGTACTTGGCCATTTTTACATATACAAGCTATTTTTGGAGATAGTGTGCCGAACACACAAACTGGTTAAAGAATTGTGCGACACGCATTGGCTATTTTTCAAGAATCAGCTATGAAGCGCTTTGCATGGGTACAGGTTGAGAATAGATGTACTACTGATAATTAACTAGAAGAAGTCTATTGTTAGTGCACTTGCATGTGTGGCTATTATTGTAATGGCGTGTGGCTAATAATAGCATGCGACCTATTTTTGGATTAGATAAGTGGTGAAGGGAAATTCCCCACCCTTATGAATATGTAATGAATTGCGTAGTAGAGTGGTATGTGAGAACTAAGTTATTGTGAGGTTATGTTGCCAAATCAGATGCGCACATAAACTATGGTATTATCTATTATAATAATCTTCTATGTATTTATCATGTTTAATAAAATTGAGTGTATTGGTTGAATCAAAGTATCAAATCCTGAGTATAAATGGTTCTTGGATGCTTGATTTCATAATGGCTGGCTTTTAAGTCTGTTATTCTCTAGATCTAGATCTGAATATGCTCTGTAGAATGCTATATTAAGTATGGATCTAAACGATGTAATTCTTCATGATGATAACATCCTACAATAAAAAACCTAAAGAGGGGATTGGTACCTTTACGCGCTTCAGGTGAGAGCTCATTTTAGGCTAAGTGATGTGTTAGCACACCTGGGCTTTTACTGCTAGATTCTAGGATGCATCAAAGGTGAATGAACTATTTGGTGAGATGATCAAAGATGATTTTGAGAATGGGGAGGTGTTCAGTGTGATGCTTAGACTTGGTGAGAAGGTCATCGACATAATATTCCAATATGTTATGCATGATTTTGTGGAAGATATAGGTCATAACATGTTAATATGTGGCACCAACATTTTTAAGACTAAATGGAATTACATGATAGCATAAGGTCCCCCAAGGAGTGATGAAGGTGGTTTTTTGTTGATCTTTAGGAGAAATAAATACTTGATTATAACCTAAAAACTTGTCCATGAGTGATAGCATCTCATGGACAAATGTAAGATCAACAAGTTGGTCGACACTAGGCAGAGGAAAATCATCCTTGGGGAAAGAAAGGTTAAGGTCACAGAAATCCATGCAGATGCAGAGTCCCCTTGTTACTTTGGTGACAGGAACGGTGTTAGAAATCCACTCAAGATATTCAATGGGTATAATAAAGGAAATAGAAAGGAGGCACTGGAGTTTCTCTTTAACAATAAGGGTAATGTGTGGATGCATTTTTTGCATCTTTTGTTTCACAGGTTTGACATCAAGAATAATAATGATATTATGGACCATGATATTGGGGTCAATACCAAGCATATCAGTGTAAGAACAAGTAAAAAAAATTCTATGATCTCGAAAGAAAGAGGTAAAGGCTTCATGTTCAGTGGGATCGACAGACTGACCTATCTTTAGAATTCGAGGGTCATCCTGAGTGTGAATGTTGATCTCTATGTTCGATTAATTCAGCATGGTTTACGTCTCAGAAGGTAACAACTGGTGAATGTAAGAATCTTCTAGACCTAGATAGGTTAGAATAGAATCATCTTCCTTACATTGAATGATGTTTATAAAAGGTGTTTCATCATACAAGAAGAAAAGGGAAGAAGGAGCCTTGTCATCACATTGATAGGTCAAAGGCCCTAAAGAAATAGTGTTCAGGAAAATAAATTTAGGAGGGATGGATTCTTTAACCATGGACTATGTGGGGGAAGGTGGTGTGATAGGTGAGTAAGGTGGGGAATATGTACTTTCCTCTACAAGGTCAATATGATATTTCTTAGAAAAAGGTTCCTCAGAAAATCCAAGACCGCTTCAGTCTTTATGTTTCTGAGTGGTGTAAGATATGACTATGTGATGACCTTATTTGTAAATACCAAAGCCAAATCCTTTCCAAGCACATCGATGAAGAAAATTATGGGTGAAATGGTGATTTCTAAGATATTAGAAATCAGATGAGAATGGATGGGTTTGGGTAGGTGGTTTAGGAGTATATGAAGAAGCGTCAAGTCCCCCATATGTCAAGTTAGTGTGAAGGTGGTGCAGAACGTATGGAAATACCTCTCCTACATTATCGTTATAATGTGGTTGTTAATAGAGGCTTCCATACTCTTGAGGAGTAAGAAAGGGGTTGATGTTGTGGAGGCAATACTCCCCTAAGGTAAGGCATTGAAAAACACGTACCAAAGGATCAGAAGTTGGTATTGGTTAATGGGAATGGAAGAATCACTAGAATCTTGAGAAGGGGAAGCGTTAGGTGTTTGTGAAGTAGATGGGTTGGCTGATGGGCCAACTGTGGAAGCTGCGACAACTATGAGAATATAGGATTTTGTTGTGGAAGGTGTAGTGACATAATTGGTGGATGAGGAAGTGGCTGAAGAATAAGCAGTAGTATTGGTAAATGAGATAGCAGCTGAAGAAGAAACGGTAGTAGTGGTAGATGGGGTAGTGGCTAAAGAAGAAGTAGTAGTGATGGTAGATGCCTTAATTGGTATAAGGACAACATTAGGTTGATAGAGCATATTGCAGGTTTTGAATGGTGAAGGATCTTCTGAAATGGTGTAGTTGTGCCCTTCATGTTCAAATTTTAAACAATGGTGTAAGGTTTAAGGTACACAACCCACGACATGAATCCAGGGTCAGCCAAGTAGCACGTTGTATTGGAATTCCCCCTCTAGGATATAGAATAATTCAGGAATGGTACGAGGGCCCACATGAATGTGGAGGATGATGGTGCTAAGGGATGAAGTCATGACATCATTAAATGAATGCATCATAACTGGGTTATTATTCATGTAATTGGTAGGGATGCACATTTTTTGTATGCATGGGAAGCAATGATGTTGATACTAGCACCTTCATCAATCATATCATGTCAAAAATGTGTATTATCAATGTAGGAAAAAATGAATAATGCGGGGTCAGGATCATTTGAATGCAAAGGGGCAATCTCTTCGTCAGAGAAAATAACAGTAAAGACTTGATGAAATGTAGTGAGATCAGAAGATGGAGGCAGAGTAGTGAGGACATCCACATGATGTGGGGTAATGATGGAAGAAACGGGTGTGGGGTCATTAGGTAGAACCTCAAATGATTGTAGGACCTTGATGAAGGCCTGATGATGACACTCATAGGTTTAGATGAAGTTGTACAAATACATTTTGAGGGGGGGTTGATGATTTTATTTGGTTATGGTATAATGTACGACTCCATCAAAAATGGGATATGCTGACCCACTGATGGTCACCTTAGGTGCATGTGCAGATGGAATGTTGGGTAAAGGTGTAGTGGATGGGTTTCCTATCTTCTCTTTTCCTTTGTCTTTTTGTGCTCTAGTGGCAACTTGAACCATATTGATATAAGGAAAATAAGGAAATGTGTCATGAAAGGTATAATGGCATGAGGGTCAAAAACCTAGTATGGGATAAGAGCCTTGTGAAATGAGTATGACACACTAGCATTTCAAAGGGGGTTGGGCTAGCTCCCTAATCCATACCATATTGATCTCAAAGTTCAAAGGAGGAAAAGAGGGATGTGGAGATGGAGGTGAAGGCCCCTGAATAGATATGGGGTGAGGTTGTGTGGTGACAGGAAAAGGTGGAATGGTATCTTCATCCAAAATGTCATCTTCATCAAAGAGCTCTTCAAGAGAACATAGTTGAAGAAGAATATTTTTAAGGACATTATAATTTTCAACATTGTTCCCTAGAACATGATGATAGGAACAAATCTTGGTATCATCAAACCCTTCTTGTTTAGGTTTGAGTATGTTGGAAGGCCTACAAGATGGAAATGTAATGGCGGAAGTTTCTAATAGCCAAATGAGGATGTTAGCGTAAGACCCTACCAAGGGATCGTAATGAGAAGTGAGAGTAGGTTTGGATGGAGATTTGGGTGAATTCTATGGAAGGGTTTTTTTTGGAGGTGGAGTTGGTTTGGATGGAGGTGTGAGTGGCTTTTGTGGAATAGATGATAGTGGAGGTGGAGTGGGAGGTTGAGTAGGTTTAACTACCTTTTTGGTATGTTGTGTTGTGTTGGTATTGGGTTGCACCTTCTTGGGTAAAGGTGTTGGGGTACTACATGAAGTAAAAGGGAATTCAGAAGAGAGAAGTGAACGGGTCAACCAAGGTGAGAGTGGAGGTGTGGTGAAGATAGTGTTAGGAGGTAATACAAAAAGTGTAGGTTGAAGAGAGGGTAAAGGCATAGATTGTGGAACAGGCATAGGTAATGTAAAAGGCTTGGGTGGAATGGGAGGTTGCAATAAGGATGTAGGTTACTTAGTTTTATTTTTACCTTGGGTAGGAGGCTACTTGACCAAGGTTGATGGATGGGGGCCTAAGATGGATGGAAGGGATGAAGGTGAATGAAGAGTGAGAGAAACTAGGGTACGAGGCCTAAGAGGTTAGGTCTTCCTATTAAATGGGGGGATAGCCCTGGTGATAGTTTGGGAAGAGGTGGCTAAATCGATCTTCACATGAGGATGGACTAGACTCGATGTCAGCATAACCCCCAATGTAGTGATAATTTTGGGCGCAGGTGAAGGTATGAGTGTAGGTAGAGGTTTGGGTGTAGGTGGTTGTTGGAGTAACGCTAAAGGTTTGGGTGTTGATGAGGATGATGTAGAAGAGGCTACTATAACTGAATCAGGTGTAATGGATTTAGTTGTTTTTAACACTTTAGAATAAATCATTGAAGTGTCTACGGACAACATTTTCATTTAAGTCGATATGGGAAGTCGAAGGCATCCCCAAAGCCTAGAATAGTTGACATACTCTAAGTGATCAGCCAAATGGGATAATGGTGTAGAAGTGGAGGGGGGTGACGATGATTTGGTAGTAAACCCTGTAAAGAAATCTGATGTTAATGAGATAGGGAAATGGTTGGCTTTAAAATCTATGGCTAGAAGATATAATAACAAATCGACGAAGTCTTTAAAAGTTATTGGGGAGTTGTCACCAACAGGAAGAGATGCTAAAATTGAATCTTCTATGGGTAGAGGAGGGGACAAGGTGGATGGTGTAGACTCTTTGATTGGTGAAGAAAAGGGTAAATTGGGCTCCTCCATGGGTAGAAGAGTGAGTGATGTGGGTTTCTTGATAGGTAGAAATACGAGTGGGGTATATGCCTTTGTAGATGAAGTGGGCTTCTCGGTAGACAAAATGGTAGATAAGGTTAAATCCTCCATGGGTAGGGGAGAGGATGTGGTGGACTCCTCGGTGGGTGGAAGGACAGGCGCTAGGATTTCCTCAACTAATGGGATGGGAGAAAATTGAGTAGAAGGGGCTGGTATGGTATCAAAAATGGCATGTACCTATCAAATGTTGGTATCATTAGTTAATATGGATGATGGAGTGTGATTTGGAAATGACTTCTTAAAGATATGGAGGTTTTGGTTAGCCGATGTATTAGGGTTATCCAAGACAAGATCTCCATTATCCAACATTTTCTGGACAATATTTTGAAACGTTTTGTAATTACCGTCACTATGACCTCTGACACAATGATAATTACAGTAACCATTCTCCTTGTACCATGCAAGCACGGGATGGGAAAGGTCAAAACTAGTATGTGGTTTAACAGGTGGAATAATTATGTCTCCTACGTTTAGAATATTTTGTAAAACCAAGTAAGGTTCTCCTATGGGAGTATATCATTGATGTTCATGCTTGTATTGAAAATTCTAAACATGAGAAAGAGTATAAGATGGATTTGGTTGGTTGGATGGATGGGATGGACCAGCTTTCAGGACCACCACATTTTCAAATCCTTTTAGTTTTGAATGATTAGTTTGTGGTTTGGAAGAATAATAAGAGTTGTTTGATTTGAATGGAATGCTCTTGTTGTGTAATTGTAATTTATTCTATTCAATACCACAAATTTCTAACTTTTGAGCCATAGTGAATGCCTCATAAAATGTTTGAAAGGTTTGAACTTGGATAGTTGGAGAGATATGCTTGGCACAAGCCCTAGTGAACAACTCTATTAGCTCTATTTGTGGAAGTTGAAATGTGAGCTAATTGGTAAGGCTCTGCCAACATGCAAAAAAATCTGCGATAGATTCATCTTTATATTGGCGCATCGAATATAAATCACTCATGGTGACCTTATTAGTTATGTTGATGGAAAAATGATCGAGAAAGGCCTGGGCTAATTGATTGAATGAAAATACAGAGTGCTTAGGTGAAGAACTATACCAGTCTAAGGCAGGTATTGTCAAGGATATTGGGAAAGTTCAAAGAAATAAGGCGTCATCATGGGTAATCAGATAACATACTTGTTTACAAGATTACAAATATTGTTGTGGATCCTCTTTGCTATTAAATTAGTTAAACTTTGGCATTTCCCAATGTGTAGGATGAGGATGAATTGGAATAGAAGGGTGAATAGGCTCATTACAAATCTCATCGTAAGTCAGAGAATTGTGTGAGCCAGAGATAGATGCTTCTAAGGTTTTCATCTTATCCATCATCATTTTTATGAGATCGGTTGTAGGATTAGATGATGGAGCACCCCCTATAGTGTAAGGAGGTAAATAATATGAATAAGGCATGGATGCCCCTCCAGTGTGTGGTGGTACCGAGTAAGAAAAATGAGAAGGGGGGATATAAGTAGCGGCATATGATGATGGCATATACCTAGAATGGGAAACATAGGTGACAGGTGGTGACTGAGACAAGGTATAAGTGGGCAAGACATGTGTAGAGACCCTTGTAGCGATATGTGGCAGAGTAGTAGGTATAGACATGACCAAACTTTGAAAAGGGGTCGACATAACTTGAGGTTATGAGGTTATAGCAACTGATGATGTGGGAATCCCTACACTAAGATTCATAGATGATGGTGAGGTAGAATTCGAAGGTGTGATAGATGTTTTAGTTTTGACAGATATCGAAGATGTGGGGGTGATACGAGAAATGACATGTGGTAAGGTGGAAACAGGTAACTCTACACTAGTGGTGGCTGATACGGAAGTGCGGGAAATGGTAAGAGGAAAGGAGACAAGAATCCCATATAAGAGTTATCCTGACAAGTCACGGGTGGAGGAATGAGCAAGATAATATTGCAAGGCTACAGGATTATGATCAAGGAGTTTTACAAACTCCTCATCACCTACAGATATAGCGACAAAAAGAAGTGGGGTCCATGGGTGAAGAAATAGAAGGTGGTGAGGGACTAGAAGGTAGTGATTGATGGCTAACATGAACGACTAGGGCGTTGAATTTTTTACACGTAAAAACCATGTGAATAGTGGTAGGAAACGTGGTCTAAGCTCTGCATATGGTGCAAAAAAATGGGAAAAGAAGATAGAAGAAATATGGAAAATAAAAATTGGTCACTATTTTGACCAAAAAAAATCAAAACATAGAGACTGACGTCGGTAGGATAACCGATGTCTATCACTAGACCAATGTTGGTTATTACGAATAAATAATAGATTTAGAAATCTAGACATGAAGAGTGTAAATCAGATAAACATGAACTCTTCTGATGGTAACAAATCTCAAAAATGTGTAAAATGACAAAAAAAGGTCACAAAAATTAATGGATATGAATTCAATACTATTTTGGGCTAAATAACCAAAACAACAGGGAACTAATGTTGGTCAGTCAATTGATGCTGGTATGAAATGGTAATCAATGTCGGTCACTGGACCAATGCCAGTTAATGTGAAATCTGAGAAGATGATGAAAATTTGAATTTTAAAGTGATTAAGTCCAAACAAAACACCTACTCAGAAACTAAGTATGACAATTTTGATTCCTAACACACCCTAAATGAATCAGAATACACTAGTTATGATGGTGGGGCATGAAGAAAAATAAAAATAAGAAGAAACGACCTCACTCAAAATGTAATTTAATAGTCTAAAGCTAATTAAACATGTCAATCCTATGCTTCAGTTTTTTAATGTTATGTGGCTTATGCCATTTAAAACTGACTATGAATAGAGTAGAGTGTTTGGTCAACGAGGGTACCCTATAAGTAGTCTATGGCTGGTATCATATGTGTTTTGGTTAAATTTTCCCCAATATATTCTTCACATTATGCAAGGTCTAACTCTGATACGATGATTGACCATAACACTAGATGGATCCACCATAAATCAGGTCATTAACCTTTGGTGGCAATTACTAGGAAGGAAGATGTTCAAGAAATGAGTAAATTGTTAAAGTGGTTTGGATAGGGGTGTGTGTGCACAAAGTTTGAACAACAAAAAAATCATGTTAATCATCAACTGGTCATGACCTCCAGTATATAGATTGCAAATAAATTTAGGTGATATAACGCAACAATCACAAGGATGAAATGCATAGATTTTTAAAAACCCAAATTGAAAATGAAATTTGATGAAGAAAATTGGGAATAGGAAAAGAGAATGCTCTTTCACTAAAATGTAGGTGTAAAAGAAAGGAAGAAAATTTCTTTTTAAACACCAAATAAAAATTTTCCTTTATACAAATAAAAGAAGAGAATATTTACCAGAGAGAAATTTAATGTGGACTTTTCAGAAAAGAAAGAAACACACAAATATTACCTAGAATGAATAATGCAAAGAACCCACAAGAAGGGTTCCACCGAGCATGCCAAAATGTTTCACCTCAAAGTATGTGATAAAACCAATAAAGGTAATGGAAGTAGGAGGAATAGTCAAGAGAAGGTTGCACGCGTTGTTGAATTTGATCAAACTGAATGTGAGAGCTTCCTTTTGGTTGGGAGGAACTACCTATAAAGCACAACAAGACCGAAAGAGAAAGTTAAAAAGTATATGACAGTGGACTACCTAGCGATTTCTAGTTTCAGGAAGTGTGACACTTTCTAGATGGCTGTCAATCCATTGATTTTATCAAATTAATGAAATAAATGTGAGAAATAGAGGTCTTATTGCTAACACATTGATTTAGGTGTCTCAAAACATTATCAACACACTATATTAAGAAAATTATTGATGTACAAACTAATATAACATTAGGAAAGGTGTGGTTTTGGTTGGGAAAGGTCACTGAGGTGTTAGGAAAGGTCTATGTTAAGTTTGGTTACATTCTAAGTTGTTGGGTAAAATTTATAAGCTCGTTGTTCTAAGCTAAATTACCAGTCACAGAGACCAGTATCGGTTAGGCAACCGATGCTGGTACTAGAAAATGACCAACGTCGGTTGGGTGACTGGTGTTAGTAAAGTAAATATGGTCAGAATTAAAAATAGGTGTTTTGGATTTCTTTGTGATTACACAAAGAGTTGAGGGAGTTCAGGAAGGATGGTATGATGTATACAAAGACCCAAAAAGGGTGATAAGGGTGCTAGGATGGGAAAAATGGTTTAGGTTGGTAGAATAGATAGTAGATGGGTGAAGGGTGATATTCACAATAGAGGAGAGTCAGATAATAGAAATGAATAAAGGACTTAAGATCAAAAACCATAACTAACAAATACGAGTGAGTTATTTATTTGAGAACCTATAGATTTAAAGGTGGTGGTGGTTGGTGAGCATTCAGAGATGAAACGAAGTTTTTTCCAGTGACGTGGCATTGGAGCCTATGTTCTTTGTTGTGGGTGATCCAAGGTTTTAGAGGAAGAGACTGGTTTTTTGTTAAGACCTGATGTGCTTTGGTTCGTTGCCTGGTAGCTTGAATGCCCAAGATTTAGAATGTAAAAGCTTGAGCGAATGAATGAATTGAAGAACCCATGCAAAGAGTTAGAAACTCTTATTTAAGGTAACTGACAGTGGTTAGGGAACTGGTGCCAGCTGAGGGATAACCAACATTGGTTAGGGAGAAATCATCAATTTTTCTAAAATTAGCCTAAATGCTCCCATATTTTGCGTGATCTTAATTTTGGTTCCAGGTCACAAGTGAAGAATGGCAGTAAATGGAGTTGGAAAATGGTTATAGGGATAATAATTCATTTAGATTAGGGTTAGACTAAATCCTAATTGGTTAAGATAAGTGGGGACTTAGTCTAAAGTAATAAATGGAGTTGGAATGGGTCTAGGGTGAGATGGCTTAGGTGAGGTAGGTAACTAAATTAATTTTGGTAATTAAGCTAATTAAAATGTGTGCAAGTGGGCATGGTGGGGGAATAGTGTTGAATTAATTAATTGAAGGGCGTTTAGAGGGTTACAACCCAATTTTGAGTTTCTATAGTGAAATTTGTCTTTTCTTGGTCTTCTTTTGATATGTGCACTTGATGATATCTACAAAATCCATCAGTGAAAGAGTATATTTCGTGCCCTACAATGCCCTCCAATATATCCTCAATAAAAGGTTTGGGAAAAGGGTCTATGAGACAAGCATCATTCAACTCTATGTATTCCACATAGATCCTTATCCTACCATATTTCTTAATTCCTATCACCATAGGGCTAACCCATTCTAACTCCTCAATGGGCTCAATGATTCTAGATTTCAACATCTTATCAATCTCTTCCTTTACCTTGATATGTAGATTAGGATTCATCCCGTAAGGCCTCTTCCTAACCGAGCGTGCACCTTCCTTAAATTTTATCCTCATCTTTCCCAAAGAGTGATGCACTCCTTTCAACTCATGATAGCCTCATAGAAATAAATCTTGGAATTCATGTAAAATCTCAATAATATTTTCTACCTCTTTTTCAGACCAACAGTCACCAATAATGGCCTCCTTAGGCTCATCCTTTGTCCCAATGTTGACCATCTTCATTTTCATGGGCTCATGATACATGTGCACCTTCTCATCTGCACTATCTAAGACCTCACGCATACATATAGTATGATAAACATCTAGATTACCTACTTCATCATCATTAATCATGTAAAATTTCTTACCCTTCTCTTTTTCTAGCTAGGTGCACCCAAGTTGTTCCTAATATTTCTCTTCTTCCTCAAAGCACACCTATAAATCCAACTCCCAAAACATATCTAGCAGGTGTTCCTCATCTTTTGCACTATCTCCCATAGTAAGGAACTTCATAATCTATAATGCTTCATTCACTACAGGTTTAGTAGAAAAATAGTCAAAGGTCTTAATCATGTCTAGGGTCATCTCCTTCCAATTAACTATTTCACTTGTTAACTCTACATGAACATATCATGTGCACTTATAGCCACTTAGGGTGGCATAAAACTTATGTACCCAGAGTGATGGTGGCAAAGCCTCTTGCCCCTCCATCTAGAGTCTCTCACACTATTGAATGTGGTGCAAATCAGAATTATTCCCATGGAATTCACATATCTGAGAAGGTACATTGTTCATCATAAACCTAGTATAGAAGGTGATTCTCACCTCTAACCACTCTAAAAGGTTGTATCCATGTGTAACCCACCAGTGTGCAGCTATCCCATGCAAGGCATATACTAGCATATTTCTTCTATCACATTCATCCTTCCACTGAGCTTCCATGGCATGCATAAATACTTTAGGATTTCCTTCACCAGTATACCAAGGTACCTGGTCATGAATCAAGCACCTAACCATGTTTGGCGTGATTACGTGAGTAACTATGTTCTTGATCTCTTGTCCTACCATTTCATACATTTCATGCGCCCTATTATTATAGAAAACACTAGTTATATCACTCATAGACTAAGCATCATCCCACTCAATAATACCTTCTTTATATGGATCAAGTAATTTAGGATCCCTAACTGTGCATGCATATATCCTATTCAGATCATATTCACTCAAGGGTTCTACATACGGTGCAACCTTTACATCTGTCAAAGTAAAAATCACTCTTTCTTCTTTGTTCTCAAAACTAATGTATCCTTTGTTAAATCACATGTCAACATTATTAGCATAGCACCAAGGGCACCCAAGTAGCTCTACGAAACTATATTCCTCGGCAATCTCTAATACATCAAATTCTCCACTAAACTTGGCTCCCTAAATTATAATAGTCACATATTTTAATACTCCAATAGGATTATCTCTAGTTGTGTTTGCCATATACAACACATTCAAGGAAGGATGCAATGGTGGTCTTCCCATATAATTCCAAACATCCAGTGAGAGTACATTAACTTTCACACCTGTATCTATCAAAAAAAATCTCAGAAGCCACCCATCAATTACTACATTCAATGTAATCTCTTTATCATACTCGTGATTATGGGGAGACAGATTTGCATGGAGCATCTGCCTCTCGTGCTCATTACCTATGAGTGGTAATTTTTCTCTCAACCACTCTCATAACAAGTGGATTATGTTATCATGATGCAGCATTTGATATACCTCCTTTAAATCATCTACGTCCTTCTGTGGAATTTCAACCTTATTTTCCTACTCCATCTTACGTGCTTGCTCCTTCAAGAACTGAATTTCACCGTGTAAGTTTCTAATAACCTCCATAGTCTCTTGATAAAATTCCTTATGATGGGAAGTATCTGGATATTTCACATTTATTAGCTCTTACTTTGTAATAATAGGTTTCTACTTTAGAATCTCATGAGTGTGTGCAGCATCAGCGTGGGTAGTCACCAATACAGGAAGCAACTTAGGATCAGCTAACTTGGGCATCTAATGATCTTCCACAGTGTGTTTTACCTTTATCATTCCCACACCCTTATCATTCTTCTTATAGTTATTACTCATGTGATCATATAACTCAAAACATTATTCAAACTTATGTTTCTTCCCGCACCATTAGTAGACTACGTTCTGAGGGCATTCATGCCTATAATGATCAGGGTATCCACATGTATAACAGGTTCCTTGGGAGAAATAACTTCTTCCTCCATTCTAACCATGACCTTTGTATCCTCCTCGACAACCTCTACCTCTACCGCCTCTATCAGAGTGCCCTTTATGATGTTTTCCTTCCTTCTCTTTTGAATTATCTACAACGTTAGTCTAACGCACGCTAGTTTCAATGACATCATGAATTTGATCAATCAGTCTACATTTTTCCATATAATGAGTGTGGGAATTAATAATCTTATGGTATGAAGACACGTTATTTTGGATCACACATTGCAACAGAGGGAATCTACTTAAATCATGATCTAAGTGACAGATTTCACCATCCAATAACATGGCACATATAAATTTACGAGGGAAGCTATCCTTAGTATGTCCTTCAACCTCAAAATTTGTACATCATATTCCACTTTACGTCTCATGAGCTGAATCAGACGATAGTTTCTCCAACTATTTCACCATAGATGCAATATGCACCTCCAAGAATGGGATAAATCTAGTGTCTATGCTTCTAACTTCCTTAGCATGAATAGATTCCTCCAAATCCTCACACGAAAATATAAATTTATTATGAGAGAGTAACCTTCTGAAAGGAGTTATCAAACCACCAATAAACCACTGTGCATGTTGGCTAGGGTGAATATCATAAGACAAATTTGATAACAAGGTTTTAATGTGTGCATCATATTCCCTTACACTCTCATCCATGCCATTCTTAATATCTTTCAACACGTTGATTCTTTTATGTTTAAACTCAGGTATATGGAACTTAGAAGAAAGCATCACGCAATGCATTGTAATCTACAGTAATCTGGTTTAGATCATATTTGTTATATCAACTATGTGTGTGCCCTTGTAAAGTAGTAGAAAATTGAATTTCCTTACACTCATGGGTTGTGATTCCCTTAGTACACCATAGTATCTCACACATGTGCACATGCTCCGTTGCATCCTCAATGCCTTTGTACTCTAGAAGGCAAAGAGACATCTCGTAATAAACTTGTTATGGCTAGTGTGGACCATGCCCACTAGACCCAGAACCTGTATTACCCCCAATGTTTCCTCCACCTCTAGAACCATTGTATCCACTAGATCTCGAGCCTCTCCATCCTCTTTATCCACCACTTGTAGCAGGCACCAGACCAGAGGATGAGCTACTCTATGTTCCAACTATTGTACTAAATTGAAACCCCATAGTCTATGAAAGATGTGTTACTTCTAGACGTATTAACAACATTCTATGCACCTACACCCTATCCTGATGACGCACCAAAAAATAATACCACTAATGGGACCACCAAACAATGAATATGTTGGTGCTTCCATAGATGAATGTGTCATATTATGAACTCATGTACTCAATGGAAAATGAAATCTACTTTTTTCTACCCTCTCACCAACACTAGTCTGCTTCTCAATAATTGTTTCAAGAACTAGAACACCAAACGCAAGGGAAAGGTTACCAGGTGGGATCAGATGTGTGCTTACGATCCTTGTTATTTCCTCTTCTAATGGGATCTCATCTGAATTTAAAGGGGATTATCTTCCGCGCTTTCCTAAATGGGGGAGTACCAGTTATTTAGGTTCCACGTCCTCTGCGTGAAACTCAAATCCTTCATGCATCACATGTATCCACAACTCCATAGACTCCTTGACACTGTGCTTCTTCACTAATTCCCTCTCCCATGCTTCATTATACTTAATCTGTCTTTCCTCTCTTTCCTTTTCTTCCATAAGTTCCACCATCTTTCACCACAACTGCTCCTACCCCCACTCATGGTGCATATTTAGCTAGCCATAGGTCGTTCTTCCAAATCCAGAGTTACTAACAAGATATTAATTACTAAAGGTATAACACGTAAATAAGATCCTCTGGGTTCACGCGAGAACTAAAAATCAATAACCTTTGGACAAAAATAAGTAGAAACAATGTACTCCAATGTGTAACTATGCAAAACACCACTCCACCAATGATCTACAATGCATGTCCAAGTCACATCAGCATCATACAATGTCTAGTAATCTTCTTGTGTCCAAAAAATTGATCTATACCTCCAATTTCACTTTGATGCATATGCTACCAGCCACTCATATAATTATATAGGAAAACAAAAAAAGTGTGTCTCATAGAGTTCATGATATAGATGTTCTTCAACCCATGCGTGAGCATTGAAATCTGGTCCAGTATTATAGCTGTGAGAAAAATGATCTTCTAATTATACAACCAAACTCTCAATGTGGTCCAAATTCAACTGATACATCTTCATCATGCAACATCCTTGCAAAAAATTGAAAAGAGGTCCCGGGAACAGAACAAAAATGTAGTTGTTATTTCTTTACCCAATCCCTAGGCACGTTGGCACCTCATCCAACCAAGACTGAAGGCTCACCTAAAGTGTGCAAAGATACCAAGTCCTTCTTTTAATACCATCTTTGTCAAGGAGTTAGCATGATCATTCATATATTTCGTATACATATTAAGTGATTAAAGAAAAACATTACAAGAATCAATTCACAACTATAGTGCATTATGAATCAAACAAGGATCAAGTCCATATTTACCATAAAATAACCATAAATAGAGACATAAATAATCAATATCCATCCACAATTATCCATTATATTAATTCACCATAAAACATAGTAGCTGAATACACCAAAAGTATCGACAAAAATTCATGCACGCAACCATACCAGTAACATAACTCTGTTACAATTCAGTAATACCCTAAACTATGCAAATCAATACATATATATAAGGGTGGGGACTTTCCCTTCACCGCCTGTGCACTCTCAAAAATATCCTGCATGACACAAATAGCCATGCGTGCATTACAAGATAACTATAGAAGCATGCAAGCTTCACCTAATAATAGGTTATCTTCTATTTTTAACTCTAGACCTAATCATATTATTAGTCTGAACTTTGCATGATGCTTTATCTTCTTTCCACATGTGATCTTCCTAAAAATAGACTTTTCTTCGAATCTAAGTCTTCATGCTTTATTATAATCTCAAAACATTAATTTTCCGCCACTCCAACCATTCATCTTCGACTTTCATCATGTGGCTCAAAATACAGCTAAGTCCTGAAGGTGTTCATCCTAGGTGTGAACCTCCACGCACTTTCTGTTATACTTCTATGTCTACCTCTGTGCCTACCTTTCGCACTTCTAAAAATCTTGGGTGGCTATAATTATCATGTTTTAGGGGTACAACAAGGAGAAATGACAACTCTGATAATGATCTATTTACAACACTTACTATTTATAGATTATAAGGAATAAGAAGGCTTACTAGTTTTAGAAGTGGGTCTTTCCGGTGTTGGAATGGAATGAAAGTGGTATCACAAGTTTTTTTATTTCATAAGGATGCTTTGCTCCAATGTTTGGAGGATTTCAATCACCAGAACTCTATAGATCTAAAAAATGAATTTTTATTTCATGAAACTTTTTTTGGACTTTAAAAATAATGTAGAATGTTATTGGATGCAAGCTTGGAATCATCTAAAACACATTTTTGAAAAGGATATGCTCTTAAAATCTCATGTGGATTGGACAAGGGGTTTGGAAGTATGAGTAAATTTCCATTTTTAGCATATGAGGTCTCTGAAACATTTTTAGCAACATACCAATAAAGAGTGATATTTTGGGGAGAAAACTAAAGCTTTACAACTAAAAAATGGTGAATTTTTTGAACCTGGAGCTTTTTGATCTCACTCACACACCTTTACTCATACTTGACTCAAATTCTTAATTTAAGTTAAATAGGATTTGATGTGGAGTTTCACCCTAAAAATAGGGGGAAAAGGGACAAAGGTGAAAAAAGGGGATGTGAAATGTTATTTTCAGCAGATCATGTCAAGTATCATCTTGTTATGCAATGTGAGGGAGATGCAAGGTGCTAAAAAATGGCTTCAGAGGGCTGCATTGGGGTTTTCCATATGTCCTAAATATAGATTAAACGGGGCATAATTTGTGTCCCTCATGTCCCTTTTTATGTTAGTGTAATGTGAGGGGATATCACTATTTGAAAAATGCACCATAGGGCTTCATCTCACAGGGGTAAGTAGTTCAGAAAACATGCAAGTTTGTAACTTCCTAGGTGAAAAAGTGATGACTTGCAAATTTTTAGGAGAAAGGCCTCATAAGGGAGTGAAATTTTTTATCCCCCATATCCCTTTGCACGTTGGTGACAATGTAAAGGGACACCACATGCTTAAAATGTGACATGGGGAGTTCATAATGAGAAATTGGTCTATTTTTACATTGTGCTCACCTAGCACTTCAAATTACAACGTTTCAGTCGAAAAAATATAACATGCATAGGGAGCACACTTTTTTGTCCCCCATGTCTCTTTACACCTTGGGGAAATGTGGAAGGGGAGATACATCCTTTAAAAATGCACCCACGAATTTAAGTGATGTTGACATCATCATCCCAACGTGAAATTAGAACACATAGCTTACTTTTTTTTCCTAGAAAAAAGTTGGAGTTCAGAGCTAAAATATTATATTATTTTGAATCCAAATCATCCAATTAGTTCATTCACACCACTTTCAAGTCTTCATTTAGCCTGATATTTGATTTTTGGCACCATTCACCCTTTTAGCATGAAGGAGCAACAACAGTGACTTGAGCCATCACATAAGATTTTGAAGTCATGGACCAAAATTGATGTGTTCGTCATATGGAGGATTCCAAGATATTTCCATTTCCTATTTTTTGCTCCCAAATCCTCATGTAACTCCCATAATCATCAGAAAAAAATTGACCTTGTCTATTTGGGCCTTTATTCCTTGTGCCCAAAATGACTCGGTTTTTCTTAACTTGTTCCCAAAATCAATTATATCCACAAATTTTCCTTAATATACCTTAGATAACATCATTTATCTCCTGCATAACTTGAACATATGGTTTGATTCTTCCCTATCAGCTTTCAGAGGATGTATGATGAGTCTCGTTGTTAACTCCTCATTTAATCAACTTAATTGTTGATGTCTGTCTAAGGTTGTATGAAATAAGATTTCTTTAAGGAATTAACAATTTATTGATGGGACTATCTGTTTGGGGGGATTTCCTAAGCCTTAGATATTAGAAATGAAATTTAATATAGAATTGAAAATTATACACAAACAGTACAAAATAAAATCAATCTTACAAAATTAAAACACACAATGCTTGAATTGAAAACTCACAATGGTTGAAGTAATAACACACTTAAAAAATTAGAAATTGTAGGATTTAAAATAAAAATAGAATTTACATGTTGGGAATTAAATCATACACTACATGGAATTTAAAATTTTCAAATCAAGGAAATTTTATTAAATGGAAATTAATGTCTAATAAATTGCCAAAGATTAATCAGGAATAAAAGATACAAAAACAAATAATAGGAACTAAATTTTACTAAACACAGATAAACACATTCATATATTAACAAAGTAGTAAAAAAAACAATATAGAAATACAAAAGGCTCTGAATCTTGGGGCGAGTGGGCCCTTTATATCCCTTTGATAAGAAGTACATTGTGCACACTAGATCACCAAAGCAACAATTTTATTTACTTAAAGATTTACGGATCATAAAAAAATATTGAATTACAAAATATTGATATCTGACATCCTTTTTACAATCAGTGAGTGTAGATTATATCATCCTTCTCCCTCAAGTGATGCCTATAAAATAACTAGATAAATCCTAGATTCTACCTTATTTAGATTACTGATGAGAGGTTCCACAATATCTCAATATTTCAAGATGATATTATGGAGCCGCTTTAATCTATAGGATTTGGTTACAACAAAACATATATGAAAATAAATTACATGATCTATTCTATGACCGGTATTTCCTAATTTTAGTGTGTCTTATTCTTGAATGAATGTATGTTCCAGGCTAGCAATATTCCCATATCTCAAAGCTTGTTGACATTAGCTGATAGAATTTGAAGTTATTAGATAGAATCTGAAGCCAAAGGTTCATAATCCGAATCTACCGGAATAGACTCTGAAACCATAGGTAGAGACTCTGAAGCCACAAAAAGATACTTTGAAGCCATATATAGATACATCGAAGCTACACAAGGAGACTTAGAAGCTTAGAAGATTTGGATTTATAACCTGAAACTTCTACATCCTTGAAAAAATCATATTTTTCTTGATATTTATACACAAAACTAAATTATTTTCATGATATTTAGTTAGAACACAATGGTGTAATAAATACACGTGCGCGCACACACACACACACAAATCTAGTAAAATTCATATATTCTCTACTTTGGATAAGGAAAAAGTTATAGAATGCACGCATATTCAAACAAGGGGGAAGATAAATAATGTCATTATTTAACCATTTAATGAGCTCATCATTCTCCCCCACACTTACTTATTTTCAATTATTATTGCAAATCATTTCCCTAGTCAGGATCAACGATCCTGTCCTCCATATATTTTCTTAAATCATAGGCTCTATCATGATATTCCCAAGTGTCTTCCTTTGAAATACAAAATCCTTCATTTTCCTCCACCTTTTGTTCCCATTTGTTGAATTCTTGTGTACCCTGTGTAGAATATTATTTTCATGAGGGCATATAACCAAAAATGAGTGGTGGCATGAATCTCATTCCAATCCATTTATGACATTAATATTGAAAAATTCATGGGATCATGTTTTTTGTTGACATGGCCCTCCTCGTAGACCACTTGAGATTTGTAGGAGAGAGTAACTCCCTCCTTTTCAAATGGATATTCAAGGTATCCCACCTTTTATCACAAATTGTCATTACCTTTGTAAATTCTTGTGGTTAAGAAAATTTACGGATACTTGTAATTCTCTTCTTTATCTCTTTTATATAATGCTCTTGAATCTTAGGTTGATAGAATAGAGCTCATAATGTTTTAAATTATTATTCAGGTTTGGGATACTAGGGTCTCATGAAAATTCCTTATGTTTTTACCTTTTGAAATTATTGCCCAATCCTTTGATCCCAATCTATTTAGTTTTTCATAGTAGATGAAAATGCTCTTTACTAAGATTCTCCCACATACATATTGATTAGAAAACAAGACATATGGCTTTGAAGGAAATTACACAAATGAAATTCACACATTATATTTTTGTTCTCAGGTGAGCTTCGAATATAAGCCTCCAAGAAATTTGTTTCATCCTTTAGATAAAAAGGTATATTTCATAGGAAATTATTGATAGCTACAGTCTACAAAATTTCTCTTGTAGAGAATGTTATATGCTAATGAACGTCTTCTAAAAGAAAGGATTTTTTTATCCTATGGTACAAGCAACTTGCAGAGTATTTTCAACTTTTTCTTTTTTAAATTTCATTTTTTTTATTCTCTTTCCTCCTCTAACTCATTTGTCAACTTTTTTTGTTTTGAAGGATTAACCTTCCTAAATCATTGCATGTGCTATCCTAGATTATTTTGACTTCATTATAACTCAATACAGTTTGAATTTCCTAATCAATTTTCTCTGTTCTTTTGGAAAAAACTCTTTCATATTTTTCTTTACATTGTAATTCAAGTTCCACTATTTGTTTCTGCAATGATGAAATGAGAGTTTATTTAGTCTGTACCTTTTCTTGGAGAAAATTCAATTCTTCATGCTATTGTGAGATAGTTTCATCTTTCTTGGAGAGGAGTACCTATTGAATTTTTTCCTACTTTATGTTCTTCCCTATTGAAGCAGGAGAGTGAGGTTATTATTCTTCCTCCATTTTATCTCTACCTTTATCTTTATGAGAGGTAGAGGGTGGTGTTATTGTTTCTATAATCTCTTGTACAGTCAATTCTAGAATTTCATTAGGAATTGTTTGTTATGCTTTGGTGGCTTCCTCTATTACTAAATTTATGCTTCCTAGGTCCTAAAAGAGGCGCCTCTTTTAGGTCCTCATCTTCTTGTAATATCCATTTTATTGTTTTTATTAGAGGCACAATAAAGGAGGGATCTTCTCCTATTTTTCTCAATCATCTTGTTATTTTAACAACTAATTCAAATTTTCCAGTGGTAAGATTCAAAGTTTCCACAGAGCCAACAACTTGGGATTTTTCTCCATGATGAGTCAAGTATGAAGTTGCTTTAAATCCTTACTTTGGTGTAATGATAGAAGAAAGGGACTTTCTTTTATTTTCTAGTGTTTTGTCCAATTTCTTCAATAACGTGTGTCATACCTTCTTATCTTTCTTCCCTATAATGGAGTGTTGACACATTAGCTAAATAAGTCCTTGATGATGAATGACACCTCCTTTGTCCTTGTATCTTTTAACAATATTTTGAATGCTATCATGATTTTGTATAGGAAAGTTGATTTTATTATGTTGTTTATGAAAACTATTATTTAGATGAATTACATTACTCATTATATCACATACAATAACGTTTTACTCCCCATCGTTGGTTAAGTATTTGATTACCCAGAATGCAATAGTCCTATAGGGTTCTAGGAGTGTTTCCCTCTTGATTCCCTTTACTATTATTGAATTTCTAATGACTAATTTAGACTTAGGATCCCCTTCCTCATGAAAATTCTGAATTAGGTCCCTAAAATTAGACCTTCCTGCAATTTTCATTCCTTCACAATGAATTCAAGATATTTGACTAATAATTTAACCACTAACAAGAATTTGTTTTTCTCTTACCTTTGATGAATGTTCTTTTAGGTTGGTGAGGAATTGTTCAATCAATGATTGCTTGTAACCTTGGAACTTTTTCATGAATTTGAACCATCAAAAGCATTCAAATATTTCCTCTACTTGCATGTCTTTCACCGGGACTATAGTTGATTCTGGCTTAGAATACTTATTATGTCCCATTTTAAGAAAAATAGGCGTCTCAGAAAATAATTCGAAGTAGAGTTTTACTTGCCTTCTTCTTTCTTAAAAGTTGTGAAGTGAGTCGGTGGGTGGAGGGTTGATTTTATAGCTTTTAAAGCCATTTACTAGGCTATAA
Source organism: Taxus chinensis (assembly GCA_019776745.2). Lineage (NCBI taxonomy): Eukaryota > Viridiplantae > Streptophyta > Pinopsida > Cupressales > Taxaceae > Taxus > Taxus chinensis. The sequence continues at coordinate 509,161,015 of CM034154.1, forward strand.
AGATGACGTGACATTAATAAATAATGCATGTAGAACTATCACTTCATCAACTGTCCAACTCATGTGAGGATCGTTTGCTAATTAAATATAATTATTTCAAGTGAAAGATGCTGAAAGGAATTTATGAAATTTGATTGCAATACCTTCCCCACTCTTTCAAATAATCATGATATCTTCCAACTTTCTAATAATCCTATAGATAGAAAATGTCACATTCCACAATTTCAGTCTGTTTGGATGAATGGATAAGTCTTAAAAAGATAAATGTTTTACAAAGGTTGGAGGATAAGCCATGTCGTGTAGCTGAGTATGCAACGGCATGCTTGTATGTATATCTTGAAAAGGATATACACATGAACACGTAGTTACATGCACAACCACGCAACAAACTTGCTCTCCATCATTCGTAAAATGCGGCGCATTGATGGTGTAACCTTGTTTTTCTTACTGTTTGTAAGTACTTACCTTTTTGTGGATAAATATATGATTTGTCGTTATACTTCCGCATGATTCTTGGATTATAACCACTGTTACGCTTTCATTGTTATGGATATCAATAAACTTATTACGTTGATTTCTGAACACACTTGTCTATGTAGCATTGTTGTGTAGATACTATTTTGATTTATTATGAGATCATGTTGATGATCTCAGTATAAAATTTCTTTGATCTAAATGTGTTCGTGTTTTGATACAAAATTACAACTGTCATTGTTAATTGGATTAATCCCTTGACATTTCAGGTAGGTAATAACGGTAAGTTAAATTAGGTCTAGGTTATAGTCACTGGGATACAACTTCAGAGCAGGGATGACCGGTTTATATTATTAGAGGGGTTGATGATAATTTTTATGGTATAAAAACCATATCCCTAATGTAACTAATATCAACGGCCTTCGACCATGTGGTTTGGTTAATTAAAAAAAAATTGTTATCAATATTGGTCGAATACCGACCCAAGCATATATGATTATGGACTTTGATTGAGGCAGTATTGCTTGGCTATCTAAGCTATTATGAATAAAAAGTTAATAATATTTATTTAGGCCATTGGACGACCCATGAAAAGTTATATTTTTAGTTGGAAAATAATAATCGACCATTCCAAGGGATCTCCATGTATGCAAGCCTTTGATAATTATAGGTAATCGTTTAAATTTAAGATTCAATTGTTTGCAGTCCCGCCAAACTTGGCAAGGTACTAAGAAGTCAGCAACCAGTTGATGTGGCAGGTCATTAATGTCAGGCAGTTTTTGCGGAACTGTGCCTGCATTTTATTGAGACTAGGTACTGTAAATTTAGGCATAAACAGAAGACAATATTGCATGATTTGGGGACTTAGGAGGAGATCTATGTTGAAGTTTGGAGGAAGTCGCAGTGGAGAAACTGCGAGGAAAGTTTTTTTTTTTTAGCTCTTCTAATTTTTCATTCATGCTCTTATAATCCCTTGTCTATTTATTTCAATGCAAATAAGAGAATGTTTCCTATTTAATTATGAGATGTATTACGTAAGACTTTGTATGATGGGTTTTCTTTTCGGATATTATGAATTATTTTCTTTAATTGGGTATGTCTACTATTTGAATATTCAGTTATACCCATGTAGAGAGGTATCGTTGAGTTCTTTTATTCAATTTACCGTAAATTGAATAACTTTAGCTAGGGAATTCATAGGGTTTAAATTTATGCCTATTGCTCCCTTAGACATCACTGTTGGCACGACTTTGCCCTGGGTGTAAATATTAACCTAGCTTGTAAACCCATGATGCAAGTTTGGAAAAGATAAAGTTAGCTCAAAATCTCTAAGAGGGTTGCATGAATTTTAATATTCTCTTCATCATTATTAAGCATAGCACAAAGCTATTTCGTCGGGTAGGGTAATGGGTCAAGGGAACCTCTTGATTTTTAAGGATTTAGTAACTTTCACTTGAACCTTGAAGGGATTTCAAAAATAGTTATTTCCCATTTGACTTCCTCAGTGGGACTCTTCGAAGGGTTTTCTCTAACACCAAGCTTTATCCACTTCTCAATCTGCATAGCAAGGAGTGTCGTTGTTTACGGAATCCGTGATTTGAGAGTCATTATTCTTGAATGAGCAATGTGGTTCGATTTAAAACCATCCACTGATAAAATAGTTTTGAAATTTTAATACGACTGTGATTGATTGTTCGGTGGCATGTTCTAATTATCTTTCTTGTTTATAGAAATGTGCTTAATAAGGTTGTTTCCTGATGAAGTAATATTCAATAAATTTTGCACGATCATTATTACTAATCTTAGTTAAATTATGAATGGATAAAAAAACTAACTGTGTATATTATTATGATTCTATTGGATAAAATATTCTTTTTTTTTACTATTGGTAAATGATTTTGGATAGGATATTCTTAATACGTGGTATTTGAATGTATTATAAAAGTAAATTTAACACCCTTTTGATTTGTATCTGATTGAAAGTGTATTAAAGTTTAATTTTTCTAGAATACAAAAGTATGGTTTATGAAAATAAAGAATAGAAGTTGAACAATCCTATATTTAAATATTAGTATTGGGCTTACTATTTAACTTGCAGATGTGTCACTATAGGAAAGAGATTGTTTGGTGACTTTATATCAATGTGTTTACTATCCTATGTATAGTTACATGAAACTTATGGATAATACCTTTTAATCATGAAAGTTAATATTTCATTGTTTGGTATTGATGTAGCTAGGCAAGGAATAGGATAGTCCATGCCAGTTCTGTTGGAACTGACCATGTTATCTTACCATTTTCAGTTGCAGGTTGAAAAGTGTTATGGGTGGATGAAAGTATGGTTTACAATAAAATGTGATTATATCAATCGAATGTAGTGAATGAACTTAGATTAATATAATGAAAATAAGGAATTACTTGTAAAGAAATAAGGCAATGTAAAATCCATTTGAGCCTATTGATTACTCGACTATCTTCTATAGTCTCTCTTTCAACTATGTATCAAGTTTTAAAACGAATTTATTTATAGAATTGTTTTGTCATTATGATGGTAATAAATACTTACTTGAATTATTGAAAAACCATATGTTATTATTGTGAATTATCATATAAACCAAAAAGTATGATTGATAGACTCTGTATGGAAATAGTGAGTTATAAAAGGAAATGTAAAGTGAAGACAAGTAATACTATCAATTACAATTACACTACATGAGAAAAAAGTTGATATTCTCTAGTTATAAGTACGAAAGGATGAGATGAATATTGTTATCTTTTTATAACAACAACCTTCATAACTACTACTGAATATAGCTATCTTTTAAATATCGTAAAATCCTAGTGGAATTTAATTACAACGTTATACATCAAGTACGGAAGTACTTAGACAACTCATGAAGTAGTACAATTGTACTCATCCATCCTTCTAAAACTAAATAAACTTAGTACCTTTTAATGGGTGTTTATGACGTATAATTAATTCTATGAAATAGCTTAAGTATTTTACTAACATAAACATAACATTGGATCGTAAAATGATATAGTAGATTATCATGTTATAAGATGTACAACCATTAAGCAGTGTCACGTAGAGACTGATGCATAAATCAATCATGATACAAATTTCATAGTGCAATGAATTCAAAGACTAGAATCATGACTCGTATTTTGTGTCATGCGAGTCATTCGTGCATTAGTTTGGGGTGGCTACAGGGAGTGGGACAGTCACATTATGACTTAGGTCATTACGTGAACATACATTTTCCTGTAGGGATCCCAAAGTGGTGCTAACATGTGCTACATGACTCGGATGCCAAGTTACAATAACTATAACTTTGGTGTTGATCTTAATAATTAAATACATTATTACTTATGATGAAGAACTTAATTTAATAACCTAAACAATGGAAGGGATCCCAATACTATGAATGAGACAATTGTGTGGTGATTGTAGGGACAAGTTTCATGTGGCTTGTGTGAAGTCACGAAACCAGGATAGCTAACATGATTCCCTAAAATATCGACATAGTATTGAAAATGTCTGATTGCATTGTCTGTCACCATTTCTTCTTTTAAATTGTGTTATTTCCAGGAGAATACACTAAGAAGATACACACAATTCTTTATACCTTTAAAAAGGTTTAACCAGATGATATACTGGGTATATTGGATCGTAACGAGTGTAAGAGGGGGATCTGGGTAGGATCTATAAACCCTTGCAGTTGCACATGGTTATCATAGCTTGTTTGGTTGGATTCTAAACAATTAATTAGTTTTAGAATAATTCAGACGTTGCCATAAATGAAGTTACTCATTTTAGCGTAAGATAATCTAAGGGATTTATAACTCTTGTATACTGGAATTTAATTACTGTGTATAAAATTCTATGAAGGTATTAATTGTATAAATTGAGTTTGTATATATATAAAAACTCCCTTCGTTTTTGGAAGAATAAAATAGAGGTGTTACATTTTGGTATCAGAGCTGAAGGTTGCAACTCTTGGAAAATTTGGGTCCTTACACTAACTGAATATATTATTTTGTTAACAAAAAATAATGGATATAGGAAGGATGTACCACGAGGAAAGAACCAAACCATATTTTGTTATAGGTTAAATAGTTAAAAAATTAGACAAAATTCTAACAATCCTTCGATATACCCAGGTCTGATTAGCTGCCTTGTAGTAGCTAGTGTTGGGTGAAAATGACAAGTTATAAGAAAATCAACTTGAACTTGTTAATAAAAATCAGCAAGGGAGCTAATTGATTTTTGAACTAGATAATGATGATAGGTTTCAGATTTATAAATCCAAAGAGTAATTAAATCCAAAATTGGGAAAAACAATTGAATGAATATCGACTGACTACTGAGGGAGTGATGTTTGGAAAAGTTAGTGGACTAAAATTGAATCTGTGAGAAATTCCAACACATAAGAAGAATTATAATCATAAGAGCGTTAACTCTTCTTCACCATGGAATGCTAAGAAAAAGTGGTGGAAGAAACATAATAGAAAAATATGTTCTTCTAGGAGTAAGACTACATAAAAGCTTGTTGTAATTACAAAAAAAGCATAATAATGCTACATGTGGTAAGATTAGACGTAGTCAAAAGGGACCTACATGAGGATGTTTCATATGCAGAGGTGAGCATTGTGCCAACAAATGTTCTTTGAAAATGAATGAGCAATAGTTTGTAGACACCTATAATTTAGATCGAGCAATTTAAATACTTAAATTGCGTTAATTATACCTTTTCACATAAATTGATGACATATCGTCAATAACACACTGTTGGCGAGAAAATTTGTCAAGGAAAAATTTGTTGTTATCTTGCCAACGCTCTGGGAATCTAAGTCCCTCTACTTAACCGGTGCAGCTACCGTATGTGCATGCATGAGTAGAATGTGAGTTTTATCCTGGTGACCTTTCAGTCGGGGATCCAACAGGGGCACTCCACTGACCCTGTGGTAAATGCTTGCAGGTATCTACAAGGGAAGAATTTTCTACGAAGGAGAGAAAGGGGAGTGAGAATATTTAGAAAGGCGAAACTAATGTTGCAAGTAGAAAATCAGAGACTTACATACAACAGCCAAAAGTTTCATTACGTGCACTTGAATTTCAGAAGAAAACAAATATGTAAAATAGCAACAAAAATAAATAGAGCTTAATGAACACAAAGTACCAATAAAATCCTCAATCAAAGAGGCTAAAATTCCTTCTTCCTTTATTGAAGCTCAAGTAGAATTTGTACATAGTGTGGGGAGTAGAAGACATTTTTTTGTAGGAGAAATGGAAGAAACTTGCTATCTATTGCTCTCTTCACAAGGATATCTCTCTCATGAATTCACAAAAAATAGCTCCAACATCTAAGAAAGAAAATTCAGAAGAAGATCAAATGAGGATCTTGTTACAATTTATAGAAGTGGAGGAAACTCTTCATCTTCCTGATGACTTTTCGAATACCTTAATATGACTTAAGATTGTTCATATTCCACTTTAAATATTTAATTCCCTTTTATAATAGCAAGGTGACTTAAATTTACATTATATTTCTAAATTCCCTTAAGTCATATTAAAGAGTGCAACCCTCAACACAAAAATATAACATTCAATAAAGAGAGTGTTGTATGAGAAGAGAAGAGAGAGAGAGAGAAAGAAGAGGAAGAAGAAGAAGAACAATTATGTTGAAGGATGAGCTGCTACGGTGGACTTGGCTCCTCTCTCTGTAGTCAATTTTTATACCCCTTAACAAACAAGGAAAATCCCATGCGTGCCGACCTATCACCTAGCGAGTGTTGGGCGCTCACCCAAGGCACGCGCATGTGTCGAGCCCCTCTTTTATGTGAGTTGTGTAAGAATGTAGCATAGATGCGTAATAGAAATACAGAAGAAACTCCTTATTCAACTGAGAACTTTGAGTAAATGCTACACTAATGTATCCATTCAGACAAGAAGCACATTGACAAAAGATAGATCTGAACCATGAGGGAAAGAGGATGCATAATGATTATACTCATTCATATGAAACACACTGAACATAACAAAAAGAGATATGTATGAGCCGCAAACCACATATATTCATATTTGAACATGTCCAGTAATCACATTACATCTATCAGGGTCATTACAGACCAAAATGATAGTGCAGATTAGAACCATGTAGCAAGACTGGACTTATGTCCCTTACAATGCAAAAGAAAAACATGTACCCATCCCTTGATACATCATTCTTCCTACAGATCTCCTATCCCAACCCATAAATATCTCCATGTATTTATTTAGAGCTTCACCTCTCACTTGCTCTCTCTAATATTCTTCCTTTCCTTTATCGGGCACTTGGATTTATAGCCTTTCTCAACACCTTCAAGCCTTCGCGGGAGTTACAGATCCATTTCCAAGTGTCCAAGGTGGTCCTCCATGGGAGCATGTTTCTTCAGGCTCGAGCTCTCCACTCTTTACAATGATGGCCTTCTAGAATCTTCCATTGAAAGGTATATTCCTTCTTAGGCCACCCTGTTGCCAGGCTAGCACCTTATCCACTTCGTATACACAGTCATGTCACGCTTTTCTCGTGTTCTGCTTGATACGCCAAATATGGCTAAGTCCCAAATCCTTTTCTCTTCCTTGCGCGTGTGCCACTTGTTCTACTAAACCCTCCTAGAACCTTGTCCTATGCGCTTTCTCCTTGCACACCCTTATTTAATTAGGTCCTGTGCACCCTCGTGCTTCTCTATACTTAGCCAACAATTAGGGGCCCAACATCACCCCACACTACGCCTATTCTCTGCCCTTGGGAACACCTTCTCAAAGAATAAAGAATGATTTTCCTTGAATAGTTTGGAGAAAGAATAAAGGAATGAAGAATTTTGGGGAAGAATGAAAGAATGGGGAGACTATGACTATTTCTGCAAGAGGAGAGGGAAATATTTTTTCAAGTCTACCTCTAACTTATTCCAGGTATTGACCTCGCTTTGTGCCTGTTGACAGAGGTCACCGACTAAGGTGCTCACCTCTTCAAAGCTTAGCCCTTCTCCTTGGGTATTCATTGTTTCCACAATCCCCTCTAGTTGTTTTCCCAAATCCTCGAGCGCGTCCATCCTTCAAGTGATTTGGGGATACAACTCTTTCAGCCAGTTTTTGATTGAGCCCCACAAGGTCTCAATAGCCTCTGATTTCTTCTCAACCTCGGCTAGAATTTTATCACGTTCCACCCTATTCCCCTTGTTCTTCTCCTAGAACTCCTTGAGCTCTACTTCATGGGTGGTGACCAGAATGCTCGCCACTCTATCTCTATCGGTGTAGTTTTCGTAAGCGGCCTCAGTGACTTGGGCAGCGTCTTTCACATCTACAAGGAATTTCTTGTATTGGGCCAAAATTTCTATAACCTTCATCTTTTCCTCCTTTTCTTTGCATCGATGCCTCTTCTGCAGACTCCAAGGCCAGTGGTCATCTTTTCATTCTGAGGACACGGGTCAAGTCCTCTAGACATTCTAGGTTAGATCCATACTTTTGCGCTGGTGGTGTTAGATCTGGATGCTTCAAGAAAATGGCATATGTGATCATCTCTTCTTTCTTGTAGACCTCGTGCACCCTTGCCTTCTCTTCTTTCAATTCATGCCTTAGTTGTGTGTTGATTATTTCCTCCCACTTTAATTCCTTGGTCCTTTCCTTAAGCTCTTCTTCCTTCTTCTCCAATTTTGTCTCTAGGAACTTCACCTTGTTGTTCCTCCTAAAAATCTTAGCTTCTAGTTCAACTGAAACCTTGTTTAGTGCATTGTAGATTTTTTCGTCTGATAGCCGCTGAGTTTCTACCAAGGGGTTGTCTCCTTTAGAATCTGACACCTTCATTATTACCCCTTGGCTTACTTCAAATTAGGTCTTTCGATGTGGGACTCAATTTCCCAAGAAAGCATTTTCCTCATCTGAGGGTATGCACCTTCCTCATCAAATGATGTCATAGCTAGGAGTTTCTCCGTTGGAATAGTGCTTTGAAAGTGTGCGCAACACCTTGTTCGAGTCATCAATATAGCCCATCCTCTGAACTTGTGATGCCTCTGTGCTCTTTCTCCATGTGTGCATGCCCTTTGGGAAGCTCACCGTCAAACTAGGGCCTCCTACTGCGTTGTCGTGATCTTTTCCGACACTTTCTTCTTCATCCTCCTTCAGCACTATCTCCACGCTTCTCTCCAACTCTTGTTCTACCAAGGTTTCAATTATCTTTGCATCTTCCTTTTCTGTGGCCTCATTTATCTACTCCTTTGTGAGGCTTGGGGTCCTCTGATTCCTTGTACTTACTTCCTCTCTCCCTCCTTTGTCTTGAGTGCCTTCCTCCTCCTGGCTACCCTTCCTCCGAACAAAGAGGTAGTCATTCTTCTCTTCCTCTCCCTCTTCCTCTGAATCATGCACCTCAAAAACTATTGGGCCTTGAGCTCCCTCAGGTTCATCATCTTCATCATCATCCCTTTCACCTCTGTAGGCCTCCAAGCTCTCTGTATCCTCTGAATCATCTTTCTCCATCACCTTTTGTTTCTTCCTAACTGGGGACTCTAGTATGGGAGATGTTTCTCTCTCTTCTTCCTTGTCTGGGGACTTCTCCTTTATGATAGGTTTTTCCTATTTTGGCATCTTTTATCTGACCAGGGACTTCTTCCTACGCATGTAAGTGCTAGGCTTACCACTTGTCTCTGGAGTGCCCACTATTGGTACACTTTGGACACTTTGTGCCTTTTTCCCTTGCACCTCTTCTCTTTCTCTCTTCGTCGTTGCAGGATTCCTTCTTCCCATAGGGTATTCAGGAATGGAGACATCACATTCCAAGTATACACCCCTTTCAAACTTTGGCTTTATACACAGATACACCCTCGTCGCGGTCCTTTTTGAAATTGGTAAAGTTGGGGAATTTTTCATTTGGACCTCGTGGGAGACATACTTCTCCATGTATGTGCACTTCTTGGGGTAGATGAGTTGTCTACGTAGCTCTCTGTGGTCTTGATCTACTTCACTAAGGTCAAACCTTAGTCTCTTGGCCTCTTTAAACCTGTTCACCCCTACTTGAAAATATTGCGTGGTGAAGGAGAAGGGGAGTTTGCACCAAGGGCTCATAGTTTCATCTACCAATTTGAATATGCCAATGCAGAAGTGCTGGTATACTGAAAAAATCTGCTTCTTCATCCAAGAGCACTGGTAGTTACTCTGGAATTCTCCACTCCACCCCGAACGCATCCCGCATGCGCTTGTACCACTTCTCTAGATGCGCCTTGTGAGTGGCCGTCATGTTGTCACAAGTATATTTTGTGAACCTTTTAGCGAGTGACAAATCTTCCCCCAAATATTCCCAAATAGACTTATCTGGTCCATCGGGCACTTTGATTTCTGAGAAGACAATAGTGAGGAGGATGTTTCCAAATAATATTTTTTCTCCCTCCTGCATGCTGCTTATGATTTCATCCGTGACAAAAAAAGAAAAATTATAGATGGTCCCCTCAGCTATTTTCCGGTATACATTAAGCCATGCCTTGTTCACCTACGTCCATCTCTCCTGATCATTAAGCTTCGTAACCAGGTGCATGCTCATCCTCATCATGGGGTCTGGGATCTCAGTGATGTCAAAGTATCACAACCCTTTCTTGTAGGTGTATGTGGCTACTATCTCCTTGATGGCCTCTTTGTCACTCAAGTCATCATCTAGACTCTCTCCCTCACAGGTAAGGTCTGTGAACTTTGAAATTAACTAGGGATTTATGTGCATCTTGCATCCTATGAAATAGAAATGATCCTCATGCACATGTGTGACATCAGCCACTGGTAGAGTTGCTCAGGATTTCTGAAGTATGGCAGTTCATAAAGTTGCAGCAACCCTGCCTTCTCCATCTTAACCTTTACCTCGTCACTGTAAATGGGCATGCCTTCTGGTGTTCTCTTGTTGGTTGGGCGCACCAACTCCAAGGCCATCTCCTTCTCTATTGTAGTTGTGTGATGGTTATAATCACTCACCATCATCTTCCTTAGGTGTGATTCCCATTCTTTTCCCAGCAACACCCCATCTGGGTACTGCATCTCTATGTACCATTCTTCATTTGTGCTCTCGATGGTTGTTGTTTGTTTTCCCTTGCCCTTTTGTTTCTTCTTCTTTGGTGAGATGGTTGGTTTTCTGGGTGCCATCTTTCTAACTAGTTTTAGTACTTAGAACTTCTCCCTCTTGCTCTACTTTACCACTCTATCTAGCCCCAAGCTCAATCTTTGTGGAAAAATCCTTCTAACTCTGTGCCCTAGTCACCAAACCCTAACTGGAAAAACCCTTCCACAAGACGACGCTTGCTTACTTAACTTCTCCATGCCCGTGTACTCCTTTCCTACTGGTTTGTGAATTTACCCTAGCTATGCACTTCAGATCTCTCAAATGCTTCCTTCATTACAAATATCTTGCTTTGGATGCCCTAGTTCGTAAGAGCTTTCTTCCCTTCGTAATCGCAATGTAAATAATGAAGTGCTCGACCTCTTATTTATAGTTTTTCCCTTTTCCTAGCATTAAATGCTCTCTCACCTACCACCATACTTTGACCTTAAATGCAGATTTTTCCACTAATCTGGTCTTAAGCACCTTTTCCCATGTGCCACATCTTGCGAAAACCCCTTTACAACCTTCTGGTGCACAAAAATCCAACCCGACTGAAGACTCTTACGCGTGCGTTCATAGCACCGAAGGCACTTCTTCCGTCCTTTTCCCTATTTTTTCCCTCACCTACCTCATGTTGTTCCTGTGCTCTTCCTTTTTCCTGTACGTGGTTTCTTCAAGGATTTATTGACACCAACCATTCATGTCCATCTCTTCTCTACACGCCTATTAACCTTACGTGCCTTTAGTCCTTTAACCGGGCCATTCACTACAACTTCTACTGCCAACGCACACTTGTATTACAGGCCTATACTTCCTTTCACTCCATCCCACACTAAACTGATGTGTGATCCTCTACACATACACAACCTCCCAAACGTAATGTGGTTACCGGTGCACATAGTGTAAAACAAAACAATAGAAAGGAATGAACAAAGAGAAAGGGAAACACAAGAAAATAAAATGCATTAAAGGAAAGTCTATTCTAACTGGAAACACTGCCTTATTTACAAACACCAAGAAGACTTATTTATAGTAGGGCTTCAGCCTACTCCCATTAAAGTGTCCTGGTAATCTCGTCCCATCCAGCGCTTGTAACTGACATGCACCTGAATCAAGGATGTACAAGATGATGTAAGGGCCCAACCAATGGACTTTTAGCTTCCCAGGATGGCACAGAAACTTGGAATCATATAGCAAAACCATCTGCCCAACCTCAAACTTCTTGTTCTTGATGTGATGATCATGCCATGCCTTTTTTTTTTCTTTTTCAGTCTTCTGGCTCCACCTGGAAAGTGACCGTCTTTCGTCCAACTACATTAATTTGTCAATCCTTTCTTCCAGTGCTTGCTCATCGGCTAATCCTCCTGGGCACGCTATACACAGTGAAGGTAACATGAATTCAACTAGTAGGATAGCCTCTGTGCCAAACACCAATTGAAATGGTGTGGCCTTATTTAACCTCTTGTAGGTTGTCTTGTATGCCCAAAGAATGGCTGATACTTTGTCATCCCAATCTTGTCTACCAACATCACATATCTTAGTCAACGTGTGACTAAGTATTTTGTTAAATGCCTCAGTAGTTCCATTTTCTTGAGGGTGATAGGGGGTAGTCTTGTGATGGGCCACCATAAATTCTAATAATATAATCCTAACCATCTCATTGAGAAAGTGTGTACCTCTATCACTTGTCAAACTCAATGGGAATCCATACCTGTTGATTATATTTTCCCATAAAAATCTAGTAGTTGTAGCCATTGTACAATCCTTTGTAGGTGTTTCCTCTACCCACCATGTCAAATAATCAGTGCAAGTGATGATATACCATGAACCAATCCTTCGCACCGCTAGCGAGATTGGTCCTACAAAGTTGATAGCCCATTTCTCAAATGGTTCTGCAATGGCTATTGGTGGTAAGGGAATTTCATCCCTCTTTCTAGGTTTTCCAAGGCACTGGAAATGGTCACAGGCCTTGCAAAACTCAATACAATCTTGGTAAATGGTTTCCCACCAAAGCCCTACAAGAAAAATCTTCCACGTGGTTGCATTTCCCACATAGTGTCCTCCTATGATCCCACCATGCGCTTCTTCCATAATTGCAATGCACTCATGTTCTAGCACGCATAGGTGCAGAACCTCATCACTGGCCCAATTTGTATAGATCTCCACTAATCAACATGTAAGGCACAGTGCGTATGGCCAATATTTTCCTCTCCAAGGCCTTCATTCCTTCTGGCGTCACTCTTATCTTAAGAAATACTACAATGTCCTCCAAATCTGAGGGTGCACGCCCCAACCTAAATAGTTGTGCATCTGGCATAGTCTCCTCAATGCTCTGTGCATCCTCCCCTGAGTCAATCCTAGACAGATGATTGGGTCCAAAATTAGTCTTTCCTGGCTTCACAACCATGGTGAACTCGAATTCTCTAAATAGTAGGACCCACTGACATATGTGCCCTTGAAGAACATGCTTATTGACTAAGTATTTTAATGCCATGTGGTCCGTGTAGAATATAAAGGGTGTTTCCAATAGATACTACCTAAACTTATGTATTGCGTAGATCATGGATAATGCTTCATGCTCAATAGTTGTGTAATTTTTCTCTGCTGGTGTTAACTTTCTGCTAGAAAAACACAAGGGATGATCAACAATCCTTTGACTAAGTTGTGCCAGTAGTGCTCTAATGGTTGTTCCTGAGGCATCAACATGAACATGGAAAGGCTTATCCCAAAAATGGAATCATAGTATGGGAACGGTGATAAGATTATCCTTCAAAGCATTAAATGCCTTATGGTGTGCCTCTCCCTAAAGGAAGGCACTCTTGTGTTTAAACAACTCTTCTAAGGGTGTGGCTATCCTAACATATCCCTTGATGAACTTCCAGTAATACCCTGTATGCCCAAGGAATCTGCACACTGCACTTTGGCTAGTAGGCTCCCCCAACCCCACAATGACAATAACTTTGGTGGGATCTACTAGTAAGCCCTCCCTACATATGATGTGCCCCAATAATGTTCCAAATGGGGTAGCAAAGACACATTTCTTAACATTGAGGGATATCCTCAACTGCCGACATCTCTCAAACATTAATCTTAAGTTATCACAGTGGTCCTTCACTAGACCATACACTATCCAATCATCTAGATATACTTGAATAAATTTGTGGATAAAGTCCTAAAATGCTTGTACCACAATGCGCGAGAACACAACAGGCACATTCTTCAACCCAAAGGGCATGAGTGTATAGGCAAAACTTCCCTACTCATTGGTGAAATTTGTCTTCTCCTGGTCCTCCATTGTGATCTGAACCTTGAAAATCCATCTATAAAGGAATAGAATTCACGTCCGGCCACTCCCAAAATTTCTTCAATGAAGGGGGTTGGAAAAGGATAGATGACACAAACTACATTCAACTCCCTATAGTCTACACATATCCTTATCCTTCCATCCTTTTTGATACTAATGACCATTGGACTTACCCACTTTGACTCTTCAACAACTTCAATGATACCCGACACTATCATCTTATCTATTTATTCCTTGACCTTCACGTGCATTTTAGGATTCATTTGGTATGGTATCTTCCAAACCAAGCACACACCCTTCTTCAACTTGATCCTCATTTCCCCCAAGGAATGGTGAAATCCTTTGAGTTCATGATACCTACGAGGGAATAAATCCTGGAACTCTCGTAACAAATCAATGATCTTAGAGACCTCCTTCTCTGACCAATAATCCTTGATGATGGCCTCCTTAGGTTCCTCTTCTTTACCAATGTTAACCTTTTTATCTTTAACGGTTCATGGTAGGCACGTGCCCATTCATCAACACTATCTATCACTTTGTGTGTCTCTACAGAATGGTTGACATCCAAGCTTTCTGCTTCCTACCCATCAATGACATAAACCATCTTTCCTTTTTCCTTTTCTATGCATGTTTTCTCAAACTACATCTCCTCTAACTCGTCCTCATCGAAATGTGCCTCTAAACTAGGCTCACCTAGAAAATATAGTAGCCTATCTTCTGTCATGGAACGATCCCCCATTGTAAGGCACTTGATTACCTACAATGCCTTATCCATTGATGAATTTGTGCTCCGATATTCAAAACCTTGGATGAGATCAGTTGTCAGCTCTTGCCAATTTCCTATCTGATGGTGTGTTTCCGAATGGATATACCACACACGCGCAAAACCTTGTAGTTTTGAATACAGCTTATGTACCCATAATGATGGTGGCAAGGATTCCACACCTCCTATCCAAGCCTTCTCATATGCTTGGATATGGAATGAAGTAGTCTCTTTACCATGGTAGTCTTGAATGACTGTGGGTGTGTTGCTTCTGGAAAACCTGACAAAGAATGTGATTCCTACCTTGTGCCACTCTAGGAGGCTCTCCCAATGTGTAGCCCACCAATGTGTTGTAGTCTCGAGTAGGCTTTAACTAAGCATCCCTCTTCTTTTGTCCTCATTTTTCCACTGAGATTCCATGTCCCGTAAGAAAATTTAAGGGTATGCCCCTCCAAAGTAACTTGGTAGCTTCTTTCCTCCTAAGTGTTTGAGTGAGCGCGCCTTAGTCACTTTTGTTACATACCCCCTCAGCTATCGCCCAACTAACTCGTAGGTCCTGTGCACCCAATTGTCACATGTCATGCTTGTGGTATCACTCATAGACTGGGCATCCTCAAATTAGATAACTCCTTCCGCAGGGTGAATTATCTCTGGGCCTTTGATGGAGCACACATAAATTCTATCAAGGATCTCTTCTCCCAAAGATTTAGTGTAAGGTTTCGACTTCCCATCCATCAGAGGGATGATGACCCATTCTTCCTTATTCTCAAAACTAATATATCCTTTGTTGAACCTCAGGTCAGCATTGTTCTTATAACACCATGGGTGCCCGAGCAATGCTAGAAAATTGTTTGCCTTGGTGAGCGCCAATACTTCAAAGTCTCCAGTAAACTTAGACCCCTGAATGCTAATCACTACACCCTTTAATACTCCAATGGGCATTTCCTAAGTTTTTTTTCCATATACAACACATTCAAAGATGATTGCAATGTGCGCATTCCCATTTGATGCTAGGCATCCAGTGTAAGAACATTGACTTCTACTCCCATGGAAATTAATATTTTTCTTAGAAGCCAACCATCCATAACTATGTTTAGTGTGATTTATTTTTCATAATCAAGGCTATGGGGAGTGAGGTTTGCATGCAACACTTACCTTTCGCGCTTCACTCCAACGCATGGCATTTTCTCCCATAGCCATTCTCCTAGCAAGGGAATAATATTCTCTTGCCTTAACATTTTGTATACTTCCTTGACCTCATCCAAGTCCTTCTGCGGAGCCTCAACATTCCTTCTTTGCTCCTGCTTTCTGGACTTCTCCTTTAAACATTGGATTTCTCCCTACAAACTCTGAATGACATCCATTGTCTCTTGATACACCTTCTTCTGGTGGGTGGGGTATTGATACTTCCCATGCACCACTTAGATTAGAGTCTTTTTCCTTGGTACTTCTTTGGCATGAGCAGGCTATGCTCATGTTGTCACTAGAACAGGTTCTAACCTTGACTCACCTGCCACTTTAGGCATCCACTGTGTCATCCTTCTTTATACTCACCATCGCGGTTCCCTTGTCCTTTCGGTGTTACTGTCTCACATGCTTAAACAACTCAGGGCAATCCTCATATTTTTGCTTCTTTCCACACCACGAGCACTGCAATAACTCTGGTCACTTGCGCTTGTAGTGTTCTGTAGATCCATAATTGAAATAGATTCCTCATGGGAACTCACTTCTTCCTCCTCCACGGTTACCACGACCACAAAATCCTCCACAAAAACACTTTCCTCGCGCGTTTCCATCTACGCACCCCTCATAGCGGTGGTCATCATCCTTTGAACTACTTGTAAGGCTAGTCTGGCGCACACCAAGATCAATGGCATCATGAATCTGATCAATCATTCTACAGTCTTTGGTGTCATGTGATGTAGATGTATAGATATTGCAATAGCAAGATACATTCTTACAGATGGTACGTTATAGTAGAGGGAACCTACTTGCATCATGGTCCTTGTGGAAAATTTCATAGTCAATCGCTATAATGTGTACTGGCTTTCGAGGGCAATTATCCATGGCATGCCCTTCTACTTCACAATCGACACACCAAACACCACTACAAGTATCATGTGTAGTGTTTACAAACAACTTCTCTAACTGTTTGGCCATGGCAGCGATTTGAGCCTCTAGAAAATGGCTCACACCAGTATCAACACTCCCAACAACTTCAGTGCATAGAGTAGCTTCCAACACCTTGTGCAGGTCTGTGAAAGTCTTATGTGATAATTCCCTTCTAGATGGTGTTATCAACCCTCTAACAAAACATTGAGCATGTTGTGAAGGGTGAATATTTTTTGACAACTTTGACAGGAGAGTTTTAAACCGTGCATCATACTCCCGAACACTCTCTACCATTCCCTGTTAAATCTCCTTCAAAGCGCTAATGCTCCCCCTGTAGAATATTCTCCACCATCTTCTCTTTCATCAGACGATAATCACCACCACAAACATCTTTCCGCTCCACCTTTTTCACTTGACACTCTTACATCATCATGGTCACCACGTGGGCATCCTAATTAAGGATTGCCCTTACACTCTCCATCTACAGTATATATGTTCCTCCATCTATTCATGTCACACTCCTTTTTTTCCTTATTATCACCTCCTTTCATCTCTTGTTCCATTTTGGTATACATTACTATGTTTTTTCATCATTCTTCTTCTTCTTCTTTAGCTTGGTGATCCTCCTCAACTATCCCCGTTGCATGGAAATCTTACTTAAGAGTTTCTATTAAGATTGGTTTTCCATCTGACCCTTCAACATGCCATCATATTTCCCTCATATTTTATCTCCCATCTCTCTTTATAATCATCTACTCCAACCATTCCACACATGTACCCAATACAATGTTGTCTTTCTCCTTCCATATCGTCACTGCCGGTTTGGTGATCTTATTTAACTCCTTGTGCGACCTGGTGATCTTACTTAAGAGTCCCTCTTAAGGATGATCTATCATCTTACACTCTCCCACTACTCCACATTCTCACCATCCACATTTTCTCTTCATAACCCATCATCACATCCTCTCACCTCCTCTTCCATTCTCGCATACACCACTTCCTACTTGCCCCCTTTTCATCACCATCATCCCTCTCTTGGTAATCTTACTTAATCATTGCTTCCCCCATTCATTTCATGTCTTGTTTCTTCACCTTTACCTAATTCATCTTCATCCATAGCATCCTCTCCTCACCTTCATCCTCACACCAATCGTTATCCCTCATTTTTTTACTCTTTCCACGCCATATTCTAGAGTTCTACCACATTTCTACCCCCATACTTACCCATCATTGTAATTTATCATCTCCTAAAATTATTTCATTTTCATCTTCCATTTCTATGCTGATAATTATTTGTGGACTTCTACTAAAAATCACTCATCCCCATTCTGCACAGCATGGATCCTTCTCTTTGACCTCCTCCATTCTATCTTCATTCCTTCATTCCTCTATGTCCTCTGATCATTATCATGGGAATTCTCCTAACATCCCTTCATTGGTGTTTAATTTCTCACTCTTCACCTTTTCTCCCATCCTTCCCTAACAATCATTATTGGTGGATTTATCCTAACATCCCTTTGCTGGCATTACCTCTTCTATCCCTTCCTATATTTTTCTTCACCACCTCTCCATCTTCCATTCTTCCTTTCTAATTTCTTTACTGTCTTCATTATACACCCTCTCTCTATTTTCTCATTGTCAAATTTTTCTCATCTCATGCATCTCCGCATCTTTTCTAATTTGTGTCATTCCTCCCCTCCAACTTCTCTTTACATTCCTTATGTTACTCACTCTTTATTGAATATCTCTATCCTTGGTTCCCTTCCTTCTACATAATTGTTTCCATTGTCCTCTCCTCCTTTATGATCCTCATCTTATTTCACTTCCTATGTATCATATTCTTCCCCATTTTACCTTGTGCTTCCTTATTACTTCCCCATTGATAACCCGGATCTTCAGAATTGTCCCATATTTTTTATTATCTCACCATCCACATGTATTTCCATGTGGTCACTTCCATATTATTTTCCTTGGATTTCCTCACTATGATCTGGTTCCTTCAATTCTCTCCACTCTATCATTTCTTTCATTTTCCATTACCTCTCTCCCTTCATCTGCTTCACCATCCTTCACGCTTTTCATTTTAAATAACTCTCTACCTTTTTCATAGATTCACCCTCTGCTCTATCATTTTCTTTTCTTCTCCTTGTTTTTCCTTCATCATTTCCTTCTTCCTCTACCATCCTTCTTTTTTATATTCTTCCTCCAATTTTATTCCTTTTATTTATCTCCCACTCCATCTCCATCTATTACTTTCTATGCCCTTGTGACTTTCACCTTCAACTTTTCTTTCTCTTCTCATAATCACCCATGACTCATATCCATTCCCTTTTCCCTTTCTCATTACATCCTTCAACACATCCTTCACACCTAGCATTCACAATCAATTCCAATGTTTCTCTGTTTATGTACCACTATCAATCCATTTCATCGCATCCCATTCTTGTTCTCCTCTCTGCAGCATTGAATTCTCCTCATTTTAATAAATTTGTCACCTCTTCTATTCTTGGCATCCCTCTTACAGGGGCATCATCATATCCATTTCTAAGAATTTATTTCCATGGTATTTTTTTCTTTGAGGATACCATGACAACCATCACCTATCACCTTTTCCCTCACAAGTACTTGCTATACTTTTTTCTTGGAAAATGTCAATCGTAATCTTTCCCTCCATGACCATAAATCAAAATGAATCCCCTTCCTTATGAAACATGTATTCAAAATCATATTTACCCTACCTCTTGGAGCATTTTACTATCTCATCTTCTCATCATGTCCACATTTATGATTACATTCATTCCCCTTGGGGAACTGTATTTACATATACACCTTCTATATCATGCCCTGTGTTGGGGCATCATTATCTTCATCCTCATCCCTTTTATGGATGCATTATTTTTCACTTAATTCCTTTCATATGAAGGATTTCACATGACTTTCACATTCATTTTTTTATACATTGATGTTTTACTATGACCCATTGGTCATCACGGTTTTCATCCATATTGCAGTGATCTTCACCCACTCAGTGGTCCATAGAACATTATCGTCTGTATCTGTTGATACCGTAATTGTCCTCTACCAATGTGATATTGGGCCGCCGCCTTGTTTTCTCTACCATGTTTTTCATTGTTATTGTGATTCTTTGTTACTTAGGACATATTGACTTTGGTCATGTTTTTATCCATCCCCATCCCTTTTATGGACGCATGATTTTTCACTCGATTCCTTTTGTACGAAGTATTTCACATACCGTTCACATTCAATTACATATATGTTGATTTTTTCCTATTACCCATTGGTCTTTATGGTTTGCATCCATATTTCACTGATCTTCACTCACTCATTGGTCCATAGAATGTTGTCATATGTCTCCATCGAGACTGCAATTGTTCTCTACCGATGTGATATTGGATTCACTGCCATGTTTTTCATTATTATTGTGATCCTTTGGTCATGTTTTTATCCATCCTCATCCCTTTTACAAATGCATTATTTCATCCAACCCTTTTTGTTTTTGTCTTGTGGCTTGTTATCGCAAACCACTCAACAAAAACAGGAAAATGTAGACACCACTTTTTAGTATCACCCCAAGTTTCTCTCTCCTTTATTGCACTTATCCTCTTGATTGCCCTTTCCCCTAAACCAAATCCTATTCCCACCAAATACATGTACTTACCTTTAAGAAATCAATTAATCCCCTTCAATCATTTAATCACCATTATATGTTAATGGATTACATGTAAGCCTCTATCATAGTTAATATTATTAACCTAAATAACATCACCTCACATACTAAGCAAATGCTCCAAAATCATGGACATCATGTACCCCAATCATTCTCATAACATATACTATTACACCTAATAATCCGCATCATGAACCCCACATGGAACCCCACTCAATCAAATCAAATCTATTGTCTCAAATCTATTATCTCACCTAAAATTCAATACCCCAAAAGTATATGCCCCAAAAACATTCACAATCCAACATCCCACTCAAAGATATAATAGTGAAAAAATAATCCTCATGGGATGCATTATTCCACCTAACCTTTTCAATCATGTCCCCAATCAATATCACATCCTTTCTTTTTGAATCATGAGCCCCAATCCATCAAATCCAATTCATATCAAATTATTCTCAAATCATGTCTTGTAATCAAGGTTACTTTTGTAAACTAGGGTTATCTAACATCCCTTAGTTAACCCCCTCCCCAGATTATATATACATGCCTTCTTCCCTTCTTTTAATTAATTTTTTATAAATAATAAGAAAATTATGAAAATTCGGAAAAAGGTTTGAATAATAAAAAAATTCAGAAATAAGTTTTGCAAGTTTGAGGTCAAGGAAAACCTTTTCCATTTTTAGAAGTTACAGGTGAGGAGTGTTAGAGAAAGCTTTGAAATTTTTCATCATCTTGCCATCGTGATTCCCATTTCATCACCAAAGGAGAACACCAGCTAAGTGCCCTCGCCATTCCATTTACTTGGTATATTACATTTCCTTTCTTCTACACGTTATCTACTACTCATCATTTATTCCTCAAATTCTTGACACGGGGAATGACATACTCCAAGGAATTTGATAGCTTCTTGGAACCAACATTGTCTGGGAAATCCCTGCATATTGTTATCTAAACGTATTCGTTTTAGTTTTTTAGACATTAGACATTACCACATCTATCTTCTTGGCACCCACAAATCCATATCTGCATCTGAGGTCCTAAGCCCTCCATCATTCAAGGTTGTTAGTGGCTTCCAGTATCAACATTCACCCATGCGAGAACAAAATTTCTTGTACAAAATAATTACTTGGTATAAGACGCAAAGGTTTATGTACTTCAGCGCATGGAGTGCACGTAAGGAGGTCTGCAGTCTAGGAAGTAGTTTGTGCACATGAAGGTTGTAGCTGGAATGTGTGATAAAAATTATGGAAAAGGCAGGAAAAAGTGAAAAATATGAATTAAATGTAGTTGTACGATGCTAGTTGGCATGTAATGCAAGTAAAATTTGGAAACCTATAAATAGAACGTCGGGGTAAAATCATTTTTACCTTACCTTGCAAATAATTTGTGTTTGTTTTCATGCAACCTAGGGTAAAATTGAGCAATTTAGTAATAAATCAAGTGTCAAGTTGGAGAATCTATAGCCAAAGTTAGAAATTAAACACGACCGGGTGAAGAGTGGGTTTCGTTAGAGGGAATCTTGTAGGTTAAGACGACATGGTGTGGATCTGGAAGAAATCATGACTTTTATGGCTAGGGTTTCAATAATTAGGGCACGAAATACATAATTTAAACTGAGAAGTGTAGAATTGTTGCGCAGAAGGTCATTGGAAAGATGTATAGATTACTAATTATAAAGTGAAGCACATTTTAAGAGTTTGAGTTCACATGACAGAAATCACACCAAGGAAAACAACATCTGTGTCACCAAAGAAGAAGGGAAAGGGCAAGGAGAAGTTAACACCCGTTGTAGATATCCAGGAAGAATGGTATGCAAAAATGTAGTACCCCGATGGAGTGATGATGGGGAAGGAGTGGGTATCTCACATGAGGAACATGGTTGTGAGTGAATATAATCACCACATGGATGTGATGGCATGCGACATGGCGTCAAAACTTGTTCGACCAACAGAGGAAAGTACCCCATATGATAAGCTTATGTATGATGAAAAAGGGAAGAGGTTATTGGAGAAGGCAGGGTTAGTGGAGTTATATGAGATTTCATTCTTTTGGAAGCCTGAGAAATTGTATCAATGGTTGATGTTTCACATCTAGGAAGATTTTTTCTATTTCACAGGCAGAAGTATGCGTATTTCCACGTAATTGATTGAAAAATATACTGGTCTGATTAGTATAGGGGTTGTGTTTATGAGGACTTAGCAAATGATGCCGAGGTGCAGAAGACTGCAGTAGATTTTGAATACAAAAAGGGAGGGCGCACAATGGATATCACTAAACTTAATGATCTTGTCATGAGGATGGTCACGCACTTACTCACAAAGTTGAAAGGACAAGAAAGGTGGACCCAACTGAAGAAATTTTTTTTGCATGTATGCAAGAAGATATTGGAGGGGATGATATATAACATTGCCTCATTTATAGAAGAAGAAATCATTGAAGTTGCGCGTGATGGAGATAATATTATTTTCGAAAATAATTTATTGGTGATGGTTTTCTTTGAGATTGGGGTGCCCGATGGGTCTAATTATAAAATATGATAGTATCCCAAGGAAGACCCATCTCCTGCAAAGTGGTTTACAAAGTATACTTGCAAATAAGTGACACCAACATACATGGCACAGGAGGAAAAATGGTACAAGAGGATGCACAATGCATTTGGTGTTGAATGGTGCATTTCAAGTGAGTTACATGCCTTAGTGGATGGGGTTGTCAGTTTCATGGTATATTAAAAATTTTTTATTGGGAAATTCACCTTGAATGATGGTACCAAGATCCTATGGTGTAAACTTCTATTTTATTTTACATCTCAATACTTTTAGGGTACTGTAAACATGTTAAAGTAAGCACAAAAATTAAGAATTAATGTAGACAAAGTAGAAAAGGAGCACCATGAAATGATTTAAATGCTTTTCTACCCAAAAAATAGTGCATATGAGGAGAAGTATGTATCATAGTGAATTCATTTGTACAAACGCGTTACATTTTCAATAGCGTTGATAGCTACAACAAAAATATATTTATATCTAAGGCCATGGGTTGTAGATGGAGTGTTTGTGGAAGATTATATGACCATTCCCAAATAACCCTCTACGTGGAAGAAGGTGGAATAAAATAAATGATTGCACGAAGAGACTCCCACCATCAGTGGAAGTGAAGGAGGAAGTAAAGATATTACTCCCATTTCTAGCACGCCCATAGGGTAGACATCAGCGCGTAGGGATACAGAGCCAAACACATATACGAGAAGGTATCTTGCCAAAATAAGGTCTCTGATAAATAAGAAACAAAGGATAGTACCAAGCTTAGAATCCAAGGAGACGAAGAGCCATAAGGAATAAGGGGCTAAGAGCGAGAAGAACTAGTAGATAATTTGAGTCCACATGTGTACACTGTTGATGAATTAGATGCAGAGGACAAGAGGGAACAATTTGAGAACACCCATATTATGGATGTAGATAAAGAATAAATAGGGGTACATGTCTCCTAGACCACATAAGAGAAACTAGAACCAAATATAGAGCATGGAGTTGGGCGCACCTCCGACCCTGAGCTAGAGTGCAAACTGTAAAAAGAGGTCATAGAGATCATAGAACATCTAGTGTAGCATGAAGTGGTGCACAATGAGAAGGAAAAGAGTGAAGGACAAGTAGGGTTCCTGGGTGGAGAATCAGCTCTTGCAGTAGGTTTCTCTAAAGGTGTTCGGGGAAAGCATAGGAGGAAAAGTTACACTCCACACGGAGTTATAATACAATACATTGAGGACCCCAATGAATTTTTACGCATCAGGTATCAGAGCACGATACCTTAAGATCAATTATTATATTGTTCATTTTTTAGTAAGGAGGAGGCACGACCAAGCACAAGGAATATGTTATCTTAGGCACTTGAGTCACATATCGATGAGATATAATTCAAGGTAAGCACTCATTCATTAATAGACACCCGAGATGTGGAAAACTCTAGATATATGTATCCAATAGTCGATTCCTAGTAGTTATCAAATGAGAAATCATGTAACACACTTAACAAGCTATCATTGGAGGTGGGTGTGAATATTTTTTATAATAACATCAAAATAAGATTTATGCAGAGATATCTATATGAGAAGAATAAAGAGATCCAGGAAAGAGATGGGGAAATAAAGGAGAAGGAGAAAATTATTACACAATTAAAACAAGAATTAAGGGAAGAAAAATGGAGGACGTGCGCAACATATAAGAAGGAAAAATGCATCGTTGATGCGATCTTACTAGCCCACTTAGATTTTTCCCCTCAGGAAGATACCAAGTATGAAACATATTTTCATTCTTTGGAGGATCTAACACACATAATTACTACTCAACAACTACCTCTTGCATTGGATACTGCAGAGGATGTATTGGCATGAAAAAAGCAACAGGAAAATGAAAAAATAGAAGCCACAATATCACAGTATGGTGAGTTAATCAAAAAAATGAAGGCATCTACTCATGTTTCTAAAGTTGTTTATGAAAACTGCTAAAATAGGGATCATGTAGTAGGACTACTTGTTGCCAAGGATGAAGAAAATCTGAAATAATTCCAGGCCAAGAAAAAAAGGAGCAAGGTGGAACATGAAAGAATATTGGCCAAGGTTGAGCAAAGGAGGGAGGAAAATGATCTAATAAGGCCCTCCATTAATAATAAATTAAAAGAACTATACCTCCAGGTCACATGCGGGATGGACACACTAGTTAATTCAGGGAAATAGTTGGAGACTGTGGTCGAGGTGAATACTTGACTACTACAAAGGTTCCTACCATTATGGTTGATTCCCCTACTTAATAAAGCAAGGAGTTAGAGGGATGGAAGACATTGGAAGAATTGGTGAATAAAGAATTTCCCCTTCTCTTTTCCTAGTTTAAAAAAATGATTTTTTTATTCTTTGTAATAGGTCATACATACATTCTTTATTCTTTGATTATTGGATAAATACTCACCATTATTTGGGTAAGTGTTTCTGAGGACAGAAAACATAACTAGTGTGGGGTAATGTTGGGTATTGGAAAGTGGCTAAGTGTTGAAGTATACAGAGGTGCACGTGGAAGGGATACAAGAGAAACGCGTGGATGAGAGAACAAGATGAG
Organism: Taxus chinensis; assembly: GCA_019776745.2. Taxonomy (NCBI): domain Eukaryota; kingdom Viridiplantae; phylum Streptophyta; class Pinopsida; order Cupressales; family Taxaceae; genus Taxus; species Taxus chinensis. The sequence goes on from CM034154.1 coordinate 509,186,582, forward strand.
AACATTTCATGAAAGATTTTGCATACAGAAGATGGAAAAAATTTCACGTAAGGATCACTGTAAGAAGGAAAGGGACTTAGTCACTTTATTAAGTAGTTGGCTAAATATAGACATAGAGTGTGGAACACGCAAGGGGGTTTTACAGTCAAGAAGATTCTATTTTTGAGTAAGGAGCTTAAAGTTTCAACTTAAACATAGGAGCTAATAATAGGACTAGAACTGAAGTTAATTATAGATAATTTATTATTAGGAAAATCTTGCATGCTTCTTTAGTTATCCTTGTAAATGGTGCATGACTATTTTGAGCATGCAGCCTCTTTTGAGAGCATATGGGTGGTGAAGGGAAAGTCCACACCCCTATATATATGTATTTATTTACACAGTTTAGAGGGTTCTGAGTTAAGATCTGGATTGTAACATATTTATGTTTCTGGTATGTTTACGTGCATGAATTTTTAATGATATGTATGGTGTATTCAACTTCGGTGTTTTATGATGATTTAATAAAATGGATCATTATGGATGGATATCAATTTTTTATGTCTCTACTCGTGGTTATTATATGGGTAATCTGGTATTAATCCTTATGTGATCCATATGTTTCCTTATTATGTGTGTTTCCAAATTGAGATCTGGCTATTGTGATGAGATATTTACTTTGAATATGGTTATTATGAAAATGCATGCTCACACCCTGGTAAGACAGTAAAAAGAGGGATCGGGTACCTTTGTGTACTTTGGGTGAGTGTTCAGATATGTCTGAGTGAGGTGCTAGCACGCCTAGGGTTTTGAGTGAGAAAATAATACTACATAGTATATCTTCCTTTCTTATTTATGTTCATCCTTATGCATCATTTACATACTATGTATATTGAAACTTTGTGTTCTCACTTGTGTGCCAAGAATATTTGACCTTTGATTAAATATATATCTTGTTTATAGTTATGGATTTCATTATATGTAGATGTGTGTGTGTGTGTGTGTGTGTGTGTGTGTGTGTGTGTGTGTGTGTTCTTGAGTTATACTGACATGCAAGAGTAGAATGAGATATGTTTCCTTCTTATTTGAAAGTGTTTTTCTCACTTCCCATTCTTCACTTCAATCTACTCTCCGTAAATATTTTTCTTGTATTCAAAATTATAAAATTACTTAATGAAGCTAGCATCCTCTTCAAGATTCAATAGAATTTATATTTGTAAATATTCTAGGGTTCACGGAAAATTTTAGTGTAAATTTTCGTTAACTTGTGAATATAAGGGATTTTGGAAATTGGAAATGGTTAATTTTCAGCAGTTGGATCCCACCTAATTTGCCTAAAATTTCCACCGATAAGTCATTTATATGGGTGAATTCACCTGCTATTTAAATGTTAAATTAACTTATGCATGTATTTCACTAACGTTTCTTATCATTATACCTCATGCAAGAAAATTGTGCCCTGCCAAATCGCCTTTACCATGAAACATTTTTTAGAAATTCACCATCAATTCGAAAGTCGATTTTAGAGATTCGTCACCCATTCTTAACTAATTTTTCAGAGGGGGGTCTTAAAATGAACCCTTCTAGGGTTTCAATTTTGGTTTGAATAAGGGAACCTCCCCATCAAAGAGAAGGGATCGTTATTCCTTGAACTATTGACTATCGTTATAACTACATATTTTTTAGCCAAAAAATTTTTGGCACTCACCATGGGGTACATTTGTGCTTTTGAGTAGTGCCCACTATGTATTTTACTAAAGCTAGATAAGTAAGAGTTTAAGAAGTATTTTCAAAACTTGTATAATGTAGATATACCATAGGTTTGAGAGCATAAGGAATTAAGCATCTTGCCTTCTAGTTTCAGCAAAAAAAATCTTTCAGGTTATCTCTAGAGAGAAGAGGAAAAGGAAAAAAAAATTGAGCACATACCTAATTGAAAGGAAGTTTGGACATCCTCATCAAGTTTGGAAGTTTGAAAGCTAGAACAAGGAAAAATCTTGAAGTGACCACCCAAGCTCACTAGCCAGGCCTCTACCTGAAATACACCTATATCACTCGAGTAATGTGAGGGCCGATGCTTTAGGATCTCCCTGATGTGATCCACTGCTATGGTCTGTCCGCCTCTAGGTCTCTCAGTACACTCATCCCTAAGCATAGGGCTTCGAGACCGCTCTCTATGCTCTGGAACTCTATCACCCTGCCTCCTAGGTGGTGACTCTACTTAGGCTGACTCCGTATGGGAGTTATCTCCTCTATGATCCTCGCTAAGTCAAGGAGATACCTGACCCTTGATAGAAGGGGCTCTATCATGACTAGCTGCATGTCCATCTCCTAATCCTCCGTGTAGAGCGGCATTAACATCCTGAAGGGTCTGTAGAATCTGAGGTAGAATGGCTACCACACCCTGATCTAGTGGTGGTGGTGGTGGTGAGTCTGAGTCTCTATGAAGGTTCCTCTTGCTTTGTCTAAGCCTCTTGCACAGACCAAAGTGAGAGTTATTTCATTTTGTTAAGTTTATACAACTTCCATGTTTACTAAAATGTACAAAAAATAGCTAAGTTGTTTTCTAGATTTACAAGTGTATTAGGTTTAAGTTTTCATGTCTTAAGTTTTCTAGTGTGCCCAATGATCCAAGCCTTTGAACCACTACTTTGATACCAAAGTTTAGTGCCCATTTAAACAACCACTTGAGACCCAAGAAAGAAACCTAGGGTTAGCTAGAAAATTATGGGATAATTTTTTTTGTTTGAAGTGTCTACAACCAGGTTGTAGGACATCAGTTTTCACTAACAGGTTCTGGAACAAGACCAATGTACCACAACGTATGTTCCCTTCATTAACTAATAACAAGTTCACAAGGTTTAAATTTTAGGGTTACATGTTTTAGTTAGATTCAGGGAGTAATTTATGCCCATGCTTGCTCTCTAGCAACCTTAGAGTTTCAACAGGATTTTTCTCATACTTAACGCTTCCAAAATTTCCCTAAACCATTTCCATCGGATAGGAAATTTTCTCACCTTTCCGGTGATATAAAGAAGTCCTCCTAACTCCCTATAATTTCCAAGTTATGGGCCAGCGGAATTTAGGGGAGAAATTTTCCAAGAATAGTCCGCGGGTCTATGGAGGAAAATTTTCCCCCTTGCGCGGGTTAGCGGAGCGGGGAGGAACTTGGCGTGTTTTTCCTTTTTGGGCACAAAAGCACAAAATGTATTTACGCACCCACAAGCCCGGTGGGGAGACATGTGTCACTCCCAGATTGGTTGGGAGGGATGGCAAGCCGACAAAGCAGGTTGCGACTTTAACTCTCTTCTGCCACAAAATGCACGGGGACCAAATTGGTCCGCGCCCACACCGACACCAGAAATTCCATGTGTCGCTCAGGGATTGGCACGGGGAAAATGGATGGGTGGGAGCGGCGGAAGATTTGGGATTTTGGGATTAAAAGCTCAAGGGAGAAATTTCACGTGTGCATTTGCCGAAGGCAGAAAGGGTGCCAGGTGTCGCAACCCTATTGGACGCGGGCAATGGGGTAACAGAGAAATCCAAGGGGTTGAGCCAAAAAGGGTTTCAAACCCACAAATATCACACAAGCCCATGCATCCATGAAATGAGATTTTCTAAGCTAGGTGGGGTTGCGGGGCCACGGAGTCAAAAGAAACATTTTGCTAAAAAAAGAATTATAAGTTAAGTTTTCAAAATTCTCCCATGCATCCATCGAGCCACGTGTCACCATGGGATTGGTCACAGGTTAGCGAGGGATGTGTGAAAAATTTGAAATTTTTTTTCAAAGTCCAAAAATTAAAAGGTTTAAGTTCAAAAAGGGTTTGCCCCTCCATCATACCATGTGTTGGCATGTGATTGGCTACGGGCCAGCGGGGATGCAGGGAAAAGTGGGAAATTTTTCCCAAGGTAAAATTTTCAAAAAAGTTAAGTTTAAAAATTTGGTCCACCCCTCCGATGTGCCACATGGCAGGTCCCGATTGGTTGCAGGGATGGCGGGCCATGGACTTTTTGTGGAAATTTTTCCAAAGTCAAAAATTAAAGTTAACAGTTAGATTTATTTTAATTTTTGAATGCCAAATTGAAGTAAAACTTCAAATGGCCATAACTTGAGCTAGAAAGCTCGGTTTTGGGAAAACAAGGACTTTTCGGAAATATCTTGATGCCCTCTTTGCATAGAAACCATAAAATTTTCTTTTTGATGAAATTTAGAGGGTCAATTTTTTAAAATCAATCTATAGGATCTTAATTGTCAAACTGGCAATTTTCAACTTTTCAATTTGATTAAATTTGGTTCCCTCCTTCACTCAACATGTCAAACAGACATGGAGAATTGATCTAGGGAGGGTTTAGAGTGTTTTCAAGAAGTTAATTTATTCAATTGATTTAAAAATATTATTTTTCCATCAAATGACAGAAAAATGACTGTTAAAGGAATTGTATTCAAATTAGCTATGGTGAAGTTGTTTTCTTGAGTTTTCTTTGTCAAATTGAATTCCTTAGTGTCTTAGCATGCTAATCCATAACATTTTTAAGTTGATTATTAAGTGCAGGTCTGAACTATACATTTTTATTAAAAACTAATTGCCAGTATAACATTTATAGCATAGATTTGTTTCTTCTAAATCTGAATATCAATTTTATCATTTAAATGTGTATATAGTTTATAAACTAGTCTAATACATTTGCTTGTTTAAATCAACCATTCAATTCCAAGTTAAATTGCAGTTCTGATTTCAATTCTAATATACATTTTAAAAGGAATACAACATTGTCTTTTCTTCACATGCATTCTTCCTTTTCAAACAAAAATCTCATTCTTTAACAACAATTCAAATCCAATACACAATACAATTTTGAGAACTAATGCAATCCTTTATTCATTTCCAATACAAATTTACAATTTTCTCCTTTCCATTTGATTTCTAAATACAAAATGCAACTTACAAAATATACAACATTCTTTTTCAAAAATAGAGAGTAGCATATAACTCCTTTACATTTCACATTCCAATTTCAATCTTCCATTGTCAATACAAATATCTTCACATTACAAATTTGCTAAACAATTCATCCACTCCAAAGTGGGAAGGATTACAATGAACTTTCTCATAAGAAGGGACTGTCAAACTACACATTTCTTGGCTTCAAAACATCAACATGCTCCATTTCTTCATCTTTTCATCTTGATCACAACAAGGAAGGGGGAAAGGCAATGCTCTCCACCCAACCAAGACATCCAATGAGAAGGGAGAATCCATCCTTCCTCATTGGCCCCCGAGCCCCAACCATATTGAAATAAGAGATGAGATTCAACTCATGGCAACAAGGCTTCCACAAAACATACAAGCAACATTTTCACATTTAAACAACACAGTTCAAGAAGAATGTAGGTTCACCACTACATTATATGTATGCAAAAAAAACTGAGGCTTCTTCCAAGAAAGCCAACAAGAGCAAGGATCTATGGGGGAAGCTAATTATGCCTCCCAATTTGGAATTGGGCATCCACCAATAATCATACCACCAATATCAATATCATATCCCATAAACCTTATGCCTCCCAACCCCTCCTTATGCCCCCCCAAAGTTTCTCCCTTATGCCCCCCAAGAGTAAGATATGCAAACTATTTCTTTTCCATGGTGGATCCCAATCCCAAACTCCCTCCACAATAAAATTGGTGCCATTGGCATTCCCTTATCCCCCCCATTTGAAATCCCCATAGCCTTCTCCTACACCATGTCCTAAGCAATCTACCCAACCAGCCAACACACACATAACAACAATCACCATTTCCTACATGCATACAAGAGAAAGAAAGCATTTTAAAAGGGCTCAAGTTCCTACCTCTCCATAATGGAGTTTGTTCCAAGATCAATAAGCTTCCCAAGCCAAAATTCAGTCCAAAATCAGCAACACACTAGCATGCAAATGACTCCAAACTCCTTTCACAAGCAAGGCTCCAAAACAACAAGAAAATTCACCCTCCAAGAGGAATAAGCAAAGTTTCAACAACCACTAACAAGAAAGGAGTTTCAATTTTAAAGGAGAGGGAAGAGAAAGGGATGATGTGGATCCATGTGGGATGCCACATCACTCTTCCTCAACCCCAAAAACAAAAATCATAATCATTCACCTAAACATAATAAATAAAATGACCAATTAACTTACACACTCCAAAATAACCCATACCCAAAAAGGACTGAATTTAAAACATGTAAGAGAAGTGCAATTAAAACTTACAATTAGTCATTTCAAAATACATTAAAAAGGCCTAAATTTAACCTCCAAACCATAGGTATGGTTGGTGAATAATTTTAAGAGGTGTGGGACAAGTTTAACTTGTCCCACAAGCCTCCAAATATAGCCTCCAAGGACAAATTCGAATTTCCTAAAAGGATGAAGTGTTTCACACTCCAAATCTATCTTACACATTCTTACAACCTTTCTTACACACTCTTACAACCTTTCTTACACACTCTTACAATATTACATTTAAGAGTAACAACTTTATTTATTACATTCCTATGACATATTGATTTATTTATTTTAACACATGATTATTCACAACATTAACACAACAATATATAACTAATGAAAAGGGTAACACATCACAAAATAAACACATGCAACATTAATAAAGAAACCATGTTATTAATTACACAAACCCATAGTCACATTCAAAGGTAATTCCCCCCATGGGAATCCCTAACATAAAACAACACACACACACACACACACACAAAACATGTTGCCATGGTGACCTTGTTGCATTCACCTAGAATTCCAATATGGTTAGTCTCCAGTCCCCCGACATTGTTGTGACATTTTAACCTACAAAACACAAATACCTCTCTTTGGCCTCATGGCCATATTAGAACATCTAAAATGATATAAATATACTGACCAAACCATATATTCATATAAATCACAAAAACATCAATAAATCAACATTATCATTTTCAGTTTAATTAATCAACTATATCATCATCAATTAATTCTCATGTTAGTTCTATTCACAATATCCAATATCACATGTTCCAAATCAACATCTATACATACGTCCATTTCAAACACTATACCATCATCCACATATACAAATGTTTCTAATAATCATCATGCATAATAACTGAATCCAGATCAATAATAATCCATGATCTAACATCTATCCATTGTGCTAAAACAAAACATAATAGTGTCCATAATAAGATCAATAGTATCAAGATCAATATCTAAAAGTGTCAAAGGGAAGTGGGAACTACAGTTTAACTAATTCTGAGAAACTATTTGAGAAATTGGATAATGAATTAATGACTTTAAAGAAGAATCTTTTTCAAAAAACTCCTTATAAATACATTCCTATGAATAATTTTCCACCTAGGAGTCATTTACCTATTGTTCATCCTATGCTAGCTATTGAATCTCCTCCTGTAAAATCAACGGTCATTACAAATTGTAAAGTTTAGGAATAAAATGATGAAGTTACTATTGAAGAATTTGAAGAGGTTGCAAAAGATTAAACTGAGGAAACCAATGAATCTATTGAAGATGCACAAATTGGTTGTATTACCTATGAGTCTGAAGAAGTGGTAGCGGATATGAATAGTGAGTATTACGTGGTAATGAATAGATCACAAACTAAACAAAAACAAATACATCATCCATCCATAAAATAAGGATAAATCCAAATAAGCTCCTTAACTCATTCATGTGGTTGCAAAAAGAGGATTTTTGGTTCCTACTAATAAGGAGGTAAGTATTGTATCTCTAGAACTTTTGTCTAAAACTTCCACAACACGTAAAATAGATAATCTTAAGGATCTTGTCACACCTAGTTAATAATTCTCCTCATTTTTTGGATCCTTTTATATAATTGACCAAATCAAGAAGACAAAGGTTGATATTTCCAAAGCATAATATTACCAAACCCATAGAGAATATTTTTCCCAAGTTTCCAAATTTGTTAAGACTAAGTCATCTCAAGCTTCTCCCTCTTCTAAAGGGATTCTACCCACTCCTAAGGTCATATCTCCAAAAAAATTGTTAGCTTTCACTCCTACCACCATAGAGAATATTGATCCATTTTATGTATCCATCTTAATAGTAGGGCATAACTTAAGTAATCATATCATCAACTCTGGTGCATCATATAATGTTATGCCTTCCAACGTAGCTCATGTTTTAGGTCTCATTCTTACCCAAGATTTTGGTTTGTATTATTCTATAAAAACTTAAGAAGTGACTCTAGTAGGACGTATAAACGATGCTCAATTAGATTTTGTAGTTTTCCCAAAAAAATGATTCAAAACTACCATCCTTGTTATTGACATACCAACTTCCTATGGAATGCTTCTAAGTAGAACCTTTTTTGTGATGTGGTAGGGGAAATTCAAATGGATTGGCTTCATGCATTGATTCCAATAAAAGGAAAAATAAAGAAGCTACTACCTGAAATACAAGCAAAGTATACAGTTTAAAAATAGATGACCCCAAAGAACAAGTGTTATATGAACATAGTGGTCAAAGAAATTACATGATTATGTCTGATTCAGGAATGGATCTCCTAAAGGTAACTTAGGATGATTCAAATGATATTTGGACTCTTAAATTTGATGGTAGTTGTTCTTTCTCTGATATAGGATCAAGGGTATTACATGTTTCACCTTCTGGAAAAACTCACCCATTTGCATATAAGTTTCAATTCTCTAATACAAATAACATTGTTGATTATGAATCCCTTCTCGTTCTTTGATAGCAGCAAAAGAAATGGGAGTTAAGAACATTCAAACACAAGTTGATGCAGAGCTCATAGCAAAGTAAGTATGGAGCCTCTTCCAAGTTAACAATGAAAGACTTAAACATTACCAGAATAAGGTATGGGACTTACTTGAGTTCTTTGAGGATTTTTATTTTAATGTTGTGTCGATGGAAAATAATTCGAGAGTAGATGATGTAGCAGTTTCAAGCTCCTTGTTAGTTCATCACCCTGACTTTGATCAACATAAATACACAATTGAAATGATTTTTAGACCCAATGTTCCGAATAATGTAGACAATTGGCAAGTCTTTAATGATGATCAAAATCTTATTTCACTCAATAAAACTTTAATCAGTTGTATTTTGATCAAAGTGAAACTAGTTACACGAAATCACTTTCATCCACTATTGAAGAAGGTATTGAATTTGAGGCTAATCAAGATGGATGTATTAAACTGAACGGAAACAAAATACCCAAAGTTTTGGTTAATTTGGAATATTTTTTTGATAAATATGATCATTTTATCAAAAGTAAATTGTCACAAAACATTGACCAATCATTTGAATTTGAAAAGGGAAATTTAGGAAGTTATGAAGATCATGAATTTTTTAATATTAATAAATGTTTCTCTGCAAAAGAAAAGTGGAAGATTTTAAATATTTTTAAAAATTGCGTCGATATGTTAGCACACTCCTATGAAGATTTGAAAACTTTCAATCCAGTAGATATGCAACACTATATTCCTCTTAAACTAGGTATCAAGCCTTTTAGGAAGAAGTAGAGGCAATATTACCCGAAATTTACAGGAAAATTTTACGAGGAAAATTAGAAGTTGTTGAAGGCCAAGATTATCTTTCTTATTCACTATTTGTTTTTGGTGGAAAACATTTTTCTAGTAAGGAAAAAGAGTAGGGAGATAAGGATTTGTGTGGACTTCCATAATTTGAACCAATATTCCATAAAAGATAAATATCCCCTTCCTATCAAGGATTAAATCCTATAAGCAGTAACTGGTTCATAAATGATTTCAATATTTGATGGATTTTCAGGCTATAATCAGATTGAGGTAGATGTTCAAGATCAACATAAGACAACTTTCACAACTCCATGGGGTACCATTTCTTACTAAAGAATGCCTTTTGGGATCATCAATGTTGGATCCAGCTTTCAAAGAGCTATGGATTTAGATTTTGGGGATCTCAAGAATAAGTGTATTTTTGTTTACTAAGATGAGTTCATAGTTTTTTCCAAAGACATGAAGGATCATTTCCAGCACCTCAAACTTATTCTTCAAAGATGCAGGGATCATGCTATATCTCTTAATCCAAATAAGTCTATTTTTGTAGTCATGAAATTAAAATTAGTTGGTCACATCGTCTCAAGATATGGAATCAAAATTGATCCAGAAATGGTACACGTAATCCAAATTATATCTCCTCCCACCAGTAAGAAAGGTGTTTATTATTTCTTCGATAAGATTAATTTCCTTTGACAATTAATCCTTTATTTTTCAGATTTAACTCAGTATATAGATGAAATTATGAAGGGAAGGAAATATTTCCATTAGATCTATGAAGGGAAGAAATATTTTAATCAGATAAAGGAGGCAATTACAAATACCCATGTTCTTGTTTGTCTAGAATTTGATAAATATTTTATCATTTATTGTTATGCATCTGAACATCCTCTTTCTGTTATTTTAGTCCAAAAAACCATGGAAGAATTTGAAGCACCCATTTCTTTCATGAGTTATGTTTTAAAGCCTTATGAGCTAAAATATTCCTAAATGGAAAAAAAAGAATTTGTTGTATTTAAAGCAGTAAAGAAATTCACGTTTTATATTCTCGACTATCATTCTACCATTTTTTCCATGATCTTGTTGTTAAATACATTCTGACACATCAATAATTTGGTTCTAAATGAGGTAGTTGGATTACCAAACTTGTACATGGATGGGGTCTATGCCATTCGATAGCATAAAGTGTGAGTGAAGATTCAATTAGTGATGGACCTACGAAAATGAAAATTGTTTTGTTCCTTCACTTTTTATAGATGATTGGTACTCAAATATGTCTCACTTCCTCACATATGGTGAGTGCCCTTCATATCTTAGTGCCAAAGAAAAGAGGGAAATTAAACTCAGGGAATAAAATTATGTTTTATGGGATAATTCACTTTTCATAAAAGGGATTGATGGTCACTTTCTGAGGTGTGTGGACAAAGAATAGAAAAATATTTTGTTAAGAGCTTATCATGACCAATATTATGGTGGGAATTTATCTTCTCTTATAAGTTCTTATAACATCCTTCATGAGGGTTACTATTGGACAACTCTTTTTAAAGATGTAACCAACTTGGTTTCCAAATGTGAAGCATATCATACATTTGTGGGAAGGCACAAATTGGTAACCTTGCCACTCAAACCTATTGTAATTGAAGATACATTCTATAAATGGGGACTTAACTTCAACGGGACTCAATCCAAATTCTAGTGCAAAACACACTCACATTTTGATATTAATAGACTATTTTATAAAATGGGTACAATAAATTCCCGTGAATAGAACAACTTCTGAAGTTATTTGTGGATTCATCAAGGAGAAAATCTTGGTTTTTTTTGGAGTTCCTAACAATATTGTGATAGATAATGCTCCAAAAAATTATCCTATGAACTCATTGATTTTTGTTGTGGGAATGTAATTTCTCTTTCCCAATCTTTTGATTACTATCCACATGAAAATGGACAAGCAGAGTTAACCAATAAGATCTTGGTAACCATAATAAGGAAGCTAGTTGATGAATTACAGTTAAATTGGCACAAAAAGATATATGATGTCTTATGGGCTGATCATATAACACCCAAAAGATCCAATGAAATATCCTTGTTTTAGTTAGTATATGGAATGGATGTTGAGTTTCCAGTCACACTCTAACTTTTTTCTTTACATCTTTCCAAAACCATTAAAAAATGGTCAATTCAGAGATAAATTTGAAAAAAAAGATCATGTACTTATAGAAACTTGAAGAAAAGAGAGTAAAAGTGGTGGACCATTTTTCACCTCATCAGCAAAAGGTTAAGAAATTGCTTGATAAGTGTTAGGTTGTGGAGCCTATTTTCATGTGAGAAAGTGTTGAAGACTGTACACTAAGAGTAATGTAAACTTTCAATAGTTGTCTCGCCGAGGTTTGGGGCCAGGTCGGGCCCCAAGCAGGGGTTTGGGGGTGGCAGCCCCCGGTAGCAAAGGTTCAGGGCGCAGTTTTGGCCTTAAAACATGCCCGATATATCGGGAAATGTGCTCTTCTCATATGGGTGGGATTTTTGACCCATAGGTTTATGGGACGGTTTTTTGCCCATGGTTTTGATATCCACGGTTTTGTAAAATTGCTTAAGCAATTGTCTACTTATATGGTTTTATGCTTATGGTAGGATTATGTAACATTACAGATGTGTTTTGAATTCAGGTGTGAATTCTGTAGAGTTTGTTGAGCATAGCTCCAAACAGATCTGGGTATTGTATTGAGAAAGCGGTGGCTTGTAATAAAATTTGAGCAAGTCATTCTTAGTGGACTTAGCCCAAATTGGGTGAACCACGTTAAATATTGTCTCTTTGTGTTGTGTTATTTTATTCTACAATTTTATTTGAGATCTGTAATATTTTTTACATATTAGTTTCTATTGTTGCGATTTTGTGAGGGATTATTCCACATATTTTATTACTTATTTCCTATCAATAAGAAGACTAGGTATCATGATTTCCATGTTGGAGACCTTTTTGTGCTATGGAACAAGAGAAGGGAGCCTCACAGAAGTCACGTTAAGGTTGATTCCCTCTAGTTTGGTCCTTTTTATATTTGGCACTTTTCCTGAAAAAATACATATTATTTGGCATATATGGATGGGATGCCCCTCCCATTGTCATATAGTGTGAAATACCTCAAATTGTATAAGTGTTAAGTGGGTGTCCATCTGTTGTACATTAGTCTTATTTTTATCTTTGTTTGGTTGTGTGTTTATTGTATTTCCTTTGTCTTACTTCTCTTTTGTACATCCTTCTCTATTTTTCCCAATGGATAAGGCACTGGTCCTGTAAACCTTTAGATTCTAGAGTTCAAATATTTTTCTTGTTTGTAATTTGTTTAATATAATTCATGCCCTATAAATATCCAGTTGTTGTCATGAACAAGAAAATTGTGAAAAATTTGGATTATGAGTAATTCCTTTACATTTTGGTCATCCTAGCCCTATGTTGAGTCAACGATTAATACAACAGAGAAAAGGAGTTCGTTATTTTTTTGAGGTTTTGGGGGGGAAATAGGCTAAGTTGGGTGAGTGAAGAACTTAGGGCCATATTCCAATGTTCCCTCCATTCCCCGCATCATCAATCCTCTCACTTTAATTTTCCATCAGATAAATCATGTGTTTAAGCCACATTTGTCACTATTATCTTGGGCCTCCCCAAGTTGATTCACCACCATAGTCATGTTTTTTGAGAAAATACATTTCAATCGAGGGCATTCAACACACTATTTGAACCTTGTTCCACCCATTTCTACCTCACACTTAAAATCGAGAGCTCCTACCTTGTCATTTTCCCTGTACCGTAAAAAAGGTTTTTTGGCCAGTTCTTCTCCACTTTCAAGTTGTTTTCAAAAATTTTATTTGTGTTGTGATCATTGGGAGGTCCAACTGGTAAGCTCTTTCACCTCAATTTTCCCTACTTCTAAATCATTCTTTGTTCTGACACCCTTCCCCCCTTTTTTCTCAAGATATTGCTCTGAGAAACTATTTCCCTCTATATAAGTGTCTAATCCGAGAAAAATGAAGTTTCAATATGTTGGGTATGAGTCCATTTCCTCTCTAGAAACCTCTTTACATGAGATTAGAGATAGTGATATTAAGAACAAGGAACTAAATGAATTATATTCCAAAGTGAGAGATGTCGATCCAACTACATTAGCTCAGAGAATCCTAGGTAGTGGTTTTTCCCATGTCATAGGTTTCCTTAACTTCGTACAATGTACTGACACAATCTTAGCTTGTGCTTCCGGTTTTGATCCACAAACTAAATAGATAAAAGAACCTTAAGGAACATTAATTTATTAGCTTAATGCTCACCATATTAATTTGGTCTTGGGTATTCCAACTTTTTAAAACTCCAAAATCCTAACCATGGCTAATGCCAAGAAAGAATTTTACCTAGCTCCAAATAAGTATCATTCAGTGATTGTCAAATCCTAGTTAAAGGTACATAAGAGGGGACCATCTAATTTTCCTAAAACTCTCCATAGATCTTACTTTATCGAGGATTTATATGACATCATAACACTACTTGCAAGAGTGATGGGCCTTCCCTCTACCAAATAGTTTCAATAATGGATGTGTATCTTTGTCAATCTAATTTGTGAGGGTAAAAAAATCTTAATTAGGGAAAGATAATTTGTGAAAATATAACTTAGCAACTCACTCAGGTTCATCATACTAGAACCTTCTATATGAGTTCATATTTAATCTATACCATAGCTAGGTATAGGATCTGGATTAGTTTATCAATCCGAGGAAGCAAAAATAATCTTCCTATTTTTGAATTTTACACTTAGTTGAATTATTAAAATAGCAAGATTCACTATAGAAGGTTATATTATGTTTTCATAATGTTCCTAGTTATATTATTATAGGGAAATTTCACCAACATAATCTCCTAAGAGGCTAAATAGCTGATAGTTGTTTATGGAAGTTTGTTATCCAATTTCAATTCTCATACATCACAACAACAAGTTTCGAAGGAGTTCCCCATAAAATTCCAACATATTAAAGTGATAGGATTGTTATGATTGATTTATGCAAGAAACTTGACCTTATCCATAGGACCTGTAGAGATAAGAAGGTATCTAGCATCTAGTTTCTCATAACCTTGGGAAATTACACTTGTAAATCTGATCTTGATGCCCAAAACATTGAGATAACTATCTCCCTACTTCACATGCATATTTTTCATAAGAGGGCATATTTTTATAGTAATAAATTTATTGGAAATAATCTTCATCTCTCGTATCTACATGTTCCTAAAATAAAATACTATTAAGAGGATTGTGATGATTTTTTTGAAGTTAGAAAGAGGGTATATGTCAGGACGTCTCTTCAGCGAATTCGGGACTTCAAAATACACAAGGTGCCCAAGAGCATGGTTGACATGATTTTGATTTGGTTTCTCTTAAATTCATTAATTCTATTCAATCATTCCACTCCAATAATTGACTAGTCTCAAAAGAATAAAGATAGTCTAAATGATCTCAATACTCATGTTCTATCAAGAACTAAGAAATGGTTTAATAAGAAAGTGATGAAATTTAACTCTTATAGACAAGAAACTTCTCCTTAGCAAGAAACTTCTTCCCAATAGGAAAATCCTTCTCACGAAGATTCTCCTTCTCCTTCTTAGCAATACCCTAGAACTAAATTCCATGAAAATAAAGATAAAACTAAAGAAAGTGAAAAATAATACTGAAACACCAAGTAAAGAAGGTAAGAAGAAAGATGAAACACAAGGAGCATGAAGGGAAATTATTGCTGAATAAAAATAGGAAACTCAATAGGAGAAATAAGATAAAGAATAATAGGAGGAAGGTGAGAAATAAGAAGAGAAAGAAGAATATGAATAAGGAGATGAAGAATGAACTGAAGAAATGATGACGAGGAAGAGGATGTAGTTGAAGTAATAGCTCTTTACCTAAGGAAGACAGGTATTTTCAGGCCTAAAATGGATATAAGAAGACCTTCTCCCTCCTCTTGAACAAGTACTATGAAAGTTTCTATCTCTTAACCTCTTCCTCTACTACTTGCACTTGCCTTTCCTCCCCTAGGAATTTCTTTAGGAAACTCATTCTCTTGAGTGTAACCCATGATTGATTAAAAGAAAAATAAATATCAATCTAAGATTGAAGTTCTAAATTATGATGCGGTGGATATACTCCTGATCTGTAAACAAGGGTAAATATTTCTAACTGTCACAGGCCCCTATATGCATTGCAATATTTTACTCCACATATATAATTGAATTAAAATGGAAATATAATGTAAATAGAGATCACACACACTATAAAGAATATTGATAATGGAGTTCGGAAATGCCTACATCCTTGGGTTCATACAAAATGATTCATTACACTTCAAAGAGATGTAAACTATTACAAACATACAATGAAGCTATCAATCTAAATGTGGATACCAGAGAAAGTATCTGATCTGAGTACCCAAAATGATATTTTATAAAGGGATCCCACCCATATGATAGTAGTATAGGGATTTCGCCCTTGTGATAGTGGTATAGGGATTCTGCCCTTTATGATCACATACCTAGCCAATTACACATGAATCTGAACCAGATAAAATAAAATTTATCAATATCTAGTAGATTACTCTTAACCATAAATATGATGAAGACAATATCTCCTCCAAGTACATTGAGTAGCAGCACCTGGCGTATAGTTTATTAATACAACCATAGTTTATAATTACAACCATAGTTTATTAAAAAATGTTTTAATATTTGCACCGTCACTTCCATGTGGCTTATACTATCCTTGCAAACCTTATGAAGGCTCATAACCATGCCACTCCATGTGGATTTCAACAGTCACCTCTTACATAGTATTTAGACCAGCTGCATCCTCCACATATTAATGTGCGTGGTGGTAATTAGAAATCCCACATACGTGGGGTTTAACACTTGTGTTGTCCTTTATAAATACTTGGTTATCATAGTCCATATGTGGTATAGGCCACGCAATGTTTTTTTGACCGTCGTTTAATACATATAAGGCCTGAGTCATAAGGGCTTAGGAAGTAGCGTGTTAAGTCAGAGGTGGTATATAGAAAACACATGCCCAGTCGGCTCAGTGGCAATGTGGAATGCCACATTGAATGGCTACATTGTCAATAATTTCCCAATGTAATACGAGCTCACCAAATGCAATAAACAACTCGCTGATTTTTATGAGCTCGCACATTAATAACTCATCCTGCATTACAATGAACTTGCCCGAGATGGCCAATAGAAAACTGAGTTGGCTTGGTATAGCTACCTGGACATCATGGTGGTAAGCCACATGGTGGCTTGAGACCCCACCATGTGGCATAATAACGATGCAATGAAAAAGGCACCCCTCAGGCCTCTATGAAAAGAGTGTGCTAAAACCTGACTGAGGGCCCTCGACTAGTAAAAAGAGGGGTCCACCTATCCAAATACAAGTGTCGAATGCCGGTGTTGCAAACAAACATTTTTTTGCTCCTCCAAATACACTCCACTTTTGCCATGTGTCATTGCCACGTTGCTCAGTTACCCATGTTGGGTCTTGTTGTTGACCAAACTTTGATTAGTTATAGCTTGAGCATATGGAGTTTGTTTTCCACATTTCAGGTACCGACAAAAATCTCACGGAATGTTCTACCACTCTATCATGGTTTAGGGAGATATAAGGAACTTCTGATGTCTTAAATTTCCTCAAGATAAAATTATTATAAATTCTCCCTCCTAATAATGCCAAGACCTCCTCTTGTCTTGTTTTAGATGGCTCAGAAAAAAAATCCCTTGAAATATATAATCCCAAAGGAGTTGAGAGTGAAAAAGAGGTGTTTGAAGCATATTTTGAGCTGACAAGAATATCCATGGGAGAATCAACCCCTAAAGGTGAAGTGCATAACCTTAGAGAGATTATTTCCAAAGTTATTAAGAGGGTTTAAAAAGATAAGAAAACTCAGGAGAAATTGGAAGAGCAAGTGAAATTTCTATCCAAATTCACCAAATCCTTCCTCTCATCTAATAACACTTTGTTGGATCCAACTCCCTTATCATCTCTCCCACCATCTGCTATAACAACTGATTTTTATTTGAAAGAAATTACTGAAATACATAACCATGCAACTCAAGGTAATACAGAAGAAGCATGGGTAGAGAATATTCTTATCACATGATAGGAATTCATTGATGAGGCCTGTCAAAACCTATGACAACATCATCTCAACTCAGAAGAATATTATCGCAGGGGTTAAAAGTATTGAAAAAGAGGTGAAAATATGGGAAAATATAATTCAGGATCTCTGCATCATGACCCTCATAGATGAGAAAATTCTCCTCTCTAAGAATATTTTTTATGATTCTAAGAATAATCTATCTCATACATGGTCCCTTAGTGTAAAATAGAGAATGAAATTTCTCAAAGAAGCTTCTACTTAATAACAAAATGTTATCCTAAAAGGGGAGTCTCTGAAGTCTAATATATTTACAAATCATCGTGCCCTCCATTGTGACCTCTTTAAGGATAATTCATCTCAACGGAACTTAGCATATTAAATCAAAGAAAACTTCATAAATATTACCAAAGAGGACATATAAAAAATTGAAAATGTGAATAAGGAAAAGATGGAGGAACTATCTGAGATCAATAATGTAATAGTGGAGGCTTCTAAATGTTTATCTCAATATGGAAGAACAATCTCTGAAATAGAGAATTCTCTAGGAACCTAGATAAACAACCTTACTAACAATATTTTTCCTAAGGAAATAGAAATATTTGTTGCGGTTACCAATTTCCAAATACACGTGTTAAAGTTGAAATTTCATGCTTATTCTATTTCCTCCCTTCCTTCTTTAAGTACTCATCCTAACTAATTTTGATATTTTTTCATTGACTTTATTTTTGTACAAAGAAAAAAATCAATGTAAAGTCATTTTAAGTATATTTTAACTAATTAAGTGATTAGTCACTTATTTTAAAAACTAGTTAGTTTTGGTATTTATTCCTCCCCTCTTTCATGTATAAGGATCTTGTTTCAATTATAAATTGGTTGGATGTTAGATATTTTGATGTAAAAAAATACTGATTTTGAATATAGACGAAGAACCTTCACTTTCTTTCTTTCTTGTCTAGTCTATCTTCCTTTCTTATTTTTGTTCAACCTTGTGCATCATTTACATACTCTGGATATTAAAACTTTGTGTTCTCACTTGTGTGCCAAGTATAATTGAACTTTTATTCAATCAAAATCTTATTTACAGTAGTGGATTTCATTATATGTAGATGTGTGTGTGTTTTTGAGTTATATTTGCATGTAACTTAGCACATTGTGGGGGATTGGCATGGAACTTTGGCTTGGATAAAACCTTAACACAACTATGGGAGAGTTACTTTTGGGTGTGGGTGAGTTTGGATGTGCATAATTTTACAGAAAAATGACACATGTGTCAATTGGCCAAAGGAAGATATCAGAACATATGGTTGCATCAAGATGGAGTGGCTCCCATGTATTGAAAGATGGAAAATTGTATGGTAAACTATCTCTCGGGGTGGTCATAGACCAAAAAACATAAAGAAACACGTGTGTTTTGACTACAATAATATCTAAGAGAGAGGGAAATATAGGAAAGTGATGAGACAATAATGAGGGAAGGAATTATATTGATGAGATGAACTTAGATTTCATTTACTACAATTCAAATAGCTTTCTAGTTCAATTGGAGGAAACACACAAGTATAAAACAACATCATGGAAAGATAGTGAAACATATAATAAAATATAAATACAAAGTCTTGTCAAGATATATTCATTCCACAAAAAAGGAAAAAATTCCTTCAACTTCTTACAAATGCCAACATGTGCTTGGCTAAGAGACAAGATAAGAATGGAGGAAAATATGCTTAGGTAGGAAATAGAATAATACAACTTGCTAGAGGGAAAAAATTGATTCCTTGGAATAGAGAGAGCTTTATAATTTATAACCAAATCAAGTGAATATTTTAATTCTCATGTGACTTTTCAACTTAAAGTGAAATCCTAATTGATAAATAGAAAATTTAAGTGACTTAATTCACTTTTACAAAAGTTATTTCTCAATGGAGAAATAGAATGTTAGAGAGATAAAATAAGAGATAGAAAGTGTGATTAAAAGAAGATGCTTCAGGATGAATTTTTACTCTCCCTTCATTGTGTTGATGAATGTTGTAACTATATTGTATTTTCCTTGGCTGCTTCTCTAATCATAGCATGTATTTTCTTAGACTTAGAAATGATTTTCATCATCTTATCCCGACTAATCATCTTTGGTCATTCTTGGAAAACTCTCTTTCAACTCTCCATCTTCATGATCAATCATAGGATGCACAAATAAAATATTTATCACGAACATGATCTCATGTCTCCCACATGATAAAAAAAACTCATCTTGAAATCATCATGAAGTATGCACTCACACCACACATGCCCTAGACTCAATAACCATGAGATATTTTAGATTTGATAGTATCAAATATTTCTAAGAATTTTAAATCACAACATACTAATCCTTTGAATGGAAACACTTCCTCTTCATGAGATGGAATCAAGAACTATTTTAAAGGATAATGCCTTACTGATGAATACACATGTCTCCTAAATGAAGGATACTGAGCAGATTGATAATTCACCAGAACCATGGTTTTCATCATATAAGCCTTCAAATGATTTAACTAGATGTTTCATGCTTAACAATCCTCTTGTGCATTTTGACTCAAGTTAGAAAAAAATTTATTTCTTTTCTAGGTTTCTTCAATGGTCTTCAATGATGCTTTCAGTTGTGACATGGATGCAGTCATCATGGATGAATGAATCATCCAAATCACTCGTGAATAGATTCATTTAAAAGATAATTGAGAGAAGAAGTGATGCTCAAATTTTGGGGCAATCCTCTTTTTTGAATCAATGGGAAAATACAAAACCCCATGAAGTGAGAAAAATACGAAGAAAAACCTTATTCACCCATATCTCCAAATATAATGCACCTCATCATGCAATAGATATCTCAAATGAAACATTATTTTAAGAGGAACATTTTCTCCAAATTTTAGGAAATTTCGCTCACTAAGTCACTGGGAAAGTGTAAAATAATTACCATTTGTTACAGGCACAAATGTAGTTTGTTAGCTGGAAAATGTTATGACTGAGTAATTAACTGAACAACATAATAAATAATTAAATTAAACATTAAAGCATGAAAACAACATTATAGACTTGTGAAGTAAATGAAATTACATAGAGACACAAATTTACGTGGAAAACCCCCGAGGGTTTAAAACCACAGAAAAAACACGATAAGATTTCCATTATTTTGAGAAACATAAATTACAATCCAAGAATCTCCAAACTCATCACTTTTCTCCCTCGTAAATCACCACACATGAATTATTGCAATGATTCATAAACCATTTGACCTCGTGGGTCATATTTACATCATATGATCGGGTGTGTCTTCTCATGAAGAACCCAATTAATTATATTGATTTAATTAATAAACCAACTAACCATATAGCTAAATTTTATATTAAATAAATTAAAATATATAATATTTTAATTTATTTAATTATAAACTAAAGTTTATATATCTAGACCACTTAGTATTAAATGTTCTAACACTCCCCCTTAATATTAAGTGGGGAGTATATGCCAACATAACCTTTTTATATAATAGGATTTACAAATCCATAAACCATATTGAAGGTTTAGGATAACATATCACATTTGAAGGATTTATACATCTTCATCATGCTCAATATAGCTTTTGGTACAAAAGGATTTGGAATCCATAAATCAGTAGTGAATGAATTAGCCTAAGCATGATTTGTGAGACTACATCTCAAATTTTCTCATGGAAAATCTCTACCAGCATCTCTAGGAGCCTTTTATAACACAATACCTCCTTTACAATAGATGTAACACACTGGATTGTTCATTGTAAACTTAGAGTGACAAGTTTACAAAGATCGCAAAAACATATTTTTATAATTCTTTACAATGGAGAAGAAGTATACAAGGGAATGAAATATCATATGTCTGGCCATTAGTAGGTGACATTGCCATGCACACTCCCCCTCAATGGAAATTTTGAAATTCCAATAACTTCATGAAACTTTCATAATTTTATAACACACAATGGCTTTGTAAACATATATACAATTTGATCTTCAGTCAAGTAGTACTGGAAATCTATATCACCACGGAGAACCTTCTCTCGGATAAAATACATATGAATCTCTATATGATTCATTCTCTGATGTTGAATTGAATTCTTAGCAAGATAAATACAACTCTATCTATCACATAGAAGATTATTACTTCCTTTAACTTCCATATGAATCTCTTTCAACAACTTCTTTAGTCACATGGCTAATTTTGGTGCTTTCATTGCACTTCTATATTCTTCCTCAGAAGATATGGAAAAAATTTTTATTGTTCCAAGTAATGGCAACCATACCAAAAACATGAACACATATCCAATTGTATATTTTATATCTAACACAACATCATCATGGTTAGAGTCATAATATCCATATAGACATCATAATAAGTATAATATAAATCATTATTGATTTTACTTTTAACCATCTATAAAACTTACATTGGTAGGTTAAACAAAATTTGTATAAAAACTTAAATAATAATATGCTTAACAACTAACCATGTTATATTACCAATATATTGAACAATTTCAACATATTAATCTTATAAAATATATATTAGATGCAATCAGTATTAGATGTCTCCAATACAAACACAAAGGTATACCCAAGTGTCAATCGATATGCATATAATAATATTTTTATTAATCACATACTAATTTAGAATGTAGAAATGTTTTATCAATGACATATATATATATATATATATATATACTATATATATATATATATATATATATATATATGTATATGATATATATATATATGTATATGTATATATATATATATATATATATATCTTCATTATATATTCTAAGCCTTTAGTTTTGTGGTAAGACTAATAGATAACACATCTGGAAAAAAAATGACCAAATCATGCAAAAATAATCACAATGTACATTGAACCACTTAGGAAAAAGATCCTCTAACAATACGGTGGAAAAATTATATGGATTATGTGGTGTTTGCTTCAAAAAATGACTGAGGAAGGGTTTTTGCTGATATCTTACCACGTAAGAACCCTTCACACATTTAATGAAATATATGTGGCAGACTAAAAACTAGGTTAAGATGAAGCATGTCATACATACTCCTAAAGAATGATCTATTCTTTTCATGCCACATTTGAACAACACTTCTATTTTTGAGAATATGACCAAGAAGTTGAAGAAAAACCTTTAAATACATATAAACCATTATTTTGTATGCTTTCAACTCTAGTGATATTAAGTTCATTATTTAATAAACCATTTATCTTTAAACAATATTACACTATAGTTATTATGAGTTAACTGTAAATGAAAGAAATTTTTAAATTCAATACAAAACACAAAAAGGGAAACATTTTTCTTTTCATTAGTAGTGATAGATGTAGTTTAAAGGGTAACTACATTAGATTTATGATTATTCTCTTCATTCTAATTTTGATTTTGATTTGGTTTACTCCATTTTTTTTATTTTATTTTTTGTTGTTGTTGACTCTACAATTTTCATTCTCATGACCAAATTTACCACAGTTATAACATTTTCCATCAAAACCAACTCTCAAATTTACAAGTGTATTTTCTTTACTAGGTGGTTTAAAGTTTGGTTCTTGATTCTTATTAGGTCTAGAAGAATTATTTTTATATTTTTGAGTTACAAATTCCTTAATGGAATTTTCTTTCAAATAAAAATTATACATAACTTGTTCTTCCTAGATCAGGAGAGCACTCAGAGTAGACAGATCAGGAATGTCTTTTTTAGTTTGGTATTTAGAATTCAAAATTGAAATGAAATTCTTAAACATTTCATGGATGTTCATTTGAATAATGAAATACAATATTTTATCATGAATTAAGTTAATGTTACATTCATCTAATTAATATATGATGTCTTTATTTTTTTCTAAAAAATTGGTTACTTATTCATCTCCCTTCATGGGAGTCATCATCAGTTCTAGAATCAACTTTATAATTTTTGATGGAATTGTACCTTCATGCATTGATTCTAATTACGTCCAAGCCTCATTCAAACTTTCCTAATTCCCAATTTGAAGAATAAAATAATCCTGCACACTCCGTAATACAATGGGAATTGTTTCCTGCACCTTCTATTGATATACAGCTACATTATCTACTGGAGCTAATCTATCGGCCGGAGATTTCTCCATACCATTCACAACTGTCTAGAGCTTGTGAGCCATGAATTATTCCTTCATTCTTATTTTCCATATGTTGTAATTAGATCCATTCAACATGTTTGATTTTTCAATTGCAAAATGATTAGATGCCATTTTTACATAAACAAATTCAGCAAATGAGAACAATGAGTTTTTTCATAAAGCAGTTTAAAAATTCCCCTTATCGTTTTTCAAACTACATCAGTCGTATTTTAATGAATTTCCCTTATTCACATAAAAATTTAACGTGTCAAACAAATATTATACCAAAAAAACATATTATTTTTATTATAAGGTATATTTTGTTTAAATGTAAGTGAAAATGTTTTTAGTCTCACTTAACGTTTCGTAAAAATGTAAATATTTCTTTTTTTGTGAAAAATCAATGAATTACCAAAGCATTTTTCCTTTACTATTTGCATATGTAAGAAATAATTTTAAAATTTTCTAAATAAAATTTCTAAAAAAAAAATAAGATTTCTAAAATATATATAGTAAAAAAATTGATATAAATGAAAAACATTAGAGAGTATAACTCCATGGTAGGGTTTTGTTTAGACAGGTTGGGGGATGAGCTGGGTATCAAGCTATGGTCTTCAACATTTTCACATACTACGACCGATCCGATTAACATAACATGTATTTGAAACTAACTCGCCACACTATGCAACCAAGAATGCCTAGTGTCTAAGCGAACCAACACAACTCTACACTAGTGAGTCAACAGCCATCTTGCACACAATGCTCATCACGAAGCCAAGTGCTGAGTTGGACGGTTGAATCAAGTGTCGAGCCCAAACGGCTTATAAAAAAGTGCATAGCGTGGCTGAAGCCACATTCAATACTACCCACATGTCTCCTTATAAACATTGTTTTCACTCGTAGCACAATGGATGTGGGACTAAAGTCCTAGGAAAAATCAAAAAGAAAATGGCCCATGGACAAGTGGGAGGAGGGTGGTCAATTGATGGGGGACATGGTAGCCATGTGGTGGCTGGTGGATGGAGGGAAGAGGATGTCGCAGAGGCTTCCAGGTAGAGGTCACGGTGAGGGTGGAAGGAGCAGCGGAGGTTAAAATGATATGACACATACATATGTTTTAAGCACTTTATAACATATTGAAAAGGGCTTAAAACACTTAGTTTTTGTTTATTTTTAATATATATACTATATTATTTAACCATGGCCACTTAGATAGGTTTATAACATAGTATATAGTTTAGACTATAATTTTTAGGTAGGTTTATATAAATTAAACTATAGTGTTAAACTTATTTTTAATTAGGCTATAGTATTAAAGGGGTCCCAAATAGTGTATAGTTTAGGTTATACAACTTATCCATTAGGGTTTAGACTATAATTTAAAACTCTAGACATAGTTTATTATTATTTTGAACAATATAGTTGCAAATTAATTAAGAGAGCGTACCAAGGTCACACCAGGACACCAGAGGGAAAAAATAAATTTGGAGTAAATTATAGTTAGCCCCGTTCCATGGGTATCCGACTGAGCCAATAGGAAAATTTAAATCCCTATTCACGGGGAAGTTTATCTCCCTATCAGGGTTCATTTTAAGAGACCTCCTGGAAATCGGAGGTGGAGAATACCTGACGAATATCCCTGGAACCGGTTTCACGGGAAGGCGAATTTTTTGGGGGTTGTATATCAAAAATTTTGCCTGATTATCAAGCACTGCGACAGAAGGTTGCAGACGCGCGACGGGAGATTTTGCTGTCGCACGTCAAAAAAATGCAGTGACGCGCGTCAATAGACCTTAGTGACGACGCGCGTCACTAAGGTCTATTGACGCGCGTCACTGCATTTTTTGACGTGCGACAGCAAAATCTCCCGTCGCGCGTCTGCAGCCTCTGACCTCTGCTTTCTCATCAAAAAATCTCCGTGTCGCGCATCAACAGACTCTTTTTCGTGCGTCTGCTATGCGTCAATATGTGTTGTAACTCCTTGTCACGCGTCACTAAGGCCTATTGACGCGCATCACTAAGGCCTATTGACGCGCGTCACAGGCCTTAGTGACGCGCGTCAATAGGCCTTAGTGACGCGCGTCAATAGGCCTATTGACGCGCGACAGCAAATATTTTGTCGCGCGTCTGTAACCTCTGCCCTCTTCTTGCTCATCGAAAAAACTCCATGTCGCTCGTCAACAAAATCTTTGTCATGCGTCTACTATGCGTCAATATCTACAGTATCTCCTTGTCTGCAAACCCTCCTTGTCGCACATCAATAACTTACCCCCTTGTCGCACCTCTATAATACGGGATATATCATATTGTTGAAAAATGTGAAGTAGAAGTGTTCTACCTGGCGAATAATCTAGGTTTATATAGGGGATATTTTTCAAGGGTAGGCGAAGCCGACCCCTAAAAAAAATTAAAGTGTAATTTTTAGGCGAACAGGTCACTGGCCCGTGCCAAAAAATTTGCCTTTTCAAAATTTTCAAAAATGGAATATTCGCCATATTACGAATATTCGCCACTAAAATTATCCCTGCTCCCTATGGGAGACCCCGTAACTTTATTTTACTTCCCTTTACCTTAGAATAATTACCTTGACATGCACACACATTTAAAAATATACAACATTAATAAAATATTTCAAAAAATATTTACCCTTACCTTTATCTGCAAAATATATTTGAAAGGGTTTATAAGCGTGAATGAATATTATATGTGTATGTGTCAAATGAGAGAGGGGTTTAATAGGTTACAGGTTGTAACCAACCAACCACATTTGTAACCCTTATGAAATAGTAGATTAAATTAATTTAATTAATCTTCAAACCATGCTCTGGTACCATATTATGACCGAGTAATTAACTGAACAACATAATAAATAATTAAATTAAACATTAAAGCATTAAAACAACATTATAATCTTGTGAAGTAAATGAAATTACACAGAGACACATATTTACATAGAAAACCCCTTAGGTAAACACAAAAAAAGGGTAAGATTTCCATTATTTCAAGAAACATAAATTATAGTCCACTCATCGCCAAACTCCTCACTTCTTTCCCATGTAATTCACCACACGTGAATTATTACAATGATTCGTAGACCATTTGACCCTGTGGGTTATATTTAAATCATATGATCAAGTGTGTCTTCTCACGAAGCACCCTAATTAATTATATTGATTTAATTAATAAACCAACTAACCATAAACCTAAAGTTTATATTAAATAAACTAAAATATATAATATTCGAGTTTATTTAATTATAAAATAAAGTTTATATATCTAGAACACTTAATATTAAATGTTCTAAAATAAAAATCTTTCCCTCATAAAAAATAAACTAGGATATGATAGTCCATGAGGTATATATATTCTTAAATGCATTTTCAAATGGAGCATTTTAGTAAAGTTTCAAGTTTATTTGACTATGGGATCACCGGCAATGAGAAAAAGAGAGTTTTGGAAGCTAGCACATAAAGTTGGTTTTAATGGTTTCCATTGAGTAAAAAATAAAGTTTTTATGTATTTTACAAAATGCACTTTATATAATTTGAATTTAAGGTTTTGGGAGGAAAAACTAGATTTGAAAATATGACTTAGGTGGAGGAGGGATTTGATTTTTGTTTGTGCAAACAACGACATGCACTAACATTGCATTCCTCCTCATTAAATGATTCTCCAATCAGAGAGGGGCCCATTTTTTGGGTACAATGGACAAAAAAAAGTGCACAAATGTCATGGATTCTTCAAAAATGTTTATAGGCTAAGTGGGGGAAGCCAAAAACACACAAAACGAGCTTGGTATTCTATTTTCATGTTAGTTTGTTCCTATTAAAATACTAATATGAGAGTGAAGTTATGGATGATGGGATTAAAAAGACACTTTAAAAACTTTTTTTCACCTCCAAAAGGTCACTAAGAATAAAAAGTATGCATTAGGTCACTTATATTGTTGACATCAACAACTCAACAGAAAATTAGAATAAGAGACGCACTTATTGGGTTTGAGACCAAAACTTAACCTTTCCAGGGAGTATTTTTGAACAAATAAAATGGATAAGTACTATCCATGCATGGAGGATAGACACCATGCGCAAGGGATACACAAAAGGATGCGCACATGAAGGAAGGGTCAGCACACGAAGGTTCATGCATGGGCACATTGGGTTTGGTAATTAGACGATTTTCTAGAACACGGATAAAAATAGAAAAGTAGATATAGAGTTTCATTCAAGCAAGACCCGGAAATAGACAAAAGCAATATGAAGTAGCAGCCAAACAAGGGATAAGAAAGCACATGTAGGACAAGGAAAAAGACAAGGCATAAAGCAAGCTAATAATAGGATTAAAGTATGTAAGGTATAAGCTAAAAATAGCTTAATTTATTGTTAGCATAAGTTGTAAAAAGAATGCAAACTATTGTTAAGCATGCATATTATTAGGAAGGTGCATATATGTGGTGAAGGGAAAGTCCACAGCATATAAATATAGGTGATGCTTCATTGTAATGCCTAGTTAGTGTAGAGTTCAGTGTTCGGAGTTCCAATTAATAAGCCCTGAGTTATAAGATTATGTTAGGGGTTTAAAGTATGTATTCATGTATGTATTTGTACACAGAGGTAAAATACTATTGTGTATAGATAGCTCATGTGACAATATCTGAACATGGATTGATTAGTAAGTAGATCTAAATAGTTGTTTCCTATGATTGAACTTTTATTATGTGTTGTTGAATTCTCATGCTATGATGCATCACCTTGAATGATTGGTTGTTATGGTTATAATTATAAGTATGTGTGTCTTCCTAAGAAAACAAAGGAGGGGCCTGGAGGTTGTGCATGCTTATGGTGAGCTTCCAGACTTGTCTGGATGAGGTCTCAGTGCACATAGCTATATTGGATAATAATAGACTATATTTTGGTTCTGTTATTGGGACCTCTTTTCAATATATCTACCAGGATTTTGCATGTAGATGGCGTTTTGGATGTTTTTAGAGAATATTGAGAATTGGATGTATGACGGTCAGGACGATTTTGCTCAGAGGTATAGTATTGAACCTGATATTAATGCACAAAAGTGGGTGGAATAAAATCTCTATGATTTCTTTTATGAGACATTCTTCATCTTTTTTTGAGTAGAATTGTACCAGTGTTTGGTAGCTTACGTGGCTAACCGAGGTGTTCAAATATGAAGAAAGAAAGGTAGGAGACAAGATGACTATCAAGCACTCTCTGATTTGGATGAGTCATGGACAAAAGTTGTGGAGCATTGGTGAAAAGGTGTGTAGTGCATTTATACCTTAGAGTACGTAATTTCGACGTACTCTTTCCTAGAGGAAGAAGATTTCTATTTTTTACATGAGTCAAGAGGATCTTATTTACACGTGACACCTTTAACTATCAAGATATTGATGGTTAAACTAGGAATGGAGAACCTACCTATAGTGAGCTAAAACCCCACCATGCATAAGGGTAGGTAATAGGTTTTGGAAGGATGGTGGTGGCCCTCGAGGAAGAAATACAAAGAGAGGAAAGATGGATCTAGTATAATGATGCGTGATTGAGATAATTTTATGAAGCATTGAGGTCAAGAATAATGATGACTGACGGAAGTGATGAGAATCCCGCACAAGAAAAGGGACCACAGAATCATGTACTCAAAACATTGGGAAAGTGTAGGAGATAGACCCCTTCGGAATCTGATGAAATTGAGTCTGAGAAGAGAATAAAAAACATTGGTGTGCATCTGACCTAGCCTAGCCACATAGCCCTTGCGTAAGGTGTTCAAAATCTAGAGGTAGTTGTAGAAGAGCACCATAATGAAGGTGGAAAAGGACGATCTCCACATTGGGTAGGAGATATAGGTAGACATATTTTAGTTTCCTCTTAGGAAGCGTAACAGATTAAGGATGCGCACATGGTAGCACAATAGGAGCCAGTGTTTTGAATGAGTATTTTGGGGGGTAATTTCACATGCGCATCAATAAGGTAGGGCATTCAAATGTAAACCATTGGAAGCAATCCTATAGGTGATTTTATAGCATAAATAGTTAGTGTCTAGTTTAGCATAACCACTAGGACATAAGGAATTTCATCTACAGGACCACAAGTCATGATAGGAGGTTTAGGCGGTTCAGGTCAGCCACCACATAGAGGAAATCCTAGTGGGGGTTCAGGTTCAAGATCTGACCCCACCCCAGGAAAACGTCCTCAATATCCATCACAACAACCATTACAGCCTCAACAACCATAGCAGCACACCCCTCATATCTATTTCAAGATGTCACTTCACTTACCAAAGTATAGAGGTGTGGAAGATGCAGCTGAGTAGGTTCATAACTGTTAATTATTATGGAGGGCTAAGGGCATAATAACTCTTGATCTAGAGGAAAGTTTTTTTTCCACCACACTTCAAGGGTTTTCACATAACTGGTATATAAAATATGATCCACATCAGAATGCGGTGGATTATGATGCATTGCACACTACCTTTTTAGTTGAATTTCACATCCATGAGTTTGAGAAACAAAGCATTAACACACTAAAGGATATCAATCAAGGCTTGTCTAAATATGTGAGGGATTATGATGTGTGATTTAAAACTTTTTTGTCTAATATATCCTATGATATCCATCATATCCAACATGTGTAGTGGCTCATATGAGGCTTGATGAATCCTTTTTGAAGGGCTTTATCACATAAAACATTTATTGATCCATGTAAGGCCTTAAAAGTAGGTTTATATGCTGAAATAGTTGGGAGTGCTGACATAGGAGTAAGTCCTTTCCTCAAAGTAAATATAGTAGAAATGGCTACATGGTTGAATAATTTGTCTACCAATTCAGCGCATCAGACATAGTGGATTATGGTGTACTTATTGTGAAGTGGAAGGACATACATAGAATAGTTTCTTGTACAAGAGTGTTCATGCCTTGTTAAAAACTTGTGATATTTTTCATATGAAACATGATGTATAAAATTACGCACTCTTGCAGTGTGTGATAAGTAATGTCTCTATGTACTGCAAGATTTTTGACGCACACACCCATGATATAGCTGACTGTTATTTGACAGAACATATTCATGAGACATGTGAAACTAGATTGCGAAATAACATTGTGGCCAGTATATCTCCGGCACAAAAAAACCAATGAAGTGTGCAACAATGGATATGGTGTATTTCGAGGTGGATATCAAAGCAGAGGTTGTGGTGGTAGAGGAAGGTTTGTGCATGGCACATGCTATACTTGTGGATCACCGGATCATTATCAGTGTGAATTTCCTAATAAATAGGTATGTGTGTATTTTGGGAAGACACATAAGGTTGAATACTACCCTGATCTTTATGCCCATATGTGTAAGAAAAATAAGAAGGAAAAAGGAATGGGGATGATTAAGGTGGAACACACGAAGCATGAACAGTGGGCACCTAAGAAGACAATTAATTTGGAACTTCAACATATTTTAGTTACTATGCACATAAAATTAGCATACACGTGATCCTCTTAAATCAAAACACCTTAGCAAGAGAGAGGAGGTTATACATGTTAAGTAACTGTTATCCAAAATAAGCCCCTTGCTTATTTTTTGGCTAACTCCCTTCATTCCTTCCTCCCTTGTGCCTCAGTCAGAATTTTTATTTTTTAGGCACTCAAAACCTTCTGGAAATGGAACCATTGGATAGAGCTCCTTCTTAGCTTTCCAGAAAGGTAAATTTTTCCTCCTAACTCCATGTATTTTTGAAGTTATGGCTCGGTGGAGTTTTTGTGGGAAATTTTCCCTAGACAGTCCCGTCGGCCAATCAAAGAGCACCACGTCAGCAGAGGGGCAGCAGGGCATGGACAGAGACATGGAAAATTTGCCAAAGTGTTTGGCGGGGGTACAAAGGGGGAAATTTTGGCCCATGGGGCCGCTAACCAGTGATATCATGCCACGTGTCCCAAGGGGTGTAAGGGGTTGGAAGTGTGAAAGGATTTTTCCTTTTCGCCCAAGTTTGGAAAGTTTCAAAAGAAAAGCCCGCCCCCCAAAGCCTGAGCCAATAAGAGGAGGCCACGTGTCCGCGGGGGCATCAAGGATCAGACCGGGGGGAGAAGTTGGGAAATTTTCCCAAGTAAATTCAAAGGAAAATATTGAAAGGAAAGCCCGCCCCCCAAAGCCTGAGCCAGTAAAATCATACCACGTGTTCACGTGGCGACAAAAATATGATGCAGACCCGCAGGGAAAAAGGGGCAGTTCAGGCCCGCATCTAGTAGGATCATGCCATGTGTCCATTTTGGGGTAGTGATCAAAAGTGATGGAAATTTTGAGAGTAGAGGCCTGCGATGAATCACATCATGCCACGTGGCATCAGAGCGGTGGGGCACGGAGAATTTTTGGAAAATTTCCCAAAGGCCAAAAATGGTGGAAAATAAGGTGGGGAAAGCTCGCATCCAATCAGAATGTGCCACATGGCATTGGAATGGCAGGATGCAGAGATTTTTGGGGAAATTTTCCCAATTGCAAAAAGGTGGGAAATTTTCAAAATTTCGTCCCACCAACCCATTTTCAGCCCCATTTTGCCCTAAATGTTCAGAGGGGCATAACTTTCGATCCAGAGCTCTATTTTTCACGTTTTTATATCATTGGAAAGATTGTGAAATTATCTACATGATTCCATAATCAATTTTTTGTTTTGGTGGGGTTTGGAGAGAAAAATTTGGAAAACGCCTCTGGCACATGGAAACTGACAGAAATGATGTTTCAACCACCATTTTTAATGAGGAATGGCTCACATTCTCTCCCAGCATGGTCTAAAACATTGGGGGGTCAATTTTTCATGGAATACATGTTGTTTTTATGAATTTGGAGTGGTTGAAAGCTTCTCTCACATTTTCCCATGTTTCTCTTTCCTGAGCTCGAATTTGCATTGTAAAAGCTAGAATGAGCTCATTTTTTTAACAAGTTAGACATTTTTTTTGCTCTACAACTTCTCCTTTCTTCCTCATGAGGTAGATTTGTGGATATTTTTACCTTTTCATACAACTACAGCACCCCTTTTGCCTCCTGGCCATTGTAATGTATTGTATTGGACCTGGAATGATAATGTATGCTCTATGATTAAATCTTATTAATCCTTTCATGTGTTTATCATTGTTTCCTGATCTCTCATTACATTTTGGCAATTTGTGCATGTTTTTTGTTGTATTTTCTTGTGAATTGTGTATGTCTTGTAGTAGCAGATGTCTACTACTCCTTTGGTGCATCACCTTGATTAGACTAGGTTTTATTTTGTATCTTCTCAACCTTGTCTCCTTGGAAAAGTTTGATAAAGCTATAGGTAAACCCTCTGTAAAATGTTGTGCATATCTAAATAGAGGAGTTGAGGAACCAACCTCCAATCTGGAGGTTCTTTTCCAGTTTTTTAATCCCCACACTTGTGTGAAAAGATCCAATGTTGTGCAATCACACTAGATGCTAAAATGTCAACTAGAAATATGATAGAACATCCGGAGGGTGCTGCTGATTTACACTAACAGTTTTGGCACACCCAGTGGGACCTTAGAGGTCTTCATCTTCATTGCAAAAAAATTTATGTGCATTTTTTGCAAATTTCTTGCTGAAAGAGCCCTGAATTACACATTTAGCAACTCCAAGGAAGAAGAATCAACTAGTTTTAGAAGTCCAGACCTGAAAACTCGTGAGAAGAATAACCACAAAGTCAAGAGTTGGAGAGGAAGAAGTATTGTTTGAGTATCTGCAATTATCTCCAAGAAGAAGACAAAGAGGGAGGATAATTCAAAAGTCTCCATCTCCTCCACCTGGTAGACCTTTCATCCAATCAACAAGGGTTTTAAGGCCAATCAGAATGGCACAACACAACCCATATGTCAATTTCATTGGCAGCAACCCACTTGCTCTCAATGCACAAAATCCAATCCCAGTTGTAGCATTGAAGAGCATTCCATACTTTACTGGAGAGAATCAGACCACTCCTGGTGATCATGTCAAGGATATTGCTAATATTTGTTTAATCCATGAGATTGATGAGATGCAAGTTGTTGTCAAAATGTTGGCATCTTCATTCAAAGGGAAAGCTTTGCAATGGTTCAAGAGCCTTGCTTTAAGCTCTATCCAGAATTGGAACCAATTATGTATAGCCCTCCATGAGCAGTTTAGAGAAAAGGGAGATAACTTGTCCCTTTTGGAACAATTGACAACTATCAAGAGAGCTCCCAATGAGTAGCTGACTGACTTCAACTTCAGATTTCAAAGGACTTGAGAGATAATTCCAATGGTAGTAAGGCCAATAGTAGAAGGTGCTTTTCTATATTACCTTAAAGCTTTAAATTCTTATATTTCTATGTTAATTCAATCCATGGGAGGCACAACTATCCCTGCTACTTATAGCATTGCCATTAGAGCTGAAAATTGTTTAATTCAAGCTGGTAAGCTAGCTCCTAGGCCTCCAATGCCATTGCATCCAAATTTATAAAGTCCAAGCACTAGTCAAGCACCTAATTTAGCTCTTATTCCCATTCCTAGAAATCAAAATTCAAATGAAGCTTCCACTTCATCTTCTAGTGCCTCAAATGGACTTCAAGAAGTCATGAAGCAATTGCAAAATTTAGGTAATGAGCTAGTTACACTCAAGAGGAAGCAAGCCCAAAGTTTTAGACCTTCATATCAGCCTCAGGATCAGCATAATAGGAAGCCATATCAGCCTCAAAGACCACCCAATCTAGCTGCAAAACAAAACCAAGCAAGACATCCTGCCATGAGACCATTTCAGCCCTCTAATCCCAATGCTACACCTACCTCTAAAGCACTAGTGCCAGTACAAAACAACATAGCTCAAGAGTATGACTGGTGTTTCCCATGAAATGAACCTCACAACCAGTCTATGTGCTTCAATGGTGCCCTAAATCAAGCCTTAATGGTAACAAAAACTGGTGTGGAGGGTGAAGGGAGTCAAGGAAATAACAAACAATAAGAAACAACCCAGAAACAATCAACTCCAAATGATACAATGCTTGTAAACTGGTAGGCAGAAGACTTTTGTGGCATGAATCAAACAATCTCTCAAAGTTTTGTAGCTAACACAAGGTCAAAAAGGATAAATTTGGGTGAGGGGCATCCATTGGCTCTAAGTGATCCACAACCTTCTATCACTTCACAAACTGTTGGCAAACAAAATGCAGTTCCAAACATGTGAGGACTACCCAAACCAGCTCCTAGACCAATTCAGATGCCATTTGTTGCTTCCCATGTGCAAGGGATGAATGTGCAGGCCAAAGGACAGCAGAGAGATGTTTCATCTCCATTCAACATCATTGATCAGATGAAGAAGACAAATGTAAACATATCAATGTGGGAATCATTATCCATCCCAGGCCAAAGAGATTTGTTACAAACTGCCATGAAGGACTGGTCAACTTCGAATCAACAGGTCCAAATGCAAGAGAAGGTACTCACAAATGCTTCCCAGCCTTAAGGGAATTATGAAGGACAACAAGGTAAAATGTTGAAGCCCCCTCCATTCTATGTTTCATTGATCATTGGGGACCAATTAGTACACAATTGTATGATTGATTCCAGGGCAAGTAGTTCAGTAACACCCAAGCAAATAGCTGATCAGTTGGGGATCCAATATGAAGTCATATCCAAAGGGGTAGTACAATTGGATGGGACAGCAGTGACAATAGTAGGAGTGATTAAAAACTTGAGTCTTACTTTGCATGCATGCCCCAATGTTGTTGTTTTGCAAGATGTCTCAGTGATAGATCTTCCACCAATCTTTTCCCTATGTTTGTCAATGGATTTCATAGCTAAGATTGGAGGTTACTTATCTACTGATTGGTCACACATGTTGTTCAGAACAAGATATGGAACCAAGGCCACAATCAGATCTGAGCCTATTGCAAACTTTCACATTGAGCCTCACACTCCAAGCCAAATCAATACCAACTGTTCAGCGTTTGATCAAGAGGATTACCCAAGCACTGATGAAGCTGACACAAAGGTTGAAAGCATACCAGATTTGACTCTTGATGAATGGGCAAGCAAGGTGCATGATTTTGATCCTTATCAAGAAATAGAAGAATCTAAGCTAGGATTCTATTGCATGCATGAAGAAAATCAGCCTATTCCTAGCATCACCAAGCCAGACTACAAGGATGAAAATGAGGTATGGCAGTTCTTCTTTGATGGATCAAGGAATAAACAAGGTGCAGGAGGGGGAGCTATGTGTGTTTCACCTCAAGGAGTTAAGTATTATTCAGCTTTTAGATTTCAGTTTGCATGTTCTAATAACATTGTTGAATATGAAGCTTTGATACAAGGATTGCATTGGTCAGTCAAGAGAGGAATAAAGAACTTGCAAAGTCTTTGGTGACAGTGAGCTAATTGTCAACCAAGTTAAGAGGCAACATGCTTCCAATAATGATATGCTCAAGTGCTAAAAAAATAGGGTGTGGGACCTCATTTAATATTTTGAGGGCTTTAGCATCAAATCCATCCCTAGAAAGGAGAACTAAGCTACTGACAGACTTGCAGCAGTTGGAGCAGCCTTTGATGTTGTTGAAAGCATCAAGAAAGACAAAGTACATTTAAGCATTCATGTGATTATAAGGCCTTCGGTGCCAAACAACAATGTAAGTTGGCAAGTGTTTGAAAATGATCAACAAATCATCCATTTCTTGCAAGAAGAGGTTGAGTTCTCAGCTAAAAATCAGGAAAAGTTAGAACAGGAGTATGGTGATCAAGTGGTATAGCTGAGAACCAACAAACTACCAAAGGGACTTGTCACTTTGGAGTCCATTTTCAATCCTAATGATTAGTTTAGGAAAGAGAAATAAAACATCCAAGTTAAGGGAGAAGATTCAGTGCCCATCTTAGTGGAAGAAGGCAAGTCACTCCAAATTGGTAAAGTGAGAAATGAGCAAGAAAGGTGTGAGTTCATACAGCTTTGTCAAGAATTCCCTGATGTGTTTTCTTAGAGCTATGAAGATTTGAAAGTCTTCAATTCCAAGTTATCTCAACACACTATGGAATTGGACCCAAGTGCTAAACCCATCAGTCAAAAACAAAGGCCAGTCAATCCACACATGGAGCCTCTCATGAGAAAAGAATTAAATAAGTTGATAGAGGCAAGTATCATATTTCCTATCAAGCATTCTAGTTGGGTAGCAAACTTGGTTCCAGTTAGAAAGAAGAGTGGAGAAATCAGATTGTGTGTTGACTTCAGAGATTTGAATGGAGAATCTCTTAAGGATCATTACCCACTTCCTTCTATGGAGAAAATTTTACAAATTGTTGTTGGCTCTGAAAGGTTTTCATTGCTTGATGGCTATTTAGGGTAGAATCAGATCATGGTGAAGGAAGAGGATCAGTTCAAGACAACCTTCACAACCAAATGGGGAGCTTATGCATATAGAAAAATGCCATTTGGGTTGTCCAACGCTGAAGCTACATTCTAAAGGGCAATGGAGATGGCATTCAAGGATTTGATTAACAAAATGGTGTTGATATATCTAGATGATATCACTGTTTTTTCAAAAAATGTAGCTAACCATCTCTTTCATTTGAGACAATTGTTCCAAAGGTGCAAAAGATTTGGGGTATCTTTGAATCCCAAAAAGTGTATTTTTCTAGCTCATGAAGGGAAGCTTCTTGGCCGCATTGTCTCTAAAGAAGGATTAGCAATTGATCCAGAAAGATTTGAAGCCATAAGAGCAATACCATTTCCAAGCCATAAGAAATCCCTTCAAAATTTCTTGGGAAGAATAAATTTTGTTCGGAGGTTTGTCCCAAATTTTGCAGCCCTTGTCAAGCCTATCACCAAGATGTTAAGGAAAAGCATGGATTTCAAATGGACAGCAGACGGCAAGGCAAGTTTTGAAGCAATCAAAGAAGCTATCTCACAAGCTCCAACCCTCATTAACTCAGATTTCCCCAAAGATTTCATCCTCTATGCATTTGGAGGTGATGATACTATTTCTGCAATTTTGGTACAGTAGAATGAAGACAATGATGAGCATCCAATTGCATTCTTCATCCAAAGCTTGGATGAATATGAGGTGAGATATTCCTTCATTAAGAAGCATGTTCTTTTAGTGATTAGAAGCTTGAAGAAATTTAAGCATCTAGTTTCAAACAACAAGGTTCAACTTCTGGTTTCTCATGTGGGAGTTAAAGACTTCCTCATTAAAGACCTAAATGAAAAGAGAGTAGGGTGGATTACTCGTGTCATGGAGTATGACATTGAGATCAAGGTCACCAAGTTGGTTAGAGGAAAAGGATTGTGTGAGCAGCTGGTCTTGAACAAACAAACAAAAGCATACAATGAAAAAGAGGTTGTTTTGGCGTTGCAAGACATCCATGAACAAGGGAGCACTCAAGAAGAAAATAATGGTGTCCTCACTCCTTGTTGGACCCAAGACATAATGCACTTCCTACACACAGGCCTATTCCCTCTAGAGATGAACAAAACCAAAGGGAGACACTTCATATTACATGTTATCCCATATGCCCTTGTTGATGGTGTTTTGTTCAAAAGGGATGTGAATGGAGTGCTACTGAGATGTAATGGTATAAATCAGATTCACATAGTGTTGGAAGAGTTCCATGGTGGATCAGCTGGTGGTAATTTTGCACCAAGAGTGACTGCTCTCAAGATCATGAGGGATGACTGTTATTGGCCCAAGATTTTCAGTGACTATTATGCATGGATCAAGTGGTGCTAGAATTGTGCATTATTCGCAGGTAAGGAGAGACTAGCTTCCCTTCCATTGCATCCAATTTCAGTCGATCAGCCATTCATGCAAAGGGGTTTGGACTTCATTAGAGTCATCAACCCAAATTCAATCCAAGGACACAAGTGGATTCTAACAGAAACAAATTACTTCACCAAGTGGACTGAGGCAGTGGCACTCAAGGAAGTAAATGAATCTAGCATCCTAGACTTCTATGAATTGATAACAACCAGATTTGGCATACATGCTACAATAATATCAAACAATGCATTGGCATTAATTGGATCCAATGTAATTGAATGGGTTGTCAAGAATGGGATCTACCTAAAAACTTCATAAAATTATTATCCTCAAGGTAATGGCCAAGTTGAATCTACAAACAAGAAATTGTTAAGGATCATCAAGAGGACTCTTGATGAAAATCAGAGGTCTTGGCATACTAAATTGAAATCAGCCTTATGGGATGATAGGATAACCCCCAAGAGATCTACAGGTAATTCTCCATTCAAGCTTGTTTATGGAAGAGAGGAAATTTTTCCCATGTCACTTGAGCTGCCAATATTGGAACTCATGAAGCAATTGGAGTTGTTAGAGTTTGGGCCCATGGAAGTTAGGTATGCAAAATTGATGGAGCTCCAAGAAATCAGAAATCAGGCGTCCCAAGAAATGGAGAAGGATCAAGCTTTGATCAAAAAGAGATTTGATAGAAAGGCCAAGGATAGATCTTTCCAAGTTGGGGATCTAGTGTTAAAATGGGATGCAGATAGAGCAAAACCGAGGAGGCATTCAAAATTTTATGTCATTTGGAGTGGCCCCTACATGGTTACGAAGTGTAAGGATAGTAATGCCTTCCAATTGTCTACATTAGATGGTGAAGAATTACAGATTCCAATCAATGGAATCCATCTGAAGCATTGCTACTAAAGGAAAATTCTCCACCTTGTACATAATAGCTTAGGTTTTCATTCCTCCAAGTGCTTATGCACATTGTTTTGTTGTAATTTAGCTTTGCTTTCCCTAAGTGCTTTGGCACAATCTTGTTGTTCCAGGGAATGTATTTTGCAAGCCTTTCCCTGATCAGATGGTGTTTTACCCTCCATCTTCCTCCTTGCATTGTTCTAATCAGTTGGGGTACCAAGTAGAGAATTTGATGACTCCATTCCCAATGGATTGCTTCAGGCAACTGGTAACTTCATCTAGCAGGTAGATGACCCCTCTGAGTTGCCAAAATTGTTATCCAAAATAAGCCCCTTACTTTATTTTTGGCTAACTCCCTTCATTCCTTCCTCCCTTGTGCCTCAGTCAAAATTTTTATTTTTCAGGCACTCAAAACCTTCTGGAAATGGCACCATTGGATAGAGCTCCTTCTCAACTTTCCAGGAAGGTAAATTTTTCCTCCTAACTCCATGTATTTTTGAAGTTATGGCTCGACGGAGTTTTTGTGGAAAATTTTCCCTAGACAGTCCCGTCGGCCAATCAGAGAGCGCCACGTTAGTAGAGGGACAATGGGGCATGGAGGGAGACATGCAAAATTTTTTGAAGTGTTTGGTGGGAGTGTAAAGGGGGAAATTTTGGCCTGTGGGCCCGCCAACCATTGAGATTGCACCACGTGTCCCAAGGGGCATCGAGGGTTGGAAGTGCGAAAGGATTTTTCCTTTTTGCCCAAGTTTGGAAAGTTTCAAAAGAAAAGCCCACCCACAAAGCCCAAGCCAATAAGAGGAGGCCACGTGTTCAAGGGGGTGTCAAGGATCGGACCGGGGGGAGAAGTTGGGAAATTTTCCCAAGCAAATTCAAAGGAAAATATTGAAAGGAAAGCCCGCCCCCCAAAGCTTGAGCCAGTAAAATCATGCCACATGTTCACGTGGCGACAAAAATATGATGTGGACCCGCAGGGAAAAGGGGAAGTTTAGGCCCGTATCTAATAGGATCACGCCACATGTCCAGTCCGCAGTAGTGATCAAAAGCGATGGAAAATTTGAGAGTAGAGGCCTGTGACAAATCACATCATGCCACGTGGCATCGGAGTAGTGGGGCGCAAAGAATTTTTGGAAATTTTCCCAAAGGCCAAAAACAGTGGAAAATGAGGTGGGGAAAGCTCTCATCCAATCAGAATGTGCCATATGGCATCGGAGCGGTATGGCGTAGAGATTTTTGGGGAAATTTTCCCAAATGAAAAAAGGTGGGAAATTTTCAAATTTTCGTCCTGCCAACCCATTTTCGGCCATGTTTTGCCCTAAATGTTTAGAGGGGTATAAATTTCGATCCAGAGCTCAGTTTTTCACATTCTTTATATCATTGGAAATCCAGTGAAATTCTCTACATGATTCCAAGCTCAATTTTTTGTTTTGGTGGGGTTTGGAGAGAGAAATGGAAAATGCCTTTGGCACGTGGAAACTGACAGAAATGACGTTTAAACCACCATTTTTAATGAGGAATGGCTCGCATTCTCTCCTAGCATGGTCTAAAACATTTGGGGGTGGATTTTTTAGGGAATCCATGTTGTTTTTATGAATTTGGTCATTGGTTGAAAGATTCTCTCACGTTTTCCCATGTTGCTCTTTCCTGAGCTTGAATTTGCATTGTAAAAGCTAGAATGAGCTCATTTTTTTAACAAGTTAGACATTTTTTTTTTGCTCTGTAACTTCTCCTTTCTTCCTCATGAGGTAGATTTGTGGAAATTTTTACCTGTTCATACAACTACATCACCCCTTTTGCCTCCTGACCATTGTAATGTATTGTATTCCACTAAACCACCAATACATGAGGCTTTTGTGGATCATGAATTGCATCACATTGGGAGATAGTGCGAAGGAAGAGTAAATTATGGTTCAACTCTTAGAATAACCTAAAACTGAGATGTGAAAGGATGTTCTAGAAACCAAATATTCATTTCTTGAGCGAGTGTGGAGAGATAAGGAAAAATGGAAGATGGTCTACCTCATTGATGATGAAGAAGTTGAATATTTGGATATAAAGCACACTAATGGTGCGTGTTAGGTGATGGAATTTGCAAAAGAGTAGGCATGTGCATACCATGTGCATATGAAGACTAAGAAGGTGAATATTGACACTGAGGATGTGCTTAAGGAGGCTATTATTGGAGATTATTTGTCAAAACTAGAGGTTCTGAATATCATTGAGTTGTTTCCCGACTTCCA
The DNA here is from genome assembly GCA_019776745.2 of Taxus chinensis. Classification (NCBI taxonomy): domain Eukaryota; kingdom Viridiplantae; phylum Streptophyta; class Pinopsida; order Cupressales; family Taxaceae; genus Taxus; species Taxus chinensis. The sequence goes on from CM034154.1 coordinate 509,228,330, forward strand.
AGACTTTTTCCCAAGGTGTTATCATGAGATGAAGGGCCTACATCCCTCGTTGGGAGAGATGAATATTAAGCTAAAAGATGACATGCATCTAGTTTGGAATAGTCCTTATAGGATGAAACCAAACATGTGCGAGAAGGTCAAAGAGGAGATTGAAAAGATGCTTAAGTCATGGATCATAGAGCTTATTTAGGAACTTAGGTCAGCCCCATGGTGATTAGCATAAAAAAAATGGTCAGATCATAATCTGTATGGACTATCGGGTACTTAATGCTTCATGTGTCATAGATATTTTTCCTACGTCATTCATTTAAGATATTCTGGAAGGTGTTGTAGGGAAAAAAATCTATTCATTCGTAGATGGATTCTCAAGGTACCATCAAGTACGCATTGCATGAGAAGATGAAGAAAATACCTCTTTTGTAATTGAATGGGGAAGTTTTTCATACACTTTCATGCCCTTTGACTTGAAGAATGCAACAGCAGTGTTCTCTTGCATCATTGTTCAAGCATTCTAGGACTTCATTCATAATTTTTTACAAGTCTATCTAGATGATTGGACCGTATATAGAATGGTAAAAGATCATTGTGACAACCTACAGATGATGTTTGAAAGATGTAGGAAGTTTATCATCTCTCTAGACATTAAGAATTGTATATTTTATGCCCCCTTTGGCACTCTCCTTTGGCATATTATTTTTAAGGATGGCTTTATTGGTAGATCCAGCTAATATTTTAGTGATTTTTGCATTAGAAGAACTAGCCAATAAAAGTGAAGTGTGTGTTTTCTTAGAAAACACTAGTTACTATAAATAATTCATTAAGGGTTATGTAAATATAGCCACACCCTTAGAAAAGTTTCTTAATGCCAAAGGAAAATTCTATTGGGCTGATGCACAGCAATATTATTTTGAAACCTTGAAGGGAAGATTGACTGTTGTGCCCATCTTGTGGTTTCCTTCCTGGAACAAGCCTTTCCATGTACACAATGATGCTTCTGACATGGAAATTGGAGCAATCTTGGCACAACCAAATGATGGAAATGTCAATCACCCTATTTTTTTGTAAGTACGAAGCTGATACTGGTAGAGCAGAACTATACAACTACGGAGCATGAAGTATTATTTATTATCTATGTGCTCCACAAGTCCAGACAATACTTATTGGCCACATTGTTTATCTTTTACACAAATCATATGGCATTGAAGTACTTAGTCAACAAATCAGTTTTACAAGGGCACAACTTGTTGGACCTTTGTCATGTATCATATGTTTTGCCATTTATGTGAAGTTAGATCAATTGATTTCAAGCTACATTGATGGAAAAAGGAGTAAATAGGTAAAGTGAGAAAGTTGAAAAGATGAAGGTTGATTGGTAGTGTCAGCTAACAGAGGCTTGGGATGACTAAGGATAAGTTCTAAGGGAATTAGTCATTGTTTGTGCATGCCATGGACATGAGGAAATATCCACCGAAGACTTGGAGTAGCCTCTGAAGTCTGCAGAGAGCCACGAAGTTCTAGAAGAAACCACATAAAGTTATTGAGTTTCGTAGACAAAGGGATGAAGTCGTTAAGCAAAATGGATCAAAAAGGCAAGTCATGTGTGAGATAGGTGAAGTTATAGATGTGAAGGATGAGTTGCGGAGGCTAAGGTAAATCCATGAAATTAAGGAATTCAGAAGTAAGCCGTGGATAAAGAGAACAAAAGCAAAGGACTAGAGAAGCCGCTAAGGATGGAAGATAGTCGTGGAAGACTACAAAAGTTGAAAATAAAAGAGATAGAGTTACAGACTTAGAACAAATTTGTGGAAAGGAAACAAATAAGGAGGATAACAGTGCGACATTGCAAAAGTCACGTAAAGCGTAGAAGATCTGCAGATAACTAAAAATTCACCATGATGGAAGAGATGCCACATGACAAAGAAAAGAGCTGCAATACAAAGAAGAAAGTCAAAGGAGCTAAGAAAAGATGCAAATTGATAGAATATGGATTGAATAAGGGTCAAAGGCAATCAATTTTTTTCAAACATGAACAAGTGAGATTTGGTTCTCCAAAATCGATGGTGATTCGATTGTCAGGTGATTGCAGCTAAGGATACGACTTGATCTCCATGAAGAACAAAGAAATACTATTTTTCCATCTGCCAGCATTTAATGTGTATTAACTTTGTGGGAATGTAGTTACATTCTCTATGAGATCCTGAGCTTCAAGGAAGAATAAAATATTGGAGAAGGAAATGACTCGCTCATTTGGGTCACGTTGCAAATGTGGAAAATCTATTTTTTGTAAATGGATAATAAATAACTTCTGGAAATTCATGAAAAGTGGTGTAATCAAGCCGAATACAGAAGGAAAAATATCTGGAGTCATCTCCATACATTCAATAGTCTGTATTCTCAGATGACCAAGTAGAAAGTTGTATGACACGTAAATTGAAGTGAAGAATTGGGTCAATTGTGAATATATTTTGACTTGGAGTTATTTTGTGAGTTACTCAACTAAGAATAGAAGTAGTTAAGCTAAAGAAGAGTTATACAAGATAAAATACAATGCAATCAAGCTAATAAAGAGTGATAAAAGAAAATATAGAGGAAAGAGGAGAGCAGATCGATGATGCATCGATTTATCAGATGAGAAGAGCAATAAGGGCAGCGGATTGATTGAGAAAGAAGGATCGAATCAGATGAGCAGAAGAGAGTGAAAAGAAGAACACAGATAGATATAAAAAGTTCATCATAATCTATTGTAAAATAAATTGTTGCAACTAGATTATCAAAATGTATATATGTAAATTAAGTCTAAGTTGTAGCTTAGCATATTCAGGGGTAGGTTCTCCTTGTGAGGTCGATGCCTCACTAAAGAAATATCTTGTGGTGCGTAATATTCACTTGAGTCCTTTGTTTTGCGTAATATCAGCAAAGGTGTAAGGGGTGTGTTCTCCTTATGGGGTTGGATCCTCACTAATAAAATCTTGTAAGATGTGTAATATTATTTCAAGTGTAGTGCCCACTTCCCTTTGACACCTTTTATACTGATCTTGATACTGTTGATTTCATTATGGACATTATTACAGTTCTGATTTAGTATGATGTTAGGCATTTGATCATGGATTATTGTTGATCTTGATTTGGTTATGATGCATTATGATTACTAGAGACACTTCATATGTGGATGATGATATACTATTTGACATGGATATAGTTTGAATGTTGTTTGGACATGTGATTTTGGATATTGTGAGTAGACCTAGAAAATGGACATTATATGATGATGATATAGTTGTTACTTCAATGTTGTTGTGATTCATTTATATAGATGATATTGGAATTATATTTATATTCATTTTGGATGTTTTGATATGGCCATGAGGCTGAAGGAGGTATTTTTGTTTGCAGGTTAAAATATCACAACAAACATCGGGGGATTGGAGACCAACCACAATGGAATTCTAGGTGAATTCAACAAGGTCACCATGGCAACTTGTTTTATTGTGTTTAATTGTTGTTAGGGATTCCCATGGGGGGATCACCTTTATATGTGACCATGGGTTTTGTATATTTTATTAATGTGGTTCCTTTTTATTGGTTTTATGTATTTTATTAGTGATGTGTCCCTTTTCTTTTATTTAATTAAATTTTGGTAGATTAATGAGAGAAAAAATATGGTTAAAAGTTAATTAATTAAATTTGGATATAAGAAAGTAATAATGGAAGTTGTTGGCTCTTTGTATTAAATATGTAAGGGATGTGTAAGTTTGTGTAAGAGTTGTGTAAGTCAGATTTTGGAGTATGAAATACTCCACCTCCTTGGAAATTCGAATTTGTCATTGGAGATTATTTTTGGAGGCTTGTGGGACAAGTAAAACTTGTTTCATACCTCTTAATTTAATTTACCAACCATACCTATGGTTGGAGAGTTTATTTTATCCCTTTTACATGCATTTTAATTAATCATGTTGCATGTTTTATTGCACTCTTCTTATAGTTTATTTAATTCAGTCTTTTGGGGTGTGGGCTTTTTGGAGTGTGTAAGTTAATTTGTCATATTTTCACCCACTCCTTTATTGTGCTTTGGAGAATGAAATTGTCTTTTTTGATTGCAGTTGAGGATGTGTGATGTGGCATCCTACATGGATCCACATCATCCTCTTCTCTTCCCTCTTCTATAAAATTCAAACTTTTTTCTTGTTTTGGGTTGTTGAATCATTTTGCATACTTCTTTGGGGTGCATTTTTGTTGTTTGGAGCTCTTGTGGCTTTTGGAGGAGATTGGATATAATTTCATACTTGGCATTGCTGATTTTGGGACTGTGTTCTTAGTTTTGAGAGCTTGCTAGTTGGAAACAAAAGCTTCCATGGAGAGGTAGGAGCTTAGCTCTTCTTTTATGTTGTTTTTTATTTTTGTGTATGTGTGAATGGTGAATGTGTGTGTGTTTTTTGGCTATTTGGGTAGACTGCCATAGGGATGGTGTAGGAGAAGGCTATGGATAATTCATGTGGGGGGGTATAAGGGAATTCAAGTGGCATCAGAATTGTTGTGGAGGGAGTTTTGGTTTTAGATCCACCATGGAAAAGAAATAGCTTGCATTTCTTACGTTGTGTGGGGCATAAGGAAAATCTGTGGGGGGCATAAGGAGGGATTTGGGGGGGCATAAGGATATGTGTAATGAATTATTTTGGTGGTTTTTTTTAGGTGGATGCCTATTCCCATTGAAAGGCATAAGTGGCTTCTCCCATAGTCCTTGCTCCTTTGGCTTACATGATCAAGCCTGAGTTCTGTTTGAATGTTTTCAAATGTAGTTGTAAGTTGTTGCCTTGTGTTGAACTGTGTTTTAATTGGAATATGCATGTTGAAAGAATGTTGTGTGTTGTGGAAGCCTATTGTTGCCATGGGTTGATATCCATTTCTTATTGCATTGTGGTTGGGGCTCGAGGGCCAATGATGAAGGATGGCTTCTCCTTTCATTGGATGTCTTGGTTGGGTGGAGAGTGTTTCCTTTCCCCCACTTTTTTTGTGATCGAATTGGAAAAAAGAGGAAACTTGCATGTTGTTGTTCTGAAGCAGGAGAAGACAGTTTTTCCAGTCCCTTGTGAAACAAATTCAACTGTAACCTTTACCACTTTGATGTGGATGAAATTGAAATATATTTGTGAAGAAAATATGTTTGTAATTGGTTATGAAAGTTGTATATTCGAACTATGAAGGATTTTTATACTTTGTTCTGTTTATTGGAAAGAAAGAAATAGAAATTTATTGTTTGTATTCAAACATTGAAAGATGTAAAGATGTATTTCTTTTTGAAGTCAATAAAGGATTGCTATACCTTCTTCATATTCATTGTTGATTTAATTTGGAACATCAAATTGTGATTGGAATCCTTGTTTGGAAAGTGGAAAAAGGAAGAAACACATGAGATGAAATTGTATTATTTTGCCTTGTTTAGGATATATGATTTTGGGAAAGATAGAAACTAGATTCTTGTTTTAATGATTGATTGAAGAAGGAAAACACTTAAGGTTAGCATGGAATGAATTCAATTTTTTATTGCAGGGCAAAAGAGATAATTAAATCTTTGTTGAAAGAAAGAAATGTATATGGGAATAATATAGAATTTGTATTTTTTTTGGAAATGTATAAAATTGAATTCAGTATTGCATTTTGATCTTGAATGGTTTGATTAAAACTATTGAATGTATTAGATTAGATTAGAAATTAAATGTCATACTTGAATGATGAAAAGGTTAGATGGACCCCTTTTAATTTGATCTCATTGTAAATTTTAAAACTGGCAAATATTTTAATTAAAATGCACAGTTCAAACCTGTAATTAAAATTCAATATTGAGATGTTAAAATTTAGCATGCTATGACATCCATGAACTCAAATTGACAGAAACACTTAAGGAAATAATTCAAAAACATTGCTAAATAGGGCCTTAACCATTCACAGTCATTTTGCAGTATTTGTTTCTATCAATTGTTGAACAAAATTCAAATTGGAATCAATTGAGAAAATTTACCTTCCCAAAATATCCTAAATCCTTCTTAGAGTAATCCTCCATGTCTGTTTGGCATATTGAGTGAAGGAGGAGATCAAATTGAACAAAAATTTATAAGTCAAAATTTACCAGTTTGCCTTTAAAAATCTTGCTGGCCGTTTTCTTAAAATTGACCCCTCAAACTTTATCAAAATGTGAAATTTATGATTTCTTTGCAAAGAGGGCGTCGAAATCTTTCCAGAAAGTCCTTGTTTTCCCAAAACTAAGCTTTCTAGATAAACTTATGGCCCTTTGAAGTTTTCCTTCCTTGGCAGGAAAATTTGGGAAAATTTTCCCTAACGGGCCCGCGGCTCGAAAATTTCCCTTTAAAAATCCTTAGAAAAATTTTGAAAAATTCTTGGGGAAAATTTTTAAAATTTCCTCCACCGGCCCGCAGCCAATCAAAGGTTGCCACGTGTCCTCATGAGGAAATGGTAGAGGCGCGGCATAATTTTCTTCCTTGGGCTTCTTTTTAAAATTTTTGGAAAGTTTTACTTTTTTCCCCGCCGGCTCGTAACCCCGCATCCATCGGGTACTGTCACATGGCAGCATGGGGTGTTAGCGAAGGGGGCGGAACCCTCGCGACCTTTTCTTTTTTTGAAATTTTGTTTTGGAAAATTTGTAAAGGAACCCTTACAGCCCCACACTCCTACCCTCCCATTGGTGTAATCCCCTTCGCGGACCCACGTGTGCCTTTTACCCCTTATCTCCCCCTTCGGCGAAATCTCCCAAACTCTTCCGCCACCCCGCCCTTCCCTCTCCCTTTCTCCCCCACCGTGATTTTTGGGTGCCACGTGTCCCTGGAAAACCCGCAGGTGCATAGCACAATTTGGATCTTTTTCCCGCACAAGAAAAAAATTGGCAAAGCCTCCCTTGACCCGTCGACCCGTCCCCTTTGGTAAATTTTCATCCCTAGGCCCACTCCTTTGGGAAAATTTGACTCCTAAGGTCTGTCGGTCCATAACTAGAGTTTTACAAGGAGTTAGGAGGACTTATTTATATCATCGGAAAGGTGAGAAAATTTCCTATACAATGGGAATGATTTAGGAAAATTTTGAATGTGTTAAGTGTGAGAAAAATAAAGTTGAAACTTTGTGCCTGTTAGAGAGTGGGTATGGTGATAATTTACCCCCTAAAGCTAACTGAAACTTCTAACCCTAAAATTTGGACCTTGTGACCTCTAATAAGTGTACTAAAAGAAAATTATGTTCTAGCAGATTAAACTTGTTCCGGAACCTATTTTTGTCAATTTTTGTCTTGTAACCTGGTTGGGACACTTCTAATCAAAAATAAAAATTATTCCATAATTTTCCCAACTAACCCTAGGTTGTTTATTGGGTCTCAAGTGGGTTGTTTTAACGGGCATCATAGCAAGTCCTTGCTTTGTGTAATATAATCAATGGTTTTAGGTGGGTTTTTCTCCTGAAAGGATTTCCCGTGGTAATCTTTGTGTTTAGTTTTATTGTGCATACCATATGTCTGATTGACTACTCATAATTTAAAGCCACACATCACTTAAAGGATTTAAAATTAGTAATAAGTGAAAAAGTTTTAATTTACACCGATTCACCCCCTCTCTCAGTGTTTTTGATCTCTAACAATTGGTATCAGAGTGACATTCTTATAACAGAAGCTTAACATCTTCAAGGAGATCCTCCTATCACAACCATGGAAACAAATCAGGCATAAGGTGGTTTTTCACTATCAAGATCACCTCTCTTCACTGGTACGAATTATGCATTCTAGAGGATAATAATGAAGACATATTTTATGTCACTTGGTTTTGATATCTCGGAATTCATTGAGAAAGGATATAACTTTCTAGCCACACCAATTACTACTTCCGCGGATAAGGAAAACTATGATTGTAACTCAAGAGCTATGAATGTCATTCTATGCAGCCTAAGTGAAATTGAATTTGTCAAAGTTATGCACTGCACAACCGTAAAGGAGATATGGACCAAACTACATAGTATCTATGAAGGTGATGAAAAGGTCAAGCTAGCAAAGCTACAAACCTAGAAAGCTCAGTTTGAAAATCTAAAGATGAAGGATGATGAGAGTATAGTGGTCTACATGCAAATAATAGATGAGGTCATAAATATGATCATAGGTCTAGGAGAGAAACTAGAAGAATCTATCGTAGTGCAGAAGATTTTGATATCTCTAACTAATCAGTATGATGCAAAGGTATTAGCCATACAGGAATCCAAATACATGAATACTCTTACAATTGATGAATTACAAAGCACTCTTTCATCATACGAGATGAGGACTATTGGATCCAAGAAAATCTAACAAAGAAGTAGCATTCAAAGTCTAGAAAGAAATGTAGTCCAAGAAAGAAGAAGAAGAAGAATAAACCTCGGAAGGTGAGTTGGATGATGAAAATATTGAAGCAATGTTCATAAGAATATTAAAAAGAGGACTAGGTAAGTATAAAGGAAAACTTCCCTTTAAGTGGTCCGTATGTGGATGAGTAGGCCATTTTGCTGGAAAGTGTCCAAACAAGAATAAAGATAATCATTTTGAACATGAAGAGGAAATTCATAAACATACCAAGAAAGAGACTGGATATACAAATAAAAACACTAAGAATAAGTTCTTCAAGAACAAAAGAAACTTCTACTCAAAAGAAGAATCAAGTGATTTTGATTCTAACCACCCAGGAAGTTCTAAGAATGAGAATGATGAAGATCAATCAGAATTTCTATTTATGCTCATGGATGCAACTGAAGAAAGAAGCTCCAAAGGGAAGAACACATTTGATGTTGAAGACTTTGATTAAGAAGAAGCTGAAGTAAATCTTGAAGCAAAATTAGTATGTGCCCTTGAAGAATTGAAGTTGTGTATAAGAAAGAATCAGAAGCTGATATGCACACTAAATGATTATGAAAAACAAATTTACATCTTTAAGGGAAGACAATATCAAAGAGAATAAGAAGAGGAAAATGAGCTCAAGGAATTGGAAACGCAACTAGAAAATATTTTAAACTCCTACAAATCAAAGGAGGATGAGTGCACAAAGCTAAACTCGGAACTGGAGAAACTAAAAGTTGTAATGGAACAAATGAGTAGCAATCTAGAAGTGTATGAAAATATTGAAAATGGCTCAAGTGTTTTGACTGATATAATGAGTAGCCAATGTGATGCAAATGAAAATATTTGAATTGGCTTCAAAGAATAAAGCAAAGTAAAGGAGCCTACAAAGAATGAAGAAAACAAGGTTGCATCAACATCCAACACCTCATCCTCCACAAATAAGAATATTATCAATGTTGCGAAAAGAAGAACTTCCACTCCCACAATTACTTATGTTATGAGTTATGCACATTCTTTTTATGGTTACTATTATTCATGTAATCAATTTGGACATCAAGCCACCAAGTGTAGAAAATTATCTAGAGGCTATAGGAGGAAATTTGGCCCATCTTACACCAGATCAAAATATAATGATGTCCAACACAATTATCATAAGAATAGTAGTGTAGATTCAACCAAAAAACATGAAGGACCTAGCCAAAAGAAGTGGATATATGTTGCAAAGAAATATGAGAACAAAATAAAAGAGTCATGCTCAATTATAAAGACAACATTCCATGTGTAAAATGAAGATAAAATTTGGTACTTGGATAGTGGATGCTCTAGCCATATGATAGGTGACAAAATCAAGTTTATTACCCTTTCTAACAATGCATCTAGTGCTATGAGATTTGGTGATAACAACCCAGCAAACATAGTTGGAAAAGGAAGCTTGAGTCTAGGCAATGGAAAGACTATAACTAAAAAAGTTTTATATGTTGAAGGTCTTAAATATAATATGTTGATTGTGATTCAAATATACAAAAGGGGGTCTAATATGATATTTCATGATAAATTTTGTGATATTATAAACTGAAAAATAGGAAATAAGGTTAAAAATTCCAAGTGGACAAAGAACAACATGTATGTTCTTAATGAGATAAACAAAGAGAAATGCTTCAAGTAAGATAGACTACATTTGGTTGTGGCACAAAAGACTGGGACATGGGAGTTTTTAAAATCTTGTAAAACTAAGTATAAAAGGTTGTGTCAAACATATGCACACCAATGTGAAACCCACGGATATGCTATGCAAGGCATGTTTACATGGGAAAAAAATAAGGAGTTCATTAAAATAAAAGGAGTATTATACAACCAGACCATTGGAGTTGATTCATATAGACCTCTACAGACCCACCGGAGATGAAGGTATAAATGGTGACATATATTTTATGCTTCTAATAGATTATTACACTAGAATGACATGGGTAGCATGTCTGAAGAAAAATTCAGAAGCCTTAGATAGATTCAAGAAATTCAAGGCACTGGTAGAAAATGAGAAGAACAAAAATATCAAATTCCTAAGATCAGATAGAGGAAGAGAATTCTAGTCAAATGATTTTGATGAATTTTTTGAAGAACATGGAATAAGAAGACAATTCTCAGCCACAATGACACCTGAGTAAAATGGGGTTGTTGAAAGGAAAAACAGAACCATGCAGGAGATGGCAAGAACAACGTCAAATAAATCCAAACTCTCAAACAAGTATTAGAGTGAAGTAGTTTATGCCGTGGTTTGTCTTTTGAATAGAGCTCAACTGAGGATAAATAGTGACAAAACTCCCTATGAGCTATGGAAGAAGAAACCAACAAATGTAAAGCACATAAGAATCTTTGGTAGTAAATGTTATATCAAAAGAGATGAAGACAATTTGGGAAAATTTGACTCAAGATGTGATGAAGGGATATTCCTTGGTTACTCAGCGGTTAGTATGGCTTACAGGTGCTATAATAAGTGGTTGCAAAATATTGTTGAAAGCAAAAATGTAAAGGTGGATGAGACACAGTATGCCAAAACCAGTACTCAACACAATGGTGGTATTGAAGAATAAGAATATGATTAAGAGTTGGACACTCCGCGTGAATAAGAAGATGAATAAGAAGAAAGACCAGACACTAAGACACCCTCCAGGAAAGTCAAAAAGGACCATCCTTCTAATCATATCACTGGAAATAAAGATGGCAACATTCTCACAAGAAGAAATTTAAGAGAACAACATAACCATGAAGACATAGAACTCATGTCAATTATAGAACCCAAGAATCTTGTAGAAGCATGCAAGGATTAGCATTGGGTAGATGCTATGAATGAAGAGTTGGATCAGATTGAAAATAATAAGACATGGGAATTGGTACCGAGACTGCAAAACAAGAATGTGATTAGAACCAAATGGGTATTTAGAAACAAACTAAATGAGAAAGGAGAAGTGACAAGAAAGAAGGAAATGCTAGTGTGAAAAGGTTAAGCACAAATGCAAGGAATTGATTTTGATGAGACATTTGCACCAATGGAAATAATGGAATCAATAATACTATTCTTGGCTTACGTGGCATACAAGAAGATGAGATTATTCCAAATGGATGTGAAATCAGCCTTTCTAAATTGTTTCCTAGATGAAGAAGTATACATTGAACAACCTGATGGATTTTCACTAACTGAATATAAAGACTATGTTTACAGGTTGAAGAAATATTTGTATGGATTAAAACAAGATCCTAGAGCTTGGTACAACAGACTGGATTCATACCTCATTAAGAAAGGATTAAGAAAAGGTGTTACAGACAGTAATCTCTACATCAAGGAAGAAGGAGACCACTTGTTAATTTTCATTGTGTATGTAGATGATATCATATTTGGTAGAGACCATGATAATATGACATATGCATTTGATGATATGAAGAAAGAAGAATTTGAAATCTCTATGCTTGGATATCTTTCATTTTTTATAGGCTTACAACTCAAACAAACAAATCAAGGTATATTCATATACCAAACTAAGTATATCAAGGAGATGCTGAAAAGATTCAGAATGGAAGAATGCAGCGCAGTTGGAACACTAATGGAAGTTGGATACAAGATGAGCAGAGATGATGGCTCACCTACGGTAGACAAAACATTGTACATATCCATGATAGGAAGTCTATTTTACTCCACAACATCAAGACCTAATATTATGTAGGTGGTAGGCCTTGTTGGAAGATATCAAGAATATCTAAGGGAAACACACCTCAAGGTTGTCAAGAGAATTTTGAGATATCTCATTGGAACAGTTGAATATGGATGATGGTACCCAAAAAGTAGTGATTTCAACATCAAAGCATATACAGATGTAGATTGGGAAGGCAGCGTTGATGATAGGAAGAGTACGAGCAGCGAAGAATTATTTGTTGGAGATTGTTTGGTATCTTGGCTAAGCAAGAAACAATCATCAGTAGCTCTTTCAACATGTGAATTAGAGTATATAGCTGTCACAATGTGTTGCACTCAAGTTCTCTAGATGAAACAAAAATTGGAAGACTACAAGGTAAAATATGAACATCTAATTCCCTTATTGTGTGATAGTACAAGTGCAATTAGTGTCTCTAATAATCTTGTGTTCCACTCAAAAACTAATCATATACCTATAAGATATCATTTATTGAGGGAACAAGTGAATTACAAGAAGATCATTCTAGAATATGTGAGCACTAAAGAAGAAATTACAGATATAATGACCAAGCCGCCACCAAAAGAAACATTTGAGCACTTAAGGAAAGAATTAGGGGTCATTCTTGATCTTGTCAATAACTAGAGGGTGTGAAGAAAACACAAGGGATAATTTTAGGTAATATCAGCTCCTAAATAGCACCAAATAAAGGGGGACCTAGTCATCTAGCTCAAAAACATCATAGTAAATATTTCCTTCAATGAAAAATAGGGAGACTGATGGACCTTTGTCATGTGTCATATGTGTTTTCATTGATGTCAAACTACATTAATGGAAAAAGGAGTGAATTGGTAAATTGAGCAAGCTAAAGAGATGAAAATTGATTAGTAGTGTCAGCTGACAAAGGCTCCAGATGACTAAGGATAAGTGCTAAGGGACTTAGTCATTATTTTTGCACACCATGGACATGAGGAAATATTCACTGAAGACTTAGAGTAGTCGCTAAAGTCTGCAAAGAGTCGCAGAGTTCTAGAAGAAACCGTAAAAATTTATTGAGTTCCATAGACAAAGGGATGAAGTCATGAAGCAAAATGGATCAAAAATAAAATCCGTGTGTGAGATAGGTGAAGTTGCGGATGTGAAGGATGAGCCACAGAGGATACGGAAAATCCACTAAATTAAGGAATTAATAAGTAAGTCATGGATAAATAGAACAGATGTGGATGACTAGATAAGCTGCTAAGGATGGAAGATAGATGTGGAAGACCACAAAATCCACAAATAAAAGAGATAGAGTAGCAGACTTATAACAAATCCACGAAAAGGAAACAAGGAGGATAACTATGATACATTGCAAAATCCATGTAAAGTGTAGAAGATCCGTAGATAACTAAATAGTTGTTATGATGGAAGAGATGCCGCATGAAAAAGAAAAGAGCTGCAATACAAAGAAGAAATTCAAAGGAGCTAAGGAAATCCATAAAATGATAGAATATGGATTGAACAAGGGTTGAAGGAAATCAATTTGTTTCAAACATGAACAAGTGAAAGTTGGTTCTCCAAAATCAAAGGTGATTCAATTGTCAGGTGATTACAGCTAAGGATACGACTTGATCTCCATGAAGATCAAAGAAAACTATTGTTCCAGCTGCCATCATTTAATGTGTATTAACTTTTTGGAAATGTAGTTACATTCTCTATGAGATCCTGAGCTTCAAGGAAAAATAAAATATTGGAGAAGGAAACGAATCGCTAATTTGGGTCACATTGCAAATGTGGAAAATCTATTTTTGTAAATGGATAATAAATAGATTTTGGAAATGCATGAAAAGTGGTTTAATAAAGCCAAATACTAAAGGAACAATATCTGGAGTCATCTACATGCATTCAATAGTCTGTATTCTCATACGGCCAAGAATGAATTTACATGACATGTAAATTGAAGTGAATAATTGGGTCGATTGTGAACATAGTTTGACTTGGAGTTATTTTGTGAGTTGCTCAACTAAGAAAAGAATTATTTGAGCTAAAGAAGAGTTGTGGAAGATAAAATACAATGCAATCAAGCTAATAAAGAGTGACAGAAGAAAAGATAGAGGAAAGAGGAGAGAAGATCAACAATGTATTGATTTATCAGATGAGAAGAGCAATAAGGGAAGAAGATTGATTGAGAAAGAAGGATCGAATCAGATGAGCAGAAGAGAGTGAAAAGAAGAACATAGATAGATACAAAAAGGTCATCATAATCTATTGTAAAAGCAATTGTTGTAACTAGATTATCAAAATGTATATGTAAATTAAGCCTAAGTTGTATCTTAGAATATTCAGTGCTCGGTGCTCCTTGTAAGGTTGGTACCTCACTAAATAAATCTCTTGTGGTGTATAATATTCACTTGAGTAATTTTTTGTGCGTAATATTAGCAAAGGTGTAAGAGGTGTGTTCTCCTTATGGGGTTGGATCCTCATTAATCAAATCTTGTAATATGTGTAATATTCTTGCTAGTCTTTGCTTTATGTAATATAAGCAATGGTTTTAGGTGAGTTTTTATCCACAAAGGGTTTCCCATGGTAATATTTGTGTTCAATGTTATTGTGCATAACATATGTCTGATTGATTTCTCATAGTTTAAAGTCACACTTCACTTATAGGATTTAAAATTGGAAATAAGAGGAAAAAAATTAATCGTCATTGATTCACCCCCCCTCTCGTTGCTTGTGATCTCTAACACATTTTTTGTTTAATACTTCTTTTTTAGGAATTTGTCTTCATAGTCATAATAAAACTAGGTAAGAGTAACCTCAGACTTGATCACTTATCAAGGATCAAATTTGGAGAGGATGCATGGAGTATTTAAGATATTATGTCTGATGCACAATTTTTCATATTAAACCGAGCACCAGCTGACTTGGAAGATATTGCAGTTTTTTTACAAATTGGGTTAGTGCTAGAAGGGATGAAGACCTTAGAAAAGAAGTAGCTTCCTATTCATGTTATGCTATATCAACTCATTGGAGGAGGCCTACACAAAATGGTTCAAGATGAGGTCTTACGCAGATGTGTTCTGGAACATGAGCATGATGCAATCATGGAGGAGGCTCATGGAGGCATAGTTTTAGGACATTATACAAGAGATGCCACCACACGCAAGATCCTTTTAGTAGGTCTATGGTGGGAGACATTATACAAGGATACCAAATATTTTTTCAAATAAATTTATCATTGTTAAATAATTAGAAAGCCTTGAAATAGAGATGAGATGCCATTGAGGCCTTTACCTAGCGCAAAGCCTTATAAAAAATGAGAATTTGATTTTGTAGGACCTATTGCACCACTTGCACACAAGACAGGTGTACACTACATAATCACATTTACTGATTACTTGAAAAGGTTGAAAGAGGTTGTGCCTACAAAATATTACACAACGGAAACATTAGTGAGGTTCCTTTGGGAAAACGTCATCAGCAGGTATGGATGTCTATTGAGCCTAAAAAGTGAAAGAGGGACTCAGTTTTTGAATGAAACCATTATAATTTTACTGGCATAATTTATGGTGGCACACCATAAGACTACACCTTATCACCCCCATGCTAATGGAATTGTTGAATCTTTCAAAAAGATCTTGGGAAAGACACTAACAAATATATGTGATGTTGGAAGAAAGGATTGGGATGATAAGGTATTATCCATGCTTTGAGCATATAGAACAACCTATAAATGGTTAAATAATACCATATCCTTTCAGTTGGTGTTTAGCGCAGAGGTTGTATTACTTGTAGAATTTATGTTACCATCCATGTGTATTAAACACGTAAGCAGTTTTGATGATGAACATGAAATCAATGAGTGCATTGACAAATTGATGCAATTGGATGAGTAGTGCACCATTTCATGTATGAGTCAGAAGATATAGAATGCAAGACAGAAGACTTGGCATGACAGGAACATCAAGAAAAATTCTTTTTTTATGGGAAATATGGTACTTTTGTATGACTCCAAGTTTGCATGCAATCTAGTGAAGTTGAAAGTTCATTGGTTGGGACCCTTTGTAGTGACCAAGATACTAGAATCAGGAACATGTCAATTGTAAGCACTAGATTGCACCATGTTGCCGGTTACTTCAATGGGAGCAAGTTGAATCCCTACTATAAATAAGATTCATTTGTGTTTGTTAAGGTGGTATTTCCATTTGAATTATATTTCCTTTTCATGTTTTTTTTTATTTTTTTGTTTTTTAATAAGTGTGTTCACGTGCAGGAGCCGATTACTATTTATTAAGTTGATGTGCAGAGGACCACGATTACTTTAGTGTGGGCTAAAATAGGTGTGCATGTGTAAAAAAGAGGCTATATGATGTTGGTCAATTTTTTATGGTTGGTTCCAAGTATACATGATTATGAGACAGGTGCATGGAAGAAAAATTTTGGTATGCGAGATGGCGTGAAAGGAGAATATGCAATGGAAAATTATATTAGTACACATATGCTAAGGGCGATAGATATTGCTTAGATTAAAATTCCATGTGAATGGATGGTTGTGAAGTTTAATGTGAGGGGGAGGTAGCAGCAAGATAGACTACTTGGTAAGTGGCACTGAGGAAGATGGTGTGTGGCACAAGGAGGTGCATGCAAGGAAGATTGCAGTCTAGGAGGTAGTGGTGCACCTGAAGATTATGATTGTTGTGTACGGAAGTGAATATCACAGAGGAAACCCAAAAGCGGGGGAAAATTAAAAAGTATTTTAAAGCCAGAAATTGGTTGTTGGTGGAGTAATTAAGGGTGGAAAATCTATAAATAGGGGACAATAAAATTTATTATTACATTGCATTCTAATAAATTTGTGTGATTGATTAGTTGAGTGACTAATGCGAAGGGTAAAGTGTGAAGAAGTGAATCAAATAGTAAATAGAATCAAATAGAGTGCACAAATCCTTAAAGTGGGGAGTTCCTTCAAAAAGAGGAAGTGGAAGCTTAAGATAAGTTTGATGGCACGAGTGAATGGAGTTAGGGTTCGTAGAGTGGGAAATTGTGGAGCTAGGGTTCACGGAAGTTTAAAAATCATGGAGTTATGGTTTACATGGTTTGTAAATTAAGTAGATAAAGAAAAATTTTAGGGTACACAAGATCACATGGAAGATTGGACGCATGGAAGTAGGATACAAGGGGTAAGAATCTAGGTTACTCTCAGTGCCTAGGGAGAAATTTAGTGAAGCTTACAGTTCAAATTTGAGAAGATCAATGACACCAAGAAAGGCATTCAAGAACAAGAAGGATGTGGAGGAACCACCTGAGAATTGGTTCTTGGAACTGCAGTACCCACCCGAGGTGGTTGTGGGACAAAAATGGACCTCGCAAATTACAAAATGTAAGGATAGTGAGTACAATCATAGGGCACCAGGACATAAGGCCACCTCGAATAAGGATATGTTGTGGGAGTTTCCTACAAGGATTACAGAAGATCAAGCAATCATAGATACTTTAGTATATAAGATTCTCGAGAAGGTAGGGGTTCTTCAATTGTTTGAATTACCCTTATTTTGAAGGATACAACACACCTCTTCCATTGGTCTGGTGTCGCGGGTACATAAAGAATACTTCTAATTCTTTGGCTAGAGGATGAGGCTCACAACTTAGGTTGATTGGGAGAGTGAGCAGGGTTGCAGTGATATTGGTGAAGACATTGGACCTTGGATCTACGTGATGAGATGAAAATTGAGGAGTTGGCCACAAACTTGCAATATGACAGGGGAAACTAGGGTAATGAGTGTCAATAAGATTACAAACCCTACAATCAAGAGTAGCGACATGAGCTGGTTAGTTACAATCTTGGTGCCTTTGGAGCGTTGGGGAGAAGGTAAATCAGGAAGTTCCTCTTTATTGCACATAAAGCGACGCAAAAAACTTAGTATAATATTATGCAGTACATTACTGAAGGAATTATAGAAGAGGACAGGGCACAAACTAAAAAGGGAGACAAGATAACATGGGGATCTATCTTGTTATTAATCATCTTCTAAGAGATTAGTGTCCCATATAGGCTAGAGGATAATATGTGGATACATCCAATAGAAGGCAAGTCCCCTGCGCAACGTTTTTCCAATTTCACATGTTAAGGCGCAATCACAAATCCATACAAGGTGTGATTGGAGAAGTGGTATAAGAGAATGCTCACAACCTTTGAGAATGAGTGGCGCATGCCAAGAGAATTACCAGATGTAGTAGGCCAATAGGAAAAGTTTGCAATCATGCAACACTTTAGCCTTGCGTGATTTGTGATGAATAATGGTGAAATGGGGATGAAATTACCATTTGTATTCACTGCCAATTATTTTAAATGCGCAGTAAATAAGATCAAATATGAGCAGAAGATGAATTTGATGTAGAGAAGGTTGAATCAGATTGTCACACCTTGCACAAGACCTTTAGATACGCTTCTAGGCTTACATACTTAGAAACAATGGAGCTAGATACATTGAATCTTAATCCAATTATGAATGTGATGGTTAATAACATGATACACAGAGTTTTTATCACCCTATAGCCAAAGATGAAGGATGACAAGGAGATCAAAGTGTGCAACTCCCATATGCCTCAACAACCAAAGAAGAGTACAGTTAGGATTCCTAAGAGGAGGCAAGAGGAGACTCCACCACAACATGAGGAATAAGAGAAAGGAGGAGAGGATGATGAAGAAGAAGAGGACATTGCACTAGATTAGAGCCATGGGAGAGAAACACATAGTAAGAGAAGGGAGGAAAGCAAGGGCACAAAATCTTCACAGTCAGCCAAGGGGTCTCCTTCAGCAATGACGACCAAGGTAAGTCTATTAAGGACAAAGAAAGTCCACAAGAGGCCTCAAATTATTTCTAATGATGAGGAGGATGAAGACAAAGATAAGTATGAAGAAGTAGAGAAAGAGGAGCTTGCATGTGAAGACAAAGGGGGCAAGGAGTAACCAATGCACATAGATTCAAGCCCAAAAAAGGACCAAGAGAAAGCCAAAGAAGATGGGCATAATAGAAGCCCGTGTAGAGAAGCACTAGTGCAAAAAGAGGAGAGGAACACTACACAAGATTAGGATCCTGAGGGAAATAAAGGAGAGGGTGATGATGCTAATATCATCAAGGAAGATAAGGGCACTAGTGGAGAGTCAAGTGTGAGACCATTTACACCAAGGAAAGCATGCACCAAGGCTAAGGTAGTAAGGAAGTGACGACCACCATAACCACCACATATGTCATTTATCGATGATCCTACAAAGCTACTGAGGGCTAGGTTCCAGAGCACAGTCCCTAATAAAATATTATTTGGTTAAGACCTACTGAATGAAGGAGGATGACTGTCACGCACCAGAAAAATGTTATCGTGGAATATGCATACGCATGTGGAAGAGCCATAATTTGAAATAAGAAACAAGTCCTATTAAAAATTGACATTAAGGAAGGAGCCAGGAAAGATATATAATATCATCAACCCCACGAAGCTAAGTAACAAGAAGGCTTACAATGTGCTGAATAAGATGATAGCTGAAGTCAGGCGTAAAAATTTGGATAAGGGGGCTACCATTAAGGTCCTAGTAGAGGACAAGAAAGAAAAATAAAATGTGAGTAAATGGCTCACAGAGGAGTTACAAGAACAAAAGAAGAAGATAATAGAGGCGCATGACAAGGTTGTGAAGATGGTAAAACTAATTATAAGTGTGTTCATAGAACTAGTGAGTCAAGCCAGGATAAATTATACCACAAAGATGGAATATCTTGAAGACTTGGTCAAGATGTTCATTCATAATGTAAAAAGTGGCGTGGGGCCATCATCAGAGGAATTGGCCAAGGCCAAGAGGAGGAATAGGGTGGAAATAGAGCAACAAATATCAGAATATGAGGCGTTGATCACTAAGATCAAGGGAGCCACTAAGAACGTGGAGGTGGCATTTGATAAGTGCCATAATTTTGGTCCAATTATTAGTGCACATGTTGCAAATGAAGAGGCAGAGATGAGGGCAATCCAAGCAACCATGAAGAGCAATTATAAGCTTGAATAAGAAAAGGTCATGGCAGAAGTGGCAACAAAAAGAGACCTGATCCAAGCAATGAAGAAAAAAAATTAGGAAATGCTCAAGGAACTTCATCCCATGATCATGCATTGAATGGATGCCTTGGAGAGTGTGACCATATATTTGGAGGTGGTGATAAAAGAGCTAAAGGAAAAAGTTGATGAACTGGCATTTGAGAAAATATATGGTGTTGTTGAGGCCAAGCCAGACAAGGATACAAAGGAACTCGTAAGATGGAGAGAATTAGAAAATACTTTGAACGAGGAGTTCCCAAATATTCGCCATCCACCTCAAGCTTGAGTTTACATGTGCACAATTGGTGAATTCTTATTCTTTAACTCATGAAGTTTTGGCCCTTATTCTTTATTCTTTAAAAATTCTTTGATTCATTCATTCATTGGAGAAGTAAGTTTGATGACATATTACCGAGGATAGGAAATGACTTTAATGTGGGGTGATGTTGAGCAAAGAAAATGTCTAAGTACTAGCCATGCACGGAGGCTAGACACCGTGCACAAGGGTTGCACGAAGGGACACACAACACGTAGAAGGGTTAGCATGTGAAGGTTCGTGCATGGGAACACAGGGTTTGGGACTTAGCTGATTTTTCAGAATGTGGATAAAAATAACAAAGCAGAGATAAAGTGTCGTTCAAGTAAGATCTGAAAATAGAAAAAAGAGGATATATTTTCATGCAAGCAAAGGATAAGAAAAAACATACAGTGCAAGGAAAAATACAACACATGGAACAAGCTAATAATAGGATTAAATTATGTAAGGTCTAGGATAAATATAACTTAATCTATTGTTAGCATAAGTTGTAAAAAGCATGCAATCTATTGTTAAGCATGCCTATTATTGGGAAGGTGCATGTAGGTGGTGAAGGGAAAGTCCCCACTGTATAAATATAAGTTATGCTTCATTGTAATGGGAAGTGGGTACAAAGTTTAGAATTAAGAGTTCCAAGTGCTAAGCTTTGAGTTCTAAGAGCTTGTTAAGGGTTTAAAGTACTAGTATGGATCTGCACATGGAGGTACAATTATTGTTATAATCAACTACTATGTTATACAATGAATGATGGTTAGGATGGATGACTATGTGTGGATAGCTAATGTGACAATATCTCAGCATGGATTGATTAGTATTCAAGTATGAATATTTGTTTCCTATGATTGAACTTCCTTATTATACGTGTTATTGAATTACCATGTTATAATGTATCCCCTTGTATGATGGTTGTTATGGTTATAACTATGAGTATGCATGCTAACATCTTGCTAAGAAAACAAAGGAGGGACCTGGAGGTTGTGTGCTCTTCGAGTGAGATTTCAGAATTTTCTAGATGAGGTGTCAGTGCATATAGTTGTATTGGGTAATAAAACAAATATGATATATCAAATTAATTGAAAATGGGTCAAAAAATCCAATGGAATCATTAAAAACATTGAAAATGAACTATCCTTTATTTTTTATTTAACTTATCATTTTTGCATAATGAAGTGTGACAGTGAGTTGAGATGTTACATGAGCTTGAGATGGGTATTAATAAGCATAACACTTGAATCATGAAGGGGACTCAATGTGATTAAAGTTTACCATTTTTTAGGATCCTAATTACACTTGAGGTTCCCATAACCTCCAGTGCAAGTTCTCTCTTCTGGAAAGACCCATGTGCCTCAGTGTCCAAAAGGTTTTTGCTCTCCATAACTCCAAAAATTTATATTGACTATGATCTGGGATTTTTGAAACCACTTGAGACTCCTAAAACCTTCCTCCCAAGTTGATCTTTTTTTTATGACTGAGAGCACCTTTTCCCCAGAAAGTGTCAAAGGTGAATATGTTCCCAAGACTAGTGTAAATCTCCCAAAACATTTTTTAAATCATATTATCTTGAATTAAAATTAGATATCTTTATAATGAATATAATTTTGGTTTCTAAAACCACTTGAATCTCTTAGGACCTTCTACACAAGTTGATCTTTGAAAATAAACAAATTGACAAATTTGACTCACTTAACTGAAAAGTGACAAAAATTTCCATAGGATTGTCAAGTAAAATGTGGAGACATTTTACATGCCAATGGCTAGATCATACTCAAGCACTTGACTTGATTTGATTAAAGTATAAAAAGGAAATAATGAACACAATAATCTCACAATATTAAGTATACAAGTGGATTATCCATTGGGTAGAATGGAATCAAAGGGAGGTGGAATGAAATGAGAGACACACACACACATGAAAGTAAATACACCATGCAACAAGAAAGGAAACACAATATAGGAAAAAAACTCCTAGATCACCTATGGTACATGTGGGGGATATCCTACTTTCACCACAATTTTTTTTGTTTCAGATGTTACCCATGTACGAGTAGTATTGAATGATGTTTCTCAACAAATACATTGACTAGTTCAATAAAGTAGGACAAAAAATCCTAGATCACCTATGGTACATGTGGGGGATATCCTACTTTCACCACAATTTTTTTTGTTTCAGATGTTACCCATGTACGAGTAGCATTGAATGATGTTTCTTAACAAATACATTGACTAGTTCAATAAAGTAGAACCCTTATCTCAATTGCTTTATAAGGACAGGTGCTGCAAGAGATTTCTATGCATCAGAGAAAAATATTTTTACGTGTTTCTTTTTGTTAAATTCTACATGAATCCTCATACAAGTGAAAATCTATTAAAATAGCTCATTTTCTTTGTTTCTCTAAAATCCATTTTCAGCTACCAATCCATTTTTACATTGGTAACTCTTCATGTTTGATCTTGAGAAGATGATTGGAAGCTTGGGGGTCAAATTTTTAGAACTCATCAGATATCAATTTTCCCTCATGATCAACATTTCTTATCATCTTAGGGTTTCTTTTTGGAAATTCAAGATATCTATGATATTCATTATCACCAAGTAGAGAACATATAGCCACACCTAATGAGAATTGCACACTGTCAAATTTTGGGTCCATCAAGTCATCTTGTTGTTTCTTAACTTACTCAATCAAATATGGGCACTCCATTAATATGGTCAACTTAACATCTTCCTCTAAATTTATGAAATATTTTCCATTGAATCTTGGTATAGAATGTCCACCCCTGGGTCATATTTTTGAACAGTGTATCTCATGTATATTTTAGGAAAAATCTTCTTCACAAGCAATTTAAGATCAGCATACTTCTTCTTCTCTTTGAAGTTCTAATTCAAAAATTTCATCTTCTTCATCTTTTCTAGTTCCACGTGTTGCATTAATAGGTGGATCCTCCAAGGAAAGCATTTTGGGTGCTCTAACAATCTAATTCTAGTTCTATTTTTTATATGGAACATGTTGAGCAATTTTATTATTTAGTATATTTATATTATTGACCAATTTGCTAATATTGAATCAGTGCCTTCATACTGGGAACTCGTGATTTTATTTTTTAAATGGTTCTTGACCTTTCCTGACATGATAAGATCATTTTCCACTTCAATAGTAAGTTCCTGAGAGTTATCCAAAGTATTTGATTGATTTCTCCTCAATATAAACCCAACTTTAGGAAACTAAACATTGATGAAGAACCTATTTTGATTGTCTGTAGTAGGATGGGCACCATTAGGGATCTTATTAATCAACTTTTTGAATGTGGACACAAATTCTCTCATGGGTTCATGTGGTTCTTTCTTAATTTTAGCTAATTGAGAAAGAAGGGCATGAGCATATTCCACTAACATGAACCTTACTTCAAATACAGTTTTCATATCTTCCCAATTAGTGATTGAGAAACTTGTAATGACACCACAAATAGCATAACAACATCATCATCATGTTCCACTCCAAGAACACCACAGACTATGGTATAGGTTGTAATGTGCTCATTAGGATGTTTTTTTCTATCTCTATAAAACTTGGGAAAGTTTTCTCTTGATCCTTTAGGTAATTCATGAAGTGGAGGATTTAGAGCCAATAGACCGCTATTATTTCCAAAATACACAGGTGCACTCGTCTCTGAAGGAAGATTATTCAGTGGTTTTGGAGATATGGGAGATAGAATAGGACTAAAAGTAGGCTCTTCAAATGGATATTTAGGATCTTATCTTGGAATCTGTATGGGATCAAGTATGAAATCAACTTGGTCTTACAACTCAAATATAGGATTATGAAAAATTATAATGCCACTTATTTGGTCACCTATGGTGTGTCTTTTATCTTCTAGTTTAATCCAAAAAATGAACCACTCAAGAGGAAAAAATAGTGGCCAAGGGATAAGATATACTTAAGTATAGGAATCAAGGAATTGTTTTGGATTTTTTTTGAATTTTTACTTTTTAGGATTTTGGAATATATGATTTTTAGGATTTTTGGATCAATATAGGGTGAATGAAAAAAATACCCCATAGTAGGTGCCAATAACTATTGGAGAAATATTTTTTCAAGAAAAAAATGGGTATTTCTTCAATGATCGAGAGACTAGTCCCTCCACTTCAAGATGGGGTGGTTCACATTTATTGAAAGATAGAAAAATTGTACACTAAATAATCTCTAGGGGTGATCATAGATCGGAGAACATACAGAAACACCCTTTTTGTGATTGAAACAATATCTAAGATAGGGGGTAATATAGGCAAGTGATGAGAGAATAATGCAGGGTGGAATTGTATTAATAAGTTAAACTCATATTTGCTTAAATACAATTTAGAGAGCTTTCTAATTTAATTAGAGGAAACAAGCAAGAACAACACAACATCATGGCAAGATAATGAAATAAATAATTCAATATAAATACAAAGCCTCGTCAAGATATATTCATTCCAAAAATACGTCACAAAGTTCTTCAACTTCTTACAAATTCTAGCATATGCTCAGTTGAGTGACAAGATGAGAATGGAGGAAAAATTGCTTAGGTAAGAAATAGAATAATATAGCTTGATAGAGGGAAAATTTGAGTCCTTGGTGGTGGGCCTTGAATTGAATAAGTCCCAAGGAAGAAGTCAGTGAGCACGGGAGGCAGTAAAGAAGGAAGGCACTCAGGAAAAAACACGCAAGGGAAAGGCATGGGGTAGAAGAGGTCGGCACGCGTGGGAGCAGGAAAGTTTAGGGACTTAGCCATATTTTGAAGTATTTTTCACATGAGAAACACGTGAAAATTTTTAGTAGGCATGCTGAATGGATAAGGTGCCATCCTAGATCCTTGGATGTCAAGAAAAGAATATTCCAGGTAAGGAATATTCCTAAGATGGTCATTACAAGTAGTGGAGGCAATTACAATCTAGAGGACTTGACCATGGAGGACCACACTTCCACTTGACATGCAATCTATGCTCATTGGGGAAAACCATGGCAGTGGATCCAGTATTCTATTTAAAAAGGTGTGCTTCAGGTCCGAGAAATAAAGTGTGGAAGAGAGTTAGAACGAAGTGCTAGGCAAGAGTGATAGGTTAATACTAGGGTTTGTAAGTAATAACTTTAGGTGCTGCATAAATGCTTGGGGAGAATTTTTTTTAAGCATATATAGTGCATGCATTCAGGTCTAAGAAAATGGTTGTAAGGGGGAAAGCATAGCTAAGAACTCTCTATCTCTGTAGAATAGTTCTGTAGGGTTTAAGATCTATATTCCTTGATATGTATTCAGTTTGAGATTACCCATTTTGATGTAATGTTGGCTACTGTAAATGATTACAAATCGAATATATGATGTGTGATTCTGAATATCTCATGTTTACGAGTTTAAACCCTTATGTTACTTCATGATTGTTATGGAGTCAGATCTAGTTTCTTTATGCATATTTACAATTTTTATTTCCATTTGTTGGTGCTTATGTGCACATGGATCTGATTGTATGTACTCTTGTGTTTTTAAGCAAATGCATGTATTTCTGATTCTTACAACCCCATCCTCCATTAATAACGGATCATTCTCACGAATCTCACATATAGGAGGGGCTCAGCCACCTGAGTGCGCACTCTTGGATGAGTTCACTAGCGCACACTGGGTGATTAGGTCAGCGCACCTGGGGTAGAAAGAAGGCGTATGAAGAAATGACTACAGATACCAAGCCCAAAAGTTAAAAATATGTAGAGGACCACATGATGTTTTAGTTGTTTGGGGGAATGCGGTGTGATATCAAATTCACTTGAGCTTGGACAGTGTCGATGACCTAGCTTAAGAGCATGAATTCTCATGATTTGTATCAGAAACTTCAATACTAGATCCGAGTTTGATGTAAGAAAATGGGTGGAGGAGGACCTGTATCACGAAATAATATTAGACATTATTCTATTGTTTCCTAGCTAGAGTTGTATGAAAGGATCTGGGACATATGCATCAACTTGAAAATTGAAAATATCTATACCTCATGTTTGGACCCAGTGGAGGCACATCAACAGTTGCATGATGTCGGTCTTTACCTGGACCCGTGTTGTTGATCACTGATGGAGTAAAATGCTGAAGAGTTACACCATAGAATATGCTATTTCTACGTATTCTTGCCCAAAGATTGCTGAATTTGATTTCTTGAGGGAGCCTAGAGGATTGTTTCTTGCATGTTATTCCACTGGCTATCAAGATCTTGGTGATATTTTGAGTTTAGAAGCCTTTCCCTATGGCTATCTAAACTCCTACTAGGCATGGGGTGCATAAGCTAGTTTGGTAAAATATGGTGGATCCTACGGTAGAGAAGGAGAGAGAAGAGAAGCAACTCAAGTATGATGAAGCGTCAAGAAAGGGAGTTGGTGAGATAACGTGAGGTTGCTAGAGCGATGGAAATATGGAGGCAAATGTTATACAAGAAATATTTGAGGTTCTGCACGGAAGGATGTGGGACCTGAGTAGTCTGATGCAAACCCCATCTCCGGTAAGCGTGGAAGAGATTTACCCCCCTCAGCTTCTGGTGAGAACTTGTCATCACGTGAAGAAAGGAGGAGAGCCATAGGTATGCATCTTGGCCCACCTAGTGAAACCAAACCCTAGCACTTAGTTCTTCCAATTTCTAAGGAATAAGTTTTGCTTATTCAATTGGTTAGTGGTGTTGATATTGGTGGGTGAGCGACACCTAGGAGGTATAATTTCTCATTTGATCCATCTATGGCTACACAGTCATTTCCTGTATTTGGAGGTATCTTTTCTGGTACGACATTTGGGAAAGGTGTGAGCTCATAAATTTTAGATTATCGTGTCTAGAAGTGATGCGGGAAAAAACATGTAGGAGTGACTCAGTATCACAAACTGTCGATGTGCACAATTTAGCGTGACGACGGTAGGGATCGCAAGGTGCAATTGCGTTAGACCCTTTTCCTACAAACAGGAGGAGGATCTGGTGGATTTGGAGGAGTTATCGGAGCTAGTGCGAGCTAGTGGATCTGGTGGTAGAGGTAATACTGGAGGAAATCAAGGCCCTAGAACTGGTGGGCAAGGACCTCAACCACCTTAGTAGGTGTTTTATGAAATTTCCCTACATTTGTCCTGATTACAAGGGTGTTGAGGATGTTGCAGAACATGTGCATAAATGTGAGTATGAGTATGGCGCGCGAAGGGTATCACTACCCCAAAAGTGGAAGGCCAAGTTAGTTTGTAACCATGTTGCAAGGGCACCTGTACATAGTTGGTACAAAAAATTTGATCCACACCAGATATGGTGGTGGATTATATTGCGCTATGTAATGATTTGTTCTTGACAGAATTCCATATTTCTGAGTTTGAACTGGAAAGAGCATCATCGTGTTGAAGGAGATTTAAAAAGGGATGGAAGAGAGTGTGCAGGAGTATGACATGTGCATTTCAAGACGCTTCTTGTCAAAATTTTCTTATGACATCCATCCTTCTCAGCATGCTTAGTGGTTCTGTCAGAGGGCTAAGCACATTGTTTAAGAGGGTGCTTTCACATAAGACCTTCATAGATCCGTGTGAGGCCTTAGAGGCTTTCCTTGCATCTAAGGCCAGTAGGAAGTGTTGATACATAGAGTTAATTCATTACTATTTAAGCCCAAATCGCTGTAATGGAAGAAGCATACTGGAGAAATTATCTATGAACTTGGCTCATGAGACTTTTAACGGGATATGGTGTAAAAATTTTTGAAGTAGAGGGTCATACAAAGGACAGTTTCCCATGAATATTCGGTGTGTGCCATGTCAGTGGACTATGAAATTTTCCACGAAGATCATGACGTAAGTAGGTATCCCCTGATATAGCACGTGATCCATAAGAATGTGTCCTGCTATTGCAAAAATTTGCACTCTACTACTCATGACACAAAGGGTTGTAGATTGATAGACCACATACATGATTCCATTGATACAGGTATGCGCCAGACCAACATTTCCAGTAGTTGCTAAGGATTATGATCTTCATTATGAAGGGCACATATATGGAGGAGGTCACAAAATAGGGTTTCGAGGTGGATTCCAAGGCCATGGAAATCAAGTGGAGAAGGAAGAGGTGAATTTCCTCATGGAACCTACTATAACTATGGATCTATAAAACATTACAAGCGTGAGTGTCCCAATTTACTGTAGTGCTCTTGGTGTGGGAAAAACACAAATATGAGGAATTCCTAGAATTTTTTGAACACATCAGCCAGAAGAAATGGAAGGATAAAGGCACCAATTGGGATGGTAAGTGTGAAGAGAGTCTGATCCACAGTGGATTGCCAAGGGGTGCACGTGAGTCATAGTTAGAACCTGTACTAGTGATGATGCGAGTTGAGGCTGTGTGCACCAGGGAGATACCAAAGCAAAGGACTACTGATTACAAGAGAAGAAGTGGTACATGGGAAGTATCGGACCCTACACATCAGAAGGAAGGTTTATCAAGAAACCATGGATGTTATTAGAAGCCTTCAAAGGAGAGATCTCAGTGCATAAAGGAGAAGTCATGGTAATAGTTAGAGATAGAAGAAGAGTGTTGAGGCTCCACAGAAGGATCTAGGATGAAGTTTAGGGGTATGTAAGATGCTGAGACAAGAGAATATCATCCCTCTGTTAGGAGAGTGGCTAAGAAAAATGTACCAAGCACCGGAGGAGAGTGATGAGAGGTGGGTTTTGCATGCTAATCTGCCTCCTCACAGTATTGACTATGATAAGGAGATTACCTTAAATGTAGTTGTTGATGGATGGTTCCTGAGTAATATTCTGATTGACATGGGTGTGGAAGTTAATGTGCTCACCTTGGATGCATGGAATCAAATGGGAAGGCCTCCATTACAAGATCATCTTCAAATGTGTTGTATATGGCTAACAAGACAAAGGCGATGCCCATTGGTGTTTTAAAGGATGTTGTTATAACTATCCAAGGGGTGAAATTCACTGGAGACTTTGAATTCTTGGTGCTTGCTGAGGTAGACAAATTTCCAGCATTACTTGGGCACCCCTGGTGCTATAAGAACAATGTTGACTTATGTTTCAATAAGGGGTATATAAGTTTTGAGAACAAGGAGGAACATGTTATCATTCCTCTGACAGATGGAAATTTAGTGCCCTATACTGAGCCCTTGGGAGAAGAAGACCTAGACAGAATCTATGTGCACACTATCAGGGACCCTGAGGTTGTGCAACCAACAAAAGAAGGCGTTATTCAGTGGGAAGACGCTCAATCTATAAGTGATAAAACTAGTGTGGCATGTGACAATTGGGTGCACGGGACATATGAGTTAGTCAGAAGGTAGTTAAGAGGATTTTTGATGAGAGTAACAAAGTGCGCTCAGTCAGGAACTTGGGAGGAAAAAAGTTGTCGAGTTACATTGGGGGAGCCAACCCTGATGTTTTCCTATGAGCAATGGAGACCCAGTGGAGATGTGAGATCAAAAGGAGAAGTATTCTTAGCTATACTTTTCTCAGGACCACAACATGTTGGTGGGTGACCCATCGAGATAACCTTCTAGAATGACATGAGGTGAGAATCACATTCTCTATTAGGTTTCTCTAAAGTAATGCACCTACTGCTATACAAGACTATCATGGGAATGAACCTGCCTCATTTCACATGTCCAGGCATGTGAGAAGGCCTGGATGGAAGGTGTAGAAGCCTTTCCTCTATATTTATGGGTACATAAGCTTTACTCCACCTTACAAGGTTGCACACACACATGGCACATTCATTCAAAGTTGTGTCATCAGACAAGGAAACTGGAACAGGAGTTGATGGTCTGATCTCATTCAATATTTTGAGTATCAGAGTACTAAGCCATCGGTGGATAAGGCAACTGTAGGTTGTTAAGTGCCTAACTATGGGAGATAGTGTCCATGGTGGAGGATAGAATACTAGAGTTGTTGGGAGAACCTGACTTGGAAGCATGCTTCAATGAGGGAGAATAAGAGGAGGTATAGCTTGAGCGTGCTTGCATGGAAAAGGAGAAAGGAAGGTTGGTCTACATGATAGATTGTGAAGAGGTGGAAAAATTGGATGTTAACCATATGGTGGGTACAAATGAGGTTATGGATAGTGCTGATGAGCAAGCGCGCGCCTACCATGAACCCCTAAAAACCAAGAAGGTTAACATTGGCTTGGAGGTGGAACCTAAGGAAGCTACTATTGGAGATTACTGGATAGAAAGGGAGGTTTCAAAGATTATTGATCTATTGTGTGAATTCCAGGATTTATTCCCACATGGGTACCATGAGCTTAAAGGAGTTCACCACTCCTTGGGAGAAATGAAGATCAAGCTAAAGGAAGGTATGCACTCAATTCGAAAGATACCTTATTGAATGAATCTAAATTGTGAGTCAAATTCAAGGAGGAGATTCACAATATGATCACATCAGGCATCATTGAGGTTGTTGAAGAATCAAAGTGGATAAGTTCGATGGTCATCAACATTAAGAAGGATGGGAGGATAAGGATTTATGTTGATTATAGGGATTTGAATGCGGTGTGTGTCATTGATCCTTTTCCAACCCCCTTCACTGAGGAGATCCTAGAAGGAGTAGCTAGGCGTGAGATCTATTCTTTCACATATGGATTCTCAGGATATCATCAGGTTAGAATTGCAAAGGAGGACCAAGAAAAGACAACTTTTTCCACTGAATGGGGAATTTTTTCCTATACAGTCATGCCTTTTGGACTGAAGAATGCACCTGTTGTGTTTTCGCGCATTGTGGTTCAGGCATTTCAGGACTTCATCCATAAATTTTTACAAGTCTACTTGGATGATTGGACTGTGTATGGATTAGTGAAGGACCATTGTGACAATCTGAGACTGATGTTTGAGAGATGCAGGTAGTTGAGTATATCTCTCAACATTAAGAAATGTGTTTTCACTACTCCATTTGGCACCCTGTTGGGACATATCATATGTAAAGAAGGCTTGTTAGTGGATCCTACCAAAGTTTTCATTATTATGGGTTAGGGGAGCCTACCAGCACTAGAGCATGGGTGCATGGATTCCTTGGGCATATGGGTATTACCATAAAATTTATCAAAGGGTATGCCAAGATTTTTCACCATGTCATTGGAGGAGTTGTCTAAAGCACAAAAGTACATTTCATTGGGGAGAGGCACAGCAAATGGCATTTGACACATTGAAGAATAGTTTTTTTTCTTATTCACTGCACCCATATTTTGTTTTCCCTATTGGGATAAGCCATTTAATGTACATGTTGATGCTTTAGGGATGATGATTGGAGCATTCTTAGCACAACCTGGAGAGGGAATTGTTGACCATCCCTTCTTCTTCTCTAGTAGGAAGCTAACCCTAGGAGAACAAAATTATACTACCACAGAGTGTGAGGTATTTTCGATGATTTACATGCTACAAAAATTTAGGTAGTATTTGTTGGAAACACCCTTTATATTCTACATGGACCACATGGCATTAAATTACTTGGTGAACAAGCCCATCTTACAAGGGCACATATGTAGGTGGGTCCTATTGTTTCAGGAGTTTGAGTTTACGGTTGTTGTAAAACTGGGTAAGAGTAATTTGGGGCCTGACCATTTATCAAGGATTGACTCAAGAGAGGATGTGCAAAGCATTGAGGATACAATTCCAGATGCACAACTATTTAGATTACAGTGTGCACCCTCTGATTTGGAATATATTGTTGTGTTTCTCAAAATGGGTGTGGCATCAAGAAGGAATGAAGAATTTGGAAAGGAAGCAGTTAGCCATATGCATGTTGCCCTATATGTTAATTAGTGGAGACTTATACAAGCTTGGCTGTGATGAGGTTTTACGTCGGTGCATGCTAGAGCATGAGTGCACTGTAATCATGGAAGAGGCTCATAGTGGAATTGCAAGAGGACACTATGCAGGGAATGTGATTGCGCGCAAGATCCTCTTAGATTGGCCTTTGGTGGGAGACAATTTACAAGGATTGTATTGAATATTTCAAGGCCTATGATCATTGCCAATGCCTTGGTAATCCAGGAAAAAGGGATGAAATTCCATTGAGACCCATAGATAGTGTTGAACCATTTGAGAAATGGGAAATTGATTTTGTAGGCCCTATTTCACCTACATGTCGTGAAGGACAAGTTCATGTTACATCATTAAGTGCACTGATTATCTAACATGGTGAGTTGAGGCAGTGCCTATGAGGGATTGCACAGATGGCCACAACAGCAAGATTCTTGTGGGAAAATGTAATCCGCAGGTATGGGTGCCCTCTGAGTTTGACTAGTGATCGGGGTACTCACTTTTTGAATGGGACATGCAATATTTTGTTGGCAGAGTTCATGGTGGCTCATCACAAGATTACTCCTTATCACCCTCAGGATAATGTGATTGCTGAGGCATTTAACAAGATATTGAGTCATACACTTACCAAGATTTGTGATGTTGGGAGGAAGACATAATTGGGATGAAAAATTCTCAGTCGTGCTATGGGCATATAGAACAACTTACAAGAGATTGAACAAAGCCACACCATTTCAATTGGTGTTTGGCATGGAAGCTGTTTTTCCAGTAGAGTTCATGCTACCCTCTCTATGTATTGCACATGTACGTGAGGAGGATTGGCTGATGAACAAGCATTGCAAGAGCACATTGACAAGCTAATGATGTTAGATGAAAGGATGATCACTTGCTAAGTGGAGTCAAAAAGACTAAGAAGGTGAGACAAAAGGCCTGACATGATCGTCACATAAAGAATAAACAATTTTGAGGTTGGGCAGATGGTTTTACTTTATGATTCTAAGTTTCTGCACCATCCTGGGAAGCTCAAGGTCCATTGGTTGGGACCATATTATATTACCCATATACTTGATTCAAGTGCTTTCCAGCTACAAGCACTGGATGAAACGTGACTTCCCAAGTATTTCGATGGAAGTAGGTTTAAGCCCTACTATAAATAAGGCTTCTGGGTGTTTGTAAATAAGGCAGTATTTCCAGTTAGCTTAGGATTTCCCTTAATGCATTCTCCTTTCTTTGTGTTTCCCTTTCTCATTGCTTTGTTCCTTTTGGTTTGTTTTAGGCGTGTGTGTGCACCGGTGGCTAATTACATCATCAAGGTGTTATGTGTAGAGGACCGCACATATTTTTAGTGTGGGGTGGAACATAAAGGGGAAGTTTAGAAAGGACATGGTAAGAGTTGGAGGAAGTTCCTGGAGTAATGTTGATATGGTGACCTAGGTTGTGAAGTCAAAGGCGCATGGGATATCAAAAGAGTGTGCATAGCAGAGGTGATCATTAGAGAAGATTGGTGTCAAAAGGCTTTGAGAAACCATGTACAAGGGTAAACCATGTAAGACCAACATCAGGTAGGTAGCGGAAAGAACTTGGTCCAAGACATAGAGGAAGATTGATTTTGGCACAGGAGAAAGCGCAAAGATTTCTATGGTTGAGGCAGTTGCATGCTAGAAGGTTACAAAAGTTTTCGCGTAGGTTTTCATGTGGAGGAAAAGTGCTGGGATAAACAATCAGTGGAAGGAATGTCGTTGAAAAAAGTTGACTTTAATGTGTTTGTACATTGGTAGGTGGCATCGGGGTTTGTGTGGAAAAAGAAAAAAGTCTATAAATAGAAGGTATCGGAGGGTGAAGTATTCTTTCACCTTGCATTTTTTTTATCAAATAAGTTCTTGTGTTTTAAGGCAATTCTTGTGAAGAAGTGTGAAGAGGAGTGTGTGAAGTTGAAGAAATGAAGGACTTGTGAACCAATGTGGAAGCAAAGTGCACAGGAGTATGCAGAGGAGTTTTTTTTATGGGTTCCCGTGGGTGGATACATTGTCTTGTGGAAAGGAAGTGCTCCAAGTTAGGGTTTACAAGCTAGGGCACAGGTTTTCATGGAAATTTCACAGAAGTAGAGCTGAGGGTTTGAGTAGTAATAGAACTTGACACAAGGGAGAAACTACAGAGGACCAAGGAAGAGAAAAATGGCACCAAGGAAAGGAGTGACCACTTCACCGAAGAAGGGAAAGGGCAAGGGAAAAGGAAAACTAACCATTTCCACAAGTTTCAATGAAGAATGGTATGCTAAGATGCAGTACCCAGATGGTGTGTGTTGTTAGGGAAAGAGTGGGTGTTGCATAAAAGGAAGATGATCATGAGTGATTATAATCATCATACGAGTACCACAAAAATGAAGATGACCCTAGAGTTTATTTACCTTATGATAAATAGGACACCATATGGGAAACCCATCTATGATGATGAAGTAAAAGTGAAGTTAGAAAAGGTTGGGCTTCTGAAACTTTATGAGTTGCCCTATTTTGGAAAACCTGAGCAACTATACCAGTGGTTAATGTCGCACGTGTATGAGGACTACTTCTATTTCACAGGAAGGTAGATGCGCATAACCCCATAATTGATTTCTAAGTTCACTGGCCTAATCTGTGAAGAGGAGATCTACTGGATGAGGACTTTGTGACAAGGAGGCCATTAAGAAAATTGTTGAGGAATATGACTATAAGAAGGGTTCACTGGTACTTCGACATCACTATAATCACTGACC
This sequence comes from Taxus chinensis, assembly GCA_019776745.2. NCBI lineage: Eukaryota > Viridiplantae > Streptophyta > Pinopsida > Cupressales > Taxaceae > Taxus > Taxus chinensis. The sequence continues at coordinate 509,263,290 of CM034154.1, forward strand.
ATGTTATGAGGATGGTTGTACACTTGGTGAAAAATTTAAATGGGCAAGAGAGATGGATGTAGATAAACAAAGGTTGGTTGAATGTCTATGTCACAAGATCTCAGAGGGCACCATTTACAACCTCTCATCTTTCATTGTGGAGGAGATTATTGATATAACGTTCTAAGGGGAGAATATCATGTTCGGTAATGTCCTCCTTTCTATTGTATTTTTAGATATTGGAGTGCCTAATGGGCCAGATAAGTTTTTTTGGGAGTACCTAGATGAGAACGCCTCTCCCGCGAAGAGGTTTTAAGCTTATACTTATGACACCATGATGACCACTCACAAGGCGTGCTTGGAGAAATGGTATAAATGGATGCCTGATGCATTTGGAGATGAATGGAGGATACCAGAACAGCTACCTGCACTAGTGGATGGAGAAGTTGAATTTTTCGTATACCAACATTTTTGTATCGGCAGGTTTACCTTGACAGATGGCACTAAGGGTCCTTGGTGTAAATTACCCTTCTCCTTCACAGCGCAGTATTTTCAAGGCATGGTAAATAGGTTTAAAGAGGTGAAGAAACTGAGATTTGATCTAAGTGTTTTAGATCAAGATCACCATGAGATATGTCAGACCCTGGTATATCCCAAAAAGCATGCATATGTAGAAAATTACGTATCTCATGACGTACACATGATAAAAATTGGTGAAATTTCCTATTGCAGGTATGATGGCAGTAAGGGTGTATGTGTGGCTAAGACCCAAGTTTGAGAAGGGAACTTATGTTGAGGATGACATCTCAATCCCTAAGAAGACCCCACTGGGAGAAAGAATAAGGTAGTAATTAAGAAGAGATAACGAGAAGAGACTCCTATAGAGAAGGTGCCAAATGTGCATATAGTGCAAACCGTAGGGGTGCAGGGGTCAGGCATGGGTAAAAGAACCTACATTCTATGGAAGAAGTCTCCCATCAAGAAGGAGTCATCAGAGAAATAAGAGTCTCCTAGGAGAGAAGAGTCACCCTATGAGAAGGAGGATTTCCCTTGTGTTGGAGTCACCAGTGAAGAAAAATCAAAGGGTGGACCAAGGTTCAGACTTGGAGGAAGACAGAGAGCATCAAGGAAGGTTGATGAGGAGGAAAATAAAGAAGACAATGAAGAGTGTGAGGAAGCTCAGAATCCTCCTGTGTATAATGTACATGAGTCTAGTGAAGAAGGGGATGAAGAGGAGAAGGTATGAGGAGGGCACCCATACCAAAGGAGGAAGTGAGGAGGTAAACATGCATGATCAGAAGACCCTGAACCCTGACCAAGGAACAGATAGATAACATTGTAGAGAGGAGGTGGTCAGGTATTATCCAATAGTTGGTGGAGCACAAAGTAGAGTGAAGCATTGATGAAGTGCTAAAGGAAACTAAAGAGAGTGTCAAGTGTCGGAAAGGAGTATGGGAGCATGGGCAGAGACCCAGCTTAGCAGTAAGCTTCCCAATGGTAGCACACATAGTTGGGTATAAAAGGGCATAGTAGCAGCATAGGAACATGCTATGACTTATATTAATGATCTAAGCAAGGTACTGCATATGCGTGTGCTTCCAAAGTATAGTGGCCCCCAGACCAACTCCTCACTTGGTCTTATTTTGATGAAGAAAGTGCATACCCACACATGAGGAAAATGTTATCCTGGCACTTTTGAGTCCCACGTTGATGAGCCCAAGTTTGAGGTAAATAATGATTGCATTAATGGAGACACCAGGTGCCAAAGGAATAAACCCTCTTGTAAATGCTCAACAGCTTTCAAATGAGAAATTTTGCAACGCGCTCAACAAAGTATGTTAGTAGAGGTGGAAGAAAGAATCTTTGGCAGAAATGATAGAATAAGAGCCTTGGAGGAGGAACTTGAAAAGAAGAATGAGGAGATCATTGAGAGGGATAGTGAAGATAAAGAAGAAGGATTTGATCATTGTGGATAGTTAAGGCATGAGTTGAGAGGGATGAAAAAGGAAAAAGGTGTGTGAATTCCACAAGAAGGTAGAGGCTATTTCAAATGCCATTATCTTAAAGTACCCAAACCTAGCCCCTCTTGAGTAGAAATATGAGTCAACCATGCATTGCTTAGAAGACTTAACTGTTCACATACTCACCATGGAGAGGTAACCTACTCACATTAGAGTTCAGCAAAAGAGGTGATGGCACTGCCAAAAGGAAGGAAGAAAAGTTGAAGATTGGGGGAGATACTAACTTAGTACTCTAATCTCCTTACCTTAGTGAAGACCATGGCGCAAATCACATAAATTTTTGTATGACAACTATGGCGATAGGGACAGAGTAGTAAGCATATTAGTTGTCAACCATGAAGTAGATCTAGAAGAATTTCAAAAGAAAAATAAGGGAAATATGGTGGAGCGATACATGATCTTAGCAGAGGTAGAGAAGAAATTAGAGGTGATCGAAACCTTAAGGGTTTTGATTAAAAATAAACTAAAAGAGTTATACCCCTAAGTCACTCGTAGGATGGACATGCTAAGAGACCTTAGTAAGAAGATGGAAAAAATTCAAGATATGTTGAAATCTAAGGGGGGGTGAGATGAGTTTTGATGAAGTTAGTGCGATGGTGGGTGACTTACTTTAGTAGAAGCAAAATGAGGTGGATGTTTGGGTTAATATTGAAGCCCCCGTGAAGAAATATTCCCACTTCTCATGCAACAGTAGCAGGGATCCTTCCATTCTTCCATTCTTTATTCAATCTTACCAATTCTTTTCATTTTTCTCTATTCTTTATTCTTTGGTAGAAGGGAAGAATGTTTTTGAGGATGGATAACATGTGTAGTGTGGGGTAATGTTGGGCCCTAATAAGGAAGAAGTTAGCATGCATGGGAGGTAGTAAATAAGGAAGGCACTTAGGAAAAAGCACACAAGGGAAAGGTGCATGGTAGAATAGGTTAGCGTGCATGGGAGAATGAAGGTTTAGGTAATTAGCCATATATTAAAGGATTTTCCATAGGATAAACACACGAAAATCCCAAGTAGGTATGCTGAATGGATAAGGTGCTATCCTGGAGCCTTGGTGGTCAAGAAAAGAATATTCCACATAAGGAATATTCCCAGGATGATCATTACAGCTAGTGGATGCATTTGCAAGTTGGCATGGGCATTTGACCATGGAGGACCACACTTCCACTTGGCATGCGATATGTTCATGAAGGAAGCCAAGGCGGTGCATCCTGATTCTATTTAAAGGAGCTCTTAGATCCGAAATAGAGAATGAAGAGAGTGAGAACAAAGTGTTGGGGAAATGAAGGGTTAAAGAGGGTTTTAAGTAGTAATAAGGTGATGTAGAAATGCTTGCAAGAAGGGTTTTAAGCATATTGGGCATGAATTTGGGTATGAACAAGGGTTTTAATGGGAAGAGTAGCTAATAACTCTCTCTATAGAGTATTTTTGTAGGGTTTAATATAATATCCCTTGATGTATTCAGTCTGTATGACCCTTATGATGTAATGGAGCCATTGTAAATGTTTATAAATCAATACATGGTGTGTGATTCTAGTTAATCATGCTCAAAAGTGTAAACCTTTATGTTCTTCATATTATTTTGAGTCATATCTAGTTTAATTATGCTTATTTACAATGTTCATTTCCATTTATGATGCATATGTGCATGGATCTGTTGTTTGTATATTCATTTTTTGAGTGAATGTCTATTTTTTCAATTTTGCAACTCATTCTCCATCAATGGTAGATCATTCTCGCGAAGCTCACATAAAGGATGGGATTAACACCTGCGCATGCCTAGGTGAGTGCCCAGCACACACTGGGTGATAGGTTATCGTGCTTAGGGTAGAAAGAAGGTCTATGAAGAAATGACTACACTTGGAATGGAGACAGAATTACAATTTATATCCAAAGAAAGTGACTCTTCACATTCTTGTGTGACTTTTCAACTTAAAGTATAATCCCAATGAATAAATAGAAACTTTAAGTGATTATTGTCCAAAATAGCACCCTTGTTATTTGGAAAACTTCATTCAATTAATATACTCACATAGCTTCAATAAAAACACTCGTGGAAGGAATTTGTAGTGTTATATGGAAACTAAGAACTTAGTTTCCATGGGTTTACCTAAACTAAGAAACAAAGGCCATGTACTTCATGGAATTGCGGGGATAAGTTAGTGTTCCACAGAGTTTGATAAAATATAATGTTCTATAGAATTTGAAAACTCGGTGTTTTGTGGAGTTAAAAGGGACATAGTCACAGATAAATATGCCACATAATAAAGGATAAATGATATGCGGAATTTTGGAGAGTGGGTAGAGCACAGAGGTAATAAAATTTAGGCATGGGGTACAAGCCACACAAGGTTTATAAATTCATGCAACAAATAAAATTTACATATCAAAGAGAACCCATAGAACAAAAAAATAAAATGTCTTTAAATATAGAAGACTCTGTAGAATGCAGTATATTTCGTGGGATAATAAAAGAAGCTCATGGGTGGTGAAAATAATTGTGGAGGTAGCAGTTGTTTGTAGATCAAGTAAGAATTTAGAAATGGATTTTTGGGTCACCAAAATTTTTCCAAAAAGGATAGAAAGCAGCAAAATATAGGATCAAGGTGGTGGAATATAAAGCGCAAGAAACCCACACCTAGTTCAAACCAGGTGCTCAATTATTCCAACAACCATAATTTAATGATAAATGGCACCCATACCTGGCCTACAAAATCAATGGTGTACAATACCAGGTGCCCATACCTGGTCAGTGAAATCAATGGAAATTGGTACTTAGATATGGTAGATTAGTTGAATTCTTTTATCATTGGATGTAATCGGTCACTTCTCCATTTCTCTAAAAAGTTCTATAAATGTAAGTGTGAAAACACATGTAAAAGGTTCTCCTTTCTACAAAGTCCAAGAGATCTTCCCTTTTGAGCTTGAAGCTTTTACTCACATACCTCTGTGACATGCTTGTGAAGATTTCATGGACCTCAAATCTAATAGACTCTAAATGGATAAGTTCTTGATATTGAATGAAATAGTAATTTCTTTCCTTTCAATGCTTTGGTGTTTAATGTGAATATTTCTATCCTCATTCTAGTCTTTAGTCTTATCTTGTTTAGTTTTTCCAAAGTTATGTGTGCATTTTCTTAGGTCTTTACATATATTTTCATATTTAAGTCTCTAGATCTAAAATCAAACCCTATTCCAATTTGGTGCATTACCTTTCTTTATTTTTGGCATTTATCTCTCTTAACCCTTGTCCCTTGGAATTCTTAAAATAGGATTAGTTATCAGTATTTTAATGATGGTTAAATAGTAGCATTGGGTTAGGATAGAAGGAATTCGACCTTATCTAGAGATTGACCTCAAAAGGTGTCATTATCCCACAATTTAGAGGTCTTTACATGTTTCCCTAAGGTATTAAACCTAGTTTCAGCAGAGTGCAACTTCAACTGACAATAGTTTTTGGCACGTCTGTTGAGACTGTTTGAGTCACTTATAGATCACTCTTGATCTTCTTTCCCTAATATTGGTGTGTGTCTTAGTGGAATCCAGCCTTTGGAGGCATTTTTTTACACATTTGGTGATTCCCAAGTTAAGATCTACTATTTTAAAGCAATCAAGTACCATGTTTCATGAGAAGGATATAAACAAGATAGATCATAACAAGAGTTTAATCTTTTGAATACATGTAGCTCTCACCCAAAAGAGGAAGAGAAAGATCATATCATAGGTCTCCTTCACCTCCCAAAAAAATTATATCCACTCCTCCTCCTAGTAGATCCTTCCATTTATCCATCAGAAATTTAAGACCTATTCCCTTCATGGCCCATTAAAGAAATTTTTCTTTTGTAACTTTTAATGGAGGTAGTCCTTTAGCCCTAGAGGATCATAATGATATCTCAGTAGCTACTATGAAAAGTGTTATATTTTTTACTAGTGGAAACATTACTACCCTCATTCACAATATTCAATACATTGCCAATGTATGCTCAATCCATTTTATAACTGATGATGATGTATTTTTTATACCTTTATCCTCTTCCCTAAAAGGAAAATCACTTCAATGGTATATAATTATACGACCTTCTCTAATCCATTCATGGGATGAGCTTGGAGATTTACTTTAGAGACAGTTTGAAGAAAAGGAATACAATATTTCTTTGTTAGTTTAGACACCCATTTTCGGTACCTTACATTACCTATCTACACTCCTCACATTTTTCACTCAAAATATTAAAACTTATCTTATTACCCTATAAACCATGTCCTCACCCCATGAATATCATCTTACCCCTTAGTAAATGCTTATTTACTCACCTAAACCACCCAAACCTGCTAAAACTCATCCTAACTCATTTTAGCCACAACCTTCTAACCTCCCAAACCCCTCAATACATTCTTAACCATCTTCACTCATCCTTGTAACCATAATAACCCATTTGCAATTGGTTCAAACAAATTCCAAGTGGGTTTCCCCACTTTTTCTAGGTCACTAGCGACTCTTACCAATCATCAATGAATATATAAGGATCATCAAACTTCATGAATGGGGATCCCTCTGGCATTAGCAATGAAGCTCTTGTTATATGATGACCTTGAATACATCATTACATATATCCTGACATCTCCCACATCTAAGTCACATCCTTGGAGGCTTCACAAACATTGTAAGATCCCCACAACACCATCTCTTAACATTCCTCATTAAAGGTAATATTTTTCATTTTCTTTCATATTAAGTTTATCAACGAGTTATATTAAAGACCATATCAGTCCATAAATCAATCATTTCACATCTAATTTGTATCTTATCAAGGAATCAAATTTTTCCATAGTAATCACCAATGATTCATTTGAATCACCAGTGTCTACCCCAAATTGCTAGTGATCCATGTCTTTTTCCATTTTAATCGTATTATCACATTTGCAGTCGTTATATCAATTTATTTTCCATCTAATCAATATGTTCAAATATGTTTTACTTGTAGATGAAAGTACCAGGTCAGGCACATCTGATTACAAGAATCTATGACCTTCCTATTCTCTCAAATCCTCTAGTCTATGAATTATTAAACATTATGCATGAGTTGAGTCTCGGTGTCATCTCCTTGATACCAAATGTTGAAGACATCGAAGATCAAATAGAATTCATATGAGAGGAACATGATGCTACTGAGCATGAGTGGTTAGATTACATCGTGGATTTTAAGCTTGTTTTAGCCCTTGCCTAAGCCACCTACCATGCAGAGCAGGATCTCTCTATCCCTGTGTATTTCTAATTCTACTTTTATTGTCAATTATCTTGCAATCATTACCACTTGATTGTAAAATGACTTGACACCCTTTAATGAAACCCTTTGGTTCCTAGGATCGGCCTTTGTCTAGCAACTCATCATCTGTTGGAAGCAAGAGTCCCACGCCTATTTTCCATTCACACATCTCGACAATATATTTTCAACACGGGTATTGTTAAACCTTGTTTTCCTTTCTTTTTTGGTGTTTTGTTACTTAATTAATGAACCAAAATCCACCTTAAACATTTTGGCATGTCCGATGGGACTGTAACATCCCTGTTTTATTAGATCTTGTATCTTATTATTTATTCTCTTGTCAAATCATACTATCTTGGAGTGCATTGGTATCACTTATTAAAAATGCTTAAAATAAGAAAAATTAAAAAGGAATAGCGAACACATGTATATTTTTTTATTTCAGTTTTTCTTTCGGTATCGCATTTATTTGTATGATTTATCTTCATCGAAATCAAATTTTAATTTTGGGGATTAAAATAAAATTTCATTCATTCTTTCTCACATAGTTTAATTTGGGTTTAAAATATTGTATTCACAAGTTTCCCTCACAAACAACCAAACCACATAATAAATCAAACTTACATCTAAGTAATCCCTTCTAGGTCTACCTACTTTGATTTTATCACCAAGGGGAAATTCGACTTGGTGTTCTGGCTAAGTATAAATAAATTTTGGGTGGTATATCGGCTAAGCACATGACACCCTTATCTTTGCAGGACTGTGAAGTGAGGGGGTAGGCCTCAATATCATGCCTCATATCAACATGAACACAAACTTTGTCCTCTCATACCTTCGGGTATATCAAGGACTCCTACCTTAACACACCTAAAACCATCCTTAGTAATCCTCTCTCTTAGTTCCTTTTCATCCATCTTTTCATTCCACGCTTTTCTAAATTAATCAAGATAATCAAAAGAAAGATTTCTTGTGACTGTGTGGTTTTAATTTCCTCTAAGAAACCATCGTTTTTCTTTCCTTTCTTCATTTCTTTTTTGTTTAGTTCATGGTTTTGACTGGGAAATAGTCTCGTCTTCAAAACATGTTAGAACCACTTCAAAAATCACTAGAATCAACTCAAGAACCTATGTATTCTCCCAACAGTCATTCTGAAACATCAGATGATCTTTGTCTCAAACCTCTGTAGTTCTTCCAAAGTGGTGACCCAGTATTTATAGAACTCTTAGACTCCAATCTCATTTCCATTAGTAGCTACCTTAATACAAAAGGCATTCATCTCCAGTACCCCAATCTAGACTATCTCGTGTCTATCACTATTATTACATGTTATTATTCCAGACTTTACGACCATAATTATCAACCAGACATACAAAATATTGTTCCTCACCCCATCTTTAGTGACTTAGGAACATTAATTTCTACCTCATATGTTATTTTTATTAGGAATTCTAGGCATTGAGAGGGGGAGGGGTGAATTAGTGCTCATTCAAACTTCTGAAACAATCTACAATTATCCAATCATCCAAAATTAAACTATCTTAACCATAATGAAGCATGAATATTCAATCATGAGAGAGAGAGAGAGAGAGAGGAAAAAACACACATGAACACATGAGAAGACAATATTTACTATGGGAAACCTATCAAGGGACAAAAACCCATTGAAACCATAGAATTGTCTTAGATAATTGTCCTATAAAGCTATAATGATTTCACCATATGTTGAGAAACCACTCCAATTTTGAAAATCCACTCCGATACAAATTCAAGAACCCACTGAATAATTTGCAAGCACCTACTTGCAAGGAAGCACCTATTCCCAAATTGTTGAGAAATAACTCAGGATTTTATCATAGAATTTTTTATCACCTTCAACACCTGGTTTCTTACATCAACATATTTTGATACCTATTTCAGCTCACCTTTCTTATCTTCTCTTCTCTTAATTTTCCATAATTTCAACACATTTTCACTCTAATCCCTCTGTTAGTCATTGCACTTAGCTCACCTAAGCTTGAACTACATAAGTACATGCTCAAAAATTTGAGCTTATATAGGCAAGAAAATGCTCCTATCAACATGAACTTATGACCTTTCATTATTCACTGAATCCTCTTCAAATAACTCATTCTTCCATAGATGTACAATTGAATATGTAAAGGTACTCCAAAAACTTCCTTCAATAAATTTGTCTTCTTGCATCTAACCTATTATTAGTTACTAACTTCATGACTATTCAAGCCTCTGTCAAGGATTACCCTCCGAGTCAAATGATGAGGGATGGATCCTTTTGGAACTACTGGACATTTTTGCATAACTGTAAAAAAATCATTTAGTAACTCCAAGCACTATGTTTGTAAAAAAATTCTTGTTGTTCTCATATTCACTTCATCAATGAGTTTCCTATCAGGTAGAAACAATACAATAATCTTCTCAACATCCTCTTAACATACTTGGACATTACTAGAGCCTTCTTCAAAAATTCTTACCACTTCAACCTTTCTTAGAGCACTCATTTGTGAGCATAAGGGAAAGGCATTATGTGTTGACTACATAGGAAGAAAATGTTTACGATCACAAATAAGGAGAGGATTTAGGATGATCTTTAAATCAATAATTCCAGTGCAACATATTAGGACTACAAGAGGCCTCTCACCAACACATCAAGGGCTTGAAGATCATCAAGAAAAAGTATCAATAAATTTACATACATCTTTCCTTGACATCCATCAGAGCTTATAGTCCTAAAGAGGTTCAACATAGTCACAGTGATTAGATGGGATTTGCATACTACCATTAAGGGTAAGAAGCAAAGGTATTTTAATCTTGTGAATGATAATTTAATGGAATATAGCTCATCTTTACACCATCATCAAGACATTAACAAGGCCTACATTATTTCTTCTTGACTCATGCATTAACTCAAGGTATTGAATCGTTTTGCATTCATAGATCTGGAATATCTGTAAATATCTTCAAGGATTAAAAAAATCCAACTTCATTCTTAGTCAACCATGTCTTTAGAGTCCTTTTACAAGAGGGATAAATTTCTTTTCACATCTCCTAGTTCCATATTCTTCTTGATATCATGCCAACAAGATCAGACATGCTTGATCTTTCAAAATTGTATCTAGTGAGGGTTTTAAAACTCAAAACCCTAGTCATTCATTTGAAATATTTTACCATTTTTTTAATTTCTATTCCTATGAAATTTTAGAATTAATTTACTAGATTTTTCTAATCTAAGTTTAAGTCTTCTTTTGCAAGAAGTGATGGAAGGACTGCATGATTGCAAGTGATTGTTACAGATCTTTAACTGTCTCAAGGAAGCAGATTTGGATCATTTTTTTTACCACACCAATACACTTTATATTTTTAAGTAATGAGCTTGAATAGGTTGTATATCACCAACATCAACCATGTATACTCATCTAGTACTCAAGTATATGCTTATCTCAACAAGGATCACTTATACTTCGAAATTCTGGTTTTTAGGCATGATTAGTCCTTAAAGGTAGAACTTAACAGAGAACACATAAAAAATTAAATTATAATGCATAAAAATATTTGATAACATCAATTACACATCACCTTCATGCTTTCACAATTGTAGATTCACCTTGGAGCCAACAAACTAGGATTGTATACACAAAACATGCAAAAACAAAGAAAATTCCATATTCTATGATCATGCTTGGAAAAAAAACATACCACCAACTTGGACTAGGAGGATCTCTCTAAACCCCTAAGATTTTTTAATTTCTTGTAAAATTGATTTGAAATCGAAAAATTCAATTTAATGTCCATCGCTTCATAATGAAGGTTTGATGAGGGTATGAACAGTGATTGAAAAATGAATATAACTTTCTTGTATTTGTTCCTTTTCACATCAAATTTTTTGCAAAAAAATTTTATCTAAGTGATCTTAAAAATTTCCTTATATGATTTATCTGAAGGATTATTGATAATTTTCTTGATTGTTAAGAAGTTAAGGTGCTCAGTTTGCATTTTTCAAAAATTTGGTTTTGGTAAAACTTGAATAACTTGCACAAAACACCTTCTTAGGTCCTCAATTTTTTACCACACATTCAAAAATCCTACTTCCATGATTTCCAATTACCAATTTGTCATATTTTTCTCTAAAAAATCTCTGCCTCATCTCATTTGTGCATAATTTTTTCACTACTCGTGAGGAAGTGTGCTATATAGACCTATATAAGTGCTCAAATCACCTCCTTAGTCACTTTTGAATCCCTTTACACCTCATATACCATCATATTATGATCATAACATGCTTATTTTGAATCCTTATACCTTGACTCATCATTCTCACTTCCCTAATAGGCTTGTCTTCACTGAAAAGATCTAAAATGACCATCTTCATGCCCTATAAACCTGACTTTTGACCTGATAATCCTCCTATGCATGTTATGTCAGATCATACTACTCCATCCATGCTTTTCATGCTCTATCTTGATCCATTTCTCATGTTCCCATGTCAACCTGTTTGATTTAGGACTAGGATTAAGCATGGAACTACAGGTGATTCTTCATGAATTTACCATGTGGACTTATTACAAACTTAAAGACACTTCACACACATATCATGGACCACATTTGACCTTATGGAGTCTTCATAAAACCTTGGGAGGACACTTCACACAACTTGTTTGTTTGACCATGCACTTAAACCATGCCTGAATCCATGACATCATGACTTGACACCTCATGAAGACACTTGGACAACTTAGGAAGACACATGAGCCCCTTGGAAATCCTATGACATCACTGAATACTTGAAATCAATGAAAACACACTAATGTGACATCTAACATTGTTGATAGTTTCGAGCTAAATTTGTATCATCACAAAAAAAAAATGGCTCAATAAGGCAACACATCATCTGCATCTTCAGCTAGCCCTTAAGGTTCTCAAAATCCCTCTATTACTACACCACTTTCGGTTATTCAACAAGGACCTATAGCATCTGCATCCTCAGCTAATCCATTGGGTTCCTAAAAATCTTCTCCTACTTCATCTTCCATAATCAATCATACATCTTCTACTCTTATTCCTCCCCCGATAAGTTTTATCGGTATACTCATTTCCACAAGCCCTATGGCCATCACACAACCTAACATTTCACAACAATCCACATCCATAATTCAAAACTTAGGGATGTATGTCCCTACATCCTTAGGACCCATCAACACAAATTTCATCACCATCTTTCATCTTATTTCATATCATATCTCCTCTACAGGTGTCTCACACTACGGATATATCCTAGTTCATCAAAATCCACCACAGTCACAACCATACCAATACATTCAATCCTCCCCGCAACCATTAGTCTCTCAATACACTTACATTTTAGGAAACATTCCCCTCTCTCAAAATACTTCATTACCATATCACTTATATCAATAATCAAACCCTCTCACTTCCAACCAAACCAACCCTTCCTCTTTAAACACTCAACCATCTCAGAATGATCCTATAAAGGCACTATTAAGAAGAATAGCTAACCTTGAAGCCACTACACTAGGACCTAAAAACAGCCTTTCCTATGAACAAATCTACAACAAACCTATCAATCCATATGTGCCTTTAAAATCTTATCCTCTACACTGGGAAATCCTAAAGTTTCTCAATTTTTATAGTAAGAAGGAACTGTAACAAAATATCAAGGATGTTTTTGTGCGTGTTATCTCATCACTCACGAGCAGGACCTCATGTTGAGAAATTTTCCCATATCCTTGATTGGCCCTGCTCTTGATTGGTATAACAATATTCTACAAAAATCCCTCTATTCGTTTGTGCAACTAGCGCAGTTGTTTCTAGAACACTTTCCTATTAACATCGTCTGTAAAATATCCATCATCGACTTGTATGCCATCAAATAGTTAGAAGATAATTCCATTGGTGATTTCGTTATCAGATGGCGATCCGTAAATTGGTCAAAAAAATTCCTCGACCAACGTATCCTTACAGGAAAATTATTTTAATTTTGATTTTACCCCGAAAATAAATCAGCTTAAACAAATGTAATGTAAGAAAAATAATCGACACTACACAAGAGTTAATAATGGAGTTCAAAAATTACCTACTATTTGGGTTCGCTAATAGTTGAACCAGTTCATTATAACATTATGATTGTTAGTACAAGAATAACTTACAGTATTATAATGAAGTTCCCAGTACAACACAAACCTGGTGCCAGTCGATTCGACTGAATCTAGACTGGTCTTGGAAAGATGCTCAATGTTCCGGACTCACTTTTCGAATAGCATGAATAGACGAAAACACCCTCATGTTGACTTCCCCTCTATTGCACGGTCTCCTACCTCTACATAGATCTAAGTTAGATCTGGAGTCATCCACGAGCTCAATAGTAATATTTTCGTTTGCGACTTCCAAACAACACAAATTCAGATTAATAATGCCCAGCATTAAAGAATCAGAGCTCTCCTTGTCTCCTCCATTGTGATATACCACCCTTCCGCTCCACGATTAACCTCCAGACTTGCACGAGAAGACTAATGTGTAAATAACCTTTTACAAGTGATGGTGAGTTAATAATAATTAACTCCCATAATTACATTTTCTTTTAGGAATTATATTATTAGTGCTCACATTATATATTTATATGGGTTAATAGTTTGTTATTATTCAACTCATTTTAAATTTACGTGAGAAATTGTATGATATGAGTTGTTAGAACAACTCATCATATTAAGTGAGTTGTTATTTGATCTTTATTAGACCTCCTATTTTATAGGATATGTAATTGCATATATAATGAAATGTTTTTTTATTGAATAATAGAAACGAAGAATATATTTTTGTTGTACAAAACTTAGACCTAATTATTATTTGGTATCAAAGCGAAATGGGAATAAGAGCATTGAATTGGGAAACTATAGTATTCGTCTCAGTTTCCCATATATGAAATTCATTACTCTAAGAAAAACATTTCTTGCAATATTAGAATAGGTTTGTGTTGTTTTAGGTGGATTTGATAATACAAATGCTCGGCACGTCAGAGATATTATATACTCACAAGCTCGCCAAACAATCCAATCAGCCAATATATTTGGATCAAGCTTTCTATCTTGTCTCAGCCCATTGTATCAGACACTTTGGAATCCCATCAAATGTGCTTCTCAGAAGACTGTACATTTTCAATCAGCTATTCCTTTCAATTCAGAGGACTTTCTACATTAGAATTGCGTTTGAGTTGCAGTGTTGAACACTACCCAATTCCATCGACTCAACTCTGATCTCCTTGTTGCATTGGGTAGTAGCAATGTGTTTTTATGAAGCTTCGGGTAAAAGAAATATCAAAGAAGAGGTGAAGAGTTGCAGATTTGTTTAGATCTATATGTGTAGATGTCTTCTACCTTCTAGAAGTCTATCATACATAATCTAAGCCTGAAAACTGACTCAGATTTGTGTGTGGAATTTGGTGTCCATAAGCTAAGGATTCACCTGCCCAGCATTGAAGTGGAATGTAGAAATCACTTGACATGAGCAATATATTCTTTGCATTGTAGAAGATCCGCAAATCTATGCATCAGTTGTTCATTCCCAGCTACCTACAAACTGTTCATCATGATCTTCTAGTTCTCCATCGTGATAGGGTTGTAATATTTACGCTTTTGAAAGTTACTTGAAGCTTGCGCTGGAATTTTCTTTTTCATTCCTTGGAAATTCAAATTCCCAATATATCTATTACACTTGTGCTCCTTCATGTTCTTCTATCCACATGTATAGGTTACAGGTCATGCTCTCTCTTTTTTTTCAAAAAAGGTCTGAGTTATTATTATAAGGTCCATGTCATATCTTTAGAGTCTAAAATAGTCTATATAAATTGTGTCATTATGTTTAGTTATCTTTTAAACTTTTTTTGTAACGTATAATATTTAAGTCTATATGTCCAATGTCTCGTTATAAAGAGTCTTGTGTCTTAGTTGTCACAATAATTTTTTTTTTAATGTCATCACCATCTATATAGAAATGTCAATAAAATAGTCTTGTTAGAGATTGGTTTATGTTAACAAAAAAATCATTTGTCATTATTTTTGTTTCTCGTATCATAAAAAGTTATATTGTCAAGAGTTAGAGTCAAAAGTGTCGTTTTAAAATATGTAAGTTGTCGTCAATAGTTGTGTCATTGTAAAACGTCTATAAAATATTAAAAAAATTCTTTATGGACACATTTTGGGTGTTACCCGACATCCGGAAAATAAACTATTTGACATTGTGGGGGGAAAGTTATACAAATAAACCCAATGCGAAAATTGTTGAGCTTCATATCCAAATCAAGTTGAACTAGCAGCATGACACTAGAGGAAGGAGGCACATGAGGTTGGAGGTCAATCAGCGACTTCTCGACAGTTACCAACGATGGGGCTACACGGAGCTATGGTGGAAGTTTGTGGTGTGTATTCTATTTTTTGCTATGGTTATAGATTTCCATTTTCTTGTGAGCTTCATTTTAAGAGTACCTATTTTGTAGTGTGTTCCTATTTCTAGTTTTCAGTTGATTTTTGTTTTAGGATCCTTCCTATTCAGTTTTTTATTCAGTTAGCAGTGTTTCCTACATAATTCCCTGAAGGAAAAACATAGTGGAAAAAATGAAAGCACAGAGAAAAAGCAACATCATAATATTTGAGTTGTTGGTTGTCCTGTAAAACCATCTATATGTTTGGGTTGTTGGTTGCCCTGTAAAACCATTTGTATGTTTTAGGTTGTTGGTTATCCTGTAAAACCATCTGTATGTTTTGGGTTGTTGGTTGTCCTATAAAACCATCCTTGCATGTTGTTGGATGTCCTTGGAAAACCATCCTTTTTGAGGTTGTTGGATAACCTGAAAAACCATCCAGATCATGAGCACACACGGGTGGAAAGCTATGAAGGAAGTGTGATTATTTTTCTACCATGTGCACTCTAAGGGGGGTAATGCTAGGAATTATATTATTAGTTCTCACATTATATATTTATATTGGTTAATAGTTTGTTATTATTCAACTCATTTTAGATTTACCTGAGAAAGTGTATGATATGAGCTATTAAAACAACTCATTATATTAAGTGATTTGTTATTTGATCTTTTTTAGACCTCCTATTTTATAGGAGATGTAATTACCTATATAATAGCATGGTTTTCTATTGGATAATAGAAACGAAGAATATATTACTGTTGTGCAAAGCATATACCAAATTATCATTTTCCTATAAAATAGGTCTTTTGTCTTAGATAATTTTCCTAAGGCTCCTCACGATTCCTCACTCCTCACTCTCCTTTGCATCTTGGCTTGAGAAATGGCTTGAGATTTTTGTGTTGAAATGAGGGGGGTCTATATACCCATCACATCCCCAAAAATCTTGTATGAGGGCCTTATTAGCCAATGCATCACCAACCAAAACGGTTCGCTAAGTTGGTTTGGCCTCCCCTCTAGAAGTAACAGGTGCAGGATTAAAATCACACCTCATCCTCGTCACCAAGTTTCCTTGGATGCTTTGCGTTGTTTGACCTACCCCCATATCTCCCAATGCTCCCACCGCGCTCATCGAATCATTCAACTTTGCTACAAAATTGATGCCTTGCAACCATGACCCGGCCACCCACTCTACCACATGTCTTTTGACCTCCATGATCTCGCCACGTGTCTATCCCAACAGCCACGTCTGCCCCAGCATATGTTATGTTGGCCAAGTTTCCCGCTAGTTCATTCATTGAGTTGTCGTTGAGCTCGTCATCGACTTGTTTTCCAACACACCTCCTAGATCAACGGTTGACTCGACTGAGATGGTCACCAAGTTGTCTCCAAACTGATCATCGAGTCATCCTCCGACCTCGTTGTCTGTATACCTACTGACTCGCCACCACACCGAATATCCCTTACCGAGATGATCAACCGATCCGTCGAGCTATCATTTATGTCTTCCATTAGTTGGTTTCTCTAAGCTTACCAAGTTGGCTACTAATCTGGGGACTGAGTCACCCTCCGAGCTGGCTACCAAGCTACTTGTTTGAGCTAGATTTGAGTCATTTTACCGAGCTAATCACCTATGCTAATTGTTGAGAAAACTTTTTTTCAACTATCAAAGACTAGTGGTAAAATAGACAACCCATATTTTTCTTTGTGACTCGATGAGGACCCATTTGTCATTGTACTCATGCCCAGTCACTGCATCACATGTGTTTTGTTTTCATCCTGCAAACTTTGTGTTATTGCACGAACTACATCTGGAGCGTACGGTATCTATTTTGTGTGTTATAATAGGCATCAAAAATATCTCAAAGTCATCTACCATACTGTAATGATCTTAGTATATTTAGGGAAACTCTTCCCACTGATTTGATCTCTATATCAGATGGCGAGGGATTAATAATCAAATTTCCTTCTCACTTCCACAAACTGAATTGATCAATTTTTCGCTCGATCCTACTTAAAACATATATCGTCAACCCTTCAAATTCAATTACTCTAAACTTTCAATGAAGATTTTTCCATGGCCTAGAAACTTTAACTCCATGCCCTTGAGGATGGTAAATTCAAACTCTGGCCTAAGAACCCAAATCTTGATTCCCCTTTTAAAAATCCTTTTAACAATGAAAAATCTAAAGGTGCAGCAAAAACATTGTTATTCTAAAAATTACATCCAAAGGTCGTTCAGATTTTGAATGGTCCTGACCTCAATGTAAATATACACCTTTGGAGGAATTCTATAGTGTTTTCTTTGAAAAAAAATTGACCGCTTATATGATTAAGCTCCCTCCCATCTGACCTATCAAATCCACATTCAATCTATCATGGTATAGGTACAATGACTATTGTAAATATCATTAATTCTGATAACATGACATTGAAAGTGTCACTTCATTTAGAAACCTCCTCCAAGACCTTATCAACCAAGGTGAATTACAACTTGATAAACTGAACGCACCTCCTAATCAAATCTTGGACGTGTTTAAACAACCTTTCCCAAATCATCCCCCACCTAGTAGTCAACCTTAATCTAACATCATAGGATCTCATCATATCATCAACATTGTCAACAAACTATCACCTACACCCACATACCATTTGTTTACCATAGCTCCAAAATGAAAATTAAACAATCAACATGACTCTTCATAATCTATTCACTACTAAGATATCAACTCCATCCACATCAGAACATACAAAATCTACCACATCTACTATTACACAAACTTCCCCTACCATCCCTTCAAAATCACAAGATTAAATAAACCCATCATTAAAATTTTAAATAGCTCTCTTCCAAGACCACGTCAGCCAACATCAAATCAAAAACCTTAGTAATCCAATTAAAATACCTACAAATCATCCACTTAAAAAATATAATCCCTATCAAATCTTCACCAAACAATCATATCATGAAACATACAACCCTTACCCTCTATTTTGGGGTTGCATCCTTCATCCAAATTTTAATCATGGTCACAGAATCTAAACCCATCCCTCAACCAACACCTAAACGTGCCACACAAAACATAACTCAAGTATCTTATACTTCCAAACCATCAAATGATACCCACCATCTGTCATGCTCATTATCATCCCAATCAGCCACGTCAGGATATTACAACAAAATCCCTGAAAAAATTCATCCTATCATCAATCATAACACTACCACCTATTAAGACATTTGATCCTCGGGGGTGGAAACCTTCCTGGTATAACTACGAGGCATTCTGCACTTACCATCAAATATCAGGGAACTTTACCAAGGATTGCAAAGCCCTCCATGCCATCATTCAAAGTCTCGCTAATAAAGGAATTCTCCCCGCATATAAATATCTAATCCACCTACCCGACCTAGATATAATTAAATCCAAACATCAAATCAAACCCACCTCTCACATCCCCAAGCATGTCAATTATAAACCATCACTTAACATCATATCTAATAAAATCAAGGCTTCTCTCTAGTAAATCCCCACTCCACCAGATAGATGTTTTGTATAACCACCAAGTGCATACTCAAGATTTGAAAACCACATGTCAAAACATGGGCCTAAAGTATCTATCTCCATCACTCCTCCTGAATCATCCAACCCATCTACTTCTAAAGCCAAGGTTTCCATCTTGTGGAACCTTAAACCCAATCCACTACATCTATAAAAAAACATTGTCCCCGAACAAACATCAAGCTCGCGTTAAGATGTCTCTTTATGAGCTAGTTCAAAATTCCCCACAACACCGATAAGCAATGATTGAATCTCTTCAATCCATTTCAGTACCATCAGGAAACCCCCAACCATTTACCAACCTCATTGGCGCACTTAAAATGTCTACCACTGTCACATTTGAGGACTATGAAATTATGTCCTTACAACCTGAAGATCATGATCTTCCTCTCTTTGTCACCTCCCAAATCAATGACACTCTTGTCAAGAGAGTAATGATCGACAATGATGCCAGTATCAACATAATATCATCTCACGCCTTCAAACAAGCTTTAGTTACCCACACCTAGTCACTCAATCACTATTGTGCTACGTACCTTTAACAAAATTGTCACCCCCACATTAGGCATGGTCATTTACCTATTAAAATAGGTGTTAAAATCCTTCATGAGCTCTTATATCTTGTAGAAGGGCAGTTCTAATATAAGCATACTACTAGGTCATCCTTGGATACGCGTTATGTGTTGTATCCCATCCACATTACATTGATGTCTCAAATATGAACATGAGGGTAAAACCTTCACTATCCCCACCAATCCAAATCCATTCAGATATTGTCACATGACCTACATACTACCAATGATGTGTTTCTTCCATTAAAAAACTCCATATATTCAAATCAATCTTCCACGAGCTCCTCCATCCTCACATCCAAACTACCAAATGATCAATCCTTTGAAGACGTCATGCAACGTCTCTCGCTAGGGAGTATCACCTTCTAGATTTTAATGCACTCCCTATGCCTAAAACTTATGGGAGACCTGACAAACAACCACTCTATAAACCTAACGTAGGAAATATTATTTCCTTTGGTCCCCCTTTCCTCTACGAAAACACAACTTGTTTATAGAGGTATCAACCACCCTTCATCTCGTCTTGACAATCAACCACATGAAAAACCATTCTCCTCAAACTTTTCATTTCTTAGATAAACCTCAGTGCACCCAAACCTACCCCCATTGTTGTGCGTGGAAGGGCTTTGGTCTAGGTAGATATGAGTAGGGTCCACATGACTTACCCTTTAAATACTTAAGGAAACCTCATGAGAAACATGTCCTCAGATTCAAATCATCTCTTTTTAATCACTATCAACATCAAAACCTCAAACACCACTATTACCATTAGCAGACTCATCCTTTGACATTGATGATACTTTATTTATCCCATCTAACTTTTTTTTCATTAATGTCATCACACTTGAATTGCTAACTTATCAAGCTAATGTCAGAACTAAAACCCTTCCCCTAACATTACCACATATGTTAGAGTAATATTCCCCTACTATCGACATCCTTCATTTCCATGATGATGATGCTATATTGAATTATATGTGTGTTGAGGATAGATATCTTCAGAAAACCTTACCTTCTAACACATCCACACTTCTCAATGAATCAACCACTAATGTTAATATCGGCACATCATAGAGCCACACATTGTCAAGATCAGTCAAGCCTTAGACCTATGTGAACTCCAATAATTCACCACTTGTTTATCCAAACACAATCAATCCTTCACATGGTGCTATAGTGACATGCCTGGTATAGACTCTAACATCATTATCCATAATATCGTCACTATCCTAGATGCTAATACCGTGAAGCAAAAACTTTTAGGATGCATCCTCGTGTCGTACTATTAGTCAAAGAAGAACTTGCAACATCTTCTTTTAGCCAACTTCATCATACCTATTGATTATCCAAAATGGATTCCTAACATTGTGCCATCACTAAATCTATTGGAAAATTGTGCATCTGTATGGACTTCTAAGACCTTAACCTCGCTTGTCCAAAAGATGATTTTCCCTTACCAAACATTGATCAACTCATCGATCTAACAGCAAGCCATGAGATGTTGTCTCTTATGGATGGTTTCTCTGGTTACAATCAAATCCTCATCACACTAGAAGATCAACATAAGACATCCTTTATCACCCCATGGGGAACCTTCTACTATAGAGTAATGCCCTTTGGATTGAAAAATGCAGGAGCTACTTATCAATGTGTCATGACCTACATCTTTCATGACCTCATCCACAAAACTATAGAAGACTATGTCGACAATCTCTTAGGTAAATTCAAACACTGAAGAGACCATCTAGTTGTTCTTGATGTGATATTTATGTCTATTACAGTTCTTTCTCGGCCTTAATCCTACTAAATGTGTATTCGGAGTTCTCACAGGAAAACTCCTAAGATTTATAGTGTCTATTAGGGGAATTGAATTTTACCCTAAAAAATTCAAATCCATCATCAAAATTCCTCCACCATCTAATCTCAAATAAATTCATAGCCTTCAAGGAAAGATCCAATCCATCCATCATTTTATCTCTCAACTATTAGATCAGTGTCAACCTTTCCATCATCTTCTAAGAAAGGATATCCACTTCCAATGGGATGATAATTGTCAATATGCCTTCGACACCCTCAAACAATATCTTTTATCTCCACCAGTGCTTACACTTCCACACAAGGGGGAGCCCTTATATCTTTATATCTCCACAACTAACCATGCCTTGGGAGCCATGTTGGCACATTGAGATGAACAAGGTAAGGAATAAGAATGTCTATTACATAAGACACACCCTTCATGATTACAAAACTCACTATTTGGAAGTAGAAAATCTGTATTGTGCCTTGTACTTTCACAACTTCCAAAATCCTTCACTACCTCCTCAATCACACAACCTACTTTGTCACCAAATTTAATCCACTCAAATCCATGCATTCTAAGTTGTATCACAATGATCATATCACTATATGGATCATGCTCATGACTTAATTTGACCTCAAATTTATCTCTCAAAAATCCATTAAGGGACACATCATTTCTGATCAGCTCATAGAATCTCCCCTTCCTACTAATCAATTACCTTGCAAACACTTTCCTAATGAATCTATCAACTTTCTCAAGCATGAAAATTCCCCTCTTAAAATTACCTTGTTCTTTGATGGGTCCTAATGCAAATAGGGGGAGGTGTTGGAATAATCATAATTCCCCCTTGGGACACTCCTATTCATTATCCTTCAAACTAAATTTGAATGCACTAATAACATGGAGAATATGAGGCTCTCATCATGGGACTTCAGACCACCACCTTTCTTGGTGTAAAAATTCTTGACATCTACGGAGATTCATAACTAGTCATCAATCAAATCAAAGGGATCTATCAATGTAAAAATGAGGTCCTACAAAAATACAAAACCATTTTCAAAGACTTATTACAACTCTTTGACCATTATGAAATCCAAACCACCCCTCGCTCATCTAAAAAATTCATAGACACCATAGCCACTTTACTTGCCTCTCTCATTCCTTTATCACCAGATGATTCCAAACTCTTCATCATCATACACAAACTCGTTCAACCCTCTTATACCAACACTAAACTTCCCACCATTAATCACATAGAAGATAAATCATCTGACACCTGGTATACCCAAACATATGACTATCTTTCCACTAGAAAAATACCTTCAGATCTATCTATAAATGAGAAAATATCTTTTCAACAATGTGCATCCCAGTATGTCATACTAAGGGGGTATCCTTTACAAAAGAGGATTTGATGGCCTCCTCCTCTAGTGTCTTAAAACTCTAGAGGCTTGTCTAGCTATCCAAGAAGTCCATGACAACATATGCGGTGGACATTTCAACGGTTTAGTTGTTACTAAATGTATCCTATGCATGGGCTACTATTGGCCCATGCTTAACCAAGACTGTTGTGACTATGTCAAGAAATGCATCAAATGTCAACAACATTCCAATCTCACACATATCCCTAGCCACACTCTTCAACCCACTCAAGATATTTGGCCCTTTTCACAATGGGGGATTGACCTTATTGGCCTTATCAACCCTTGCTCATCACAATGACACAATTCCATCATCACAACAATCAAATATTTTACAAAATGGGTGGAAGAAATCCCCCTTATCTCCACTAAAGTAGATAAAATCATCAACTTCATCCATCATCACATTATCTATTGCTTTGGTATACCTCATAAAATCATCACAAATAATGGAAAATATTTCAAAAATAAGAAAGTTCAAAAACTTTGTGACACTTACAACATCAAGCTCAAATTTTCCTCTCCTTATTATCCACAAGAAAATGGCCAAGCTGAAGCATCCAACAAAACCCTCAACAAAATCCTCATGAAAATTGTTGACCAAGCTGGTAGAAATTGGCATCTTCAAATCCCATTTGCATTATGGGCATATCAGACCAGATTTTGAACCCCTATGGGCACTACACCCTTCTCCTTAGTATATGACACCAAATTCATTCTTCCTCTCAAAGTTCAAATCCCATCCTTACATGTTTCTCTCAAATACTTCATCCCTGATGAGGAATATCATCAAGAACACCTATCACAACTAGAACTATTAGATGAACATCATTCTAACTTCCCTTGAACATATCAAAATCTGTCAAGAATGAATCAAACAAGCCTATAACAAACATCTCAAAAATGTGAATTTAACATTGGTGATCTTGTTCTCAAAGAAAATCAACATGTCACTAACATGGAAAAGAGTAAACATGGGAAGTTTTCTCTAAAATGGCTTGGATAATATATTATCACTCATAAATATGGGGTCTGGGGATTATTGTTTAGCCTCCCTTGATGGTAAACCTAAAAAAGGAGCCTCTTAACACCCTACACTTTTGGTTGTTCTATTGTTAAAATATCAACTCATGAGACCTTAGTCAAACTACGATCTCCATCTATCAACCCACACATCATATCACCTTGTAATGATTTGGAATCATGTGGTATTTCCGTCAACATACCTATCATGACCTTGAATATGGGCACCATGGCTCTGCTCATAACATATTCCCATGGACAAGTTCCCTGCTCACAATTAGGGAACCCTGTAATCATTACTCTCACCATCCCCTTATCTTATCCTATTTAACGACATGATAAGGATATATGTGTAGCTTGCACATTTACTTATCCCCTTCTAAGTGGTTACCCAGGCTTTCCCTCAGCTCAAAAATAAAAATATCTATGGGATGGATACAATCAAAATATAGACCGATCCCTTGAAGGATGGCTATCAAAAATAAAATTATGTCAAATAAATTTGTAGACCACTCCCTCAAAGGATGGATACCATGAAATCAAAAGTCAATAAAATCATAGACCACTCCCTCGAAGGATGGATACCCAATCAAAATACACAAAAGGACTTCATTGCATTGATTATTCCTTATATCAAAAAGGGCTTCCCGCATTGATCAACCCTCATATCAAAATAAAAAAGCAACCATCTTAGGAAAGTTTCCTGCATCGATCAACTTTCCCGTCAAACGCAAGCTTCCCACATCGATATGCTTGTGAAAAATTCAATAAAACTAGGGAAAAACCTAGGAACTATCATTAAGAACCCATTTTCTCGTGCTTGCTACATACAAGCCTTGTTCATGCCATAAAAGGATAGATACAACTATCCCACATTCATCTATGATCCTAGTATGACTAAACATTGTAATTCATATGTTAATATTATTACAAAGTCCACATGTATAGTATCATACATATAAACAATTTACCAGCATACACTATATATATCCAGAACAGTAAGGAAGTAAACATCCCACATTATGTTCTTATCCATCATATAGTGCATAAATCAAAAAACAAGATCATCATTTGTCACAAACATATCCAAGATCATCAAAATCACATCATACATCTCTAATCTAAAAATATACATTTCACATACATCCATAACTCATCATATCAAAATCATAACTAAACTCATTAATTAAATCATCATCAACTACATCTATATCCATCACATTGCAATCATTACAAAACTTAAAACATAACTCAAACATAAAAATCATGTGTATGTATATCCAAAGTGTCTATACATAATCAAGGGCTTAAAAGAGCCACATGTATCAAAAATATATTGATATGTCATCGAAAAGGGCCTCAAAAGATCCTCATACATCAAAAGTCTATACATCAAAATCTATCAAAATGGGCCTACAAAACTACCTATTGAGCTGAATGTTCATCAATCAGATACTCCCTCAGGCATTGCTCCCCTGGTCATCATTTGGACCTCTAAATGGTCCCTCACCTGGACCTCTCAGTGGCTGACCCACACTTGCATCACTACTTGATGGATACTGTCATCATCAAGCCAAAAAAATCATCATAGCGAGGCTCATCCAGAAGCCTCCACCTCACTAGGTCCTCATAATAATGAAGCTCCTCGCCTAGTGCCTGGTAGTTAGCCATACTCACACTACCAGGTGGCCCCATTTGACCACTAGTCTAAGCCCTAGTATCTTATAGCTCAACCCCTAATATCGATGGGCCTGTCACACCAAAGGCCTTTTGCAAGGCCTCTTTATCTCATATATATATCTCTATCATCTCTAGATACTTTATGTGTAAGCTCTACTTGTACAGTAGTGAGTTACTTGGCTCATCCCATTTCTCTCTCTAGTCATAGTGTCCCTCTAACCAATCAATGTTACCCACTCAGCTAACAATGCATCCTTCTCAACCTCTGATA
Organism: Taxus chinensis; assembly: GCA_019776745.2. Classification (NCBI taxonomy): domain Eukaryota; kingdom Viridiplantae; phylum Streptophyta; class Pinopsida; order Cupressales; family Taxaceae; genus Taxus; species Taxus chinensis. Next base: position 509,289,321 of record CM034154.1, read on the forward strand.
TCACTATGATAGCCTCCAATAAATCCACTCTATCATCCTCATTCCCTCCCTCATTACCACCCTTCATTATATCCTCTACATGATCTCACACCCACCTCTCAAATCCATCTAGTTGTACCTACCAACAAGCCATGTAACCCTCCATCACACCAAACTAGTCGTGCCCCAAAACTTCCCCTTATGCATCCATTCTCAATCTTACCCCCTCCTCATATACCATCTCAAATGGATCTTGTATAGTTGGAGGTGCCACATCCAAATCTTCATCGTCTCGTTTGTATGCCACAGCCACCTCCATCACATACTAAACAAGTCCACATTTTCATCTGACGTGACCAAATATATTCAAATCCCATTGGTTATCCCTCTGACCTTGTACCCACCTATCATGTTGCATGGCTCTCAACTCCCCCTCTACACCTGGCCATACTAAAAAACCTATATAAGTCCTCCAAACTAGATCACCACCCTGTAATCCAGCTAATAATTGTCTATAATAATCCTTGCCTTGGATAGGCCTCATAGCTTTCTAATCTGATCTCCACCGTATGAATCCCATTGGATTGTCTATATTAACCCATCTCATCTATGAAACCCCTCTCGGTCAAGCCATTGCAATTTTCTTATAGGATCAGCACTCCAATAAAAATGATACATCAACTTCAAACCTCTACCTTGTCCTCTAAGAACATAACTCCTTATATACATGTGCTAACAAATCAAGGCCCCAAGAAAACTCTATCAGTAAATCCATCATATCAGCCATCACCCCAATCAACATCCAAGAAAATCTACCCCTTGTTGAATCAAGTAAGGCATAACATCTAATCCACATCATCATCATCGTGAGTAGGACCCGACCCTTCTCGTCATCACTAAAAATTACACCATATAGAAAACTTCCAGATGAATAAAATACATCGTGTGCATCATCATCATATAACCGCTACATTGCAACACGTCTGCTTGCCTCATCAATCACAAAACTTGCTCACCTTGTACTAGTAAACACAAGATCATGTGTATATCCTCCAAAGTTATCGGCATCTCTCATGTAGGCAAGAAGAATGTTCTTGTGACATGGTCCCATCTCTCAAATACATCCAACAATAATCCCATGTCCCTAGGAATACATTTGTAATGACACATCCCTCCCATCCAACCTCCTCCAAATGATCCCAATCCTCACCCGACAAATGGTCATGAACACTATCCAATATCTTCAGGATGTATCTCAATCATATGTCATGGAAATGGATCAAACATCCTAACATAGTCCTTGAGAAATTTTTCAGTTCTTTTTTCCTCTTTTTCATGCTATCATACATGTTTTGAGCTTATAAAAAGCTCCTCCAGCAACGATGCTTACTAACATTCATCAATTTTACTTACTAGGCCTTCTCTACACTTAAATCACCTGCGAGATGATCAATAACAGCTCCCCCACTTCAATAGACCTCCATAGACCTACATCTCTCCATTAACTTGTGTTTTCAACCTCTCTCTAGCTTGCATCCATAAAAGAACCAACACACTATTAGAAACAATACATCACAAACCAATCAAAAATCAATCAAATAAACTTTAAAAATCACAACTTTTTATCAAAAGACACTAGTCATCAGCGATTCTACTTGAGTCGTTGGCGACCCTAGAAAAATCTCCCACGACCCCTAAATTGCTAGTGATTTCATAAAAAATTGCAAGTGATTTCATAGTGATTCCAAATTTTAAGAAAAACTAAAATAAATACAAAATCCAAAAAAACATCACTACCTCATCACGAGTGGGCATTTGTCGCCTCTAGACACCTCTAGTCACCTCCATCTCACCAAAATATTGAAAAATTCAAAAAATAGGGTTTGTTTAGTGGCTTAATCTCCTAAATCGTGACCCTAACAAATGACCCGCAACCACCTTATATATCAAATTTTTCTACCCACCCGATCATCGGTGATTGGGCTAATCACTTACATTTTTATTAAATCACCAGTGACCAAGGGTGATCGCTAGCTATTACCTCCACTTTATCCAAAACACCACTATTTGACCTCTTAACCTTATTGAATTATCATTTTTAATCATCCTTGTCAAAAATTACACACTTCCAACTATGGGCTTCCTTTTCGGGCCACAAGACCCTTTTAAAACCCAAATTCAATCAATCTCTATTAATCCTACCTTTATCAAATCCATTTTAGATTTCATAGTCATTAGGGAAACTTTTCCCTTTCCGTCATTAATTCATATGTTTATAGGGCGAGAACCTATTGGTTCCCCTATCACTTGACTTCTTAGTCATGTAAGCCCACCTTTGTGGCAACATCCTTTATATCAAGCATGTGTTTCTTGATACACCATGGATACTATATGCTTTTGAGAACATTTTCCTGCTGCTTCCTATGAGTCATACATCTATAGGTTGAGAACCCATTGGTTCCCCTATCACTTGAATCTTTGGCGGTGCAAGCCCACCTTTGTACAATTTGTTTTCATGTCTGGTCTTGGGAATCTTAAATTAAAACACAACATCACCCAAGTCTACCTCATCCAATAACCTATTCAAACTAGTGAACATTGCACTTTTTCGTAATGAGCCCCAGTTTGTGGGGGCTCCATTTATCCAACAAAAAATTGACCATTCCACTCATTTTTGTCTAGCGGCTTTTCCATCGCAAACCACTTGAGAAAAGGGGGAAAATGTAGACACCCATTTTTGGTACCTTACAATACCTATATACACTCACTTTTTTCACTCAAAATATTAAAAATTATCTTATTACCATGTAAACCATGTCCTCACCCCTGTAAAATCATCATCTTACCCCTTAGTAAATGCTTATTTACTCACCTAAACCACCATAACCACCTAAAACTCATCCTAACCAATTTTAGGCCTAACCTTCTAACCTCCCAACCCCCTCAACACATTCCTAACCATATTCACTCATCCTCATACTCGTATTAACCCATTTGGAAGTGGTTGAAATCACTTCCAATTAGGTTCCCCCACTTTTTTCGAGTCACCAGATATTCTAACCAATCACCGGCGATTATATAAGGATCATCAAACTTTGTGAATGGGGATTCCCCTTGCATTAGCAGAGAAGCTTTGGTTCTTTGACAGCCTAGACAACATCATTACAAACATCCTGACATCTCCAACATCTCGGCCATGTCCTTGAAAACCTCACAAATCATCATACTATTCCCACAACACCATCTAATTAGCATTCTTCATCCAATGTAAGCTCTTGCCATCTATCTTTCATATTCAGTTTGTTAATGGCATCACCTTAAAGACTCAAATAAATTCCATAAATCACTCGGGTTACTTCGCACCTTATTCAAATCTCATTTGGAAATCAACATTTTCCACATTAATCTCCATCAATTTATCTAAATCAACAATGATTACCTCAAATTGCTATTGATCCCTGTATTTTTATCACTTTAATCACATTTCTCATATCTGTAATCAATATATCAATTTGTCTTCTATATCATCTACCTAGTTTCAAGTTTTTTCTATATGTAGATGGCTATACGAGGTCAACAACATCTGAATAATATCATATCCAACCTTCCTATTGTTTCACAACCACTGATTTGAGAACAAATTGACATTACACATGAACTCAGTCTCTATGACATCTCCTTGACACCAAATGTTTAAGATATCAAAGATTAACTTGAAGTCATACGCATAGAATGGGACAATACTGAATAATCCTAGTTTGATTACTTATTATATTTCAAGCTTGTCATAGCCCTCACCTAGGCCACCTATCTCATGGAGCAGGATCTCTTTAACCCTCTGGAATTCTAATCGTCCTTTTATCATGAATTATCTTGCTATTATTACCACTATTTCACACCCTTCAAGGAATCCCTTTAGTTCTCAGGATCATCCTTTTTCGATAAACTCGTCATCTTTTATCTAATAGTTATCTTTGTGTGTAGGTTTCTCTCATCTGTTAGAAGCAGGAGTCCCACACCCATTTTTCTTTCACACATCTTGACATTGTATTGTTAACATAGGTATCGTTAAACCCTACTATCTTTCTAGTTTTAGTGTTTTTTTACTTAATTAACGAACAAAAAATCCACCTTAAACAGTTAGAATAGTTGACAACCATTAAAAGGGCCCCTAATGAGCTCATGGTAGAAGTAAATTTCAAATTTCAAAAAACATGGGACAAAATTCCAACTCTTCTGAGACCAACCCCTCGAAGTTCTTTCTTGTACTTTCTAATAGCTCTAAATTTGTATATTGCTATAATAATATAATCTCTGGGAGCTATAACATTACCTGATGCATATAAAATAGCCATTAAGGCTGAAAAGTGTCTTATTCAAGCTGGAAAAATAGCCCCTAGATTATTTATGTCTTTATTTCTTGAAAATCCTTAGAATATTCAGAATTCTCTTGTTCCCAACCCTGAGTCAAATACTTCGTCATTTGCCTCTACATATTATTCCTCCACAAATCAAGATAATAATGATGACATTATAGCCTCGGTCAAAAATATGACTAATGAAATCATCTCTCTCAAGAAGCAACGGGCTCAAACATCTATAAATTACCCAAGATTCAACTAAGGGTGATCTTCTAATCACATATTTAATAGAGGTTATCAAAAACAATGATTTCATTATCCAAATCAGAGGTATGGCCACAATAACCAAACATAGATTCCAAGGCCATAATCTAAATTCACCTCTTTAAATAGTTTCTCCTACACAACCACTTCCTACCATAGGCACTAGAAAAGATCATGTCCCAATGTAAAATAATTTTATTCAATAAGTTGAATGGTGTTTTCCATGTAGTCACCTACATAATCATATAACTTGTTTAAATGGTATACAAGTCATCTAGACCTTCATGATACAAAGTTCTCTCAATCAACAAGAACCATTGATGGATGTCATGAATTCCAATGAGGAAGCAGTGTAACAAGACACCACATAATCCAATCCCATGTTTTACATTCTTGAAGAATTATGTGTGGTTAATCAAGCCACAGACAACTCAAATAGACTGTATATTCATGCCATGGATAATACAAGATCAAAGAAGAGGTGGATAGAGATGGTTACTCCATCCCCTTCAGTGCAAAGTATTCATTTCAAATTAAATAAATCCACATACTTAATTGGAAGGACAGAAGTGGATTTATCCAACGGCTCTACCTTTAATAAATGAAATATTTGATACACTGAGAACGCGTAGAACAAACAAAGTTTTCCATCCAAAGTGTTATTTCCGTCGATTAGGCAGATAAGAAGAGAGACCACAACACCTTTGATAGATAGATCCATGGGTATTCCTCTCAACATTGTCGAGTAAATGACGAAGAAAAATCTCAACATGACAATGTGGGATGCCTTATCTATCCCATCTCAGAGGGATCTCCTATACGAAGCCTTAAAGTAGTTTTCGCAATCTGAGTCGATTATGCGGAAACCAAACTCTATGGTCAACCTATGCCAACAAAAGGATGAACAAGTAAGTCGAGTTAAGAAGCCTCCACCCTTCTACATGTCTCTAATTATGGGAAAGCATTGATTGCATTATTGCATAATAAATTCTGGTACTGGTACTTATGTAATGCCCGATAAAATAGCAGATATTTTAGGCATAGAGTACAATCCAGTTTCTAGGGGAGTTCTGCAACTTGATGGCTCAACTGTCAAAATATTAGGATTGATAAAATATCTTGATTTAACCCTTCATGCTTGTCCGATCCTAACCGTAACTCAAGATATCTCAGTTATTGAATTACCTTTCTTTTCCATATACTTATCAAGATATTTCATAAACAAAGTGGGTGGGTATTTGTCTTTTGAATGGTCTCATATACTCTTAAAAACCATAAATGACACAATATTTACCATCAAACATGAGCCAATTTCTTCTTACCATGTTGAATCTTATAATCTTGTTCCTCTCAATTTTAATTGCATAATCCAAGAAGAGGAAGAAAATGAATGAATATCAATACAACAGTTTACTCCTTATTTAGTACATGATCTTTTATTAAATGAGTGGGCCAAGGAGAATTATGAGTTTGGCCCTTATGATATAACTATAGAGACTAGTTTAGGCACGTATTGCATTCATAAAGAAGAATTCACGACCCCCATATCACACAAAGAGGAATTTTATGCTTCTGGTTTATGTAAAATGTTCTTTGATGGTTATAGAAGCATAAATGGAGTTGGGACGGGTGTATTTCTACTCTCTCCAGGAGACAAGAAGTTATTATTTTCTCAAAGGTTACAATTTTCTTTCTCTAACAACATAGGGGAACATGAGACTTTCATCCATGGCTTGTTATTTGCATAGAAGAATCATATTAAGGCCTTGCAAGTGTTTGGAGATAGTGAACTGATTTCATCAAGTAAGAGGAAAGTGTGCTACCAAGAATAAGCTCTTAAAAGCTTATAGACATAGAGTATGGGATTTCATTGAAAACTTTGGCGTTATCAACTTACAAGTAGTGCCAAGAAAGTTAAATGCATAAGAAAATCATATGGAGGTTATTGGATCACAATTCTCTCCATCTGAGGACCTTATATAATATAAAAAACAACATGTTGAGATGGTAGTAAGACCATCGATTCCAAATAATGAATTCATCTAGTATATTTTCGAGAGTAATGAGAAAAAATTCCAATTCATCTAGAATGAGGTAGATTTTTCATCAAACTTGCAACCTAAATTACAAGAAAACTATGGTGATCAGATAATCTAGCTGAGGACAAAAAAATTACCTAAAGGATTGGTTACACTTGATGATATCTTCACCCTTGATGATGAATTCAAAGGGGAAAGGAAGAATATAATAGCAAAGAACGAAGACTACCAGCTAGTCACCATCTCACGAGACAAAGAGTTATTGTTGGGAAAGGTATGTAATAAGGCTGAAAGAAAGGATTTTATTTCCTTATGTCAAAAATTTAATGATGTCTTCTTTTAGAGTTATAAAGATCTCAAAGGATTTGATCCAAATATTTCCCAACATGTTATATATCTTGACCACGATGTCAAACCAATTAGACAAAGGAAAATGCATGTCAATCCCAAAATAGATCCCCTCATGAGAAAAGAATTGTCCAAACTCGTAGAGGCTGAAATCGTACTCCCCGTCAAGTATTCTTCTTGGGTTTCTAATTTATTCATTGTTAGGAAAAATAATGGAGAAATCAGGCTATGTGTGGATTTGAGATTTGAACAGATCCTCCTTGAAGGATCATTATCCTTTACCCTCCATGGATCAAATTTTATAAATAGCAGCAGGCTCTGAAAGGTTCTCTCTTTTGGATGGTTATTCTGGATTCAACCAAATCAGAGTCAAGAGGAAGACTAGCATAAGAAAACTTTCACAACCAAATGGTGAACATATTCCTATAAAAATATGTCATCTGGCCTAACTAATGCAGGTGTTACTTTCCCTAGAACCATGGATATTGCATTCAAGGGTTATATAAGCAAGTTTATCCTTATTTACTTAGATGATATCACATTTTTCTCAAGATCAAGTGAAGATCATATGAAACATCTTGAGAAATTGTTTGAAAGATGTAGATAGTTTGGAGTATCCATCAACCCAAAGAAATGCATCTTTGTGATTCCACAAGGTAGACTCTATAGTCGTGTTGTCTAAAAATAAGGTATTACTATCGATCCAAAAATTATTTCAACCATTCTTTCTCTCTCATTTCCAACTCACAAAATAGAACTACAATATTTTATTGCCAAGTAAAATTTTGTTAGGAAGTTCAGTCCTAAATTTGCAGGACTTGTCAAGCATATCACCTAAATGCTAAGGAACGATGTAGCTTTTAAATGGACCAAAGAAGGAAAGAAAATATTTTCCAATATCAAGGAGGCAATCACTCAAGCGCCTACTCTCGTCAACCTGGATTATTCAAAGGAATTCATCCTATACACCTATGGAGCTAAAACTAGTATTGTTGCAGTTTTGACATAACAGATTGATAAAGGTTCAAAACAAGTGGCCTTCTTCAGTCAGATGTTAAAGGATTATGAGTTGAAATACAGTCATGTGGAGAAAAAAGTTTTTTCCAACATGAGAGCTCTTAATAAATTCAATTTTACTATCACAACCAACCACATTAAGGTCTTAGTCTCCCATACTAGTGTGATAAACTTCATTATGGGAGTCGAGATCAGTGAAAAGAGAGATGGATGTGTGACAAAAATCATGAAATATGATGTGACTATCGAGGTCACCAAGTTGGTTAGAGGAAGATCATTGTGTGAGCATTTGACTAGTAATGTTGGAAATGATCTAGAAAACTCCTATCTCTTAGAGGAGGAGAAAGAGCAATTTGCTATGAATCTGCCTAGTGACAACATCTAGATAAATAGCATGGCCATATTCTTATCTACTGACCAGTACCCTTATGGTTTGAAAAAGGATAAGAGGCGGTATTTGAGGTTGTAATCCATTCCTTGTGTGTTAATTGGTGAAGTTATTTTTATAAAGAACCTAGATGGAGTGTTACTAAGATGCATTAGAGAAGAGCAAGTGAACAAAGTCTTGGCGGAATTCCATATGGCTTCTCTGGCAAACATTTCTCAACAAAGGCCACAACATTGAAAATATTATAAGCATGATACTTTTGGTCCATGTTGTTCGTGGATGCTCATCAATGAGTCATAAAATGCAAGGAGTGTGCTCTTTTCAGTAGTAAGAAGAAGATGGCGGCCCTCACACTTCATCCAATTCAAGCGGACGAACCCTTCTCTCAATGGGGACTTGACTTTATTGGCATGATCAATTTTGTGTCAAGTGTGGGTCAAAATGGGTCATAACATCGAATGATTACTTCACCAAGTGGACTGAGGCTATGGCACCCAAGGAAGCAACTAAATCAGCTATCCTTGATTTCCTAGAAGATATTGTAACAAGATTTGGGATTCCCCAAACTATCATTTCCGACAATGTTAAGGCTTTCTTAGGCTAAAAAAATTCTAACAGGGATCTCAAGCATGGCATCTACCTAAAGACTTATTCTAATTATTACCCTCAAGGTAATGGCTTATCTAATTCTACCAACAAAAACCTAATCAAAATAATGAAAAGGACAATGGAGATGAATCAGAGACGGTGGCATACAAAGATCAAAAATTCTTTTTAGGCTAAAATGATCACACCAAAAAGATAAATTGGCAACTCTCCTTTCATCCCTTCTTTGGAGTTAGCACGTCAATTACAATTGGAGGGAGGGGATGAAAGAATATTAAGAATGGCATACTTGGTTCAACTTGAAGAATTGAGGCAATCCATCATGATCAAATTAGAAGAACAACATAATTCAACCAAACAGTGGTTTGACGAGAAATCGAAAGCACAGTCTTTCAAAACAAGAGTTCAGGTTCTTAAATGGGACATGGACAAGGCTAAACCCAGATGGCACTCTAAGTTTGATGCACTTTGGAGTGGTCCATATATCATTACTGCCTATAACAAGGCTAACTCTTTTGAGTTATCTAAGTTTGGTGGGGAGGCACTTCAAATCCCAGTCAATGGGATAATATTAAACCTTCCCATTAAGTTTGTTTCATTGCATCATGTGCATAGTTGTTTTTTTGTTTTCCTTTTACTTGTTGATGGATGGTCCCTCTTGTTGTGTGTTGTGATCATTGATTGAGTGCCTTTTCCCTCAATCCTTGTGGTGATCTCTTAAATAATTTCTTTGTTGTACAAGTGTTGGTTCCATTTACATTATTTAGATTGGAGGTTGCAAAACAAAGCAAACTTGAAAGGCCGCACTATGAAGTATACTCTGCATAATGAAGGAGCAATTTATTTCAAAGGTTCGCAGATAGTGAAAAGAACAACTTGGTTTCAAATTCAAATATCGAGAAGTATGCTTATTAAACGCCCAATGGAGATGTCAAGCTACTGGTTGACTCATCTAGCAGGAAGATGTCCCTTGAAAGTCACTAAAGTCATTCGAGTCATATACTCACGCGGTTTCAAGAAAAACACCCGTGGAAGGAAGTTGTAGTGTACCACGAAAATTAGGAACTTAGTGTTCTATGGTTTTACCTAATTCGTGGAACAAATGATAAGTAATTTGTGGCATCGTATTGATAAGTTAGTATTCTTTGGAGTTTGAGAAAATGTAGTGTTCCGCAAAAGTTAAAAACTCATTGTTATGCGGAGTTGAAACAAACATAGTCACAGGGAAATATGTCACAAAACAAAAGAAAAAAGGTTATGTGGCATTACGTAGAGTGAGTAGAGAGTGGAGGTAATAAAATTTAAGTGCGGGGTAAAATCCATGCAAGGTTTATAAAGCCACACAAAAAAAATAAAATCTACATATCAAAGAGAACTGGAACAAAAATAAATAAAATGTCACAAAACACAAAAGACTCCGTGGAATGCAATATATTTCACAAGACAAGAAGAGAAGGCCACATGTGGTGAAAAGACTTGCAGAGTTAGCAGTTATTCACGGATCAAGGTAGAAATCAAAAATGGAGCCGTGCGTGACCAAAAATTTTCCAAACAAAATAGAAATCCACCGAAGATGGGATCAACGTGGCGGAATATTAGAAGTCCGCAAAGCACAACAAAGTCATGCCTAGTTCAAACTAGGATCTCAATTATTCCAACCACCAAAATTTAATGATGAATGACACCCATGCCTGGCCTACGAAATCAATGGCATACAATACCAGACGTCCTTAAGTGGTCAATGGTGATTGGTACTTAGTGATGTTAGAGTGGTTAAATTCATTGATCGCTAGATGTGATTAGTTCCTTCTCCCTTTCTCTAAAAATTGTTATAAATGTAAGTGTGAAAACACGTGTAAAAAGTTCCCATTTCTGTTAAGTCTGAGATCTCTTCCCTTTTGAGCTCAAAGTTTTTACTTGCAAACCTCTGTGAGTTGCTTGTGAATATTTCACGCACCTCGACTCTGGTAGAATATAAATGGATAAGTTCTTGATATTGAATGCAAGTGTGATTTCTTTCTTTTTAATGCTTTGGTGTTTAATGTGAATATTTCTATCCTCTTGTTGGTCTTCAGTCCTATTCTATTTATTTCTTCCAATGTTCTATATGCATTTTCTTAGGTCTTTGCATATGTTTTTATATTTGTGTCTCTAGAGCCAAAATCGAAACCTATTCCAGTTTGGTGAATCACCTTTCTTTATTTTCAGCATTTCTCTCTCTCTCTCTCAACCCTAGTATATTGGAATTCTTAGGATAGTATTAGTTAGCAGTAGTGTAGTGTTGGTTAGATAATAGCATTGAGCTAGGATAGAAGGAAGCACACCTTCTCCAGAGATGGACCTCAAAAGGCACCATTGTCCCACACTTTCAAGGTCTTTCCATGTTTCCCTGAGGTGTTGAACCTACTTTCAGTAGGGTGCAATTTCAAGTGACAAAGGTGACTTAAGTCACTTTTACAAAAATTATTTTTCAACGGAGAAATAGAATGTTAGAGAGATAGAATAAGAGAGAGAAATTGTGATCAAAAGAAGATGTTCCACAATGAAGTTCTTCTCTTCCTTCATTGTGGAGATGAATGTTGCAACTAGATAGGATCTTCCTTGGTTGCTTCTTCGATCAAAGCATGTCCTTCTTTGGACTTATAAATGATGCTCCACATCTTCTCTCGACTGATCATGTTTGGTCATGCTTGGAAGAATCTCTTTCAACTCTTCATCTCTATGATAAATCGTAGGATGCACAAATCAACTCTTTATGGCGAACATGATCTCTGGTCTCTGATATGAGAAAGAAATCATCATGCAATCATCATGAATCATGCACTCACACCACACGTACCCCGAAATCAGTAACCATGACCTCTCTTGGATTTGACAGTGTTAGATATTTCTAAGAATTTTCAATGGAAACATAGTGATCCTCTGAATGGAAACACTTCCTATTCGTGATATGGAATCAAGAAGTAGGGCAATGTCTTTTTAATGAATACAAGTACTTCATGTCATATCTCCTAAATGAAGGATAGTGATGATATTAAGAATTCACCAAAACCATGATTTTCGACATAGAAGCCTTCAATTGATTCAACTAGATGTTTCATGCTTAACAATCCTCTTATGCACTTTGACTCAGGTTAACAAATGAGTTTTTCTTTCTTTTCCAAGTGTTTTCAATGGTCTTCAATGATGCTTTTGGTTGCAACATGGATGTGGTCATCACAGATGAAGGACTCGTCCAAATCAATCATGAATGGATTTGTTTGAAATAAGAGGTGATGCTCCAATTTTGGGACAATTCTCTTGCCCGGATCAATGAGAACATGCAAAACCCCATAAAGCGAGCATAATACAAAGAAAAAAATCATTCCTATGTATCCCCAAAAATATTCCACCTCATCATGCAAGAGATAGCTCTAATGAAATACTAGTTCAAGAGGAACATTTGCTCCAAATTTTAGGCAATTTAGCTCATTGAGTCACTAGGAAAGTGCAAAACAATTTTCACTTTCTTTGGGCACAAATGGAGTTTGTTGGCTAGAAAATTATTTCCATCACAAGAAATAAACTAGGATATGATATCCCATGAGGTATATCTCTTCTTAAAGGAATTTTTAAATGGAGAATTTTGGCAAAGTTTCAATTTTTTTCAACTATGGGATCACTAGCAATAAGTAAAAGAGTGTTTTGAAAGCTAGGACACGGAGTTGGTTTTAATGTCTTCCATGGAAGAAAAAATGAAGCTTTCATGGAGTATTCAACATGCACTTTATCTAATTTTAAGTTGAGGTTTTCAGAGGGAAAACTATATTTGAAAATGTGACTTAAGTGGAGGAGGGAAAGGATATGTGTCAGCCATGCATTCCTCCTCACCAAAGGGCACTCCAATTAGAGAGGGGCACATTTTTGGGGTGTAATGGGCACAAACAAGTGTGCCAATGTCATGGGTCCTTCAAAAATACAACTAGGCTAAGTAGGGGAAGCCAACAACACACAAAACAAGCTTGGTGTTCCATTTTCATGTTACTTTTTGCCTTTTCACATCAACCAATAGGAGGATGGCGCACTTATGGGGGAGGGGATTAAAAATACACTTTACAAGCTTTTCTTTTCACCTTCAAAATGTTGTCAAGCTTCAAAAGTGCACCTAGGTCAGTTGTTGACATCAACAACTCAACAAAGAAATAGAATGGGAGATGCACTTTTTAGGTCTGAGACCAAAACTTAAACTTTTGGGGTGTATAATATATTAATTTGATTGTAAATGGGCCAAAAGATCCAATGGAAGCATTTAGAAACCTTGAAAATGAATTCTCTTTGATTTCGGAGTCAACTCACCATTTTTTCATAGGGAAGCGTGGTGTGAGTTGAGTTACTACATGAACTTAAGATGGGTATGAAAAAAAACAACACTTTGACCATGAAGGGGACTTAATGTGATTCAATTTGACAATTTTTTAGGCTCTGTCTGAGGTTCCCGAAACCTTCAATGCAAATTCTCTCTTCCAAAAATACCCTTGTGCCTCAGTGTCCAAAAGGTTTCTGCTCTCGATGCTTCCAAAATTGTCTTGAATATGTCATCATATAGTAGACATTGAAAGCTTTATGTTGACTGTGATTTGGGATTCTAAACCCACCCAAGGCTCCTGAAACCTTCAGCCCAAGTTGATCTTTTAACGACCGAGAACACCTTTTCCCAAAAAAATGCTAGAGGTGAATATGTTCCCAAGACTAGTGCAAAGTTGGCAAAACCTTTCCTAAATCATATTGTCATGAAGTAGACTCTGATACCTTTCCAATGACTATAACCTAGGCTTCTGAAACCACCTGAGGCCCCCTAAACCTTCCTTACAAGTTAATCTTTGAAAAGAGGCAATTTGACAACTTTGACTCACTTGACTGAAAAGTGACAAAATTTTCCACGTGGTTGTTTAGTAAAATGCGAAGACATTTTACATGCCATTATTGCACTAGTAATAAAGTATCCAATATATGATCGCAAGCTTTATGTTATTGTTCATTCATGTAAACATTGGAAGTATTATATCTTGGGAAAGGAGATGATGATCTACAATGATCACAAGTTGTTTCAGTTCTACAAACTGAGAACAAGTTGCAACAATAACAACAATTGAAATGGCCTTCTTATTTTCAACAATTTCACCTTAACGTCAAGCATAAGGGAAGAGCTAATCTAGTAGCTAATTGTTTGAGCCGACCTCTAGTTCAAGCTCCACGCATAATGCATGACGCTTGCATATATGATGTCAACACGTAGTTAGAATTGTATTCTTCAAATCCAAACTTTGCATAACATTCTTAGCAATAAGTCATTTATGAATTTCTACGTATAGGATGGACTCTTATATATCACCTCGGTCACTTGTGTGAACCACACGACAGAGAGGTAAATACTAATATGGGAAGCTTATTTAAGTGCAGTTGAAATGACCCTTGCAATGCTACAAAAAATCATCTTTTAACTGCATCTCAAGTTATATGTTACTAAATTAGTTCTTGTACCACATGAGCAATTGTTAAACTAGTCAACAAGAAGCAAAGTATATATACACCTCTATCAATTCCAATGAGAACATGTGAATAGGTTCCTATGGATTAGCTATCAAGCTACCCTACTACCAGGGACAACAATAATCGTGTTTATGCAGTAGTTGATAGATTCTCAAATATGAAGATTTATATAGCTTGTAAGAAATCTATTTCCATTCTAGAAACCACCAAATTGTACTTTGAAAATGTCTGGTTGCATTTTGGATTACCAGAAACTATCATGTATGATAGAGATACAAGGTTTTTGAAGAATTTTTAGAAAGTACCACATTCCATTTATAGGTTGATGGACATATAGAAGTGGTTAATAGGATAATCATGCATCTTCTCAAAGTGCACAATTCAGAGAAGCAATGTACATGGAATGAAAGCCTTCCTTTCATTCAACATTATTACAACATAGCTCTTCACAACTCAATCGTACATATCCCTTTCTAAGTTTATTTTTATTTCCAACCATTGGCGCCCATCAATGTTGCTTATATTATCACCATCAACAGTACCAACACCTCCATCTTAAAAGGAAGTTGACAAAGTTGTTAAGCTCAGTGAGCACATCCAACACATTCACATGTATGTGCAAACCATTCTGCAAAATGAGAATGCTAAATACAAACATTACACACCTTATAGTGTGGTGATTGGGTATGACTTCACTTGTAGATGGAAACACTAATAGGACCTTACCGCAACTTCATCCTCTTTGGTATTATCACCTAGCAAGTAGGAGATTCAAGCTTAATTTTCCTCTTACCTTGGGTTATATACAAATTTCAACGTAAAACTCTTTAGGGCCAAATTGATAACTCAACAAGAGATCTCTTTCTTCCATATCATTAAAGCAGGTCAAATACCTTATCAAGGAAAATGGATTGCAAAGGCTCAAGTTATCACCAACTTTCTACATCTTCTTCTACAGTTGCAAGCAATGGGGGATTATTACTCTTCGTGCAAGGAAACTAAGAGGAGGATTTGAGACCTCAAATAAATTTTCAACACTATGGTGTTTCTCTGCATCATGATTTGACTTTACCAGTGGCTTCAGCGCCATACCAAACACACTTGTGCATATGACAAGGTCCTAACTCCTATGTGGTACTACCCAATTTTGTGTGGCATCATCGTACTAAGATTTTTGGTACTATCAGATGAAGATGATGGACTGATGATTACTTATAGTGGTTATAATAGTTTAGGCAATGTTTCATCTTCTTCTTCTTTTATATATTGACTCATTCCTCTATTCTTGATGGTCAATGGATTAGTAACTTGTGCCCTGCAATCGTGGAGATTCGGGCATCTTCTTCAGTCCCTCAACATGTCGTGTCTATTCACAAGAATCAATATAACATTGTAATACAATACGCACCAAGTGCGACATATATAGATAGAGTGACCTATATGACCCGACATCTTCGTTTGATACATGTCCATGCCCCATGCATCTAGTAGCGTAATAATGATTCTATCTAGGCCATATCGGCAGGATGGGTAGGTTGCCTAGCAAACATGGGTGGGTTGGCTCAGGTGGGAAAAGTTGGTTAGTGAAGGGCCGAAATCTCTATTGGGAGAGCTATGTATTTAATCATGGTCTACATCTATATATCCATATAACCACCCCGCCTTGGGCCTCGACCTCTCAAATAACTATAGATGGCCAAACTTTGCATAATATAACTTTGCATTATAGTTCTACCCCTGATTTATCTTGTTCCTTTGCTTTCTTCTTTATTGCGTAAGTACATTGATACATCCTTCAACCTCTATCACTCACAATATGTTTTCCATAACACATCTAGATTCTCATTTAGAGCATTGTCCATTGGGTCTCCTCCTCAGCCCCAAATCATCCAAGGACACCAATAACATATCAACAATATCACTATATCCTGACACACTCTACAACTTGCTTGAATGCACTTTCCCTTATTGCATATACATGCTACATAGTAGCACTCTACTATGGTTAGTCGTTTTGTCTCTATACAAAATGTTATATTTTGTACTTGGTTTTGAAAACCTCCTTTAGTTGTTTCCTAACACCAAGATGTCAAGTTCACCTTAGCATCATTCACAACCCATGTTGACTATTATACCAATCTTGAATACTTTGATCTTTCTATAATTCATCAAATTAGGAGTGATCAAAGTGTTTAAAGTTTCCTTTGTCATTTTAACTAGTAAGTGAGATTAATGGCTTAATCATCTAAATTTCACTAGCATTCATGATACAATTCATATATTCTTGTAGTGATGCAATTATGGTTAGGGATCTCAGTGAAGAGATGCCTTATACTATACAACCTACACATATATAATTATGCATCAAAATTACAACAAAAATGTTCTTTATTCTTCAACAAAAGAGATTCACACACAACCTCACTCTCTCTCTCTCTACACACACACACACACACACACACACACACACACACACACACACACACACACACACGCACGCACGCACGCACCCACACGCACACACACGCACACACACACACACACACACACACACACACACACACACACACACACACACACACACAGCATGTATGCTTACATACAACATCACAATGTAATCCCAAATCCCCTCAAGGATGTGATTCAATCCTACTATCCTACCCCAAACCTACACACAAATTTCTACTTACAACACACTCACAAGTTGCACTCAAAATATTTCCTCGCGGGATTTTGAAATGTCTTTCTCAATTTCAAGGGTACATTTATATGACCACATGATCCATCTACTTACAATATTGACCCCAACACATCCTACCCATGCAAATATTCAATGTGTTGCAAGTAATAAATGAGGATAAAGACCTAAAGGACCCATAACGTAGAAAAATTTGACACAGTACAAGTCGACTCACAAACTATAATATTAAGATAGGTGAGTCACCACCAACTCCTTATAATTTCTATGTTGATCTTAAACAAGGGCTCCCACCAATCACCCTAGAGTCCATGCACACTCTTGAACTAGATGTCCATCCACAATGTTTTTAAGTCGTTCTTTCACACAGAAGCTTCATTGATCTCACAGTTTCATAGGTTAAGTGTCACATCACCTTTTCTATGGTGTCCCATACAATTGTCATATAATATTTTCTACATTGTCCCATAAGATACAAATTTACGCCAAACTTCCTAAAATTTATCTCAATTCATAATAATATTGGGAACCTTTATGAAGTAGTATGTCGATGCTGCACAAAAAATAAATACTCAAACACGACCTACTATAGTTTTTGGCTAATGTAAGATTGCATATAAACCCAAATGACCGTACACCACATACCAAAGTTGACCAAGTGTTCTATTCTTGTATTGATGGTTATCGTATGCCCTCTCTAAATGAAGACGAGGAATAAGGAAGTTAGAGTGCCTTGGAGCACTTAACTGACTTTAGGGCCTTTGGACATTTGACCATTAGATTGAGGACTTTTAGGCCCTCTCATGCTCCATGGAATGAACCAACAAAGAGAGTTGCTTCATGGGGTCAATCATGCTTGAATCATGATACCAAGAATTACCCAATGTTAGACAATCTAGCTATAGGCTAGTAATGTTGCCCCTTAACCAACGTAACAATTTATTTTATGCTCTCGTCCAATAGGACAAGGACTAGGACACAAAGGCCATCAAGCACTCTCCTAGCAAATGTTTTTAATGCTCTCCCAAGTGATAAACAAATATGCCCCCGTGAGGGTAAAAGGAGGCAGGGTAACTCTAATCTATCTCCAATTAATATAAGTGAACTAACAAGACAATTATCAAATCTTTTGGATCACATTTCTTTGATAGACAAGTAAATACCTTCTTTTCTCCAAGTGCCCATTATCACGAGTGCCTTTATGTATTGTTGAGCACTTTAATACAATGTGGAACACACAAAAAACCCTAATTATTAATCATCAAGTCCTCCATTTACTTTTTTATCAAGTGTCTACATAATAGTGGTTCATCAAGAAAACACATAAATATATTTCTCTCAATGAAACACATGCCATTTCACTAGTCAAGTGCCAACTATGGTCTATGCTCTCGACATTAATCAATTGCATCAACTACTCAAGGCCAACACCAGTTGTTCTAGGCCAAATGCCACCCTTGTAACAATTCGGACAGTTACTCTAAATAAATTATATTATTGAGAATATTGGGCATCATAAAAAGAGAAATTCCATTTAGTTCTCCACTCTAGCGAGCAATTGTGAAGATCCCAAACATCAAGCATTTTACAAATTATACCTTGTAATTGATAATTACCTCTTTTAAATACACATCATCTATTGGCTTGGATGTTTAATGTATGAGACAACATAGTTCATACATTGATAAGAATTGATAACAAGAATTGATGAATTAAATAGAAATATCATATCAAATATTTACCTAAACCATTTAGATCTGTCCATACCTTCTTTCTCCCTAAAATTCTTCTCTTTTGATTTAGCATCACAAAGTATGAATTCAATTATATCTATACCAAAATGGTATTCCATGGGTTTACTAACATGGTGAAGATTTTAAAAAACATTGTATCTCTATTTACTTTTTAATGTTAATGAAATCATTAACTCTAAAATATGAAGATCAGTCAATTTCGTCACTGCATAAAGTGCAATCTAGACATAGTTTATCTAAGGTATAGTGTTCGCGTATAGGACAAAGAACAAAAATTCTATATTCAATAGCCCAGTTAATAAGGTATAGTGTTTGCGTATAGGACAAAGAACAAAAATTCTATATTCAATAGCCCAGTTAATATTGTTCTTTTGATTTCTTAAAGTACTTCTGCTACATTGTTTAAAAACTCCAAACTAAAAAGGCCATGGTTGAACATTTTAATAGTGGTACATCACGAGTGGTCTGGTAGAAATCCACAACATGATTGCAAATCTAATGAAATTAACAGCCAGATCATGGGATTTAAACAACTGCATCCAATGCAAAAGCATTAATTTCTTCTAATCACCTACTGCTCATTTATATCCCTCAGACCAGGATGCTTTTGACTTTATTGGACAAGAATCACTTAACAAATTTTTACATTCTACCACAATCATTGTACTTTCCATCACTGCATTATCATTAGTAATTATGAAACAACATCATTCCACAACACGCTATAGCTTTGACCACTAACAATGTAGTGCATAGCAACCCAATAATACAACACAAGATAATAAAATTTTAAAAGTTGTTGGTAAGAATGATATTTCTATCCAAGGAAATAATTTTTGAAAGCTTTACGGGTACAGGCTTCATATCTTTTATTCCTGATGGTGGGTCCAGTAGAAAGACCCAAAACAACAAAGAGAATTCTTACAAATTGGTGCAACCTGAACTGTCACTGAAAGACTCGTCTCCAAACTAACTTTCTAAAATTGTCTCTATATATATGACTATCGGTCAGAAATAAATTAATAATGAATCTTTATATGTCAACGAGAATAACTTTGTTAACCAAAAAAAGATTTATATAGCCATCCCTTTCTCTCATTTCTAAGTAAACTCTGCTGTTTTACATACACCTTTTTCTCATTTCTAAATAAACACTACTGTTTTACATATATCTTTTTCTCATTTCTAAGTAAACACTGCCATTTTACATGCCATCCACTGCCGACATACTAAATAATTTAGAAGAGTATATCATCCTTAAAATGAGACTGGAGCATGTTTACCTAAAGAATACCTTGAAATTTCCAAGATATTATCATGGTAGCATGCCAAAAGCATTACTAACTTGCCTCATCTTACATGTTACAGAGGACAGTGGAAGAGTGAAATCTTTGGACCGAAATAGAGAAACTTTCGAGGTTCTTAAAGCATCTCTTCATCAGGCAGGTTGATACGACTTAAAAGACAAATATTGAAACTTTATGTTCAAAACTGAAAATATACAAACACAAGGAATTAGAATACATCAACAAGTTTCCACAAGTAAGATTAATGCTCCAAGGAGCACAATCAGTCACATTCGAATTTCAAATACATGATCCTAAAATCATGATAAATTGTCCAAAATAAATCAAGTCAGTCCCATGCCAGCCTCGCCTATCTTACTCACTGGAGCTTTCTCACGTCGCTCTACATAAGCAGATGGAAACCATCCTGCTCTTCCCTTTGATTCGCCCTCCGACCAACCCACTGCTGAAACCTGTTTTAAGGAAATATGAAGTTAGGGACAGAGAAATTGTACTTATTCAGGCAAATATAAGAGATTGATGCCAGTTAAAGCATACTTCCATCATGTGTATCCTGATGCTTAAATCTCTGAATGTACTTCTCCCTACCCTTTAACTCCACCTACAACACTCCTATCATGATGCAAACCTTCACGTACAGAGCTTACAATTTTAGTTGCGAGTCTTCTGACTAATTGCTTTAGTATATCCCCGTGCCTATCCTATATATCAACCCAATCACTCCAAAACAAACTAAATAAGAACAATGGAATTACTTACAAGTTTCAAAATTTAAGATTGAAGCATTAGAAATGTTGGTTTCTTAAATCAAAATGTCCAGTGAACATGGTTTCGTACCATTTCAGATTACTCTTCCTACAAATAAGAAGTATTATTTCCACAAGAATTGGATCCCTCACCAAAAAAGTACGAGGTCAGATGGGTTCAGACCAATCTGAAAAGCATTTTGAGTCTAGTGATGCTGCATACATTGAAAAAAAATTTAAAAAAGTTTAAATTCAAGCAATCAGTCATTATTCTTGATCGAAATTCAGTTCTATCATGGGGTATGTGTTGAACTTCTGAATGTATGTAGCCTAGGATCTATTCTGAAAGTTGGGAAGCACCATTTGAACGATGTCACAAACTGGCTGCCCATGGATGTCAGCACCTCCAATAAACTATATTGGTGAATTCTACCAACTAGAAAAAGCAGTTTCAAAAAGTACCTTAAAATTATCAATAACAGAAAATCTCTACAAACCAACACTTACAGAATGGGATGTCACTAAACTGTTTTATGTTTCCATAAAATTAGAAGGATTCAATCTGTGATGTTCACCATGCACTTTTGATGAACTGTTCCAGGAATGAAATTACCTTACAAAATTTATACAAAAACTTTAAATGCCAACTGAGCAGACAAGTTGGTTATGCAAACGGATGGCAAGACGAAAAGATCTTAATGGGAGGAATGAGGAGGAAGCCATCGTATAATTTGATAAACATGGGAGAAAGCCCACCCCTCTAGAAGCCAAGAACACTATGTTCCACCAAATTTCCAGGATGGGGATAGGGGGACGTGTTTCCAGGGTGGATTTTTTTTTAGGCCTTTTTTTAGGGGACGGCTATTTAAAAATAAGGGAAAATTTAAAAAATTATGATAACATTGCTAAAGCATTCATCACTCACATTATAGAACCTTACTAAATAAAATTAGAGTTGAATTGAGATTTCACATAAGATTTAACCTTAAAAATATAGGAAATTTCAAATATTCATATGAATAATGATAAGTATAACACATTGACTAACTTAATAAAGCATTCATCACACACATCATAAAACTTTAATACATAAAACTAGAGTTGAATTGAGATTGCACATAAGATTCAAGTTTCAATTACAATGAAATGCCCAAGGGCAACAAAATGTCTGAAACATAGAAAATCAAAATGAAAATATAATATATATAGTTGCCCCTAATCAAACTCCGCTGAAGTGGCATCAAAATCAGACTCTGATTCTGAGTCACTGGAATTATGAGGGGCTGCCTCATCCAATGGAACTCCAACCAATCCCACTTGTGCCTCCTCCTCATCAATTTGTGAAGCATCTTCGGGATCAACATCCCAACGTGTGGCTAGAGTATGACGATACTCAGGAGTCTGTCGATCCTGAAGTCTCAAGGCACTATGCACGGCTACTAACTTCTATGCTCGTCAAGAGGTAAGGTGGTTCCTCTTAACTGTGTGGATGAGGCCATATGTGGACCAATTCCTCTCTGCAGCAAAGGAACTAGCAACCTGTGAAAGGAGGCGAGTGGCAAGAATCCTCAAGTCTGGTGCATCCTTGCCATGCCATGCCATGTCCACCATCCAATAGGGTCTACTTGAGCTAATGTAACTCTATATGTCCTCGCCTCTGGCTTTCTAAGTGTTGGTCCACGGTGATTGACAAAGGATAGCCATTGGGTCCGCAATAAAGTGGATTCCTTATCAGTGTACATCTTTCGAAAGGCCTTCATGAGCCCTTCTTTCACCTCTTCATCATCAGATGGAGGCACTCTCCCAAGTCATGTTGCATACCATTTGGGAATTAGAGCATATGCTGCCATATGAAGCGGGGTGTTCATTGTGTTCCACCGCCATGTCACAATGGGCCTAATATGCTCCTCATAAAATCCCAAAGTAGGATCCCTGCTATGAATGGCTTACTTCGTCTGTCCAAGCATGCTGTCAAATGTCTCTTAAATCTCTCCAAGACTAGGAGAGTCTGTATCAGCATATCTTATGACCCCCACTACAGGTGAGATGAAGGAACAAACATATCTGCAAACAATTTACAAAAAAAATAGAAAACATTAAGATTCAAGAATGAAAAACTAAACTAATTTACAAGTTATAAACATAGATTAAAAAAAATTCAAATTAAAAACTAAACTTACATATATAAAATCAGCAATAGCTTACCTAACCATGGTCCACCAATCATCGTCGAGGATCTTTTGTTTCACACCTTTTCCTTCAGAAGTGTTTGCCTCTGGCCATCTACCCCACTCCTAATTAACCATCATTAATTGCAAAGCATCCTGCACCTCGAGCATCCTCTCTAGCAAAATGAAATAGCTAGCATATCTAGTGTCCGCGGGCTTGAGGAATTCCTTCCTCGAAAAAGACCTGAAGAGTGCCAAGTGTCGTATGGTGGTTGCAAATGAACATCTGCACATCTCTAGCATCAGTCACTACATGCCTTCACCCAATCAATTTTTCCAATATCTTTTAGTGCATTGTTCATGGCATGCAACACAACATGGGGTCCAGAAATATATGTTGGTAATGCAGCCTCAACAAGTTTACCTGCTGCCCTGAACTTTACATACACATGTTGCATCTGTGACAACCTGCACAATGTTGGCAGGGCCCAACCTCCTCAATGGCATCTCTTCAAAATGGTGAAATTGGAAGGTCTGCATCCTTCCTCTTCCCTGAACAATCAACTAGCCCTAAGAAAGTAAGGACCCTCTCTGACATGAAACAATGATATTTATGAGTGGCCGATGGTGTCTGATATCGGTCCACCCATCCATGATGATAGTTGTAACCGTGACCCGTACCCATGTGCACCTCATTTCCTCCATCAGTAAATTAACCTTGGAATAGTTCTTTATCCAAGGATTGTTGGTTCGTCAACTTTGTGTTCTCCAGGAGGGGCACATGAGGAACTCAACACCTACTTTGGCTATCCTTAGCCATTAGCCTCCTTGAAGATAAGGGAGACGCGAGCAACATGAAATGGACATGCCAATAGCAAAAAAGAATTTTCCAATGGCATCAGTCAACCTACTTCTCTAGCCTTTGTATCATGCACATGTCAACATACCTGGATTGGAGGCCACAAGTCTTCCTCTTCCCCCTACTACTACCAAAAGCATCCAATTCAGACACCTCATAAGATGCACCTTGCAGCACTACCACGTATTAATTCTCAGGCAAAACTAGAAGGGGGTGCCAGTGCTCAGTAACATGACAGCCACGAACTTTTGAAACCTTTTCTCACCATATCTTCATGTGCATACCTAGCCTCACCATTTCTGACCTCTCGCTAAGTGATATTCTTCCACACATGCCTCTTACCCCTTGTCCCAGTTATGTGCAATAAGATGTGCATTCAACCTGCGTAATAGTTGCCTGACATAAGATTCTTTGTTGCAAATATGTTGCATTTCCATATTTTAGTGCCCCCTGAAATGCTTGATCTAGGACCCTGTCATGGCTGTTGACCAAATTGTTTCAAAGGTTTTTTAGCTTATCAAAAGGCCCCTTAACATACTTTTTTAACAGTTTCAGAGGGGCAACTCAAACTTGTCCACACTCTCTTGTGAACTAGCAGTATTAGGTGTTTTTGCAATTGTGTTCACTTCTCCTTGAAGACACCCTATTTCAACCTCACATTCTACCTTGATAATTACTATCTGAACTCATTTTGAAGCTACGATAATTAAAAAACAAAGCAATAGAACTATACAATACAATAAAACAATGAATACTCTTGTATTGGAAATGCAACAACGATGCAACTACAATTTAAAATTTTAAAAAAACAAGCAATAAAAATGCCCTTTATGCTTTATCTCATTCCCTCAGCTTGAATCCAATGATAGAAAAAAAAATGACAAGCAAGTGCAATGCCTTCACTTTCAACTTTGCATTTGTGCAAATTTGTAAAAAAAACAAAGAATGGTTGTAATGTATGTACATACCTCTTGCTCTTGTCTTTCCTCTTCCTCCTTGCACCTTGCTCCTTGCTCTTTCCTTCTCTTTTTACTCTTGCTCTTTCATTCTCTTTTTTTTGGCTCTTGCTTGGTGTGATTAGAATGAATGTCGAAATGAGCTTCTTTTTATAAGTTTTTTTGTTTGCTTTTAGGTTTAGGGCACTTAGAAATGCCAATGGGGGTCCTTGTGGGCCCCCACATTGGTTTACTTGTAATTAAAAGTGTGTTTTAAAAATATTATAAAACCGTTTTTTACATGTTTTAGTGTACAAAAAACGGCAGATTTCGTTGAATGGATGTCCCGCGGTACAGTCGAGGGACTTCCAGAAGTCCCCTTTGCATCCAGGGACGTCCCAGGTCCCCTACCGTCCCCTGTTGCTTTTTTGACGTCCCCGGGATGTCCCCCTTTTTTTCTGGAAATTAGGGACGGCGGGGAAACGTCCTATCCACATCCCCAAGTCCCCGGTACGTCTGGGACACATCCCCGCGTAACACAGGGAGAGAGTTTTGAAGGCCTAAACATTGATGTAAATCTTTTTGCAGGAGGATTGTTTCTTCAGTATACCGTGTCAGATAATGTAGGATTATTTTTGTAGTTTCACATCCTTAGCACCTTGACTAAGAGCCCATTAAGCCTTCACTGCAGCAGAAGATGGAGACTTTTTGGTGGAGATACATGGGGAGAAAGAGATTGAGGAAGTGGTAACAGAGTATGGGTGACTTCTTCTGATATACTTGTGAGGATGAAGTTCTTACTGAAGTTGTGGCACAAGCAACTGAAACAGAATGACATCTAATGTAGTCTGCCCAACATGTTATAGTGTGTAGCAAAAGTCCTCACATTATTATCAAGTTTGGTTTCTTTCTGTATACAGGATCCAGCTGAATAATGTCTTGCTAAATTTGTTATGTCAAGCAGGCAACTCATATAGTGGAATTGAACTTGTTCTGATTCTAATATTCCTTGTTTTAAATAGTCTAACCAAATATTTCTTTGTGTTGTCTTGCACTGTTAAAATCAATATACGAGCCTTACGAGTTTGCAATGTTGTATTAGTGTCTTGGCATCAAACTTCCGAATATAAGTTGATATGTGCTCTCCAGGATTTCATTTGCCCAGCAATTTGTTTTCAATAATTCTAATAGGCAATTGCATGTTCTATAAGATAGTTCTGAGAAAATTGCAAATTTTCTACAGTTCTAGGCCATGATCATTCAGAAATCCATGTTATAACTACAGATAATGTTTGCCATTTAGGACAAGAACTTTCACTGATTGTTTAGCCTGTACTTAGTCTTCTAGAAATTGAAGGATAGACATCTTTTTTCCACTGATAAGTTTCAGTTTTGACCAACCTTTTGTTGCACACAATTAATTTCAAGAGATTTAGCATTTAACTCACAGCACATGTAGATAGAAATACAATATTAGAAACACAAAGGCCCATTGCAGTATGTGTTGTCCTACCATTTCCTTGCACAAAGAATAATCACATTTGCATAGGTGAGGAGATCTTTTTTGAAAGTTTCAGAAAATTCTGACGATTCTTTGCCAACAGATAGACACCAATAGAGCTGCTATTTTGTACCATTGATCTTCTGAATCTGTTAGGTTGATATAGACCTGGGCAATTTACTAGTGTCCTTAGATTTTATGTGATCATTTAAACGCTGAGTATATTTGATCATAGGTTTAATCAGTTAACATGACTGGTGAAATCAAATTCATCATCTGCACAAATTATATGTACTTGTACAACAAACATCAAGCTTGGCTTAGAGTACTTGAAAAACCTTTCAAGATTATTGAAACGATTCATAGCTGCCATATTAGAAGCTCTCTGGGTCAATCGAGCCAAATGTATAAATACATTTCGTAGTTTCATTATTAGGGAAAAAAAATTGTTTAACGTAAGTTGTCCACCAGGCTGTTTCAAACCTTCAGGGGATAATGCTTTCCAGTAGTTTGTGGCATAGTGCACATCTTTTGATTTTTCCTATGCTGCCAGGATATGGACAGAGGTGCATTGACCCAGGATACCATACAGGATTGAGGATACAAATACAACATGGATACGTGTTATACACACTATTTATATATGCCATCCACTATACCATATAACGGTTACATGTAGATGGAAGTCCATTTCTATCAGCTTGGAGCTCTTAAAAATGTGAGTCTTCTAGAAGTCTATTCATTTAGGGGAAAAAATGTATACAATGGATGCTTCATACAGTAATGTGTGCCCTAGACACACGATACAGACACAGTGTTTATGTGAGCCTACACACAACATGCCGCACCCTTTCCACATGCAGGCACATTCAGGCTTCATACAGCAACATTTTAATGCTGATCCTTAGTAACTGCAAAATCCATCGCAAATAGTTAAGACCTTGTAATTGTAGGTCATTGGTAGCTCGTGATGTAATTTATTCATGTGCCTCCAAAAGTCGCATAATTTTGTTCGAATGAATAAGACCTGATAACTTAGTTAAACTTTTGCTGCACAAGTGAGGGGGTACGCAAGGGGCGGGTATGCAGCACCCAGTGCAGGGTCCCAAAAGTTAAGTACGCAGGTTTGAATGTGCAAAGCCATGCAAGGTACGGGGTGTGAGGGTACACAAGGCACGAGGGTGTGAACCCTTAAAAATATATATTATATACAATCATAACTTCCAATAAATACACAGCTATTGTGAAAGTAATTGCTTGTGCCCTTCATGTTAATTAACTGGGTCCAAAGAGCTCTAGTCTTTGAGACTAGTATAGCTGTCTCTTTAGCTTTTAAGATTAATACCTGTTGTATTATTATATTTTGTTATAGTACCTGCATGATTTTCTAAAGCTCTATTACTAGTATTTGTTATAGTTGCACCAATTTTTTGAAGTGCCACACTAATAGTGTGGGGAGACGCCATTTTACACCAGGTAGATGGTAAGTACACAAATTAGTTCATTTGGCACCCGCACCTGGATCTAGTGTACCAAGTGCATTTCTTTCCTGGGTGCTATCCTTACATAATATGGCAAATAGTGAATCGAGTAGCTTTTTTCCTCCCAGCACACCCGGACAACACTAAATAAGACCATAAACTTTATTAAGATCTATTTTTGCTTCCCTGATAGCTCCATACAATGGTTATTCTTTGACATTGTCATCCCTTAGTAATTGGCCATAGTGAGCAAGTTCAAAATTTTGATCTATTCAGATAGGGCTTTAATGATTACAAATTTAATACAAGATTCATATGAAACATTTCATAGAATCAACCGTGTCCGATATGCTCTAAATATTATCTGAGCATTTTGGGTCTACCTATACAATGAGACCCCTTTTCACAGGATCGGATCACGTAATGGGTATGTGGATTGCCTTCTTTTCTATGTACATGCCATTTACAATGGTGTTCTTGTAACATATAATGCCATGTTGACCATTAGAAGAAAAAGTAAGGCCAATTCATATTGAACTTCATTGCCATGGTCGATCTGAAATTTTCAAATCCAACATGCTTTTCTCAATTTCCAACCATCATCTCTGTTGGTATTATTCTTATGCTTTTCAATTTCAATTGCCTCTCTTAAGTAATGTTCCATGCAAAAATGCTTCACCTTATTAATATTTAAAGCAACCAGACAATCCATTTCATTTTTCATACAAACTCCACTCAACCAGATACATTATCATTTTGTCAATGATATATAATGTGAATATGGTATCCTTGAACATTGCTTCAGTGCAACACTGGGAGTATTTTAGCATAATCGGACCATAGTCTTCCATACACTCACTTTATGAAATATGCCATATGGTCCCACGGTGTGTTTCCCTTGAAAGTTCTGGAAGGTTTCCGATTGAAGCACAACAATTCTCTTTAATACCAAGTGGTGTTTCACCTGTTCCTCATTATATCATCCTACTATCTCACCATGTCAAGAAATGTGGAAGGTGTATTAGACCTTATAAAATTTGATTTTATGAGCTTCCAACTAATTCTGTATCAGAACTTATGTCCATGCTGGCATATATGCTTACTAGTACTGAGATATATTAAATACATATCTCAAAAACACCAAGAGATATCAATCTGAAGGCCCTTGTCTTGGATTCTCACATACCACAATTATTAATAACTTCATTGAATCTTAGCAAATTTCTTATTGACTGGTGACAAATGGCTTCAATCTAGTTATACCACTATGTCAAGCTCAAAAAAGACTTTCCTGGGAAAAAAAAAGGCCTCCAAACTCCATTGTATGGCCAAGATATTACAGTTTTATGATCGACTTCTCCAAGCAAAAAGGATAATTTTGTAATGGTCAAATGGTGGTCAAATTTAAGATTGCAATTAGTTGTTAACAACTCACAAACATTACAGCCCACTACTATCACCCAGGCTGTCACTGTAGAATGCCTATCAGCATAAACATATGCTAAGGGTCCTTACATCTTATTTCATTTGCCTTTGAACAGATTTATTGTCCATGTCAAGAATTAGAATTAAATATTTATCTTTGGAAACGATCAAATATCAAGAACAGTGGCTATACAATCATAGTTACCAACTCCACAAATCTGGATCCATTTGGGAAAAGCTAAAACAATTGAAAATCTGCAATTCTTGAAAATGTTAGTAAAATCCTGCCTGGAATATATATATAATTTTACAAATATGTGATTGACAAATGCAATGAAAAGAACTAATAACATAAAATAATTATTAGTATACTAAACAAAAAATTAAAGAATCTATATATAAGACAACATAGAACATATGAATATTGTATGTCAAAAGGTTCAGCAGCTAAGGGAGCTTCAAATTTTGTACAGCTCTGAGTAGAACTGGAACTAGAGCAACCATTGGCCAAAAGCATAACTCTAAAGAAAGGAGACCTGGTGTGGGAGAAGATAATTTGACCATGAATGCATCCCCTTTAGACGCAGAGGGTGCTATGAATACAGACACTTGGCAAGAGAGTACCCGCTGAAAGCAAAGCCTACCATTCAATCACAAGCCAACAACAGTGAACAGCCAAAAGGGAAGACAGATTCTAGAAGCCTAAAAAAAAAAAATGTAACAAAAAGATGGGTCAAAGTGAAGAGACAAGTAACAAGGAGAAAGAAGACAAAATAAAAGTGGCAAAGAAACCAGAGATTCAACAGAATACCAACTCTTTCATGAATATGGAATCCCAAGAGGAAGAGAAAGAACTCCTGGAAAGCTACAGGTTCACAAAGGATATTGAAAGCAATCTAGAGGAAAAAGGAATGGAAAGAAAAGACAGACAATATGGCAAATCAAAGCAAGCAAAGTCCAATAAAACTCCACAAGAAAAGCCCCCTCCCTTTTCCAAGGAACGGGGGCAAGTGAGCCAATCACTAGTAGGGAGATAGTTGCGAAAAAAATAGAAACCCACTCGAACCATAGAAGGTGTTATCATGAAAAAAGTCAGACAGTCCGAAACATTCCAAATTGTGCTCGAATGCGTTAAAATACCCGGAGAAACGAATTTTGAGCATAAACCCTCCATGCTAATCATATCGTCTTCGCCAGACCAGATTTGTCAGGGTATTGTTTTGTTGTCTGTCTGGTCAACAAATTTTCAAATTATCTCCGCTGACCCAATTTGTGTTTCACAAGATCAAACTAAAGCACTCCACAATTCTATTTTGCAGTGAAAGACCAACCTGTGCCTTTTGGTTCGAGAAACTCTTTGCGCATGCGTCCAATTCTTGTCTTTGTACTTATCCAGCCTTACAGATCCGTCTTAGGTACTTTTGTTATAAAAATGTGTTGAGGGTATGCCTTTATTATTAAAACTAGTTCCAAAAATGTTTGCTAGGTGCGCTTAAGTCATGTTTTGGTTCCTTGAATGCTTATCGTGTGAGCTTTGCTTTAAAATTGGTTCTTAAGTGGCTTTCCATGTGCGCCTTATGCATTGTTGGGTTCCCAAACTCATTAAATGTGTGATTTTCACCTTTGATTAGTTCTCCTTGGTACTAAATGGTGCGCTTTTGCTAATAAGGTGACTTGTGGCATGTACTTGGTTCCATAAAACATTCACTCATGCACCACAGGCTTCCTATTCACCTTAATTCATGCACTTTAGTCAAATATTGTTTCCTAAATTCCTCATGAAGTGCGCTTAAATCATAAAATAGTTCCAACGGTGCATGCAATGTGTGCTTGGTATTAAATAAGTTCCAAATGGCACTTGGAAGTGAGCTTTTTGCATTAGTTTGGTTCTAAAAGGCATAGAGGAGTGCGTCATGCATGGTGGGAGATTCCCAAAAGCATAAAATCATGCGCTTGGTTCCTAAGCCACCAAGTGGCCTTCAAACATGCTTTCAAGACTTGAATTCCACTTGCCATGTCTTAATTCCTATACTACTTGTTTGGTGTGCCATAGGGACATGCAATAGTTCCTGAACACCATGTGAGGTGAGCTTGGGTTTCAAGGAGGCCAAGTGGCATAGTCTTTTTGTCCAATGTTGTCTCCACCTCAATGCATGCACCAAAGATGGCTTGGAGAAAAAATGTCGCGGACATATGCATGCATGTGGAAATGGAGTTTGAATGGGTTCCAAATGGCACTAAGAAGTGTGCTTATCATTGGAGGAGATTCCTAGGCATATGTTTTGGTGCACTTTTGTTAAGAGAACATCATGTGGCATGTTTTCATAACACATGCTTTGAAATATTGGTTCCCAAGGCACACATATATGCACTTCATGCACTTGGGTTCCCAAACTACTTGAGAAGTGTGCCCAACCTCTTGTTAAACACCAATCAATAAATAAATATGCCATACGATGGATTTAGATGGTTATTTTAATTTATTTTCAAACTACTTTGCTCTCCATGCAGCCACATGCTCTCCTACTCCTCCCACACCTCCATGGATAATGATTTGCTCATAACTTGAGTTTTGCTCAGCCAAACCACTTGCTCCTCTCCTAGATGCCTTCATGATGATTGTAATTTTGCTCTGTTTGGTGATCTGTTCCATTTGTTTGGCTCTCAGAGGTTTTCTGGAGAAATTTGCATTTGAAACCATCTAAATCTGCTACTGTCACATTTGCATGGCTACATAAGCCTCCCATATCATTCATATGATGTTTGTATTCATTGCTCTACAATCTGGAGTCATGAAGAAATGGAAACGGAGAAAAACGAAGAAATTTTCAAGAATTGAATAAATGTCTGCAAAGTGTTTGACCAAATGGTTGGATAACAATTCATGATTCCGCATTAGTTCTCTACCTCCTAAATGTGCTATGGGATCAAATCAGTTTGAAGGATATTTTGATTGAATGGAACCTATTTTTAATGATAATATAGTTTGATTGCAAATAATCTAGAGCCTCTTGCCAAAATGTCATCTAGGACTCAGTAATGATTCATGGAGATGAATTTCGGTCTCATATTGTTGGTGAGAAAATTTGTTGATATGACAAATTAGGTGTCTCCACCAACGTTCACGGGGCTACGCCTCTCTGCATTGAATGGTACAGCTCTCATTATTGAATGTGACTAATCTAAACCTAAACTAAATGTTGTTGGCTGGCCAAGTAGGCCGGGGATCACACAGGGACACTCCACTGAACCAGTGGCAAAATGCTTATAAGGGGGTCCAAGGGAGGAAATTACAGCGAGATAGGGAGAAAGAGGGGGAATTAGGGAAGGACAATTATTGTCGTGAGTAGACTCGTTGCAGAGTTCACACCCAGTAACTAGAGTAGTTCAACATTCAATATAGAAGAACAACAACCTTGTTACAGACATCAAGACAAGATGAGACCATGAACACAAAGTTTTATAAATCTTGTTATCAAAAAAAAAAAGTCTTTTCTGATTTATTGTCATTCACAAAGTTGTATAATGAGAGGAATCGAAGAAAATATGAGAAAGGGAAATAGAAGAAATGTAGCTCTTTATTTCTACAATCCACACTTGCTACAGAGTGGAAGTGTTCAAAATCTAGAATCCTTTGGAATGGAGAGGCCATCCCAATTTATAGCAATGTCAATTGTTCTCTCAACTCCCTCACATGACACTTCGTGTTCCATATTCCACTTTTGACCTTTTGTTTTCCATAAATTAAATATTTCTCTTATTTTTTTGAGAAAATAGTTTTACAATTTTAAAATAGATCACTTAAGTGAATAGGACGAAATACAATGATGAAGCCCGACAAAGAATTAGAAAGGAGCGAGAAAGAAGAGGGAGAAAGAGAGGAGGGAGAGGATGCTCTAAAACATGGATGAAGAATACTTCGTCTCTAATGAAGATCAGTTCCACTCCATTGATGAATCGGTGAAATGCTCCGATGCAATGATGAATTGTGAACCTTGAACGCTTCACACCACGAGAAAACTTCTTTGCACGGACACCTGAACTAAGTGTTTATAAACACCATTGAATGATTCCTTTGGTGACCATATGCGTCGCTCATGACGATCCCCTCTGAAGAAATTAAAATTTGGAACCAATCTTGGCATGACCTTGGCAACATGGCCACACTGCTACACTGATTGAAATCACTATGATGAAGTGCATTTGGGTATTGAAGAATGCCCATTCTGCAATGTGAAACAATCACCCCAAACCACGAAGTGCCACCATTCCTTTGATCTTCGGGTTGCACAAATGAATGGGAAACTAGAACAATCTATGAACTTGAACTTCATGCTTCCTAGAACACTTTCTGCACCTGAAAAGGGGATTTACTATTTTTAGTAAATGACAGAGATTATCTTTCTATATCAAACCTATACACACTGCTCCCGCCTAGACTGCTCTTTGAGACTCCGACCACAGAGATTATCTTTCTAGATCAACCCTATGTACACTGCTCCCGCCTGGACTGCTCTTTGAGATGACTTACTAATTATAGCTAGCGACCGTATAGGGAACTTACTATTTTTAGTAAGTGGTCGTTTTCACCTTTTTCGGCTCTGCCCACTGTGATTGCTCTTCTAGACTACCTCTGTGCACATCGCTTTTGTTAAAAACACTTTCTGCATAGACTTGACAAAAATCGCAGTTACCCGTGTAGGAAGCTTACTATTTTTGGAAAGTGGGGTTCGGGACCTCGGTTTTCGACGAAACAAACTTTTCTGATATGGGTTTTTGCTCTTCAATGCACCTCTAAACTTTCACATCAACCCCAACTCTGGAAATGTAGATTTTAAAATTTTAAAATTTTCCGCATGGAAACGGGGGTTTTTTCGCTGCAAAAAATCCAGGGCATGCATGTGAAATCTATTGCTTGGATTCTAATGGTCTCTGAAAAACTAGATGATTGCAAAAAACGGCATGTTGATCCGTGCACTGATTTTTTAGATATGAAGAAATCTCCCTCACGGGTTTCGAAGTCATTTCAGGGAAAAATCTCCATTTTCATTCGTTTAAAAAATGGATTTCTTCGTGTTTTTTACTCTTTCAGATTATGGAAGCCTTCATGAGATTATTCAAGGACAAAAATGGCGGATTCAAGCTCTAGAAAAATTTCACAAGCATTCTGACAGCATACAGAGGGTGTGGGGGAGAGAATGCAAAAATGGCTAAGTTTTTTGGTATTTAATGCTTTGGAATGTGAAGGGAGAGGGTGGGGCGCATTTTTTAGCACCTCATGTCCCTTTGTTTTGGTGCAATAGGGACATAAAACTGTGTCTTGCCCCTAGCATGACAAATGGCGGGTGTTGGTTTGTTGAGCAAGTTGGAGGAAGGGGCTAGAATGGAGCACCTGGGGGCCGGAAAATGGTCGCATGGGGATCTAGAAGAAAAGCCAAGGGTGGGGCACATACTCCTTAATGTTTAGCATGCCTGAAAAATATGGCAAAGAATGCTAGAATAATTTCAAATGAAATTAGTATTCCAAAAAGAATTCCAGAGCATGGTAGAAAGCTGGGACATCAAGACAAATTTAGAAGCAGTGGATATGCTATGGAATATGGTTCCATGGCCAGTTGGACTCTTGATGGTAAGGAGCAAAATATTTTTTCATAATATCTCTACATCTCCTGATGAGTTAATCATTTTTCAGCGTGAAAGGATAACAGTAACCCTTAAATCTCCAAGTATTAGAAAGAACGGGAAATTAGCTCCTAGAGATCACCAAACTTTAAAGAACTTAGGTGATATCAGCAGCAGGGTGGACTCTATACAGATCATGCTCAAAGTTAGTAAGCCTACATCAAAGTAAAAACCACCGGAAGAAGGATGATATAAGGTCAAATTTGATGGGGCCTCTATAGGAAATCCGATTCTGGCTGTAGCAGGATGCTTCATCAGCAACAACAGTAGAGAAGTTGAGGCTTTCGAAGGCTTTTCGGTAGGTTTCTGAACCAACAATGTAGCGGAGAGCAAAGAAATGATGGCAGGGATCCAGTTGGCTCTCTGGCTAAAGATCAAGAACCTTGAGGTGGAAGGAGACCCAAAGATTTTAATAGAAGGGATGAGAAGCTCAGGCCAACATCATTGGAAACTTGTGAATTATTTGGAAGAGACCAATGGAGCAAAAACTAGATTTGATAGCATATCCTTCAATCATTGCCATAGAGAAAGCAATGCAGTGCCATATTGATTAGCTAACATTGGCATGGCTTAACAATATGAAAAAACAGAGGGAATGCGGACAGACCTGCATCAATGGAAAGATTTAATGATATTTTACTAATGATGGTTCATAACACAAGATTAAGAGATTTTCTATAATCCCATTTATGTATTCAGAATCCAGTCTATGCTCAGTATGGTAAATTGGTATCTTTCGAGGGTTTTACACTCTTCACCTAGACTGCACGGATACGGGTACGGGTATGGATACGGGTACGGTTTCAGTACACTGAAATGGCAAATTTTTAAAAATCTCGGGTACGGTACGCTTTTGAGTACGTTTTATATATATATATATATGCATATAAAATTATAAATTTAAAGAAACATTTGCATACTTATTGAAATTTAATATATATATATATATATATATGTATGTATATATATATATATATATATGTATATAAAATTATAAATTTAAAGAAACATTTGCATACTTATTGAAATTTAATACTCATACAACTTAAAATCATTTATAGAACATGAAAACAAATTTCCAATACTTTGAGAATTGAGACTTGAGTTTGTATTGATTCACAATGTTCAAAACATAATAGTTAATAACATAGACTGTATTATAGATTTGATGATTCATTATTAATGCCTTAAGCTTGAGTTAGACGTATCATTGGACATTAAAAAAACATTTAAAGTCCTGAAATATTTTTATTCCTTTCTCAAACCAAAGGAGGGCAGAACAGCCTCTTGTCAAGGCAAGGATCTTGTCATTATATTTCTGATTCGACAAAATCAATTTGTAGGCTTGGCACCTAATGTCAAATGAAGAGAAGATAGGCTGCCCAACCACCAAGTGCTTCACTTTTGTCCATGCCTTCCAAATTGACTGAAGAATAAAGGACCCATGAGGAGCAACAAGAAATCCCCCAGATAGTAAGTCAACCAAATGAAGTCCTTTTCATCTCTCTCAACCCTTCAGATCCTATTGGCAATATTGAATCTCACACGAACTTTCCAAAGTTCAACTCCAATCAAAGCCCTCATGTTTTATTTATTTTTTTGCACTTAAAAAAAAAAGAAAAAACTGTGGGTACTCTCTGGGTACTCTTTTTTATTTATTTTTTTGCACTTAAAAAAAAAGAAAAAACTGTGGGTACTCTGTGGGTATGTACCCACAGGCCCTGGGTACGTCTCGGGTATGGATTTCCGTACCCTGGACGTACCCAGGGCCTGTGGGTACGTACCCACAACGTACCCAGGGCATACCTGTACCCGTACCCATACCCAAAACATACCCAGCCTGATACGAGGGGGTCTAGGGCATTTCCATGCAGGCTAGCTCTTCACCCATTTGAGGGTCCTTTTGGTGGTTTTTTGGCTCTTTCTGTAGTTTGGGCTTCTCTTTTGGAGTAAAACTTGCTTGAGAAAAGCAAGATCGTGCAAAAATCATGCATATTTCTTTTTTATGCAAACATTCATGGAGAAAGCAAGATCATGCTAAAAAAGCATGTGTGTTCTTCTTAGAATGTAGGCTATGGTGGGAGTAGTGAAGTATTCCAATGAGAAAGCTATCGTTTTTGGATAAACTTAACATGTGGAATGAAAGGGTAAAAAAGCATGATCATGCAGAAATCTTTTTTTTTCTTTTGGAAAGGATGCTTAGGTGGTTACTGAAAAGCAAAATCATTTGCAAGCATGTTTTTAGGGGGGGTTTTCTTACTTGCCAACCATGTATTGGAAATTGTTGCATGAATCTTGACATAAGTGTGAGACTAGTTCCCCTTTTTTAATAATATATTATTTACCCTTTATCTATATATATATATATATATATAACTTATGAAATGTTAATATATTTAGATTTTTAAATCAGAAAACATAGTGACCTAAAGCGATAATTTTAAAAAAAAAAACAGAAAACAGATTGACCTAGACAGAACGTATTCAGGCCAACCAAAAAATCCAGATCCAGCTGGATTTGGCAACCCTGTAGGTAATAACACTGGGTATGACCTACAAAGGACACTCTTTAGGAGACATAACCTCGTGGAAAACAAAGTCCAATCAAGGATACCAAATGCCCTTACCTGATATGAATTCCTTAGCAACAAACGGGGATAGTGGGAAGAATGACTTATTGATGGGGATATAGGAGTACCGACCCGCAAAGGAATCTTGTCCAATAGCTGAACCAGACAGAAATCTGAAAAAGGATCAAGCTACTTACATCTAGGCCCACTTTGACACGTTGGCCTCCCCCTTGGGCCAAGAAACAAACCACATGATTGGGTTGAAGCGTCAAAAGGTGAAGTCAAAGGAGTAAAGGAGATGCCTAGTGATCAAGAGGATGGCAGACTGCCAAGACTCGTGTCACATTCTTGAATGCCCTAATCTTCCTAAGAAACAAGACCCCTAGCCGCTGCATTGATTTTGAACTTGCTGAAGAATACCCTTATCCTTCAAGACAACTAGTGCGAATTCCGACTGAAGAGATAAGTGCAATTGAATTGCATATATATACACATATCCCAAAGAAAAATGTCTGAGACCCTAAGAGTGGCAAATTCGACATCCATTGAACCCGTTAAGAGAGTAAAAAGGTAAAACAAATGTGGTGGAACCCAAAGGAAACTAGGTGGGTGGCTGGGGGATACTTCCTCATGCCAAGGAAGACAGTGGGAACTCACAAAGGCAAAAGAGACTAGTTTAACCAGTAAAGCAGGTCTAGCATGATTTTGTCATGGGCCAAACCTGTCTGAAAAGGATCTAAATGACGAGAGGAAGCAAGGGGGTCCTAAATGATAGGGAATGATGCAGTGAAGGGCAGATGAGATGACCTAAAAGGAAAATAATGGACCTAAGGCACTCTAGGGCTTAAGGGTTAAAAGCCATGGTCAGCTCTTGTATGCACCCACACCCATCCCACAGATGATCGGCATGGGAAGTCACTGCTAGTGTCCATATTTTTGTTTACGCAATATGCATATCAACTTTCTAGATCTTTTTATGGCCATTCAGTATTCACTTATTGTGCACCAAGTTCATGACCTTTTTGAATTCCTTAGGATTTTATCTGCTTGAGTTGCTACCACATGCTTCCATATTAAGTGTTTGAGGCTCTAATCCAACAATACAATCTTTCTGAAAATTTTATAGGGTCTCTCGTGGCTACATAAACCAAATGAAAATAGAAATGTGACTTTGACTAAGATTGCTATTCCCATTCAAATTTGTGTTCTTTTAATGCCATTTGACTAATACTTACCTATTGTGGTTTGTTTCCAAAATTCCTTAACCAACCCATTCGAATTTGTGTCCTTTTAATGTCATTTTACTAGAATTTTGTTGCCATTCCCATCTTTGGCATGACAGGAACATTGTGCGTAAATTATTTAATGGTCCTAATCAAGCACACCATTCCTGATATTACTTATTATGGCAGTAAACAGATTTTTAGGCCTTCCAAATTCTAACATTCAAGAGGCAAATAAATCAGAGAGGTAAGCTACAATTTTAAAAAGCATTAGTTTTTCTTTTACCCAATTTTTATATCCTCAGCATTGAGCTGAATGTTACTCTAATCTTGATCGTGCATTCCTTCTGGGAATTAAACAAGACAGTGGTAGTGAGTGTTTACCAATTTATGGACCAAACAACACATTGTCATTAACCAAGCTCAGTATATGCATAGATTCTCTGCTCTTATTAAATAAATTATGGCAACAGGGAAGTTCATGTCTTACTCAAAAGGAACCTAGACACAATTCTATACTAAATGATAGTATTCACAAATCCTGTTTTGCCATTTTTTTAATCAGAAAGCTTTAAAGCGGAAATAATAAATGGTGATTGGGATGCACTACATTTTCACAAAGTTTTCAGCTTTTCTCTGTATAGAATATTACAAGGATCCTGATATGGACATAAAATTATGAACGTCAGCCTCACCTCTAACTACCTTTTTTTCCATTTTTGTCCTAAAATCACTGTAAAATGACAAGATCTGTTGCATTAGGAAGGAAAATTTCAAAAAAAAAGAAAAAATATACTCACTTCAGCCAGAAAATACATAGCTTTCTGTGCAGCACTTCCAATCTCACCATGGCCAGAACCATTTGCCTTGAACTCCTCATACGATTGGGGTGGCACATATACATCCGTCAATTTACCCAATACCTGTGGTGTTTCACTGCGCTGACGCTCTGCAGCCATCTATATCTCATCCAATTGTAAGAAAATAACTGAAATCTTAGAAACATAAGTTATACTACAGTGTAAATATGTTAGCATATCCTTCAGAGACAAATTTATGCCTATGAGCACTGTAAGAATGATATGCAAGATATTCTAGAAGTCTTGGATGATGAGAAATTATGTACCTGAGCATGAAGTTTGTCGAGAACTTCTGCCACATATTGATGGTATGATCTTTCAGCCTCCACCTAAATAACATTAATGCAACTTCAATAAAGTTGTTTTGATATTCTTATTACATCCCCAACAAATATATCCTAAGCTCTACATTCAGGTTTGAAAGAACGGCATTTTGCTAATTTATACATTCTTTATTTGGATGCGGTTACACACACCTCCATAGTTAGCAATAACTAGCCCATTAAAAATGTAATCTAGGCATTGACTAATAAAACCACTGCTATGCTGACTTTCTATCGTCCCTGATTCATCTGAGACTGGAAAATGACTTTCCTCGCTAACAATTTATAACTTTTGTAATACAGTCTTTTTTAAATCTTGATACATGGCAGAAGGATGTAGAAACAGAGAGACATACAAAAGTCGAAATAAATTTGAAAGATATCAGAAACAGCCATGACTAGTTTGCTATACGTCAATGAAATCTCAAAGACTGGCTGATTAGAGTAAAAACTCCATGGAAAAATGTAAACAAAATATAGGACAGTTATGAATTAAATTAGACGCCGAATGCAATACAAATATTCATCAGAGATCCTTGCCTGGTTGTATAGCGTTTATAATACTATATAGTTAAGGAGAAATTGAATTACCATTGCAATAAGTCGTTGGAGAGTAAGTCGCTGCTGCTGAGCTTCAACAGCCATCATAGCAGAAGCAGCCTCCTTCCCCAATGCTGACATCGTAGATATAAGATCTGACAGCTTTGATTCTGCAGACTGCAGCTTCAACGCATTTTCTACAGTTGCACTAGCTTCCTTAGACTTCACCTGCCGTCTTCCAACCTCTGCTCTCTGCAAAAATTATTTTATTTTTATGAACTCATACAATGTAAAGTGATATCAGGCATAAATGATTAAACCAAAAAATAATTCATTTAACCTGAGCTTCAACCTCCTGCCGTATTCGATCATAACGCTGAGCTAAGTGTCGTGCATCCTCCAAAGGAGCTCCCATAACCATTGCACGTAAGGGCTCTGTAACCTATAAAGTCCCACCGCACATCAATCACTGCTAAAAACTATTCCCATTACAAACTGTACCAGTCAACTTATAGCAGTGAATTCCTACAAGACCAATCTGCCCAAATGGGAAAGTCATTGCTCTTTTGCATTTACTTCTTTCAATTAAGGCACAGAATCAAGGTTTAAAATGTTTAAGCAGACTCATATGTTACAAGTTTACAACAATGGTGAAGAAATTAAAATTAAAATCATTCAAACTGATATTGCCTGACAATCAAATGTTGATATTAGTAAAATAACCTGCTGCTTGTAGTATGTACACGTTTTACTAATAACCATAATAATCAGAGATCATGACATAACTCCTTCAAGATCTTTAACTTTGAAGAATGTAATTGCTGATTTGCGTTCAGTTAATCTTTTTTTGTCATTTCAATGCCATAATAGCATTGATGTTTTGTTATTTTTATCTTGCTTTTAAATTCTTCAAATTTTAGGTTTTTGAATACCAAAGAAAAACAGAGCAATGAGAGAGGTGTAAATCTGATATAAGGACAGACGCTATTTTTATATATACTAAACATCTGTTATTAAGTTATTTCACTTATTTATATGGAATGTTTATTTTTAACTATGGCAGGTGACTGTTTGAAAGAAAGCATCAAATCGGGTCAGTTAAGATTCTCACTGGATCTAAAGCTTCGCCACACTTGCTTTTGTGCACAGAAAGACCAAGCTAAGAAAAGGCCACCTAAATTCCAGGAATTCGGGGATAATACACACATTTGGATGACATCCAGGGGACAGTGCACTTTGGAAGTGGATTAGAATTTTTGTCAAGGATGCAATTACCATTGACCTTCATTAGGACTCAAAATGCATAAAGGATATCAAGCCTACGACCACAACTGTTTCGATTGGAAAACGAGTTAACAGTATGAGGTTCTA
Organism: Taxus chinensis; assembly: GCA_019776745.2. Classification (NCBI taxonomy): domain Eukaryota; kingdom Viridiplantae; phylum Streptophyta; class Pinopsida; order Cupressales; family Taxaceae; genus Taxus; species Taxus chinensis. Next base: position 509,331,295 of record CM034154.1, read on the forward strand.
TTTTTCCTTTGGGAACGAAATACAATTTCAAAGCAAATTCAAATCTTATGGCAGTCCAGCACTGATTGATCAGGTAGAAATCCAACAATAGAAGGTTGCAATGGAAATAGAACATGGAAGCATAGCAGGAGACTGGGCACCACAACATCTAAGGGAGCTTATACCCATGCAACATAGGATAATCCCCCTTATAATGAAGATTAATACTGCCACTTCACACATGAGGGAGAAAAGGTAGAATAAGAATGACCAGTGCGAAGATAATGGAATCCACTCACTAAAGCAGACCTACCTGCTCAGGTCTTCAAAGGTAATGGCTTAATCAGAGGGGTGTCAAAACCACACCCAATCTGTTAAACAATGACAAGGTGGTGCTCCAAGAATAGATGGACCTTTATCCTTGATACACCACTAAACAAATTGAACTTTAGAACTAACAATTTGTTGCAGGAAAATGTAGTCTGAATAGCTCCAAGGTTATCATAAACCTCACACGTTCCAATGCATAAAGTTAGCAACAAAGGAGGAAGAGGTGAACCAAAGGCTTGAAAAAATATCACAAGACAATAGTATAAACACTGCTCGGAAACAAGCATTCCTCAAATGCTAAAAAGCATCAAAGCTCGAATAAAGATTCTTACTTGATCTTTGCTTCACCCTGAACTTGCTTTGAGGCAGAAGTATCCCAAGCAAAGCATAAGCCATCTAAAATTTAAATTCCATGAATTTGGACAAGATGAAAAAGTTATGCTATAGGAACAATAATTATTGTCAAGGATTCAATCACCATTGACCTCCATTGAACTCTATATGCGTAAGCGATATCAAAGCTCAAGTTCACGGCTATTTCCATTTCTAGCACATTCCAAAATTTAGCTTCTATTTGCCTTTAAAAGGAGGTAAATTAGTAATTACAGTTTCATAAGGAATTCATATAATCATAGCTATACAACATTGATTGATCAGCTAGAAAGCCGTGATAAAAGGTTACAATAGATCTAAAACCTGCATTCGGAGATCCCTCTAAAACCCACCACCCCCACAAGCCGAACTGTTTGAATCTGCTCCTGATACCAGGAAGAAACGTTTTGGAAATGTATTAGATCCTTTAGAATTCCCAGGCTTGTCCTAAAACAGCCGAAGGCATTTTGAGGAAAAACCCAGCAATGCCAGGCAGACTCTGCTGGAACTTCAAAGAAACAAAAAAACTCTAATGTTAAAATATAGAGCATTATATAGCATGTAATGCGGTTATGTATTTGTCATTCGGTTGGTAACTGTTCAACCAATCTGTAACCGCCTCTTTCTATATAAGAAACGCTGTCACACTTGTTTGAGTGTGCATTCAGCCTTCTCTGAATTTTTTCTTCTCTTTGCATATGCTAACATTGGTATCAGAGCAGTCGGTTCACAGTTCGAGGAAGCCTTTCAAGAGGCACAAACTGGAAGTTTGGGGAAGCCCTAGTAGGGCACAAACTGAAGATGTAATTTCGCCGCTTATTGTAGAAGACTCACGGGAAGGGTCTGAATTGTGTTTGTTGTGGGCAAAGTCGAACCAGTCACGAGGACAAAGAAAGCCTGTTTTCACGAAGGGTCTGAATCGTGTTTGCTGGTGCGTGCCATCGTGAGGAGTTCCTGAGCATTCGTGGGCAGGGTTACAATCACAAATCCACAGTCAACGGCGGTAAAGTCGTGGAGAAGAAAAACGAGGGCATTCTCTAGAAACGAGGACCAGCTGCATATCCTGCAAATCCTTAAGGAAAAATCGTGGGCTCGTGTATGTGCAGAGTCGTGAATACCCAGTTGTGTGAAGGAAAAATGTGATGCAGAAAAAAGGAAAATCATGTGGAGTCGTGTGAGCAGAACAATCAAGGAAAAACGTCAAGCCTAGTTCGTGGCAGATACAGTCGTGTGAAGAAAGGAGAAACGAATAACCAGTCACAAATCCGATCACAAATCCAACGTTTGAGGAGGGAAGAACAATAAAAAAATGTGAGTTGAATATTCTCTAAGGGTTCGGAGAGCATTATTTTTTTCAGCAACAAAGGTATTTATACTATTTGTTGGAGTAATTAATTTCATACTATTTGCTAAAGTAATATATTCTTTTATTATCTCCAAAGTTACTTTGGAAATAATAAAATGGCAAATATTTCACACTTGACTTTGTCGGAGACACAAAAATTAACGGGCACTAATTTCAATGTATGTAGCCATAAGATTTTAACGCTTGCGGAATTTCGTTATTGTGATAAAATAATCACGGGTCAGTGAAGGTCGACCTTCGACAAACTTTGCGGATTATGACAAACGTCATAAGGAAGCGTTATTGCTTCTCAAGTTCAAGTTGTCAATGTCGGATGATATGATACCAGAAGTGCGGAATGCCACTGTGGCAAGCACGTTGTGGGTCAGTCTGAGGAATAAATATCAGACGTCAGAGAAAGAGATCGGGTTTTATACCTGAAAAAATGCATTGTTTGCCGTAAAGTTACAAGAAGGTGGATCGCTGTCTAAGCACCTACTTTGGATGAAAGACCTCTGAGACCAGTTATCTTCCATCAATAAAAAGGTGGACGATGATGATATGGTGGCTTTGGTTCTACATAGCTTACCTTCTTCGTATGAGTCATTTGTGGAGGCACTCCATTTAATGGCTGAAAGTCAAACACTCACGTTTGACAAGGTGAGTTCCTACCTATTGCAAAAGGAGCGGAGACAAATTCAGGCAGAATCTAATTGTGACCAATCAGAGAGTGCTCTTGTCACTCAGTCAAAGGGAAAGTGGAAACGTCATTCTGGTGAGTCTTCCACTCGGTATCAGGTCACATGTTATTACTGTCACAAGGTTGGGCACCTTAAGAAGGATTGTCAGAAGTGGAAGTATGATCTTTCACAACAGAACAAAAAGCCATGTGATGAGGAACATGTGGCAGCAGTTGCAGAAGAACAGGATTCGGATGACGGGCATGCTCTTTATTGTCTTACGACATCATGCTCGCATGACAGTGGTACTAGTTGCTGGATCACTAACTCTGGTGCGTCCGCACACTTTTCATGTCGCAGGGACTGGTATGTTTCATTTACTACAAATATTTGTTTTGAATCAGTAGTACTAGCTGATGGAGAATCACTTGCAGTAGAAGGGATAGGAGATATATGCATTGTATTGAATAATGCTCATAAATTGTTGGTACGGAATGTTAGATATGTACCTTCTTTACAAAAGAATCTTCTATCTATTCGTCAATTAACTGAAAATCCCAATATTTCTGTGGATTTATGTGGGAAGAAGTGTGTTGTCTCTTATGTGAAATAGAGACGGATGATTGCCCTTGGTATTGGGCAAGGTGGCCAATATCGGCTTGTTGATCTTGCTACGGTCAACATGAATGCACGTGTGGAGGACAGCTCCACCATATAGGATGTGCAGGAGGCTGCAATGCCTTGGAAGACATTCCTCACAGATCTGTTGACTTGGATACAGTCAACCTACATGCACTTATTATGGAGGGAGTATCCACTATACCAGATGTACGGGAGGCGGACATGCCTTGGGAGGATGGATTTCCTCATTCTGAAGAACAATTTGTTGTGGATGGAGACTCCACTATTCCAGATGCACTAATGATGCATGGTGAGATGGCATGCCTGACCATTCACTCAGAGGTACTTGCTCGAAGGACAGTAGAGCATGAACAATTTGCTCATTGTGTTGTGAACAGATCTTTCCCAACAGAGGGGGATAAATGAGCAAATGAGTTGATTGTCATACCACTGTTGAGAGGACTGCTGAGATTGGTTCTCACTCCTACTATTGTTGAGACGGAGATGGTTATTTCTCCCACTGCTGAGACGGAGATGGTTATTTCTCCTACTATTGCGGAGTTGGTTCTAACTCCTACTGCACAGATGGTCACTTTTCTCTTATTGAAAATGTTGAATGAGCACTACATGGTGTTGTAAGGACATGATCGAGGTGACTTCGATTACAGGATAATTGGGTCTATGTACAAACTCTAGCAGGCTACACAAGCCTGGAACAGATTTTTTAATCCACCTCTCCAAGGTTCTGATTCTAGCACTCTAGAGATGGGGCTGACACTCTCAGCCATTGATGATTCATCACTGGTCAATGAATCATGTAACAAAGAACCAGTGGACCACTTGCCATATCCTTTGTTCACGCGACCAGATTTTTGTTTTGCGGTTCTTCTCCATTCGACAACCGCAACACAATCATGGACTGCTGATTTTGAAGTACAACCTATGGCACAGTCTGTAGATCTAATGACTAAACATATGGGCTTTAGGACATTTGTAAAGTTTCGGGACAAACTTGGTATTGTTTCCGGTTTAGTCATTAAGAGGGGGTGTTAAAATATAGAGCATTATATAGCATGTAATGCAGTTATGTAGTTGTCATTCGGTTGGTAACTGTTCAACCAATCTGTAACCACCTCTTTCTATATAATAAAAGTTGTCACACTTGTTTGAGTGTGCATTCAGCCTTCTCTGAATTCTTTCTTCTCTTTGCATATGCTAACATCTAACTTAACTAAAACTAGCCTAGACCATTTCTGACTCCACCCCCCAGTATAGCCCAATCACCTCTAAAACCTTAAAAAAATTAAAGATAAAGAGAGAGAAATGAAACTCCAAATTGTGTGGTTATATTCACTTGTCGTTCAAATGGAATTCAAATTTAAGGTGTTAGTTACTATCTTGAGGATAGTCGAATGTCCTATTTGATTTCTATCATATAATTATGTAGACCAAGTCTTTCATTGCTACAATGGCAGCATTGAAGTGGGAGCTAATGCATGTAAGGAACTGCCTCGAGTAATGATACCTCTCCACATCGTGAGGACTTTAGATCATATCTAGAGACATGTATGCCTAGTTAGCTATAATTAGCTAGCTGTTATTTGTTGTCAACTGCACCCCATGCTTATGAATGGTAGTTATCTATATAAAAAGGTCCTTGAGTCTTGTGGTATCACTCATTTGTTTCTCATTCTGACATGGATTTATGATATGTGGTTCAAAACTTGATGCAAATGCTGGAAAATGCTTGGTTCATGCCAATATTTTTCAAGTATTCGATTTTACTGTGGAAACCTAAGATCAGCAAATCATTAAATTTGTCTTCTAATGTACATTGATGAAAATTGATTACCTTGATTTATTTCCAGTCAATGCATGGAATAGAGGCTAGTTAATATGTCTTTCAATGCATTAGTGAAGGTCAATGGCTAGTAAGAGTATTCACAAACGTTGCAAATGGATAATTGCAATCATCAAGAATAATCGTAGGGTTCCTTGATTTATCCATATCATTGTTATTATGGTGATTGCAACAAGATTGGGCAAATATTATTTGTGGGTTTTCAAATGGCTTATTGAGCTTGTCCCTTAAGGTTTTCTAAGTTCTTAATTTGTTGTTTTTAGCAAATTAATACGAAACCATCTTATACTATTAAATTGAGGAAGACACTCACTTTCTTTAGTGGGTATTACTAGGTTGCTGTAGTTAAAGAGAAAGGGTTTTTCGTAAAGGATTTCCCAAATCTTGTTTTGTTGATATACGGTGATTATGCTATTATACGAAATGATGATGATATTAAAGAAACTATGAAGGACACTGAGCCTGTAATACCTTGATTTGTGGGGTTGTACTTGAAACACACGAGGCCTTGATTTGTGGGTTTTTATAGAGCTTATGAAGCCTCAATGTGTTTCCTTTCTTATACGTTGTTTGCTAGAGCTTCTGTAGTTGAAGCAAAGTATATTTTTTGTAAAGTTCTTTATTTGATCCTATATTGAGTTGGAATTGTATAATATGGATGATTATGGTACAGCTTGAGGCTTGTGCGACTAGTCTCTGTCTCGACTATTGACAATTACTTGAATCGATAGTCTATGGCTAGATGCCACGGGCTACAGAATGCCTTAGGTCACCTACAGGTTACTGATGCTAGGGGCATTTATGATTAGGATTGTTTTCTTTGTTTCTTTGTTGCATAGGGGATCCATGGATACTGATCCAAGCATATTGAATCATCCAATCCTTATATAATATGATGTTATGTTAGATAGGCCATCTCTCCCCCATTTGGATAACTCCAATATATTTACTATCAGGCGTGATCAATTTTGTCTTATGGGCATTGTCGTATATTATGGTTTTAGTTTGTGAATTAGGCTATGCTACCTCAGATCTTGGGCATGAAAACAACAAAATCTGGAACAGTCTATGTTTAGCAAACCTGTAAATTTATCCTACTCATGACCTAAGTTCTTCATTAGTTGAATTTTTAACAATTCATGCGGGTGCTGGGCAGTTATCCTATGGACATGACCCCCATGGGTAAATCATGAGGCATGATTCTGGAAAATCGGGTCCTTATGATTGCAATATTCAAGGTCATGCCAGAAGTGGGTCTACCATGAACATTTCAACTAATCTTCTCTAGATTGAATATTTAAACCGGAGAATGTTCGCCGGCTGGCCAATTACCCATGTTTGATGGCAATCAAAACATGACTTGCCAATTTGCAAGCTTTATATCGCTTGTGCATGAATTTATTCATGAGATGGCTTATGAGAGGTGGTTACATTACTTAACATGTTGATGTAAGGATGTATAGCAAATCTTGCCTGGTTTGTCCATTTTCTGAAGTCGCCTTGTACTGATTAATATTTCACTATTTCAATTGACATGTAGTACAGCTTCTGGAGCCTGGAATCACTTATTCAAGTTATGTCTTTATTGGCAATTGGTAAATTTAAGACATGCAGCTCCTCCTGATACGGGCTGTGATGACAAATAATGTTTGTTACCTCCCTAAAAAGATTGAGCGATATTGATATTTGAATGCATAGTAGTATGCAATACATTATGGTGATTATATAGTTGTGGCCAGCTCTCCACCCATGTGGGTAACCCTAGGAGTTACCTTAGTGATTATTCAGGTGTGTATATGGGCACTGTGCAAAATTATTAAGCTTTGAAAACTAGAGACTTGTGTCTACCTCCCATTGGGTTTGTCATCCAAGATGTGGAGAGATCTATGTTCAGCAGCTACAATACTAAATTGGACTCTAAATGTATGCTGCCATAACTGCAACCATGTGCTGCAATGACTTATCTTTTGGTTATCAATACAAATCTTTGGCTGATGCGGGTTGACTGACATTCTCCCCACTATCTAGTGATGTCATATAGTTGGGAGACGAGCTCCTCTTGTTATTTTGCTTAGCTAGATATCTGGGAGCATTTAAAGCCAGGAAATCCATCTTAAGGACCTTAATAGTATCTTGTTTGCAGTATCAAAATGATAGCTTGATCACTAAAGGTTCCTGTGTCCATATGCAGCACCCAACACGAATTAGTAGATCTTAACTCTATAGCAAGACCTTACTGATATCTAAATATCTCGTAATGTACCCTTTTTAAGAAGACATGAATTTAAATCTGAGTTGACTGCCATTAGAATTCTACCGTGAATTGAGTTGTAGATCCTTTACCTGAAGTTTATGAGAAGTGAAGCTTAATCACCATGCGTTTGCATTCAATATTAGGGACGGAAACCACCTGGTTTGTGTAGATAATCATTACCAGACTTACCAACAACCTGCCATTTGATGTTGTATCTAGATGCTGTTTTTAATGTAGATTTTTTTTTTGTAAAGCCCAGTAACTAAAATATCCGGGTCTGCAATTTTATTTTCCACAAAAATAATTAAATTTTGTAATCAAGTTTGTAACTAGTGAGGATGATGGTTTATAACATGTGTCTACAAGGGTGACAAATCCTTCTAGATACCTGGTATATATCGAGCAGTGGTGAAGGCTTGCGGAACGGTTTCTGTGCGACTTTGACGGATTGGATGTCCCCGACTAAGTTGTGGCAGTATATACGGGCTAAGAAAGTCTATATGATGTTCTTCCCTCTCTATTCAATAAGCATAGTTATTCTTAAGAATAAGACAGGGGACCATTCTAGGGTCGAAAGTACCTAAAACAATATTTAATGACAGGGGTGCTAAGAGTAATCCTAACTTTCATTGACTAATGTTAATGTATGGTTCCAAATATTCATGTTTAAGATAGGGGATGATGTTTAATAGCTATCCCAGAATCCCTGATCCCCCTGTCCCCCCGTCCTTGAGATTGATAGGTCACTAGGTTGTAAAAGACACCCAATACACCCGATATATCTAAGCTAGGGTATGTAAATGTGGATTGTAGAGATTCGATCGTTATATAATGCCCAAAGTTTTAGCAGGTGTATTTGGCAAGGGTTGCATATTTATAGAATAATGCAATAAATAAGTAATATGCTACTCTATTATATTCTATGTACATGGATTGTTTCCGTAGACTTCTTTAAGAACTCGGGATTTTTGGATATTCTTTGCCCTATCAAACAGAGCCAAGATCGTTACAGTACTTGGTAAAAAACTTTGAGAGCTTTCCATTACCCTGTTTGAATGCTCAGAGGTCAATACCACATACAAGAGTTCCTATAGTCAGTTTATCGCCCATTTATGCACAATTACTTGATGGCACGAAGGAGCAAGAGACTTCTAGCAGCAGGATCTGGACAATCACGAACTAGTGACATGTGGCAAAATAAAATGGAGCAAATGGTTCTAGTGAAACAAATGGTTTTGATGGACTCCGGTTTTCGACGATTTGTTCATGTTATTACGGGTGGGCCCCTGTGGCTGTTTGACTGGCTAATGGGCCCTCAACCATTGGTATTACATCATTTTTTTTATCGGAGGGGTGATCTTTTCCGCCGTTATTTCAATTATGCTAATTGCCTGCGAATATTGTATTTACATTTTAACGCTGATTAGTGTATTTGCAAGACTGCATATTGTGGATATATTGTAGGGCATTGTAATGCATTGTATGTACAGACCGAGTTGCAAGTTGTGAGCCAGACTTGCCGAGTTATTGGCATAGAAATCAGTCGATTCTCAACCGACTTAGCCATCCTCACTTAAGCGACCTCCCCCACCGTCTGAAGGGCTCTCCATAAGTTTAACACATAGAACATAGAGTCGCCAAACATAGTCGTCCACTGAGTGATTTCTTATCCACCGTATGAGCCCATATAAAGTCACTACAGCCGACCAACACATAAGCATTTATACCCACCAGCAAGAAACTTGACCATCCACTTGGCGAGTCAACATTGCTACTCGCCACCATGGTCAGGCTTACCAAAATGCGGCTCTGATTGAGTCCCAACCAAACTTACTGCCAAGCCATGTTATTTGGAAACTCTCCGCTACACCTGTACCCTGATACAATGTGGGATCAAATTCCCCACTTGGGAAAACAAATACTCAACGAACCTTGGTTAGAAGGCTGGCTCATGAGTCACAACCTAGTTGTTACATTGTGTGCCAACACATGAAGAGATTATCAAGCTACACTCATAGAGAGCTAAATGATCCTACAGAAAGGAGTCACATTGCTAGCTTTAAGTAGCTTAATGTAGATGACTGTGTAAATGCTGATAAGCAAAGCCAAATTAGGTTGAATATCACAGCCTCCCAAATTTGAAGCACTTGGGTATGAGCACAAACATAGGTCTCAGAGTGCTAAACGCTAGATTCTCGAGTGACAAGTGTCAGATCCAAACTCTTCGAAGTTACTATAATATTTGGGGTAATTTTTTTTTTTTAATAGCATAATTAGGTATTATTCCATCATTACTCTCATTCTTGATAACAGAGACAAATTTTATTTGAAAGTTTAACCTGGACACCAAGTGTCCGATGCATGTTTTCCCTCTCTTTCTCCATTGCATTGCGAGAATTTCCAAAGTATAGTGAGACTCTAGCAAGTGCTGTATTTGAATTGGGGCCATCATTTGCATATTTGCAGCAGTCATCAGCTAACTTCGTTGCTACAGAAACAAGCATCAGAATGAAGAATCAATGAGAATATTCAAGGAAAACTAAGCAATGAATGTCAAATGCGATGAATTATAGAGAATGAGCTATAATGATAACTTACCATATTCCATCTGTTTTGATCCTGCAGAGATGAGGCCTTCGATGCCTCGCACAACGTCGCGCTGAAAATGCTGAAAGAATGAAGGTATGGTATTACTTAAACTATACCTTTCCAAAAAGATGAAATATTGTCTTATTCCTTTTCACAATGAATAAGATCTAAAAACAACCAAAATGCATCTGTTTAGTTTAAAAACTGAAAACACCATATAAACAAAATCTACATGAAAACAGCTCATACCTTCCCAGCTCGAGTAGAAATATAAAGCCTTTCAAGCTGTTGATGACGCTGAAGTTCTGCCTCATCAGTGATGACTGCATCATTCCCATATCCATGTCCAGTAAACTGCTTGAGAACTGCCTGCCACAATACAAAAAGAAACTTAAGTAATTACATCAATAAAACTGTCAAACATCAAAGTTGAAGCATCCTTACACAAAATTCTGTACCTGTCTGCACGTTATATCACATACACATTCCTTAAGTTATATATAAACACTTCCAACATTACCTTTTCCATTCTCTCAAGAAGACATTCTCTGTATTGTTCTGTTCTGCATTAATCTGCATTGTTCGGCAAGAAAATGTTCCACACTTGGTGTTTTTGATAAAATTAGGTCCCATCAGCTTCCAAAAAAAAATAGATGTGATCTCTCTTCCTTGATGAGGCCCCTGAATAAAAGCCACATAACTAATGGGATTCACACTACTTATTGGAGATTGAGAATCTGCTAAGGGATGAAGGATCCCTAACAGATGTTGTAACCATAGACAGCAGTGGCTTAGGAACCAATCTGTCAAGGAAAGGCAAGCTTCATACTTAAGATGTAAGAGTCTCTTCATATCGGAGAATTCAGTTTCTTGTTCCATAACTCCGACCTTATGTTTTCTTACAGTTTTCTTCAGGCATGATAACAAACGCTGCCTTGGCCCCTTCATCCATGTTTCTAGTTTATTGTTATAATTTGTATTTTGTACCAGCAATAGGGTGATTATCATGTTTCATTTTGAATATCTTAACTTGTGTACTTGAATGCTTCTGGTCAAATATGGTAAGATAGCCATGCTTGCCACAGAGTCAATGATCTTTGCCTTGCATGGCTTTTCCGTTTTAGGGCTTGAACTGAGGCTCTAATACAATATTAGGATGAAAATTGAAGACTGATATGTGTCCACCATATTTTGCTGATCATCATGTAACCTTTCCAATTTAAAGAAACATAGTTTAGCAACAAAACAAATCATTTAGATGGTCTATGAACATCAGTAATGATCCAAAACAGTGAAAACTGATAAACGCGTCAAATAACTCATCTATATGATAAATTAGATAGTAATCAGATAAATTAATAGTTATGTTTGTGAAACTAAGTAGATTGTTTTGTCTATTCAAAACAAGTAAAAATCCATTCATTTGTACAGTTGTTGCATGATTATAGGGAATTTTTATAGGCTACCAGATTTATTTATTGTGGGCATTTTGCAATGCAACTCATGGCTTGGTTAATAAAGTTTATACGGTATCAGCCATTATATTTACAAAGGCTTGTTGAAGCAGTCACATATAGGGAGTCTGAAATATCCCTAGTGGGATATCACTTTAAAATGCACAAAATATTGAAAATTTGCAGCCAAATAAAATACTGATTTTTGCAGATTTTTAACAGTTAGGGCAGCGAACTAAAAAAAATTAATATCTCCCAAAATATCCACCCAAATCACTTGAAAATTTAAAGAGAGCTTGCTAATATTATAAAGAACATAATAAAACTATTTTTGGAATTTTTCAGATAATAAAATGCTGCCAGAAAATGACAGCATGCCCTAGACAGCTGGAAAACTTCTAAAATTTATAACTCTCCGAATACAAGTGCAAAAATTATGAAACTTTGGAAATAACATTTACAAATATAGGAGATGATATTCCAACCTTCAGATCTGAATTCGTACCACTGGAAATCCCTCAAATAAAGGATGCAATATTTCAAACAAGTCGCCTAGCTTGGAAAAGGGTTGGAAATTGATGAAGAGGCCTTCAAAGTGATGTTAAACCCTGCTCAAATGGCTGCCATAAATCTGATCTGAAAACTCTCTGATTATCTTCACCAAATGTCTCCAAAACCCTCAAAACCCTTTCTCTGAAACCTCTAAAAATATCTCTATAAATTAGCCCTGAAAACAGCTCCAAAATGACAACCTAGGGTAGATCTCTCACTACCGAAGAATGTCCTGCTAGCTAGGGATAGATCTCTCACCACCGAAGCTAGGGTTCCTGTGGGATTTCACTCCACAAGCTGTAGATTTGCAAACAGCAGTTGAACATGAAGGAAAATAATTATGCATGCAAGAATGACCTCTATTACTCCCCCAAACCTCCTTTTATAACCTTTCATTACCTTTTTCCAAGTTGGGAGCTCCGTGTGGGACTAAAAGTGACTTAAGTGATCCCAACGAAGAAATAGAATAATATAGTACCATAAGTCAGCCCAACGAAGAAATAGAATAATAAAGTACTATAAGTCCCCCCCCCAATGACAAAATATAACAATTATTACCACCAAGTTGCCCGACTTAATGTCAACGACAAAATATAACAAAAAAAAAAATGTGGTAATCAGTCATCTATACCCAATAGCCTCTAGAGTCTTTAGCCCCTTGGGTATGACCAAGACTAAGACTAAAATTTGGCCCTTAGGCCTTTGGCATAGGAAAGTGGACATTACATAGTCAAATGAATAACTACCTTTTCTGTGCAACTAGTAACTAACATATTCAACCAGAGACCAAAGCTCGCCATTTTATTCAATTTTGAGGAGAAAATTACAAACTAGACAAACATACATCACTGGTTTATTCCTTGCCACAACCATGGAGAAAACAATATATTGACAGTCCCTCAAGGAATTGATTCTATTCCTTGCTCTCTGAACCAGAATGCTCTTTCCTCCCTTACCCACCTGAAGCTCCTCTTCTAACTCCCTCAATCTTCTTTCATCCTTCTATCGTTTCTCTGACTACTAGAGTGTCTCTTTGAACTCCCACAAATCTTGGAAAACGCTCCAAATGGGAAAACCGAACATTATGTCCCATTAGTTGAGTTTTGGAACTACCACAGTCAAAAGCGCCACTTAATGCAGACTGACTGTTTCAAAACCACCGTTATAACACAGACCAGAGATTTCAAAACTGTTGGGGCGGTTGTGTAACCACTGCAGCATTTTCACAACCACCGATTAATGCAAACCAAGGTTTCCTAACTGCCCCTGCAATAACCGGTGGTTTCATCGCCAAATAAAGAACACTCTGAATTTGTCTGTTTGTTGACTGAAACTGCCTTCTCTCTGAACTTTGGAGTTTTTCAGAAGCTCTAACGTCCTCCTTGGGTCCCTACAAACCGACTTTCGCTCTACAACACTGAAAATCCACAAATCTTCTTTCATCCTTCTATTGTTTCTCTGACTCTTAGAGTGTCTCTTCGAACTCCCAAAAATCTTGAAAACGCTCCAAATGGGAAAACCCGAACATTATGTCCCATTAGTAGAGTTTTGCAACTACCACAGTCGAAAGTGCCACTTAATGCAGACAAGCTATTTCAAAATCACTGTTATAATGCAGACCAGAGAATTCATAACCGTTGGGGCAGTTGTGTAACCACCACAGCGTTTTCACACCCACCGGTTAATGCAAACCAAGGTTTCCAATCTGGAACCTGCAATAACTGGTGGTTTCATCACCAAATAAAGAAAACTCTGAATTTGTTTGTTTGTTGACTGAAACCACCTTCTCTCTTAACCTTGGAGTTTTCCAGAAGTTCTAGCATCCTCCTTGGGTCCTTACAAACCAACTTTCGCTCTACAACACTGAAAACCAACAACTGACCAAAACACATGACTAAATCATTTTGGTTGATGCAAGGTCACTGACTGCTATGGATGCTCCTACATCACCTGCGACAATGGAGAGCATTGTGGCAATGGAATTTTGCTGCGCTGGGAATATAATTGTTTTTATTCAATCTATTTCAGCTGGTTGAATTAAAAACACTCTGTGAGAAGATGACTTGATCAGCTATTTAGTACAAGCGAGGTCAAGTGGTGTTGCTCGCAAGCAAATATTTGTTAGGTGAGGTGCTAGTAGTTGTGGTGTGGCTGTGTGCAGGTGTAATGCATGTTGTATGTGAGGCAGATGGGGAGGGGTGAGCATGAGGCGCAGCAACATAGATGCAGCAATGGAAGGTAAGTAAGGCACAACAGAAAAAGGCGGGTGAGGTGGAGTTAAGGCAAAGATGCAGATGAGAGGGTGTTCAGATCAGAAGGCAGCAACCAGGAGAAGAAAGGTGTGACAAGTAAAGGTACTCAAGTTGGTTATGAGTGGTGTGACTGGATAAGCATGGGGCACATAGAAATGTGGACAGAAGCGTGGGAGCTCTGAACTGAGTGGGCAGCTGTGTGGATTTGATGTCAGAAGCATTGAAGATAAACAGTGGGTGCTTCAAATCTGTTCTGCTTGAGAAAAGCGTGCGAGTAGGACTGAGAGATGCAGTTATAAACATATACATTGATAGCGCAGATGCATCTCAAAGGTCTATAAATTTCAGTGTTAATGAACTTTATATCAAGGGTTGCATAGTATTTTTTTAAATTATTACATTTCATAATTTATAATGTTTTAACTTCAAAATAATTAAATATTTTTTCGCTATGCTAGGAGGATTGAAATTAATTCCATATCTTTTGATCCAAAGGGCAGTTTCCAATGAAAATTTCCAGATCGTGTCCAGTAGCAATCTAAAGTGATTTGTAAAGTTTGTTTAGCTCCTGCATTGATAGTTTTCCAGATTTCATATTTTTTGCAGGCTAGCTGGTCTAGATTTGTGATCAACAATGACTAGTATACAACATTTGCCTTTGCCCGGTTGTCAAAAAGTTACAAAAAAAAAATTCTAATGTGTGGTCATAAAATACTCACTATCTGCGAGTATAGAGATTTTGAACAAATTATTTTAAGCTGAGAATTGACACGAACGGATGATCCTGAAGACTGACAAAGGACATACAAAATGCCACCATAGGGTTCACATTATAGAAAAATCTAAAGAGCAAGTACCGGACATCAAAAGTTGGGCAAGCATGGTATCTTAAGAATCTTTGTTTTCAACCAAGTTGCATGAAGGTGGATCAATCTCCAGACACTTTTTGCTGTTAAAAGAACTTAGTGATTAATTGATTGCTATCGAGAAACCAATGGATGATAAAGATATGGCAGCTTTAGTCTCACGAAGCTTGTCATCATCTTCTAATTCATTTGTTGAGACCCTATATATGATTACAGAGACCCAAGCATTTGAATTTGAGAAGTTATCAACACTTTCTTTGCATAAGGAGTGGAGGCAGGATCAGGCCGAAGAATCATCCTCAAACACTATAGAGAGTGCATTTGGTGCATGGTTCAATAGAAAAGGCAGGCAGAACTCTAGCAGTCAATCAAATCACTCTTTCAAAGGCATTAATACAACCACTAGACCAAAATGGAAATGTTTTTACTACAATGAGCCTAGACATTTTAAGAAAAATAATAGGAAGAGACGGAGTGACTTGACAGGCCAAAAAGGCTCAAAGCATGCAAATGTTGTTCAGAATCATTAACAAGAGGTGGCGAGCAAATTTGCATTTGTTGCATCTCATGACCTATCAATTGAGAGCACAACATGGTATTTCAACTCAAGTGCATCTCGATACTATACATGTCGCAAAGACTAGTATGTAAATTTCAATGAAGATAAGAGCAGTTGTGAATTTGTTTCTTTAGATGATGGTTAAACTCACTATGTTAAAGGATGTGGAGACCTTCATGTCACATTCAACAATATTGTTAGTTATACTTTCAAGACTATTCAATATGTTCCTAACACAGACAAAAATCTACTATCTATCAGTGAAATAACTAAGAATCCTACTCTTTGTGTAAAATTTCAAGACAACAAATGTATGGTAATGCAGCCACAATTAGGGAATCCAATGAAGGACAGCCTTAGACTGTGCAACACATAAATTCAACACACCCTAATGGACACATACATATGATCCATGCACAAAATGAAAAACAACAAACTTATTATTTTATTGCTTTCAAAGTGGAAATTACAAAACAAACACTACAGTATACTACTAGTTCTATATGAGCCTACAATATATGCAGTGTGACAATATCAGTCCATTCGTGAATGTGGTTGACCGAGTCTCTAGATGTGATTTTCTAATTGCCTGGAGAATAAATTTGTCCCCACAAACCGTTATTTGTTAAGGCAACTCCTTTAGCTAATTGAGAAGATCCTCAAACTAACTGATCTGAAACCTTGCTCAAATGGAACTCCATTCCTTATCAAGCGTGGCCCAATGGCCATGATGGAATTCCAAACATTTCAGCTTCCACCCTCAAAGCGTTTCGCCTTCTTAATGTGACTTTTAACCTTCCATAGGTTATGAGGCATCTCTTGCATGTGCACAGCACCCTAACAAGTGTGTTGGCATACTGCAGGCCGTAGATCTGACAATGTGTATGTCACATCCTAACAAGAAGTCGCTAGGTGGCCACAGCATGTTTTTGGAGTTCCACATAGAAGTTACTTGGCGCAATGTTCTAATTTGGCAGTTCACCTCCTGAGGTTGCCTGGAGCGTGTACACTTGCAACAAGATGGCTAGATGCCCTATAGCATATTTTTTTATTTTTCTCAAAAAACATAACCGTGCACGATATTCTGATTTGGCAGTTGATTTCCTAAGGTTGTCTAGAGTATACACCTAACATGAGATGGATAGGTGACCTGAGGCACTTTTGGGTTTTTCTCAAAAATGTGTCTTTGAGGCAGGGCAGGCTCTTAAAAGATGGATCACTTCATGAAGCCATCTAGAATATGTATGCAAACTTTGAGATGGCACGGAGCACTATAGCGTAGCTCCATCATGAATTTCAATTGTGCATCAGAGTTTCAGATGTTGCAACATTGAATATACATTTGTGCCAACTTCTTTTGGGCATTCAAGATTGAGAAAGATACCCCAAAGCTAGTGAATTGATTTGCAAGTAGTACAACCAAGCCAAACAACAAAAATATGCAAAAGTTTCTTATTCCTACACTAAATGTTTTTGGTTGATACAAGATTGTTTGTACCACTTGGATTCTCCTGCATCATACATCTAAGAAAAACAAAATTGTGAGCTCATTCTCTGTGATGATGGGTCTAGCATAGAACTTGAAATGTTGGACTCAAAAATCTCTAAACTATTTATCCAGAAACTAATATTGATTGTAAGCTCCTGCTCACAAAGGCGGGATGAGTAGTAGAAGCACTCTCTTGGCTAACTTTCTTGACCACGGTGTCCCTTTCCACCTCGTTAGATTCCTATATAGGTTTTCCATTGATTTCTTTCTCCTTTTCAAGCAGCATGTTGATCCATAAATCATCCTTCTCAGTCTATTTCTGATCATCCCTCTTTTCCAGGCCCATTGCTTGGGCATAGTCCCTCCTCCAATATGCTCTCTTTCTACTTTTCCATCATTGTGGGCTTTGACCCACCTCTATATGTCACCTGCATCAATTGTTTTCAAGATTACATGATTCTTCCTTCTGAGAGTGTACCTCATCCACTAATTTTTCCTCAGCTCACTTGCTGTAAAATTCAATATTTCCTTTGACATTAACATGACTACAACCCTATGTTGCCAGGATACAGGTACGAGTACTGGTTCGGGTACGGGTTCAATATGCGGATACATCAATTTTAAAAAACCCTTGGGTACGATGCATCTTGGTTACGTCTATACATATATAGTAAAAAATTAAAATATATATATGTGTGTGTGTCTGTGTGTGTGTGTGTGTATGTATATATGTATATATATATGTACATATACTCTTTTTACTCATTTTTTAGTCCATAAAAAACTGAAATAGTAATACAAAACTTGAATCAATGTTCAAAACATTCAATACAGTCATATATTATAGGCAGGGTTGGGTAGCCTAGAGATGATGAAAACAGACTATAACTTGAAAAAAATTATAGAAGCTATTTTGGATAGACATTTCATTTTTGTAATCATGGAGGAGTTGCTAATCAACAGCATGAATATACATCCCAAATGTCAATGCAGAAAAAGGTATAGATATCGGTCAAGATTGATGGACAACTGTGTGTACTTTTTTTTCCCAAAAGTCCATAGGCATACTCTTACAGTTACCCCTTAACATACATCGAGTCTCATCAGCACCCAATTCCTCATTTCTGTAACTCTACTGCAGTGTAAAGGGGTAGAAAATTGTCTCTGCACTCCTTCTGCACAGAAATTAGCAATTGCTTTGCTACAAAACTCACCACCATTATTAGTACATATAAATGTATCTCGTTATCTAGATTCAACCTCTACAGCAGCCTTAAATTTTTAATGCTTAAATAGACATTTTTAGCGCAGGATACCTAGCAGGTACGTCTAGGGTACATCCCGGGTAAGTCCAAACGTACCCGTGGCGTACCCTAGACGTACCCCCATGTATCCTGGGTGAACCCGAACCCATACCCTCTCTTATCCGTACCAGATACGTATCAGGCAGGGTTCGGGGGGGTTTGGGGCGAACCCTGGTATCATAGCTACAACCTCCATTGTTATCTCTAGGATAGTCTCTATCTGCTCTTCTTTTTCTGCCCTCATGGCAATGTCAAACAAATGCATTGCCTCTGCTGCAACATCATCTTCATCAGTTATTTCTGTCTTCAAGATGTTCTCAAAAGGAACATACAATTATTTCTTCATCTCCTTCATCACTTGCTGTAAATTTGTGGCGCTCTTCCTCCAATGAGATCTTTGGTGTAATCTCATCCTCCTATACACACGCTTGGGTTGATAATACCATCAGCTGCTCCAGCTCAGTCTCTTCCTCTATGCCACATGGGCGACATTCTTCCTCTTCCCTTGTCCAAATGCTCTTTGGCTCAATCCCTACAAACAATTTCTCACCTTTGTCTTCTACCATCTCTCCATCTTGTGTCTCTAATGCTTATAGAAACATCTCTTCGATCTCCCTTGCCTCTTCATCCACAAACTAAATGCATCATGACCTGCAAAAGCACATCCCTTCTCCTCCTTTTCTAGAGGTTCTTTCCTTGTATTCAGCAAGACCAAATGACTTTGATGCTTCTTGACTCTACTCTCTTCTTTCAATGGAAGTAGGCTCAACCTCCCTCCATTCTTATCAGCTGAAACTACATTCTTCCTTCCATCATCCATAGCCTTACTGTCAAACTGCCATGGCCTCCCCAAGATAATATGGCATGCATCCATGGGCAAAACATCAGACAGAACTATTTTATGATATGAACCTATTTCCAGATCTACTTCTCGTTGGTCCCATGCTGTAATTTCATGTCCTTCCAACAACCAAGACACCCTAGATGGCTTGGTGATCCGGATCTCTTTTGTTTTTAGCCGGTGACGCTCAAGGACAATGCCTGCACCGGATTATATCCACCTCCAAGTTCAGGAACTGACCGTTCAAGAGTTACCCCAAATGTGTGCTACCACCGCAATCACGTTTCGGCTACTCGTGATCCCACTGTCTGTGGAATGCTCTAATGTACGGACAGACGTAGGAGGCATGCATCCCAATGCACCCAAAAAATACACCTAGTAACACCCATAGTTTTTGTCACCTTTGCATATCCGACAAGAGGGTTTACTCTACCCGACTGGGCTTTTGCTCATTGCGTCCATACAATGCCCTAGATGAGAATCTAGAGTTGTTGTAAGCATATGTGGAAACTATAGTATCAACTAAAACTGAGGAGAGAGATATAAAGTTGAATAGTAAATGTATTTTATTTTTCTATTTGTTTTGTCCACGGCATACTCTTGAGAAAAAGTATGGTTACTTATCTTCTACCTATTGGCTTCCTATCTAAGGTTATATATACAATGTCATGAAGGCAAAAACAATTATGAAAGTAGAACCGCTTGGGATTCCACATTTGACTCTTCACCTTCAGACCATTATAGAATGTCGATTGCCACATGTGCCCAAGAACCTACATATGTGTTGATGTAACATGCGCCCTAGAGTTGCAACTTTTCATGGCATTATGTGGCGCAAAATGTTCACATGGTTCATGAGTTGTTGAAGGTCTTGCGCAAAAGTTGAACTACACAATGTTTGGAGACGTTATGCACAGGTTGGGCGCAAGGCGCAGTCTTGCATAGTGTGTTGCATTGTGCGCAAAGAGTGCAAGAGTGCATGTGCAAATTGATGGCTTTAGAGCTGGTTGGCATAGTCCTTGTTCTGCGTAGAGGGCACATGGAGCAAGGGTCTGTGAGGGCGAGCTCAAAGTGCAGGAGTCTTCGACATCAACAACACGGTTCCTTGCGCTACGCAAGGTGCTCGGAGGGAAAAGGATTGCACACAAAAGATTGAAACACGTGATTCTTCAAAGTCAAGTGGTGTGGTTCTTAGTGTTACACGGGGTGCAAAGCGTTGTGCATAGGATTGCAAAAGAAGCACAAGTTGAAGATGCTCACAAGGTGTGAGTGCACGGGTGCACGACTACACACAAATCATTCACCCTTTCTTGAAAATCAATCGTCCTAATTGTGTTAGTTCTGGATGAGATGGGGCTGCAATCTTCTCAGGAATTGATACCACATGATTCGAGCATGGAATCACTTCATAAATCTAGTATCTCCTGTTGCCAATTGAGATGACAGTGTTATGAGGATTGGCTATGTACACGCCATGGTGATTATACATGTACACATGCCCAAGGATGATATCATATAACAGATTAGCTCCTCTCTGAAAGGATGGATAGCATATGTGAAGCAACATTGATGTGCGATGTGGATACCCTTAGTGTCGTAGGAACTAACCCATCCTAGATGGTACGGGTGCATATGAGGTATGGTTGAAAGATTTAATCGTTTGATGGTTGCTCCAGAGATGAGGTTCTTCGTGTTCCCATCATCAAACAGAAAACCCAGTGGCTTCCCTTTTACATACATTTACAAATGGAATAGGCATTTTGCTTCAACATTGTGCGCTTCTAGTATGGTGGTTGTGCTAAGACACATAGCTTTAGGATTTGTGCTCTCCACTTCTACAAATGGCGCGTCTTCAGGATCTTTGGTTCTTGCACGCGTATGTAATTTATTTTGCATGGCAATCTGCATTGGAGTGGCTACAACTTTTGTGTTTATCGCACCATTTGCCTATCTTGAAAAGTTAGCTCTTGTCTGAAGCAAGTCTCTTCTTTGGTGTAAACAATGTGTCCCATCTACTCTTCATTCTCGACTCTTCCTCAAATGGTCACCGCAAAGGGGGAGGCCTCGCCATAATCATGACCCAAGCCAACTTCAATTTGGACCGAATGAATGGTCTTGGGCCACTACAATACTTGAGAACTCAATGTTCTTCGAAGTCAAATCAACCCAGCTTCACATAGAGGTCATGGAAGGCATCGATGTAGACTTGGACAAATTGTGCATGCCCTTGTCGAAGGTGTTACCACTGCATAACAGTCTTCAGAAACATCTTCACGATAGTATTCATCCTTGAAGGCTTCCAAGAATGTATCCCAAGTTGGATTAGATCACTTGATTGTCAAGTCTTTCCCCAAGTGTATGCACTTGCCACCACTTCTTTACAGGTGAAGAAACCTTTAGAAGTGTGAACTTGATCTTCACTTTTTCCGAAAAGTCATTAATAGAAAAGTAGCAATCTAATGGATCTAGCCAGTTGTCTAGTACATCTACATTTATCTTTGCTTCAAACATAGGAGTGTCTAGATTCACCTAAAACCTACGGGGAGCACAACCACCAAAAGCTTTACCAGATTAGTGAGGTTGATAGAACCGTCCATTCAAGGACATTTGCTACGAATTGGTTGAACAGAAATTTCCATGTGGTTCCATGAGTGCTTCTGCGATTTCATTTTGTTCTTGACCATTACGTGTGAATCTCTGTCTTGCATTGGTTTTGCCATCGAAACTTTGCTAAAAGGACACGGTCAGGTAGCTAGCCTGATGGATCTCAGTGATTTGACACTAAGAGGCTTAGATACTCCGACCTGTGTTCGATGGGACATGCAAGATGAACTGCTCTGATTACCAATGATCTGGATCCCAATGCAGGTTCAGGGGGACAATGCACTTTAGATGAGGATCTAGATGTGTTGTGTGCAAATGCGGAAGCTATACTGAATAAGATGTGAGACCAGAGAAAGTTACTAGAACTGAAAAGAAAATGTATTATATTCATCTGTGTTCTGTACTTGGCAAACTCTTAATAAAGATGTATGGTTGCACTTGCTTATCTTCTACCTATTTGCTTCCTATGCAAGGTTACAGAAGTGTACACATATATACAAAGCCATGAAGGCAATAATTGTTATAGAAGTTGAACCACTTGGGACTCCATGTGTGATTCTTCACCTTCCAATCGTTAATTTGTTGTATGTGCAGTGTAGCATGCGCCCTAAAGTGTGCACGGGATGCTTGTCAGGTGGTTCGAGTAAAATGTGTGCCCTAGATGTGTCCACTTGGCCTTGATGCAGTTGAGTCACAGGGTGCCCACATGGCCAGGTGTAGCATTGGAGGTATTTGGACATGTTGCCCCAGACAGCATGATGCGAAGTGTTGCGAAGCGCTTTGCAGTGTTCTGATGGGCTCAAAGCGAACGGGTTGAGTGCTTTCACAGTGATGCACAGTTCTGCGATATGCTGTGAGTTAATGTCTTCAGAACTGGACATGATGGTCCCTGAGCACTATGCACAGAGTGCACATGGATGCAAAGGGCTGCGATGTGAAGCTCAGAAGCGTATGAGTCAGGCGACATGGTTCCTGCGCATTGTGGAGAGTGTGCATGATGTACAGGGGCTTACTCGAAAGAGTGCTTGCAGTGCACAGATTGTGCATGAATTTGCACAAGTTGATGAAGTGCACTCAAGGCAAGAGTGTGTAGGTGTGAATGGTTTGCACATGGATCACTCAAGGATCGCATACACTTCAATTTCAACTTATAGATATGACTTCTACGGACACCAGATTATCTGTACTCCCACTATCAATATTATAACATTGAAGCACATACCTCTTGTTTTGCAAACAATTCTGAAAATATGCCTTATTTTACATGGTTCATATTGCTTCCTTGGTTCCTTCAAGCTCGTTTTCACCATCAAGTTCAAAATTTGGTTCTTGGTTGTAAATGAACCTTTTGAAGTCTCTTGCACATCCTCTTCCCACTCATCTACTATTGATTAGTAATATGACAAACTTGTTGTCTCTTGGCTTCCACTTGCTTGACCCCTTCTTTGAGGACACTTAAATACAAACCCTTTTCCTATACACTTTGCATTCATGAAAATCTCCATGGAATGTCCACTTATCCTTTTGAACTTCGACACATTTACTTTCCCATGAGGTCTCAAATTCTCATCTTCCTCTTCATTTTCCCCATATGGAGAAGAGTCGTCCTTTCCTTGCATGTTTATATCCTCCATCACACTGCTCCTAGCCTTTGTTGTTTTTAGTTGCCTTCTTGAAAATCCCTCTTCTTCCTTTAACGCACTTTGATAGCATTCCTTTGTGCACTGCAACTTAACCATCACAAATTCATATATGTTAAACCTCAAGCCACTAACATACCTAGATATCTTCTCTTACTTATCCTCAACATGACTAGCACAGATTGTGAACTTATAAAACTCCTCTATTTAATGATTTTGATTTTCAGTTGGTGACGCTCAAAGACAATGCATGTGCCAGCTTATATACTTGATTGTTTGGTGGTTACCCCAAACATGCGTTACTATCATGGATGCATTTCAGCTACTTGCGATCGCACTATCCAGGGGATGCTCTAACGTATGGACAGACGCATGAGGCATCCACCCCAATGCAACCGAAACATACGCCGAGTAACACCCATAGCTGTCATCACCTCTGCGTACCCGACAAGAGGGTTTGCTCTACCCAACTGGGCATTGGCTCTTTCATGGTTAGGTAACTCTGAGGCCACTATTCGTTCTGGGTCGGGTGCAACATGTCCCCTCCATTTGCCACCCCTAGAGGGCTTTTTCATACAAAGGGAGTGCCACAACTAGGGAAGTTCGCCACATGCACGCTTTCTCACCAGCATCCGTAGGGGCAACGCACCAAAGCTCCTGCAAAACGTTTTGAAAACCAACCTGTGTTCTTGCTTCACACTGCCTGATGTGTTGGCACATAAGGATGAGGAGAAGGAGAGAGTCTCCTCCAATGTCCTTATAAAATAGGCACTGACAACCAAGAGAGGGATCAACCAACCCAATCCTAACCATGTTATTGCTAAGGACAAACCCTCTTACCCAAGCATTGAGAAGCTAGCAGACAGCTTCCACAAAAACAATTTACACTAGTATCTCTTTGCCTTAAATTTTACTGCTTCTTAAATAGATCCAACAAATAATTAAAAGGTATTGAAAACTTACTTTCCAGCTTTACAACCATTTGTCCCCAAGTCTTGATTTTGTCTTCTCATCTTCTCTTTCTTTCTAGTTGCACGTGATCCCACCATAAGGATACATGTCCCTTCAACTTTATGCAAGCAAACTTTATTCTCTCAAGGACTTTTATTGGCTGATGGTCAAAACAATTCTCCAATTCCGCAATCTAATATATCAACTATGTAGGACAGAGACTTCCTGAATAAGTAGGAATGTCCATTTGCAGCTTGAGTCCTATCTTGGCAATGGTTTTTAACAATCCTCTCTAGTTCACCTATTAGATCTTCAAACCGAACTTCTTGGACTTCTCCTTATTCTTCACATTCACTCGCATTGGTAACAATGATAGTTTGTCTAAATTGTGCAATCTTTGTTTCATCCAATCTCACTTGGATACCTCTCAACATCTCTACCATGTCTATTGCTCTTGATGCTCTTCCTCCTCTTCCATGAGGTACTCCTATACGTGCCATTTCTACTCCTCACACACACATCTAACCCATTGCCGCAACCTTTCTATTGCAATCCTACGTAGGTCATACACCTCCCTATAACTCTTTCTCAAAATATTTGTTTTATACCCACCTACACAAGATGGAGAGCTCTCGCATCTCTTTCACTTCACTCGTGCCCTCTACACATTCTTTCTTTATGGAGGACAAACATTTTGGCACTCGTCCCAGAGTTGTTACCAGCTCTAATACCAAATGATGTAGTCACCTTTTGGGAATCCAATGAAGAACAGATTTAGAACATGCAGCCCATGAATTCAACACATCCTCATGGACACACACATACAGTTCAGCATTTAATGAAAATAACTTACTTATTTTTTAATTGATTTCAATGTGGAAGTTGCAAAACACACACCTACAATATACTACAAGTTTTATTACGTACAACAAAACATGCAGTGCTACAATATCAGTCCATTAATGGATGTGACTCACTCCTACAGCTCTACTCAGACCTGCACTATCTTCAGCAAGTCTCTACTTGGATTTTTCTAACTGCCTAGAGAATATCTCTTATTCCACAAACCTTTAGTTATTAAAGCAAGTTTCCTAGTTAGCTGACATGACCCCCAAGCTAACTAAGCTGAACCCTTGCTCGAATGGAACCCTTTTGCTTATCAAGACCCAAGAACCGTTATGGGAGTCCATATGCTGCAGCTTCCACCCACAAGCCATTTCATCTTCATAATGTGACTTTTAAGCTTCCATAGATTATGTGGTATCTCTCACGTGTGCTTGGCACCCTGACAAATATGTTGTCATACTACGGGCCCTAGATTTGACACCATGTATGGCACATCTTGATAGGAAATCTCCAAGTGGCCGCAATAGGTTTTTGGAGTTGATAAAAACATTACATGGCGCCATGTTTTGAATTGGCAACTCACTTCCCAAGGTTATCTAGGGCATCTACACTTGGCACGAGATGGCTAGGTGCCCTAAAGCATATTTTTTTATTGTTCTTGAAAAGTGTAAGTGTGCACCATAATATGATGTGTCAGTTCATTTTTCCTGAGGTTGTCTAGAATATGTACACTTGGCACATGATGGATAGGTGCCTTCGAGCATATTTTGGTTTTTCTCGAAAATTGTGCCTTCTTGACAGCTTTTGAAAAGATAGGTCACTTCATGAGGCCATCTAGAATATGTATGCATACTTTCTATAATATTTTTTAGAGCTACATCATGAATTTCAGTTGTGCATCAGGTTTTTAGATGTTGTGCCACTGAATATACATATACGCCAGCTTATGTCAAGTGTTCGAGAATCAAAAAGATACCACTAACCTCATGAACTGATTTGTAAGTACCGCAATCAAGCCAAACAATAAAAACATACAAAAGTTGTTTTTTCCTACTCTATATGTTTTGGTTGATTCAAAATTGCTCATACCCCTTGGATGCTCTTGCATCATATGGTCACAACTCTTCGTGATAACACAGTGATTGTTGTTGGTATTAAAGAGAACAGATTGTATAAATTTGTTGATTCTAAAATAGTAAATGCACAATCACTAGCAACAGTAGTGAATAACAGTGTACTTTGGCACCAAAGGTATGGACACCAAAATTATCAATATTTTTCTATACATAGCAATACTAATACTGTTGATGGACTTCCATTAATTCGAGAAAGTCAGAATGTATGAGCAGGTTGTCAAATGGAAAAACAGAGTTGACACCCTTTTTGTACTCATAAAGCATGGCAAGCCAAAGGAGTCTTGGATCTAGTACATGTTGATTTGCATAGTCCAATGAAGACACCCACTGTGTCTAGAGCAAGGTGTTTCTTGTTATTGCTTGAGTTCTTGTTATTGCTTGAGGACTTTTCTCGAAAAATGTGGGTCTATTTTCTGAAAAATAAGTCAAAATGTTTTTCACATTTTGTACCATGAAAAGCCATTGTGAAGAAACAAACAAGTAAACAGATTTAGCCTCTCAAGTTTGATAATTGTCTCAACAATTTCAAGAATTCTGCAAGCTATAAGGTATGCACAGATAGTATACTAATCCGTACATTCCATGGAAAAATGGGGTCATAAAAAGGAGTAACAAGACAGTTATGGAGATGGTAAGATGGATGGTGCACAACTGAAGTGTGCCGTATCGATGCTTGGCAAAAATTGTAAGTACAGCGGTCCTTGTAAAGCATTTCAAGATGTCACTCCCGAGGAAGCATGGTCAGGCGGGAAACCATCTCTAAGTGAATTTCAAGTTTTTGGTTATATTGTTTTTGCATTAATTCCTTATTAGAAGTAATTTAGATGCAAAGAGCAAAACATATATATTTGTTGGTTACGGTAAGCAATCAAAAGCATACATGTTACTAGATGTCTCAACAAACAAAATTATTATAAGTCCAAATGTGTTTGTAGATGAGAAAACATCTCTCTTTTCAGAAGATGGTAGACCTACAAATAATATTGTATGGATAACCATTTCTTATTATTTTAAAGAAGTTTTGGTGTTGAAATAGAATAAGAACCAAATTTGAGAACATCAGAGGAATCAAGTTCTATGGGGGATTTAATGAAGAACAAATGGATTCCTAGTCTTCATAGACAAATCAAGATGGCCAATAAAGGACACAAAAATAGGCATTATACCACACAGAAGGATGTTTGAGAGGGTGAATTGTCATAGGCAATGGAAGGTCAATCTAAACGATCGGGGAAACAAATAGTGCAAAGTGGTGAGCAAGTAAATTTTGCTCTTCTATTATTTCACAAGCATTTGAACCTAGCAGATTTGAGAGGCCAAAGGAAATTCTGAATGGGAAGCTGTCATGAAGGTGGAATTCAGGGCCTTGTTGCAAATTAACACTTGATTGTTGTCTGAATTGCCCCAAGGGAAGAAGCACATTGACTGTAACAGGATTTTTTAAGTAAAAGGTAAATCAAATGGTTCTCTGGACAAGTACAAAACTAGATTTTTTTGCTAAACGATATGCTATTATACACAGCAGGAAGGGGTGGGAATATGAAGAGACCTTTGCCCCCACTGCAAAGATAGTATCTTTGGGCAGGTCATCTCCTTCATTGCTCAATTTGGATGGGAAATGTATCAAATGAATGTTAAAAGCGTCTTATTCAACAAAAACTTGGCAGAGGAGGTCTACATGGTTCAACTACAAGGACTCCAAGTTCCAAGTAATGAACATTTGGTTTTTAGGTTGGATAAGTCCTTTTATGGATTTATGCAGACTCCTCAACCCTCGCATTTTAAAATTGATCGATATCTTAGAGATTCAAGATTCAAAAAAAGCCATTTTTGATCCCAATCTCTACATCAAAATCAGTTGTGATGACATAGTGATCCTAATTGTCTATGTCAATGATCATGCCATCAACAAAAGCAGGTCAATATAATTCAATGGATGAAATGTGATATTTGTTTTGTTTTTGAAATAAACACACGTAGGCTTCCTACATTATTATTGTTTAGGTGTAGAATTTTGGTAATTTGAAAACTAAGCATGTCAAAGCCCTTTGGAATGATCAAGATGCCTGGATGTTATCCAACATCTACACCTATGGAAGTTGTGATAAAACTCTCGACTGACACTAATTCACCATCAATCGATGAATATATCGTCAATTGGTAGGATGTTTGATTCATCTTACTACCACTCGACCGGACTTGCGTTTTGCAGTGAGTTGTCTTTCCCAATTCATGTCTAAGCGACAAGAAGAACATTGGCAAGCTGTGAAATGAGTCCTTCAATATGTCAAACTCGACTTTGGCACTCTATTTTAGAGATCTGCAGATTTGAGCTATCTGGATGTACTGATTCTGATCGGACTGGACCGGTTGATACTAGGAAGTCTGCAACATGATATGTTTTCACTCTAGATTTAGGAGTAATTTACTGGCTTATCGAGCTACAGCATACAATTGACTTATCTTAAGGAGTCAAGTTCCAGGGTGGATCTGATGAAGAACCAAGTGATTCTCAGTCTTCATAGTCAAATCTGGATGGCCAGCAAAGGAGACCGAAGTGGTATTATACACAATGGACGAACTTGGGAGGGTGATTTGCCATAGGCAATGGAAGGTCAATCTACACGAGTAGGGAATCAAATGGTGCAAAGCGGTGAGCAGGTAAATTTCGATCATACTTCTGTTTTTTTGTGGGTATTTGAACCTGGCACATTTGAGGAGGCCAAAAGAATACCTGAATGCGAAGCTGCTGCAAAGGTGGAATTCGGGGCCTTAATGCAAAATAAGACTTAAGTATTGGCTAAATTCCCCAAGGGAAGAAGTCATTGGCTGAAAGGGATTATAAAGTAAAATCAAAATGTAAATCAAATGGTTCTTTGGACAAGTACAAAGCTAGACTTTTTGCTAAAGGATATGCTATTATGCATAACACGAAGGGATAGACTTTGAAGAGACCTTTGCCCCAGCTATAAAGTAAGTAACCTTTCAACTGGTTATCTCCATTGTTGCTCAATTTGGATGGAAGATGTATCAAATGGTTGTTAAAAGTGCCTTGTTGAACTGAGACTTGGCAGAGATGGTCTACATGGTACAACTGCAAGGATTCCAAGTTCCCAGGCAATATCATTTGGTTTGCAGGTTGGTTAAGTCCTTGTGAAGATTTAAGCAAGCTCCTCAAGCCTCGTATTTTAAAATTGACCTATATCTTAGAGACTCAAGATTCAAAAGCTATTTTGATCTCAATCTCCACACATAGTGATCCTAATTGTCTATGTAAATGATCATGCCATCACCAAAAGCATATAAATATAATTCAACAGGTGAAATCTGATATTTGTTTTATTTTTGAAATGACAGATCCAGGCTTCCTACATTATTGTTTAGGTGTAGAATCTTAATAATCTGAAAACTAAGTATGCCAACTCCCTTTGGGAGAAATTCGGGATCATTGAATGCAATCCAACATCTACACCTATGGAAGTGGGATAAAATTCTCACCTTACATTGATTCACCACATGTCAATAAATTATGTATCATCAATTGGTAGGTAGTTTAATTTATCGTACTACCACTTAACCAGCCATATGTTTTATTGTGAGCCATCTTTCCCAATTCATGTCTATGCCACAAGAAGAACATTGGCAAGCTGCAAAATGAGTCCTTTGATATGTCAAACAAAATCTCAACTTTGGCAATCTATATCAAATGTCTGCAGACTACATGTTATTTGGATATACTGATTCTGATTGGGCTGGATCAGTTTATACTATGAAGTCTACAACATGATATGTTTTCACTCTTGGATCAGTTTATACTATGAAGTCTACAACATGATCTGTTTTCACTCTTGGATCACGACTAATTTCCTAGCTTTTCAAGCTACAACATACAGTTCCCTTATCTTCTACTGAGGCAGAATATAACACTCATCAGTAAAAGTTATGAGGTAGTAAAGTTACAAAAGATATTGGTCAATCTTCAACTTGACAAAACAACATTGACCTCCCTTTTTTGCAACCATTAGAGTGTTCTCGAGATGGTGAAGAACTGGTCTATCATGTGAAAACCAAGCATATTGAAGTTCATCATTATTACATATCGACACTTGGTCAATAATAAAGACATTTTGTCTTTATTATCGTCCTATATAGGAGCAAATAACTCATACTAAACCCCCTGCGAGAGATAAATTTGTCAAATTTAGAGATAAACTTGGGATTATATCTAGTTTGGTCATTGGGGGGATGGGGGGAAGAGGAAGCAAAGGAAAAGACAGGAATAGATAAATTTGATAATAATCAGGCAAACTAATAGTTGTTATGTCTGCTAAAATAAGTAGATTGTTTTTCTATTCAAAGATTGTAGTGGTCCATTTGTTTGTGTGGTTGTTGCACGATTATAGGGATTTATTATGGGCTGCCCGCATTATAAATTGCAGGCATTTTGCAATGTAACTCACAACTTGGTTAATAAAGATGTATCCTAGAGATCCAAAGCTTCCAGGCATTATCCGCAGTGGAAGTATCAAACATTATGAGCTTCACCTAGTATTGCTATACTCATTCACATAGCAATTTATCATTAACTTATAAATAAATCATCAAGGTCAATTACCGAATAACAATTGCTCAAATCTCTAGCATACTCATGGGTAGGTCCAAAATCCCCTTTAACTCGTTTATTATTCACCCTTAAGTGTACACATGATGAATATAATGAATTTCACCCATGTAACAATTGCTCAAAACG
Organism: Taxus chinensis; assembly: GCA_019776745.2. Lineage (NCBI taxonomy): Eukaryota > Viridiplantae > Streptophyta > Pinopsida > Cupressales > Taxaceae > Taxus > Taxus chinensis. Next base: position 509,362,570 of record CM034154.1, read on the forward strand.
AATAAGATGTCTTGACCTTCAAGCATCCTAAGCCATAGCTTGCAAGTTTTGAAATAGTTTAGTTGTTACTTGAAGTAGTTGGTTTTTTAACCCTAAACCAAAGAAATCTCATATATCAGAGTAGGGAAAGATTTTGCAGACATATTTATTCCCCTGTTTTTCTCAACTGTTTAAAGTGTTATATTGATGGATGATATCTTGGTCCTTAAGCTACATCATCACTTGAACAACCAAGAACCCGCTGTCAACTGTTGCTGATAATTTTACAGGAAAGTAGCAACATCTGTGTACAACTTTCAACTATATTTTTCAGCAAAATTCTTTCAAATATATCAGCAAAATAGGTAATCGGTCCCTTAAGACCTGTTTTAAGAAATTTCACCTCATTGATTTGTATTGTTCACAAATCACAAAAAGGGCAAAGGAGATGCTGCAATTTGTTTTTCTCCTTAGTTTTGAACTGCTATTACCCACTACGGTATAGTTTCCCACAACTGAATGTGTTGAAAATCTTACCATCATAGAGGACATCGCACCTCATGTTCACTGTTGGAGACATCTCCGGATGCATGGAATGTATTGAAAGCTAGACTGCCAGAATACGGGTACGGGTACGGGTTTGTTACGCTGAAATGGGAAAAATTTTAAAACACCAGGTACGATATGCTGCGGGTACATTCGTACAATATATTTTTAGAAATTAAAAAATATAAATTTAAAAAAAACAAGCTTATTATCAATTAGAAGCCATCTAAAGCAAGATTTCTTTGACTGAATACAAGATGACCATAAAACATTAAATCTATGAGTCTATCTACTAATGGGGTCACAAACATTCCACTTATTGTTAAGGCCCAGGGAAAGGTTTGGGGAGAAGGCAATCTTATTGTAGAGTTGTTTGCAGGTAGCCTCTTGGAGAGGGGGCCCTTTGAGCCACCTCATGGTATCCCAAAAGTCTTTCTCATCCTCCATAATTAGTCCGGTAGAGGGAGCTGTGAAAGCATTTCTGAGCATTGTATGCGTTCTGAACTGAGATTGAGGAAGCTTATAGAAAGCTTTAAGGTCTGTCCATTCCATCCACTTCTCAAATCTGTACAAGTCATGAAATATTTTAATTCCTTTCTCAAACCAAAGGAGGGCAGAGCAGCCTCGTGTCAAGGCAAGGATCTTGTCATTATATTTCAGATTCCACCAAATTGATTTGTAGGCTTGGCACCTAGTGTCAAAGGAAGAGAAGATAGGCTGCTCAACCACCAAGTGCTTCACTTGTTCCATGCCTTCCAAATTGACTGAAGAATAAAGGACCCATGAGGAGCTACACGAAAGACCCTCAATAGTAAGTCAACCAAATGAAGTCCTTTTCATCTCTCTTGATCCTTGGGAGCCTTTTAGCAATATTGAATCTCACATGAACTTTCCAAACGTTCAATTCCAGTCAAAGCCCTCAAGTTTTATTTATTTTTTTGCACTTAAAAAAAAACCGTGTGGGTACGTTGTGGGTACATACCCACAGACCCTGGGTACGTCCTGAGTATGGTTTTCTGTACCTAGAACATTCCCAGGGCCTGTGGGTGCATACCCACATAATACCCAGAGAGTACCAGTACCGATTTCCGTACCAGGTACATTTCAGGCCTGATACGGGCCCATACTGGATGTATCAGTGCAATCTAGGTTGAAAGCAATACAATAGATGATCCACATGCAGCCATGCCAGTCCGCACACTCTTCCTTAGGTCTTTGAGCTCCTCGACCTCACGATATCTCACACTAAGTGCAAAGCCTCACAGTATGCCTGTGTAGCGTCTGTTGGACTACTGCAATCCTGATATCCGTGCAATGCACGTAGCCTCACAATTCTCTTGTGTGCTTCTGCAAGACCTCTATAACTCTGTGACCATGTGTCAGCTCCCTACTGTAAAGCGAACGGCCAAGTGGCACCCTACACGTGTGTGGCTGCACCATGTCAGAGCGCATGTCAACATGTTGCACCATTGGAAATCTAACCGCCACAACTGCAAGAATTCTAATTGTCACTTGGGCAGAAAATGACCCATTCTTGTAATTGTCCTCTTTTGTAAATAGTCTGTTGTAACTGACTTCTTGTAATATCGTATATTAGCATCCGTTCAACACTAAGTGACATAATAAATGGGCATGGTCATCTCTATTACATAGTTGCATGCCATGAGTATCTAACATTTGTTAAACATTGTAGTCATGTTCCAATCTAGGCAAATTAGTTAGGTGTTGCCTTCCCCCTTTCTAATCACAAAATCCTTATTCTCAACTTTGCTAAACATTGTACTCCATTGTACTCTTCCCTTCTTTTTTTTCATTGAATAGAAGTTGCACTATTCTGCAAAGCTCTTACGCATTCGACTGTCTTTTGGTTTACTATTGTAATAGTTTTCATTTTTGTGCTCTATAACCCATAATTTGTCAACCAAGTCACAAGATTGCCCCCCACATTAGCATCCACGGCCCCATGTTGCAGATCATTGGTATCGAAGCAAGATCTTTTATATGCATGTACACCCGCACACACAACAGTAAAAGGACACTTACATTGGATTTGTTTCAGAGTATCTGAAATTTCATAACTATTGTGCGCTCATGAAGATAACAGTGAAGAATTGAAATCCACTGTCACTGATTGACAACCCCTTGGACCAGCTCCAAGGTGTGCAATACTTCAAGATCGACCTGAACTCAGGCTACCATTAGTCACTAGTCCATCCTAAAGACATCTAGAAGACAACATCCAAGACGAAGGAAGGATTGTATGAATGGTTGCCTATGCCCTTCGGCTTGACCAATGCAACAACAATATTCATGCAACTAATGAACAACATACTTCAGTCCTTCATCAACTCCTTCAGAAAGACTTGGAAGGAACGTGTGCACCACAACTTGCACATCCTAAATACAATTTACAAACACAAATGTTCAGCCAACTTAGCCAAGTGCACATTCACCGCCACACAAATTCAGCATTTGGGCTACATCATCAATCACATAAACATCAATGTAGACCCAACAAAGATCAAAGCGATCCAAAAATGGCCATCTCCGCAATCTCACCAAGTTGAGGAGATTTCTTGGACTTGCTAACTTCTACCACATATTTGTCCTTGGTTTCTTGCCATTATTCTATCATAGCCCCTCAGCCAAATCATGAGCACCAAAGAAACTTTCCACTACACATCTACACAACACCATGCCTTTGAGGAGCTCAAATAGCACTTCTGCACAATACTTGTCTTGGCAATGCCCGACGTTGTCAAATCATTTGAGATTCAAACCAATGCATCTGAAATTGCACTTGACACAATATTCACTCTACATGGACATCTAATTGCAAATCATTTTGAGACATTCTGCAACATAGTTCACTACTACTCCACCTATAAAAAAGAGTTATATACCATCGTGCAAGCATTTAAGCAATTGGGCCACCACTTCTTGGGTAAGGAGAGAATCATCCATTCTGATCATAAGCCACTTCAAAACCTACACACATAGAACAAGCTAGAGAACGTCCTCTACATGAAGTTGATGAGTTACTTGCAAGTTGCAACAATTCCATTTAGTCATCAAGCACAAGAAGGGTAAAGATAACAAGGTAGTTGATTGCCTCGATCACCATCCACTACAAGCCCTCAGCACAGCGCTTGACATGCACGTCCACAACTTCTCAAATTGGATATCTCTTTGTGCAACACACCATGAATTCACAAAATCTAACACCGCCCTTGCACAAAGTAAACAGGTTTACGAATTCCAAATGTCCAACAAGCTTGGGCATCTTTATGTTGCACATAGCGCACCTTGCCAATAATTCATTTAATAGGCGCACTACACCAAGGCACTGGAAATGCTACAACAACACTTCTATTGACCTCCCATGCACATAGACATTGAACGCCACATCAAGTTTTGCATTCCTAATCGCATCGCATAGCCCACAAACAGGAAGCTAGGACTTTACATACCTTTTCCAATTCCATCTAGGCCTTGAGAATCTGTTAGCATGGATATCAAGTTTGGACTTTTATGATGAAGCACCGGAATGACTTTGTGTTCGTTGTAGTGGATAGGTTCTCAAAGATGACCATCATAGTTGCTTGCAAGAAGAGCATCAATGCACAAGAACCGTATGTTCATTCTTCAACCATGTTTGGGTTTACTTTGGACTACCAACTTCCATTGTGTCTAATCATGACCAACACTTGGTCAACCACTTCTGGCAATCCTTGTAGGAAATGAAGGACACACAATTGAACTCGTCTACAACATTTCATCCTCAGACAAATGGACAAATGGAAGCCCTCAACCACATCCTTGTTCGTTTTTCGTGCATGTACAACAATGCACATCTGCCCACTTGGGATGACAATTTTCTTTACATCCAACATGCCTATGACAGCTCTACAAGGCATGGTCCATTTGTCACATCCCGTTTCTAGATGTATGTTATTTTAGAGACACTCAAACGACTAGCTGATTATTGCCACATTGATATAACATTTATTTCTACTTTGATTGATTTGAGCATCATTATGACATGTTTTGAGAGTAAAACATTTATTATCAATTGATTTGATTTAATAATAGATGATATTGATGATTTGTATTTCAGTTTTGCTTATTGTATATTTGTTGCTTGTATTTCATTTCCGTTGATTTTGTTATGTGAAATGGATAATGCACTAAGTGTTTCTTGTCTCTTTATGAGCAGATGTTCTCTGACAAAAGAAAGGGTATCATCGGGGAGAGGCGGAAAGATGCGGCAATGGGTATGGATAGAGAGAAAACTATGTTTTAGTGCATGGAAAACGGTGTAAACCGTAAGTCTTAGTTACTTTGTTTCCGTTTGTTATCTAGCTGCATTTATTGGTGTCGCCTCGTGCAAGGCATTGGGAATCGTCTAGTTGTGTTGCAAGGACGACGATGTTTGTTTACTACACTCTTCACTGGGACAAGAAGCATAACGTTGCGTAAAGACATTCATCATGCAATGGTGCTGTTTTGGTGGCATGACATCATTTTACGCTGCAATGACATTTTACGACAATAGTCATTTGGCAACAATAATGTTTTCACAATCATTTTAACTGTGGGATTTGCATAATTTGTAATTCTATAAATTGGAATGGTTTCTCCATTCCAAGGGGTTGGCAATTGTTGATTGAATGTATGTTGTTGAGATTACCACTTCTACATCAAGCAATAAAAGTTGCAATTCTTCTATTTCTTGTCTTATGTTCTTCTACTCTCTCTTTCCAACTTTGCATACATGATAATCTTGTAAAACCAAGAAAGGTGTTTGCACCTTTGATAAATGAGTCAATGGAATTTTGTGTCTATGATTTATTGGTCTTATCATTGTTTGCATTGTTGTGTTCTTCTAATTGAATGTGGACCTACTCTGGTTATTGTATGTGAACTTGTAAGCTTCCACAACAGTAACTCTCTCCTTATTTCCCTCAACTCCCCTTTAACAGTAATTCCTCCCTTGTACCTTGTACAAGAAAATTTGCCACAGGTTTAGTGGATTATTCATGTGTGATCCCCGCCTAAACGACCCACAACTTTTTTAGTTTACATTCAATAATGGGAGCCTCCCCCATACACAAGGAGGGGGTTTAGCCCCAAAGCATTGTTGGTGAAAACTCAATAATTTGCAACACGACAAATTATTTCCCAATAGTTTTTGTACTCTGCTTGAGAAGAGACACTCGTGCACCCTTTGATCTCACAAGTATTTATCAGTGGAGTGTATCAAATTTTGACTCTATGTGATCCAACATACATTTTCACATGATGAAGTTTTGAGATTGGTGTTCGGCACCAATAAGTGACAACAACCATGAAGAAGAAGATGACCACCAAGAAATCAAGATTTTTGATCAGGCATCATTCTGGACCAGCTCTTGCAAAAGTAAAGATTCTACCATGGCAAAGAGGTCTCTTGCTTCAAACAAAAATCTGCAATCAACAAAGGGAAAGAAGGTTAGTAACATTTCTACAAATTTTATGGAAAGAGTATCTAGAATAGATAAAATTATTGCTTGTGAAGATCCTACCATCAAATCCTTGTGGCTCCAATTCAAAAAAACTGCTGGAAGAGGAAGGAAAATGGGAATTGCACTCGTTGATGATCAAGAATCCAAAAGCCCAATGAGAAAGATGCAGAAGAGATATAAAATGTTGTATGAAAAGCACGAAAGATGAAAAATCTCTTGAAGGTAATGTTTAAACTTCACGTAGCTGATTGAGAGACTCAAAGCCTTATATTTTATCTCTCTTCCTCTAGATACTTTTCTCTCATATGGAGATGAAGAAATGAAAACCTTGAAAAGAGAGTTCGTGCATAGAATTTTGAGCGTGTTGTAGAAGGAAATTCTGATCCCAAACCAATCATCAAGATTCTGAATTATGTTAAGGCTATGCAAAATAGGTACGAGCAACTCGAAGCACTCCATAATGGTGAATAAGAAGAGATTCATATTTCAGAAGTGAATTTTGATGACTCGCCATATTATGAAGGATTTGTTCTTGAAAAAATCCTATGTTTTTCTCATGACTTCCATGTTCTTGAGCCTTCCGATGAAATTCAAATCAACACCTTGGAGGATAATGAAGAAAAACATGAAAGTTGAACCTCCATTCATAACTTCATTTTGGCTCGAGACACAGTCCTTGGAAGGAGCAATGTGCACGAGAGATGAAGATTCTTGTTCCATGAAGGATGATCCAATGCTTGCCGAGGACTCCACCAACCATGAAGATATTCAAGAAATCAATCCTACATCTTGTACTCAAGTTCTTCAAGAGGATGACTTTGAGGTAATCATTGATGGTTTTCTTTCTCATTTTGGCTCTTCATTTGATGCACAAATCCCAAATGATGGAATGAAGCAAATCGAAGAATCCAACTTCCTTCTTGAAACAATCATGGATAGAGAAATTGAACATGACCTCTCCAAGGAGTTGATTTCCCTATCATCACCAAATGAGTGTAATGTTGGTCACCATGGTGAGTATGGAGTCTTCCCTTTTCCGTGCGAAGAAGAAGACTCTATCCGAGATGTTCAGAATGGAGTAGAAGATTATTCTCATGTTGCAGCCCCAACATTGTATTCTTCCTCCTGTCATGAGGATGATTTGATGAATCTCGAACTAAAAGGTGTACCCTTCCCGTGTAGCATGGATCTCTTCTCTTTGTTTGAAAATGATGAAAACCAGGTATGCCCTAACTTGCAATAAGGTAGCCCCGGATGACAATAAATGTGGATCAAAAAAGGGAGGATTTTTCAAATGAATCATGGCCATTTGAAGATCAGAATTCCAGCCATCTCCTTGAGGCCTAATGCGGAGATTTTTGAAATGAAGGTGAAAATGAGTATGCGGCAGCTTTGAAGGAGGAATCTGTAGCAAGACATCTTGAAGATTGTGGAAGAAATTGAAGATCCTAAATTCATTATTGAGATCCTAACATATGCCTAATGACATATGTAAGATAAGTGCATTTTAGTTGTGATCCTTCTTTCGATGCACAAAGGCTCAACAATGAGATGGAACAAACAGGTAATATCAATGTTCTCTTCAAAGCTTTGGTGGATGAGCATGAACGCACAAGTAAGTCTTCCCCTCTCCCGTTTTGTGAAGAAGATTGCATCCATGATGAACCAAAGAGAAATGGAATGCCTGAACCTCCCGTGGATTTCTTCCTCTATGAAGACAACACCTCCCTCACAGAAAGTGATGCCAAGGACGGTAGTGAGCTTGTGTGCACAAAAAGTAATTGTTCAAAACAACAAAGTGAGAAGCTCAGAGAAGACTATGAGTGGAAAGAAAAGGAAATTCTTGAATCTCCTATGAATGTCTTCAGTCGTGAAGATAATACCTCCACCATAGAAAGTGATATCAGGGTCAGTGATGAGTTGATAGGCACAGAGAGAAATCATTTGGTATAAATGAATGAGAATGTGCAGGAGTCTTGTGAATGGAGTCAGAGTCAAATTATTCGTTGATCCTAGAAACGTTTATGTGCTGCAAAATTCACTCAAGGATGATGAATTATTTCATGAAAAAATCAAAGACTCCATTTTTAAAAATATGAGAGAATGGCTTCTTATAGTCACGAGGCATCAATTGGAGATTGCTCAGAGCAAAATTTTTAAATAGGTAACAAAGTGGTCATTGGATACGAAGGTGTTCTCTATGCAGTATCAGTATGAAGGATGGAATCCTTGGTCTTTCTCCTTCTTCTCAAACCCTATAGAGCCATTGTGAGAACATGGTATGATCAGATGATTATCTTCGAGCTTTGGAATTTTGAATTCAACCCATTGTTCCATGATGGTACGTACTTCTCTCAACCCATTATCGAGTGTGTGTACATTCTTCTCCCACCTCAATAAATTCCCCCCCCCATGTACTATAATTTCCATTTTAGTTGTGTGCTTGCTTTTATTTTGGTGTGTTTTCCCTTTCTGTTTGGTGTGTTCATTTGGTTTTCCCTTGTGTGTTCTTCGCTTGTGCTAGTAGTGGAGAATTGAATCTATGGCCCAATTTGATAAGGAACTGGTCTACTCACCCATGAGAAAGATAAGGTTATCTATTGCCCCTTATGGTCCAATTTCCCCGAGTTAGAGCCAAGTTGTCATGTGAAATTACTAGTCCAAAAATGCAAAACTTGAACCATGACAACGAAGCCACAATGTGAAAACTTGCCTTCAAAATCTTCTTGAATCTTCTCTCCTGGTCAACCTGTCTACCTATGTGTCATGATCATCTTGGCCTTGCAGGTCCTAATTCATTGGTTGAATATGTCTTAGTGTTCAAAATAAGTGTAATAAGGTTCCCTAATTCTTCCATTCAGTGAAATACAGTGAAAGACTAGTTTTCTTGGAAACCTAAAAAAGCCAATTTTGGCCATTTTGGAGCATGTATACAATCCCTGGGAGAGTTTTGAAGAATTATTAATTAGTTAGAGGTGGTATTGGAGATATTTTAGGGTGTTGGAATCATTTTAGTAATATTTAGGAAATTTTTTGATCATTTACGCATGGTCAGTTTTTCTCAACAGGGGGCAGGTTTTTAAGAGTGAAAACAATGTAGCAATTCAAGTGATGAAACCCTATCAACTTCTCTTAAAATGATTATGGGAGCTCTGTAAGGAGTTAGGAATCAAAAAATTAGGCCCCAAAAATCTTGAATAATTATCTACATGTTGGTAACATTCATTTTTATCCAAGGCTTGAAGGTTTCATGAATAATTCCAAACAGTGCAGCTGTCTCTCACTATCGTTCTATGAATAAAAATATGGGCCTGTGTTTTGATTTTCAAGGGGAAGAATAACAAGTCTTAAATACCTTTTCCATTGGTCTTATCGGATGTGACTTTGGACCTTCACATTCATATGAAATTTTGACCCCAAACATCATCATAAGCCTCCGGGGTGAAAGAAGTAAGCATGTTATTTTTTGGTTAGCTAGTGCAACATAAGACTTACCCAATTATAGTAAGGGTTTGAGCTCCTCATGTCCCTATTTTCTTGGGGACATACTGGCATGAAGGTAACAAAAGTGCACCCTCATACTCCTCCCATAGGCAGAATGCTTTAAAGGTGCACTTTTGCACCTATTGTCCCTCTTGTCCCTATTGTCCCCATTATCTAGGGGAAATAAGGATGATAAAATGCAAAAGCCATTTTTCAACCCTCAAGCCCATCCTCATGTTAGTTTAACCATGAGTTGACCTCTCACAGTTTAGTTAAGGTGATGTTGTAAGTGAGCTCCTAAAGTTTCCTCCATCCTTGCCAAAGATGCTACCACCTTGCCACATCAAAATCCTTACTCCAAGGATGCCCTTTTGTATGCTCCCTGGTTTCCCCTATGTCCCCGAGGGGGAACATAGGGGGATAAGTTAAAGTGCACCTCATGAGTCAAACCCCCTTCCTTGAGTCCCACAAGTGATCACTCATTATGACCTTCGTAGGGAGCTTTGTTTGATTTTTCATAGCATCCCTCATCTCATTTCAACTTGCATACTTGACACAATGTCATCATCTTGTTACGCAATGTGACGCCCTTTGTTGTCTCCAATTATCCCCTTTGTCCCCTTTTGCACCATGAAAAACCATATTTAAACCTCACTCAAAGCTCTCATCTAACCCGGGTTAAACCATGGTTAGTAGGAGATAACTTAAAAGTGAAATTTAAAACACATTTAACACCATTTTGGCTCACTCCTTTGAAGGTCTTCCATTCAACCATTTTTTTGATGTTGTCACATAGCTTTCCATTCCTTCATTAATGGTTGTCATGCCAGCCAAAGCCGAAAAGGACAACAATACCCCTTCTTCATTTCCCTAGAATATCTGACACAGTGAAAATTTGAAAAATTGGAGCAAATGATCATAAAAAATTCTACTTTCATGCAATCCAATTTTCGCACAATGAAATAGATGATTTTTAGCGATATTGAGGACTAAGTTTTTTCCTAGCATTTGACCCTGCTCAAAGAATTTTTCACTTTCCCAAATAGTTCTAGCAAGTGACGAAAAGCTCTGAAAAACTTGGAGCACGAAGGATCCCACTCAAAAAATAACAAAATGAGTTTCGTCGGAAGACATTTCTTATACTCAATGGGGTTTCTGATTTTTTGAGATATGGAGGACTGATTTTTTCTCATTATTTTTCCCCCTCCGATGAAAAACTCATTTTCTCACTCATCTAGATGAAGGAATCATCTAAAATTTGGAGCAGAGAATCCTGGAATAAAACCCAAAATTTCAAGGTTGTTTTCAAATTGATAATCTGAAACATAAATGCACTTACTAAGAAATAAATCTCCTTCATGACGAGGCATTATCTAAAAATATTAAAAGTGGTCAAATGAGGTGAATTTTGGGCATCCGCAATCCCCTAGACAGGCTAGAAACATCATGAAGTGAAAATCTACTGCAAAATTGTCTAAAAATAACAGCTTTTGGTTTACTAGAACCTGCTTAAAAATAGTAAGTTTGCTAATTTACGGGCCCAAAAATTTGTGGCAACTCTTCTATTTTACTTATCTCATTGAGGCTTTTTTCCACGTTCATCACAAGGTTAATAGACTAAAGGTTATCTAATGGTCCAAACAAGGTCAAAAAATACTTTTTACGCTCTTAAAGTATCACTCTGAGGTGGTTTCTACATGACATAATTTGATAAAAAGAGCCATATGATCTAACTCATTCCAATTGTGGTGGAAGGAAGTCACTCTGATCGAATCCATTCATGAAAGGAACATCATATGAAATCGGACACTAGAGCCAAGGAATGGATCAGAGTTCTTGAATTCTCATCAAAATGTAAGTGTGAAAGATAGTACCATCTTGGGCAGTGGGAGAAATCCAAGAGCATCATGAGGTTCAGAGAAATCATCAGAAGGACATGAGCTTCACTTTCAAGTTCATGTCACCAAGAAGATGATCATCATGTGAGAAGCTCACTATGAGTAAGAACGGAGGTCATCTCAAGCAATGCATACCTCGCAAAGTGTTTCTAAACACTAGATCCAAGCTTGATAACAAGCCCACATCTTGCAAGTCAGAGGATCCTAAAGCAATTTCGAGGTGGTCAGTCAGCATAGAGGAAGGAAGTTGGACTGACTCGGTCACCTTCATTCCAATTATGATGCAAGGATCAGTCATTCTAAATCATGATAAGGACATCATATGGATCCATTTTTCCATTAAGGAGCATATTAGAGTGCAAAGGTGTGGTAGATGAAATTGCAGGAACGATGTTTCCAGGTCAGCGAAGAGTTTGAAAATGACTTGAAAACATCATGACCTTCATTCAAGTTCAAGTCACCAAAGAGGATTGTTCATCATGAGAAATGATGTGAGAAAGCTCACTGTGAGTGAGGATGAGAGGTCACCTGAGTGGATTTCATACCTCAATAAGTGTTTCTAAACACTTGATCTATTCTTGATAAGGATCTCACATCATGTAAGTCAAAGGAGTTGAAAATTGTAGTGTTTCAGTGCAGCGTGGGAGACAAGAACATAGAACTAATTCCCATTCATTCCTTCAAGTACCATTTAGGTATCAATATTTCTATCAAGATGAGGAATCCTATCTCCATGAGGATTAATTGAGAAAAATAACGTTTTGAGTACCATAAACATGTTTCCACCCAAGGGTAACATATTGGTCACGAAAGTGAAGTGTGAAGAGATAATCATGTTTTAAAAGTGAGAAGCAAGATGTTGACTCTGCCAGTGATATCCAAATCTCTATAAGAAACTAGTTAGAATGGGATAATAAACCTATAAAAAATACTCATGACCACAAGGTATGAAGGATCAAGAAGTCACCTATTTATATGGAGAAGCATGTGAACAATGAGGTGTATGTAATACATCCCAAATCTAATCTTATTTAAGGAGAATACTTTATGAGCCATGAGAAGAGGTAAGAGGATAATCCTCCATATGGAGCACCTTGTATCTATGAAAAAATGAGAAAAACATCCTCAATTCCTACTCTAATGGAATTCACTTGGTAGTGTTCTTAAACACTCACCTACAACTTTGTAGTCTCATCATGCCTCAATAAGATAAGGACATTGCAATCACCTTATTACATTATAACGAGTGGCCACATGAAAATAATTTGACTTCAGGAAGTGATCATCTTTATCTGCACATGATTAGGGACCCATCTCAGATGAATGAGGAGGACAAGAATCAAAAAAATTCAAGCATCACGGAACTGTTTCTTTTGATCATTGGGGTAAATTATGAAAGCCTAAGAAATCAAAAAAATGATCCTTATGTCCTAACCATGAGCTCGGAAAAGAACTCATCATGAGTGATTCCCGCAATCATCCTAGGCTCACATAGTGATGCATCATAACAAGTGTTTTTCAACACTAATTTAAATGTCTTGGACTTTTTCTACATATCATCATAGAGGAGTAAATTTTCACCTATGGCATGTTCTGAACTCCATAGAACGGTCACTAATGGCAATATGTGAATTCAAGAATATTATGAAGCCTATGTGGATGTTGAAACATCAGGATTAAAGTCATTAAGGTAATATTCATGAGAAAGCACGAAACGAGATAATATCATCAAGGGTGATGCTCAGTGGTCATCCTAGGTTCAATTTGTAATACCTCATAACAATGTTTCTACACACTCATTCAACACTTCTAAGTGTTTTCACATCTTAAAGGATGAGGAAGCATATGCAATCTCACTGCTTCAGATCGACGATGTGATCAGAGATCAATATTCTTGTTTATGAATCATTTCCTCAAAGGACAAGAGATCGTTTTAGGAACTCTCCCTCAAAGATCATGAATGGATAGCTCTTCATCAGTAATGGATTCATATTCATCATATCATTTGATCCCTTCTCTCTCTCCTTCTTCTCTCTCCATATTTTTAATTTTTAATCAATAATGTACTTTTTTGTTTTTGTCCTATTCACTTAAGTGACCCTCGATATTAAACATTGTAAGAGACATTTTTCACTAATAGATAAAAATACTCACCTCCTAGGAGAAGATGAAAGGTCGCAAGTCACGTGGATGGGTGGAAAATTAATGTGGGGGGTAGATGAAGAGACAATTTTTAATTCTATAAATTGGAATGACTTCTTCATTCTAAGGGGTTGGAAATTATTAGATTGAATGTATGTTGTTGAGATTAGCACTACTACATCAAGTGATAAAAGTTACAATTATTTTATTTCCTTTTCTTATGTTCCTCTACTCTCTGCTCTCTCTACTTTCCAACTTTGAATGCATGATAATATTGTAAAACCAAGAAAGGTTTTTACGCATTTGATAAATGAGTCAATGGAATTCTATGTCTCTATGATTTTTTGGTCTTATCATGGTTTTTATTGTCGTGTTCTTCTAATTGAATGTTGACCTACTCTGGTTATTGTATATGAATTTTGTAAGCCCACTCACAATAGTAACCCTCTCTCTCCTTATTTCCCCAACTCCCTTTTACCTCTCTTCGCTGCAAATTCCTCCGTTATGCTCCGTACAAGCACTTTGTCATAGATTCAGTGGAGTGTTTGTGTGATCCTCGGCCCATTGGCCACCCCACAACTTTAGGTTAGTTTACCTCATAGTTGCAGGGGGACGCGTCCCCCACCTATTGGGACGCATATTGGGTACAGGTACACATACCGGGTACGTCTCCCGTACGCGGGAACCTTTGTTAACGTCTCCTCCCGTCTCCCCACACACAGATTTTGAAGATAAAAAATTACTGCGCATTAGTGTGTTCATTACTGCCTACAGAATTAGTGTGTTTATTACTGCCTGCAGAATTCTTGGAGTCCAGCATTGAGAACGTGTCAGTAGGACTCTGTACAGTTAACAACAATGAGAACTTGCATCTTAATACAATTAACAATAAAAATGAGCTCGAAACAAATTTTGAGATCATAGTCATGACCATAAAGGATGAAAACACGCACTTCTCTCCCAATTCTACACCTCACCATGCACAAGTAGTAGCCTTGTGCTTGATTATGAATGCATTAAATCCTGAAGTGCAGTTTATTCTTAAGATGGAATCAATGTCTTATGTGGATACTTAGTAATCTATAACAGATATAATGCATTCTAAATCTAAATAAATTAATAATGTACAATAGTATTTTTCTAGTAATTTCATATATATTGCTGTCTCCCCATACTTGTCTCCCACTTTTCTAAAAAATGATGTACCAGTACCCGTATCCGTCTCCACGTACCTGTCCCCTGGTAACTATGGTTTACATTCAATAATGGGAGCCTCCCCATACACAAGGAAGGGCTTAGCCCCGTAACTGTTGGCAAAAACCAACAATTTGCCTACACGACAAATTATTTCGCCAACAATATCCGTATGGGTGTTATCAAGAATAGAGAGATTGAAGGCATGTATGTACTTTTTTTACTAGCATGACATTGTTTTGTGAAGGGTGCTTTTGTATAATAGATGAAAAGCTTGTGTTTTTTATATAGAGAACGACGGTTTTATTAAAAGCCCCCCTGTCTTTATATAAGGGTCGATGTTTCCAAGAGGAGAGGAAAAGAAAGCCAATATAAGACTTGAGAAACGGCAAGAAGAAACACACAACAAACATATAAAGAAGGAGCCTATGTTTAGATAAATACAGTGTTTAAATTGTAGGGGAGTTTATATATATAAACACGTGCAAAGTGGAGTCTATTAAACTAATAACGAGGAAGCCTGCATTCAATAAGGGCCAAGAAAGGATATGCAGGATTGGGAGATTTACACAAAGGGATTTCGTAGAGAAGATCCAAAAGAGATGTACACAGCAAAGGAAATAATAGCATCAAATCCAGGTCTTTCTCTTTCACCTTTAAATATTTGTAGCTTAATTGTTTTGTCTGCTTAATTGTTTGGGGGGCTAAGACGTTCAAGTATAACTGAGGGGTCGCGGATTCAACCCACAAACCCCAGATAAACTTTTGGCAAAGCCCTCAAATACAAGCTTTGAAAACTAGAGTGGGGATAAGTATTATAGGATATAATTGAGATTTATTTTAAAAGGGAATGAAATAAAGAGATCCCTTGTACTCATAAATAAGTTTTGTTAATCAATAATTGAGGAAAGATAGAAGAGGAAAGTGAAGTATTGTCGATATAGAGTTAAACCATAAAGGAGTTCTAATCAACCTTATGAACCAAACCATTATTGATATGGGATTAGTAACCAAGTAAGATTCGGTAAAATTCCCTTACATATTTGTTATCCAACAAAGAAAAATATGAAAGATGAAATGAAGATATAAGTCCTTTTTGAACAAAAAATGATCACTTCTTCACACAAACAATTTGTTGGCGAAATAATTTGTCGTAAGGACAAATTTGTGGATTTTCACCAATGCTCCAAGACTAAGTCCCTCCTCATGGTGATGGGGAAGCTCCCATTTATTGAATATAGAAAAAAAACAAATATTTGGGTGGCCGAGAAGTTGGGGATCACACAGGGCTACTCCACCAGACCTGTGTTGCTTACACTTAGTGCAAGAGAGGAATTTGCTTAGTGAAGTGAGGTAAAGAGGAGTAAGAATTTAGGGAAGGAGGGTTAACTTTGGGAATAGGCACTAGCAAAGTTTCACAGCATTAACTAGAATTAATCCACACTCAATTAGAGGAATACGACCTTGCTACAATGGCAAGAATAACGAATCACAGACACAGAATTCTATTGATTCATTTATCAAAGGCACTAACACCTTCCTTGGTTTTACAAGATCATGTGCACAAAGTTGAACATGTAAAGAAAAAAAGGAAACATAGACAAAGACGAAAATGGAAGAATGCAATCTCTTGCTTGTATCTTCGTAGTGCAAAGCTATCTACTTAGAAACTTACAATTCACAACCCCTTAAAATGAAGAGATCATCCAAATTTATAGCTTTACAAAGAGTCTTTTCATTGACCCCCCATATGACTTTTCACATCCCTTTATCACTTGTGACCTTTCATATTCCTAAGAAAACAAAAGTGAGCCCTTTTTCATTAATTAAAAGAAACTCATTACAATATTAGACTATAGGTCACTTAAGTGAATAAGACGAAAAAGTGAAAAGTACCTCTTTAACAAAGAATTAGAACATGAGAGAGGAGGAAAGAAGAAGAGAGGGGAGATCATTCCAATGGAAGAGAGAAAGCTTCTACCGAGATGAACCGGCTGTCGATGAACCTTATAGGAGCACACCTGGAAAAATTTCTTCACCTTTGATTTCCTTGTTGAAGCGAGCTGCCGCAAGTACTACCTTTTTTGCTTGAGGAATGTGAATGAAGCTCCAAGCAGAGATCCAAGTCTCGGAAGTATGTAGATGCTTTTACACTAATTGAACCAAACTCATTGATCCTTTGCAATGTTGGAAATTGTACATGTGATTCCCGCAAGAGCTTCCAAAGTTTCTTCATTGAATAAGGAGGGATCCCCTACTTCTTTCTTGACCAATTCCTCGAACGGTTTCAAGAGCTCTTCCACTCATGAACTTTCGTTGATTAGAGGAGATCCAAGCCTCCGCACACTGTTGCTTATACTTTCCCAAAAAATTGATGGGAGCTCTTCACAAGAATCAAGCTCGGAGATAGCCTCATTGAAAATTCTATATCGGGCACTTAGTGTGCAAGACCAAATAGGGGATAAGTTCTCAATTATGGAAGTGAATACATTTTTACCCATCAATATGAAAGAGTCAAAAGTACTCATCTCTAACACCAATGGAAATACAGTGTCCCAATGACCCTTTTCCTTCTAAATTT
This sequence comes from Taxus chinensis, assembly GCA_019776745.2. NCBI lineage: Eukaryota > Viridiplantae > Streptophyta > Pinopsida > Cupressales > Taxaceae > Taxus > Taxus chinensis. The sequence goes on from CM034154.1 coordinate 509,379,897, forward strand.
CCTCCTTAGTCATATTTACTTTTGCAGTGGTGGCTAGAGCAAACTCAAACAATGAGAGGATTTCAGGCAACAGTTTTCTCCCTTTCTCCAGAATCTTCTCAACCCACTTGTCACTAGCCCTTCCCTGTATTATGTGACCTTGAGCCTTCTTGATTGTCGTGGGGTCGAAGTTGTTAATAGGGGTAACAACCTTGGCAGGAAGGGATGGAATTGCACTAGGATTCACGAATGACTGCACATAAGCAGTGAGAGTTCTCAGTTCTCATATGCTCAATTGTCTTATTTTTTATCCTCATTCCTTGAAACCATACAAGTTGCATGTCTTGAACAAGTGTGCATCACCCTCATGTGTTGTTTGTCCCAAAGAGATTGTTGTCATTTTATAGTCTGCCTAAATCATCTCCTCTACGGATTTCACAACTTTTGGCCAAGCAACTTCTACATACTGATTACCAGAAACACCACTGAAAAAGCGAGAAGTAACCTAGGCTTTCTTAACTCGTTTGGTCTTCACAATCCTTGAGATAGCTTCAAAATCCAGTGTCAATGACTATTGCACTGTTCTCGGCTCACTCCCAATCAGATCTTGGATCCAAGGAAAAGTTTCTATTGTTGTGGGCTCAACATTAGGCGTGATGGCACTTTCAACTTCACGATTAGGGATCATATCTTATACTTGATGAGATGACTCGGCTGCTGAAGATGAAACACTTGGGAACTGATGCAAGACTAGAGGTTGCGAAGGGCCAATCTCACCTTACTCGAGATCTTTGACGGGGTTCTCAGTGACTCTAGTTTTCTTATTAAGTTCCCTGGATTGAGATCCTTCAATGTTTTCTTCTTCCATAGCTTTTCTCTTTGTGGGCTCCCCTGAGTGAGCGGAGCTCGTGGTTTTCTCATATACCTTCAAGGATGAGATGTGAGATGCTTACCTCGAGAGAGTTAGGAGGCCACTGTACTCGATGAAAGAAATCCTATTTTTCCTAAACCACTCCCTTGATCTTTGAATCATTGTTGAATCCTCTCATTGATGTCACCTAACTCACTTATGTTCCATGAGATAGGCAGAAGAGGTGTAGATTTTACCACTTGGTACTCTAGATTGAACAAATCAGATCCATCATCCTCCACTCCTTCAATGAACCAATCAAAGTTGAAACTCCTCATTTGATCAACAGTCATTCCCATATGATCTCTTTTTCTTACTTCAATGTCATCCAGGCAATTGATCTAATAATCCTCAATTTGGGGACTATGGTGCAATCCAGGGAGAGTGAAGGTTTCAAGGTCTCCTGATGTCAAAATCGGGCCTAGATGTATAAGAATAGAGGCTGAGGGAAGCAAAGGAAGCTTCAATATTTGATGCATCTGCAACACTTTTGCATGAATAGATTCCGAGGGATATGGGAAGGATACACCCTTATTCTTATTGTTCCTACACCTGTTATGAACCTAAGGAAGCTTCCTACATAACTCAAACATTACTATTTTATCACTAGGGTACCTGGGAAGTCTGCGAGGAGCGAGATCAAAGCCCAAAACCCTGATGTAGGTGAAAGTTGAGAATTGAGTGAAGAAGCTCCCATATTTCTCGATCAGTGTAGCAGCTTGAGAGGATATCCTCAACTCGAGGTTGCCTTCTAGAAGTATGATAACAAACATGGTGAATGCATCATTCACCCTGGCAAAGTGATGATTACTCTCCTTGTGCGTGAGTTGGGGATACTTTTCGTAGGCCGGTGCTATTTGAGAGGCATTGAGGGCAACAATCAGGCCTTTGAAAGGTCTTGTGTAGGAGAAAGCGTACACCAGATATGAGGTCATAGTGAACTTTCTGGTAGAAGGCAAATGGAGCAACTGCCGATGAATATTGTCACTTATAATCTGCCCCCAATCCACTACCTAGTTCCCTTCAGTGGCAACTAGGATGAATTGAGCCATCCAGTCCTAAAACTCCTTTTTCGTCTCTTCGGCCATTACCCTACTTAGTAGGATGATAGCATCTAAGTAGCCTTCATGGAACTCACTTCTTGACAAGATTTTAGGCACACGAGAAGGTTTCATGCCTTGCCTGAGCCATGACCCGAGTGTGAGGCCTTACAGGTATGAGTGAGTTTTCGCCCATTCATGTGATGCAAACTCTTTGGTGATGATGACCATACTACCACTTGTTGGAATTACAAACACTGAGAGATACCCTTAGGAGTGAGAACTGCAAGAATTGAGTTGTCATCTTCCTGCACTATTCTGGAGTCAGGTTCATATTGTTTTGCACATGCTAGGTCCAATTCTATACTTTGAACGGATAATGGATGACCCCTGCTGCAAACAATCCGCTCGAGAAAAGTTTTTCTTCCACTGGCTCCCTAGGTCCTTCGAGCATCCTATTTTTTAGGTCCTCGAGATCCATGTGAGTGACATCACTGTCTCCCACACCTAGATACTCTATGACTAGGGTTGAAATAGGCTTGATATCTGAGTATTTGAACTTCATTTTACCAAAAAGCACCAAGATGAGCAAAAACGGAGTCAACACCAACTTTCTGCACTCAAATCCAAAACTTTCTATATTTGGCGGATAGGGTCCAAAACTGCTATTTTTAGGCCACTATTTTGGTTCTTTGATGTTCTGATCTTATCTGGATCATTACAATTGATGAGGGTTTACTATTTTTAGAAACCTGTTATTTTTAGATGCTCATTTTTCCAAATACTGCTATTTTTAGAAAATTTCCCAAAATACCCTTTTCTGATGTTTCTTACTTTTACAGGGCATTACAAATGCTAAGAATTCATCACTTTGGGAAACTTACTATTTTTAGTAACCTACTGTTCAGAACACTTGCTATTTTTAGAAACTGTACTTACCGATGTTAGATTGCAACAAAACCACTATCAAAATGTTTTGTTTTGCACCGAGGCTTTCTGCTCCGAATTTCATTATTATCCATCTATTGGATCTCTGGGAAATTGAAAAGGTAGGTTTTAGGGTTTGAAATTTCAATTTGTTGATGTGAAAAAGCTAGGGCATCAATGAGTTTGTTGTTACAATCTTCCCAAAGGTGTTTTGGAGAGGGAGATTCTGGAAAAATTTCATGGCAATCCGACTTCCGGATGAAAAGTTATGTGCAAATCTTCATTTTTGGTGGCTATGGATGTCTGGAAGAATTTTGGCAGCACCTCTTTAGAAAAATGGATTTTTTAGAGAGAGTTTCAGCAGCAACCTGTCATGAAAATGGTGACCTGTGTGGTGAGAGAGAGTTTTAAATGAGTTTTATAAGGTTTTAACTCACCCAGCTAACTACACATTGACCCTAGGTTAAAATGGAGAGTTAGCAAATGGGGACATGGGGGACAGCAGGGGCAGAAAAGGGCGACTTGGAGCAAGATCATGACAAGTGGCAGCATGTGGAGAGAGACGAATGAGATGAGGGGGCTGAGAATGAAGTGTGGGGGCTGGGAAAATGCACTTGCAGAGTTATGTGAGGTCATGTGGGGGCCAAATAGCTCCATCTTGGCTTGAGTCGCACTTTCTTGTCCCCCTTGGGACAGAGGGGACACAAGGGACACAAAAGTGCAACCTGAGAGAGGGAGTGAGGTCGCACTTTTGTGCCCCTCTTACCCCCCTTACACTATGGGGACAAAAGAGACAGTGGCGACACTCGAGACACTTGAGTGTCCAAAGTGCGACCTGGGGAGGAGGATGAGGTCGCACTTTTGTGTCCCTCATGTCCCCCTTATCCCGAAGGGGACAGAGGGGACACAAGGGTGTCAAAAGTGCGACTCGTCTATAAATGGAAAGCTGGATTTGCTTAGAATGTCCAAAAATAGGCATAGAACTTGCTTTTTTCGTCTCGGAGGCTTAGGATGATGTTTTGGGGTCAAATCTTATATGATTTTGACTCCAAAACCCATTCTAATATGGAATTACTTTCAAGACTTGAATTTTCCTGCAATTTAAAATTCAGGCCCATTTTTGTCTGGAACTGAGAGGGGCAACTGCATGTTTTGAAATGTTTCATGAAACCTTTAATCCTTAGAATCAAAATTGATGTTCCCACATTATGGATAATTCTCATAGCTTTTTTATGCCTAATTTTTTGCTTCTTAACTCTTTATGGAGCTCCCAGAATCATCCAAAAAAGTCAAGTTTCACTATTAGGATGCTTCATTCCTTGCACCTAAAAAACCCAATGTTGAACAGATTGTCCCTGAATGAGAAATTCTTTCCTAATCTTACTAAATTGCTTCCAAACCTTTTCAAGACTCCCCGACATCACCTTCGGATGTTTTAGATCTTTCTTGAACTCTTCCAAAGGATGCATATTGGTTTCAGAATGACCAAAATTGGCCTTTTTAGGCCTCCGGGAAGACATGTCTTTCACTGAATTCATCTATCAACTTCATCATCCTTCTTTGCACACTGAGGCATGTTTGAAAACATCATTAGGACCATAGTTTTCCTATTCGGTGAGTACTCGCCAAAAATTTGCTCAACAAATATTCCCCTGTAAAACTCGCCATTCACCTATGCCGAATACTCGCTGAGAATATTCGATGAATATTTGCCATTATTCAACAAGTTTGACCCTAAACTCGCCCATATGCTGGTTTAATGCGGAAAATGGGAAAAACGTAGGTTTCACATTGAAAAAACATTGATTTTTGTCTTATAAAGGCATCACACTCCCTCACTTGTAATCACACAACTATTGAGCATCCTAAAACAAGGAAGAGGAAAATGTAAATTATTGTAAATTGTAAGTTGTGTAGATATGCAATTTATGATGATAATTTTCAATGACAATCATCATAAATTCATAACACTTATTAGTTGGCTATTGTATTTGCATGATGATGCGATTATGTATTGTATTTGTATTCAAATCTAATACAAAACACTTCCCTGACATTTTACAAACTCATTTGATACATATTGTTACTATATTTTGCATAAATATTTATGTTTTAAAAGAAATTTGCATATTTTTAAGTTACCGAATATTCGCCGAGTCTTGCCGAGTTTTTGCCAAGTCAAATTTTTTTGGGTCTGCCGAATAGTTTTCGAATACGAGTATGTGAACTATGATTAGTACCTTCCTTGGGGCCAAGATGATGGTACCACTAGATACGGGTTGACCAAGAGGGGGTTTCAGCGTGATCGGGAGGCAAAGTTTTGCAATGTAGGCTTAATTGTCATGCTTGAAAGTTTCAAATTCTTAGGCTAGTCATTTTGCATGACAACACAATTGTAATATGAAACTCAATTGTAAAACGATGTTCTTGAAATCATAAAAGCGTAATTAATGGAGATGTAACCTTTCTAAGTACAACCATGGAAAAGATGCAAGGGGGTGTAAACTCATAAAGAACTAGGAAAACCTTTGACAAGCTTTTGAATGACTATAATTACTTCCTCACTAAAATGATTGAAACATGTAACCTATTTGCTTGTATTGTAATGATTTCCATGGTGACGAAAACGAGTAACTAAGGTGAATCTGTATGTTAAGTGAAACCTTAAGGTGTAAGTCTAGGGACAAAAACAGACCTTTCGTACCATTCGATATTGAGAATATGAAGAACATAATGAAGTTATCAAACAAGGTGATACAAATAAATAAAGACACTTAATAAAGTTATTGGTTGATTTGTCGTGTATCAAATCCGAAGCTTAGCAAAAGAAGTTATCAACCAATGTGGTATGTCTTCATGGAAAGTGTAAAGAGGTTAACAGCCAACGTGGTATGACTAAATGGAAAGCATGATGAGGGTAGTAACCAATGAAAGATGACTAAGTGAAAAGTACAACAAAGTAGAGATAAGACAGTACAGAGATATTTGGTTAAAGCAATGGAATGAATTAAGTTAAGGCATTTTGAGAAACATATGTAAACACTTATACCCTCGCAGTGATAATATTGCGACTTTGTAATTATATAGCTATTTATTGGTATCTAGGAAGACGTCGTAAAATGGGAGTAGCTTGCCATCCTCCGAAAAGCAAACCTAGGAGGTTGATAACTATGCAAATGTGAATAGTATATCTTAAGTATGATTTTGGAAGGATTTGATAACTATGCCAAAGTAGACTGTTTACCTTAATCGTGATCTTGGTGGAATTTGGAACCTACTTTTAAGAATGACCATGTGTATGTGTTATTTTTGAATTTTGTGTGGAACATGTCTAATGAACATAATATATGAATGAGATGATATTTTGGATCAATTTAACATTATGATTATGAGAAGCATTTTTTGGCACAACAAGAAATAACTTAATAGCTTAGAGATGACTTTGGCAAACTCGGTTTAGGATTATTGTAATTGTGACTCTCATAATTGATATGGGATGGATACAAGAGTTGTTATTACTTGAGATCTACTCCTAGTTTGGGATGATGTAAATGTAAGCAAACCTAGTTTAGGATTCTTGTAATTGTGGCGCTTGTAATCAGTATAAGACGATTACAAATGGTATTATTACTTGGATTCTGTGTTCAGTTTGATGGATTATTATTTTACTTATGGATTATTGTTTCAAATTGTTTTGTCAACGTAGGCAACCATATTGCTAAGAACTAACTGATAAACTGGAAAATTGAACATAAACCAAACACTTGAAAACAGTAGACTGCAGCTGGTATGCATCTTAGATGAAATGTATTAGGATGCTGACATAATACTCTTTTTTGTCCATAAAAGATAAAACACTTTAAATATTTTGCATTCATGAAAGTTCAAAACATTCGACATACTTAAATTTTCATATGTACATGATTAATCTAGATTCTAGAATATATCATCTAGAATTTCCTCAAGTACTGCTGAAACAAAAGTATCTAGTTTTTTCATTTTTACTTTTAACATTTAAAAAACAAAAACCCTGTTGATTCGGTACAGAAACATCCCAAGTACAGCCTGAAATGGTACAACAACGTCTTGGGTACAGCTCGGGTGCAGCAGAGTCGTACCAGGGACTGTTTTGGAGTTTCAAAAACATTTCAAACAAGTACCGAGTCCAATACCAATACTCGGTACATCAATACTCTTGTACACAACCCTAGTTGGCAAATCCGGGTATTTGAGTCGGACTTCCACAACTTCAGGTTCAATTCCACAATCGATTGAAGACACAATACGACCATTGCTCCTCAAGAAAGGGCGATTGATACGTGTAATTTAAGTTCCTTGGCCTCGCAGCATCTCGTGCAATGCACACAACTCCTAGTACCCTAGCACACTTGCACAAAACCATTTGGACTAGTGCACAAATCTCTAGTGTCGCACAAGACTTCCTCAACTCCGCACAATGATCACAGCCTTGCAGTACCCTTACGTGCTTGCGCAAGTCCTCCAAAACTTCATGACCATGTATCAACTTCATACAACCGCGTTGCACCTCAAGCGGCAACATCCACACATGCTCCATGTCAGAGTGCCTATTAGCATATTACATTGCTAGAAGTCTAATAAACACGCCTGCAAAAAGTCTTACCATCACTTGAGTAGAGTGAACTATTCTTGTAACCATCCTCAACAGTAATTGCTTGCTTATAATATTGTATATTAGCATCCACTAGACCATATTAAGACACAAAATGAATGGATATGGTCATCACTCTTACATGTTAGCATGCCCTTAGTATGGAACATTTGTTGATCATCATAATCACATTCTAGTCTAGGAAAATCAATTAGGAAGTGCCTTCCCCTTTTTTAATCATCACAATCCTCATCCTGGGTTCGATAAAACATTGTACAATTTTATCTACCCTATTTTGTCTCAGTGAATAGTGGTTCCACTATTCTACAAATTTCTTCTGCACTCAAATGTGTTTTGGCTAATGTTGTAATAGTTTTCCTTTGCATGTTCTATAACCCATTTGCTAGCCAAGTTACTAGATTGTCTCCTACACCGACATCCTAGGCCCCATGGTACAGATCAATAGATGACAACTGAGACTAAGATTTTCTACTTGAGAAAGACAAAAATGTCCACAAATGAACAAAGCAAGTTGATAAAAATAAAAAGCACAATAATGTACAAAAGGAGAATGGAAGTACCCCAATATTTGCTCATGGAAGGTGACACAATATCGCACCATTTGTTTAGTTCGTTGAAACATCTAAAGACAATTTAACACCTCAAACGGGTGGGATAGATTGGAAGGGTACCTGCAAATCCTGACATCTAAAGGTGACTACCTCCCAAAGGTAAGGATCCAAGCACCTTAGCTCGGCATAGCAAAACAAGATAGCGAGTGACCCCCCAGAATCTTTGTAGAAGCAACAATATTCACTCAAATCTCGTGGTACGCATAACATCTAAAAATAATGTTCCTTTCTCTATGCCACTTGAGCAGTGAAAGGGCAAAAGCTCTTATCACCTCAAGGAACTATTGTGGAGAATCTCAATTTGTAACTAGTGAGAGCATAAGTTCAATTGCCCAAGAAGAATTGTGAGGTTATGATTGTCTAATGCATATAGTCTCAGACAAATGATGGCACCGTTGACAATTGTGGAAAATTCTCGTTATAGAAAGCCATCTAATGGTTTTGAAGTTGGGGGTATAGATCCACATGATCTGAATATACTATTGTTATATGGTCTAACGACTTTATTAGTCAATCCCTTATCCTAAAGGAAAGGCATTTCAAGAGAATCTCAAGGAGGGATCTAATCCATAGAAATGTTGATAGACTAAAAATGCAAAATACTCTCTAGTTACCAACATCATCATCATCCAACAACTGTCAAGGAAGCAGCACACTTTAAAAACGACGGACTAAATAAGTATATCTCTCTTAGCACAAGGCATTATCGCACATAGCCCTAAACTTATGGCGATGCACAAGGAGCTTGAAGATGCTCTCAAAATGGGCTGAGCAAAAAGCTTGGCTTGGACACTGCAATGAAGGACAATCTATTTACAACTAATCATATGGTAGACCAAAATAATTGTACCCTTCAAACATTGCTTTAGAGTGGTGGTTGAGATATGTAAAAAAAACAACTTACACACAGATGGCAGCTTAGACTTGAACCACTCATGCAAACCAATTGTAAATGGGCTTAAAAATCCCTTCCATACATAGAAGTCTTAACGTCTTTCCCTTGATTAACCTTTTAATAACCAATAGATAATATATTTTTATGATTTGTTAATTGTACATAATTTATGACTCTTGCTAGCATCAATCGCCTTAACATTAAGGAGTTGACACTCAAATTTGGTAATTCTACTTTTTGCCATTGATGTTCTTGACATTGCTCTTTTGCTCAAAGTTCAAAAAACTGCACTCTACCCATTCTCATCTGGTACATCCCTAGGCCTCCTGTCTAGCTTGTTTGATCTTACACACTTACATGTCAACATTTTCTGAGAAGTGAATGCATGAAACACAATAAGAAACTCCATTTGTCATCTTCCAAACTTCTCATTGCAAATTGCCACTCTTAGGTCAAAAACATACAATAGGGGCAGGAACGTCTATACGGTCCTGACCCTAGTGTACGATCTTGTGCTAATTTACTTTGGTCCCAAACTTTCGGTTGCACATTATTCTTTGGGTCACTTACTTCCTCTCAGTCGACCCTTCCAACTTAAATCACCTTCAGAAGCATATATAAGCAAGTGAAACTCACCTCATTTGAACTAGGAAGCACTCTTATGGACTCCTATTGCAAAAGCGAGCACAAAAGGCACCCAAAGCTCCCCACACTCCAAAAATACCTCTGCACATTCATTAGGGCAGCACTATCTACAAGTTTGAAGCTTCCCACTAGGTCTAGGGAACTGACTCCCACATTTGCCAACACTCAAAGTCACCCACTCAAGTAGATTGGCAAGAGAGAAACTCAAGTCAAGCATTGTCAAAGAAAGGATGTCAAATTTGATTGCGCTATAGCTAGATATCACATGCTAGGTGGAGAATCACGTGTGGTTTGCGGCTTCTTCAGAGTAGTACTGACATCCGGCGGTGCTCAAGGGTTCCCACAACCCAACTAATGTTTGTTTTGCAAGACTTCATCCATGGTTAGGGTTTTGAAGGATTGAGCAGAGTATTCAGAGACCCTCGTAACAAACAGCGACAAAATGAATCAAACAAACGACAAACCCAGAAAGTCATAAACTAGAGTTTTGAGCAGGTGCAAAATCGTATAGAGGTAAAGACCGTACAAACGTTCTTGCCCCTACTGTATGGTCCAGCCCGAGGAGATCTTCAACTCACAGTCTCATTTCCGAAGCACTATCAAGCCCAGAAACCCCTGTTTCAAGATCCACATCCGCCTAAAATCACGTGTAATCAGCTAACTGCATTCAATCCCATGTATTTGAGCGTTTGTATTGTATCGTGTACATTTGTTGCCAGTATTAATGTGTTATTTTGATATTGAATGTGATGCAGGAGCATCCTATGATGCTTGAAGAAACCAAAATAATCTACAATAAGCCTTTTCAAGGCATGAACATCATATACTAGGTGTTTGTCAAGTTTCCCTCCAAAGTTTCAAGTTTGAACAGTTGAATTGTGATGTAAAGGCTCTTTACCATAAGAGTAAAAGTAGGAAAATAGGTGTTTTAGGTGTGCATGACAAATTTCTTGTGAGTGTGCTACGTTGGTAGGAGGTTCCACAAATCTTGGGAAGTCAATGTGATCTATTCATGATTGTCTCTAAGTTGGCAAAAACCAATCTCATTATTTTATGCATGCATGATTGAGAGAAAGTCTCACCAATTGTAGGAGTTCTAGACCAAGATAAGGAACACAACAGCTAAGTCAAGCTAGTTTAGTTGGAAGAAGGTCGAGCTCCATCAAGGGAGAAGAGTAGGAGTAGACATTTGTATGGAAGGGTTAATACTGTGAAGATGTGTGTAACAAATGTGATGGAATGGTGTTATATGACAGTTTTTGGATATGAACAAAGTTGATTTGAATTCCTTGAGCCCTCCTAGACCTTCAAATCATCCTTCCCTGCACGTACTTCAATGTTTTACAATATGATGATGCATGATCCTTAAGTTAGCTACTTTGTTTTCTTGATTCTTAGCTACACTCTGCTTTCCTGTGCGCAGTCTATATGCAAACCATGTTGAATAAAACAATTAAAGCATTTTTAGCTTGTGGTTACAAAGGGAGAAAGTTAGATCATGTCATTACAGAGCTTTTGAGCTTAATTTGATGTTTTGATTCGCTCATGGAAGCTAGATATTAGGTTTTGTAGCTCTCAGGTAGATGTAACCCTTCACTAGGGTTTCTAAATGAAAAATCTCCATATCTTGCACGTGCGTGAGAGTTGGAACCTACAACGTGAAACAAATCATCTGCAGGACCTCCTCTCCAATATGAAACTGGTTTGAGGTAATTTCGTGGAGTTTACAAAAGGATCTAGCTGACAGTCATGAAAGGACAGAGTTACACAGTAAACTGCACCTAATTTACAAGGAAGACCTCATAGCTGGAAGTGATATATAGAGAGTTGGTTCTTGAGAATTGGTAGGTTTAAATAACATGAAAATGGGTATCTTAATCTGTCATCAGATCTCCGGGAAGGCACAAGAGTCAAAAGTTAGACTCAGAAATGTTCACAGACAAGGCTACTAGGAGCCTAGGACCGGGTGTAAGGCAGGGCATAGGAAAATATAAGAGAACTTAATCTCAAAGGAAGAAAGAATGATATTCCCACTGCAAATAGAGGTTCAATGCATGTCATACGAAGTATGAATACTCTGTTATACCCTATCCTCACCATGAAACCATTCTATTAGCTTATGGGCAGAGTTCAAAGTCTCAAGCATGTAGTTTGAATGCAGGTGACAGAGTTATAGATATTTAAGGACAAGATAACCTAGGTGTGATCTTTATCACTGCAATAATTATGATCATATCTTCTTAAGGGGTAAAGAACTGTGGATAGAGCTTGTTAGTAGTGTTTTGTTCTTATATTACATCTCAAGAAGGTATATCCTTGAACATATAACAGTAGATCAGGTTGGAAACTCCTAAGTCTAAGATCCTAAAAGTCTATAGTCTATGATCTCATCTAGAACAGGATAAACCCAAGGATTAATCATGAGAAGACTATGTATATGTAGTGACAAGAAGTAACTTGTCCGTGAGATGGCAGTGGGAGCATACACCATGTGATGACACAAAGGTAACAAGGCCTATGTCCTTCACTTTGATCATTTCTACTCAAGATAAAAGGATATAAGAAGACCGTGGGTAATTATCAAATGTCATGTTCTTGAGTTCCATATTTCATGATCTGATAAAGGAAGGTTGATGAGCTAGGATCGGCACCAGAATGGTTAATGTTGGAAGGTAATTAATCAAAATAACCCCATGTAGCTCCTCTTTCATTCTTTGTTTGATTATTGTGGTAAAATTTAAAACCCTAATCAAACGCAAAAAGGGTGAAAACATAAGGTGGGAGTCGATATCTTGTTATATTTTTTATCTTATCCTGTTGACTGTATGGTAATAGTGCTAAATATAATGTTGGATATAGAGTAATTATAATAGATAAAACTAGGGTTAGTCCATTCTTATTTTTTATTTATGAATAAATTCATAATAATTTTATTACCTTCATTATAAAGTAATTGACTAATTATTTTAGTATACTTTTATGGTTAAAAATTTATTTGTTTAGGTGGTAATAATCAACTACCTATGCTTTTATTTTGATTTTAATGGCATCATTGCTCGTCATGGTTTTCATCCTTTATAAACAAGCGAACCTAAGTTGGTAATCTGCATTTTCTATCCTCTACCTGATGATGGATCACAGAGTGCAACTAAAACGTCGATCAAAAAACAGCATATGTGGTTTTATCCAAGACTTGTTCTCTCTAAATCTTATGGACTGTCGAAACACTATATTACTTATAGTTGTACCCTCTCAAGATGTGCCCGGTCAATAGGCCCTGAGTTTAGACCCCAACTCTCAGACCCATAAAAAACAGTGGGTTTAACAATAAATTCCAAGAGTTGCATCTTTGTAGGGGCATCCTTAAATCCATTAAAAAGCAGTGGCACTCCAAAACAGAAAGAGATACATATCCCTTACAAATCTGCAAATGAGAAACAGGCTGAAATAAATCTTATTAACTGAACTGTTTCTAAAGAAAGCTGCATGCAAACATGTCCTTGAGCTTTCCAGATCATGCACAACATTATAAGCAATTAGTATACTATAGAACCATGTTTGAATTATAAATTTAAAATTGTACTTATTATTTATTGATGGAAGGCATGCTTTGAGAACTTTACATGACTTCAACGTAAACCCAGGTGATTAAGTTCCTAGCTGGTAAGAAAATAAAGAAACAGTATTTGGCATTTTATATGCAAAACGTGTGTGTTTGAAAAAGCACTTCCATGGGTAGAAGAAATCATTGAAAATATGAAAAATGTAATGCAATTTGCTCAAATCAAATAAGTTTTGTAGCTTGAAATTAGATCTTAAGGTGAATTTGTATTTTGAATTGTTTCTACAACCATAACAACAGAGTACGGTCAAACCCTTATAAGCAAACCACTTATAGAATTTTATAAATATGAAACATACAGAATTCTTTCACTAAAGAACTTTTAAAAATTGAAAGTCTAAATGGTAGAGAAATGAACAAAAGTCCTTAGCTTCTAATATATACTTTTAACAATATAATCTTAGGTAATTGAAGGCTTACTCGAGCAATTTAATTGAATTATTAATTTTTTGGGGATTTTACTCCTAATCCCACATTGATTACTTAATACAAACACATGATTGGGTTGTAATTGGGTTAATCCCACACTGGTAAGAATTGTGAGACAAGGGTGACATATAAGGCATTACATGCTCTTAAAGCTTTGCCAATAGGGAAAAAGGCCAGAGCATGAGAAGCCCAAAGTGGTGGATTACATTCACCGTACCTCCCCCTACTAATAAAAGCTTCGGTGCTAGTGTGGTAAGTGGTTCCCCTTGCCTTGTGATTTTTATCAAAAATACGTGAGGAAAAATGTCATTAGGGTGATGATTACTCATGAAGGTCATCTTGAGATGAATTACCCACAAGCAAATAAAATCCCACAAAATTTAATTATCTAGCATTTCTTTTAAATTTATCAACTGTTGTTTCCTGCGAAAATGCATGATCTTTAGTGAACTCGGTCTAAATCGTTCCCATTTTACTACTTTGCACTAATGACATTTTTTTTCATGGTGTAGTTTCCTCCAACTACTACTTCTAGCTATGCCATACCAAAATCACTCAACAAGTAGCTGAACTAGGCATTACATATTATAGGTTTGATCCAAATCAGTTCAGCTACTTGTTGAGTGATTTTTGTATGGCATGACTAAAAGTAGTAGTTGGTGGAGGAAACTACACCATGAAAAAAAAATGTCAGCAGTGCAAATTAGTCAAATGGGAATGATTGAGCCCAAGTTGACTAAATATCTTACATTTTCACAGGAAACTACAATGAATAAATTTAAAAGATTGTACTGGATAATTAATTCATCTCAAGATGACCTTCATGAAAATCACTCAACAAGTAACTGAACTAGGCATTACATATTATAGGTTTGATCCAAATCAGTTCAGCTACTTGTTGAGTGATTTTTGCATGGCATGACTAAAAGTAGTAGTTGGTGGAGGAAACTACATGAAAAAAAAATGTCAGCAGTGCAAATTAGTCAAATGGGAATGATTGAGCCGAAGTTGACTAGATATCTTACATTTTCACAAGAAACTACAATGAATAAATTTAAAAGATTGTACTGGATAATTAATTCATCTCAAGATGACCTTCATGAAAATCACTCAACAAGTAACTGAACTAGGCATTACATATTATAGGTTTGATCCAAATCAGTTCAGCTACTTGTTGAGTGATTTTTGCATGGCATGACTAAAAGTAGTAGTTGGTGGAGGAAACTACATGAAAAAAAAATGTCAGCAGTGCAAATTAGTCAAATGGGAATGATTGAGCCCAAGTTGACTAAATATCTTACATTTTCACAGGAAACTACAATGAATAAATTTAAAAGATTGTACTAGATAATTAATTCATCTCAAGATGACCTTCATGAGTAGTCATTACCCTAATGAAATTTTTCCTCGTGTATTTTTGATAATAATCACAAGGCAAGGGGATCCACTTACCACACTAGTACTCAAGCTTTTATTAGTAGGGGGGAGGTACGGTGAATGTAATCCACCACTTTGGGCTTCTCATACTCTAGCCTTTTTCCCTATTGGAAAAGGTTTAGGAGCATGTAATGCCTTATATGTCACCCTTGTCTCACAATTCTTACCAATGTGGAATTAACCCAATTACAACCCAATCGTGTTGTTATCATCTGAAACGTGCACCCGTGAACTCAGCAACAACATGGGAATGTCTCTCAAGTATGGGACTTGACTCAATGAGACACACCTTCGGAGAAAGGTCGGCTTCCTACACTAACTACTCTAATGCCAGCCACCAACTACCACCATACGTTGATCTACTGAAGTGTGGGGAAAAGGGATGAGTGAAATACATAAAAGGGGTGGTGATGGCACCAAAACATGTAACACTCTCCAATGAGTTCAAGGAGCGAGATGACAAGATACAAATCCAGAAGGTAGATATTAGCCACAACCAAAACATGCATCCAAATCAAACCTCCACCCCAAAACCTTGAGACACAATGAATCAAAAATTTGCAAATGGCACAAACAATAATTCATGGACACAACAGAGAGGTAAGAGATAAAATAACACAAACACAGAGGGCAGATATGAGACACAACCCCATTTGTATTAAAAGCTAGTATATACAAACTCTGCTGCCACCATATATCGAGGTGATCAATCATTTACAGGGCTTAATCCAGAGGTCAGAGGCACTCAAAACGTTTGGCTACCCAATCGGGCAAAGTAACCTTGCATTCAGGAGAGGATCCTATTACAATTGAATCGATTGCACGTATATAGAAGGAAGAGAGAGAAGTGGAGGATGAACAAAATTCTAAAGAACATCACTGTAATGTCCCCAATTCCGAGCAGTTGGCCTAACGGCCATTTTTGGTCTTAGCCTTGGTCATTCCCAAGGGGCTAATGACTTTGGAGATTATTGGGGATGGTTGTCTGATTTCCTACTATATTTTTGTTATATTTTGGGCGTTGGGAGGGTCTAATGGGCCCTTTGTGTTCTATTTTGTCATTGGGATCACTTAAGTGGACACTTTTGGCATTTAATGTTATGTTTCTTCGTTGGGGCCACTTAAAGTCCCTTTTTGGCGACTTGGGGGGATATGTATTGCATTAAATGTGATATTTCTTCGTTGGGCTCATAAAAAGCTATATAGGGAGGTGGAGGGGTGGAGTTGGAAATCATTCTTGCATACATATTTTCTTTGGTGATACTTGATCATGAGCAGCTGTTGTTTGCTTGTTCCGCTTGTGGAGTGAATCCCACAAGATCCCTAGCTTCGGTGGTGAGAGATCCACTCCTAGCTAGAAGGGCAGCTCTTCGGTGGTGAAAGATCCGCCCTAGTTTGCTAGGCTCTTGCACCTTTTCAGATCTGATTTGCAGTCATCTTCAGGCAGCGTTTTCCAAGGGCAGTTTCGGGAAAATCACGATAACTTTCTGGATTTTTCTCCATTTGAAGCGAAATTCGTTGTGGCATCTAAGGAGAGGTTCTTTGACGAAACGGCAGGGTTTGTTGAGGGTTTCAACCATTCCTAAACAAAAACGACTTGTTTGGAGAATTGCAGGCCCTAAAATTTAGGGTTTCGGGTGGAATTTTCCAGATCTGAAGGTTGGCCTGTTTTTCTCATATTTTTCATAAGTTATTTCCAGAATTTCAGTTTTTTATGTTTGGGATTCGAAAAGATATGAATCTTCCGGAATTCTATCATTTTCAGAGCTTATAAAAAAATCCCTGGCAGTTTCCTATGTTATAAAAAGTACAAAAACAGTTTATTATTGTTAGTTATTATTTTTGCCAGCTTCCTGTGAAATTTGAAGTGTTTTGGGCAAGTATTTTTCAAGATATCATATTTTTATTGTTTGCTACCCTATTTCTGCAAAAATCAGAAAAAAATCAGATTTAGTATTTGCTGCAAATTTCTGTATTTTGTCAATTTTTTTGTAAGATCCCAACAAGGGATATTTCAATCACTTTCTTCGTCCTTATCTAAATCAGAAAGATCAGCAGGCTCTAAAAATGCTCCAACTGAAAAAATTCGCCCAAAAACCACTCCCTGGCATATTTTGAGGGATCTCTGAGTTCTCATGATGATCACAACTCTGAAGGTGGCTTGATCTACAAGTAAAATGTAGATATATTTTTTAAGGTTTGACCCTAAGGAAGACACCAACTTGATACCATGAGATCGGGAGGATTAATGGAGACTAAGCTGCCAATTGTCTAAAACCGCCATGATTGCATTTGGGCCTCCGCTAAAAACTCATCTCCATGCTTAATAACCAGTTGATCCCCTTATTTGTGTTTCGGTGGGCCACATGACCATCTTTTAGTTAGAAACACCTTTCAAAAAGATCGGGATAGGTCAAAAACATTCGTAACTGAAAATGGGCATTATAAGATTGAGGAAACAAGCTGAAGCTGCCCAAATTTCTTGATCACGTGAAAATTGCAATCAAGAAATGTGTTCTTGATCAATTGTCTAAATATAAGCATGGTGCTCATTTTTAACATCATTTCTAGCGATTCACAGGGGTCATCTACAAGCTAGATGAACTGACTAGTAACCTTTTGCAAAAAATTGTTGGAGCTAAAATGTGTGCACTCTTGAAGTCCACCAAATCTGTGAGAATTTGGGGTTCTCGGCAGCAACAATGAGAATGTCCCTAAGGTGTGGGACCTTATTTCCTTGGGACATACCTCCAGAGAAGGCTAGTTCCTCAATCTATCCATCCTAGTGCTAACAACTCAACTACAAACTAAGCTATTGATCCCCAGAGTTAAGGGGTGAGAGAAACATTAAACTAAAGCAAAAGAAGGCGATGCACCAAGATAGAATGGACCTCTCTCCTTGCAGAAGAAGAATGGAGGGAAAATGCAAAGCTACGAGGGCAGATAATAATCACAGACAACTTTGCATCCAATCACGCTCCAATTCCATGCAATTTGACACAGTGAAACAGAATTATGCAAGTATAACCCATACACCACATGAAATGAAAGAACAGAGAAGCAAGATCACAGAAACATAAGCTAAAGGGTAGAAATAAGCCACAATTAACATCATAATCATGCTTCAAAAGCATGCACAGTCTGTTACAACCATTAAAAAGGCATTGGGAGCATTACACAACTCTAACTCAGAGGTCTACAACCTGCTAAGGATACGATGTTTTAAAATAATGCCTGAATGCACATATATAGCAAAAGGAAGAGAGATGGCAGATAAGCAAGGGAGAAGTGGAGAAGAATATGCCAAGAAGCTCCAAAATATCCCATTCTCGTGTTTCTCTATTTCATGCAGCTCGTAGAAGTCTGAAGGATGCTTTAGAAGGTGCTCCAACTGAAAATATTTGCCCAGAACCGCCTCAAAAGAATAGTCCAAGGCATATCTCCAAGTCATGATTATCAACAAACATTGACGTGTCTTGATTCTGAAGGAAACAAACAGATATTTGTTTGTTGATAAGTTTATAGGGAGATCAATGGAGATTCTTGAGATCATGGAGAAAAATGGCAAATCAAGCTACCATTTGTATAAAACTGCCATGCTTCCATAATAGACAACTGGAAATAACACATTCTTCCCCAACAACATGGTAACTGCCTTCCCCTGTGTTTTGGTGGGCCCATAAAAGCATATTCTTGATCCACAAGCATCATGAAACAATGAAGATCACCCCTAAGCAAGAGAGACCAGATCCGGGCTCCATTAATCAAGAAAAACTCATAAAAACTGCCCCCAAAATTCTGTCACACTGATCTCCTCCATCTCTCAACCATTCTCTATGAAGTTGTGCTCAAAATGATGCCCCTTTTCACGCCCTTTACAACAAGACCATGTGCAGGAGAAAAAGATTTCAGAAACACAAGTTATGATCGAAAAACCGACCCCCAGTTTGCAGCCCAAAAGCTTAGATCCAAAACAGCCAAATGAACAAAAAATCGTGATTTGGGCTCGAAACAGCCCTGATAGTGACCTGAAACTGCCCCCAACATGTAGCTCTCTTCAAAACCTCTGCAACAAGACCAGTTTTGCTCAAATAGGTGGGCCCAAGCAAAGGTTATGATCAAACAAAGCTTTCCAAGCTGTTTTACACAGTTTGATGGCCATGGGGTCGTCACTTTTAACCTCCGCCATCAATTTTCCACATGTCTCGCTCTAATTGGTGATCCCTAATCCATTTTCCCGCCCACGGTTGAAGCCACATGTCATATCCTAATTTGATCCGTGGTCTCAAGGTCACTATTCATTGCTCAGCCTCGGCCCTGCCAATCTCAACTTCGCAGGAGCCTAAGTGACCTGTGATTGGTCCATGTGGACCAATGGCATGTCATTCAGGCTCTCGGGGTTTCCAAGTCTCCTCAGGGTTGATTGAGATCGGCGAGATCGGCCTCAGATTTTTCGAAATCTCAGGCTCCCTGCTTCATGCTTTGGCTACTTCGAGCTCATTTTCCTTGGGGACTCGAGTTACTGAAAACATGCCGCCAACACCCTCCTCCTTTGGATACTTCGCCTTCTCAATGCCTTAGTCGTTTTTGTGAAAATCGGAGCCCGTCCTCGTGTTCTCGAAAACCTCAGACCGGCTGGATCATTCACCTTGTTCGTTGATTTCAGGATCATGGGATCACGAGACTTAGCCGCTTCCACCTTTGGGCCTCACAGAGTTCGAGTCTCAAAGGTGGCCCATCATTGGTCCAAGTGGACCAATGACAAGCCACTTGGTTCAAGGGATCGCTCAAAGCTACTCACGTTCAAACTTAACCATTTGGGGCTTGAGTTGTTCAACTCGAGCTTGGCTCCCAACTTGGCCGCAACTTGAAACGGATCCCAACCTTTAAACTTGAGCAAAAGATGTGACTCGTGGAGCCTTTCGCTCCACTTAACCAAGTGATCACCAACATTTATAAACGTGACCCAATCCTTTTCCCTTGTGAATATGGGATTAATCTCTCAAGTGACCAATTGATCCAACGACTGCCATTCTCCCTTTCTGTGGCCTGATTAAAATTGACAGCCTAGATCCTTAAGAGAACGAACTGTTTGGACATCAGCAGCCCATTCTGGGGGCAAAACACGTGATTTCGGCTAAGTCTTGCTCGGTTTAGCTTAGAGAGGCATGGAGTCACATGATGCAAACAATTTGGACGAAAATAGAGCCATCAAAGTGCCTAAAATACTTGACAAATGTGATCAAAGTCTTTGAGTCTTTGTTTTTGTAACTAGTTGCCAAAAAATGAAGTGTGAGCTCAAATTTGGCAACACATGTACTTGAATTAAGTAATCGATGTGGGATTACGAGTAAAATCCCACAAAAATTAATAAGTCAAATATGAAATGCTTGCCATAACATCAAAACAAATACAGAACAAGAGAAAATCTACTATGAAAATTTAATTGCAGGGATCACTAACAAGTTGATCACAAAAAACGGGATAGCGTGTTACTTGGCATTTCATTATCAAAAATGAGAAGAGAATTAAGAACATATATGTTTTAATCTCATTGTGCATCCCCTTCTAGTGGTCAAGCCCTAATAGTTGAGTACCTTTGGACCTCGACCTCTTCTACCTGTCAGTCTATGGGCATTTATGCACTCGACCAACTTCATGACGTGTAGAAGTTGCCTAAATCATGTTATGAGATAAAGGTTTTTGCTTGACCAGCTAGAGATAAACTCGGCTGAATTTAGGGCATTTGTGCACTGAACTAAAGGGAGAAAGGAGGTTGAAGGCATTTATCAATCTCTACTGCATGTGAAACCCTGCCTTATTACTTAGGTATTCAAGATATACCGCAGATTTTTTTCCCGAAAAACATAAACAAACTAGAATAATTAAATGTGAAAATCCAAATGAGCATATAAGTTTGCCAAGTCTACAATGACACATTTGTAGAGTAGGGACTGAACGTCGCTGCGGTACAGGCGAAATAAAACGTCTAAAACTCATCGATTCCGAACTATTGAAGAAGTGGAAATTCTCAAAATTTAAGGAAAATCATATGGCTTAGAGAACATGATTAGACGCATCAAATGCCTTATCAATCCCATAAAATTTCAAATTTAACACATTAAAAAATGAACCAATATCCAAATATATAAAGCAGCTCTGGCGAATAATATCACTGAAATCGAAAACATTTCTAATCCATCCAAAATCTTCGGCAAACATCGATTATTTAACACGACGGTTAAATTCAAAGCGATCAGAGATGATCAATGTGAAAACGAAATTGTACCTGCTGCTGCTTGGCGACTTGCTCCCGCAGTTTGCTGGCCTGTTTACGAATCGCATCCATTTTAAATAATCAAAGTCGCTAAATAAGGCCGTTATTCCACCACATCCCTGCCAATTACAGGAACATCCCTGGGTCCATCAAAATTCCCATTTATTCCCGACTTTAGATAATATTAGCACCGCCAAAATCTCAATCGATGCGCTTCAAAACTCAAATGGATCTCAACAGCTCTTGGCAGATCGATTATTCATTTCAATTTACAACAGCGAATCAAATGTGAACAGGTGGGGTTTAGAAAATGAAAGGCTCCTTTAATGACTACGAACATGGAATTAATCCCGCATCCTCAAAATAATTATATATCCATAAGAACTTTGAAAACAAAAGCCATGATATCGGATGCAATTCATAAAATAAAATATATTTTGTATGGGTAGGTAAATGCTCAAGTGTTATGGTGTCATGGATTGAATATAGAATTAGCAATTGCACATGAGGTGCAAGTTACACGGTATGATAATAAAAAAACATATATGTTGAAACAGTGTTGCTGAAATTGCGTCGCTGGAAAAGAACCTGCCGGAATTTGACGTTTTTCAGCAGGGCTCCCTTCAAAGGAGACACTTCTGGTGGAATTAGTTAGATGTAATAACTTAAAAAGTTTTTAAGTTTTTTAATATGTTTTAGTATTTCCAATACTTGGAAATAATGGAGTGTAAACCTTTAATTAATAAGGGGTGTGATTGACAATACTGATTTTCTATTAAAGCCAGAACAAATGTTGCGAAATACATTAGAAGGGATGTTAGATAACAGTTAGTTGTGTAATAATTGAATACAAATGCAAGTGAGACATGTAAGTTTGCTAATACTCACTCTCAAGAATGTAGTGAATGTGAAGTGTTGTTGTCAAAGTAGATTGAAAGAATGACTAAGTGCTTTAACATATTATCTCTCCATGAAACTAAAATGAGACAGAATATGCAATTATATATAAACAAATCTGAAATGGTTATGGTACATTCCAAATTTCTTTATTACCTCAACGAGTTTGAGAGCATCATTGTTAGAGCTATTTTGTGCATATCTTACAATCATAGCATTTCATGAGACCACATTTCTTTGAGGCATTTTGCAAACAAAAAATGGTATATGTTATTTGTGTTATAGGGATAGTTTTTACTTTTGTAGTTGTGTTTGTTTAAACTATGGGTGATTGATTTTGTATGTGTAGAAATATAGATGAGTCACTTCATTTAAAAAGCGCAAACATGAGGTCTTACCCTTAAAACTATTCAAAATGCAAAAAAGTGATATAATGTACAAAGCTTTGGATGGAAACAACTATAATTTGCATGGTCCTTTCTCGGCATTTTAAATTTCTAGGTATTTGTGTGTAGATGAAGACATTAAAAATGTGTTGTTGTTGGTTAACATAAAGAAACGGGCAACAATAAAAAGGAAAAATCGAACATGTATGTTGAAACGTGTAATTTTGTAATTGTAGATATATAGACGAACCACTTCATTTAAAGGTTTCATCTCTTCATTTCAAAGTTGTTACAAATTTGTACATATACATTTACAAATCTCATATCATGAGTGGTATCGTTTTGCGGACTATTTTATTTGAACTTAACATGAGAAGAATTATATCATGAATGGTAGCCTTTTGAGGGTAATTTTATTTCCGGTAAACATGAGTACATTTGATACCCCTTGAATGGAAATGGCATCTAGGATAGAAGAAGTGTTGAGTAAAGTAGTAGCGGAGGTGTTATCAAAGCAGAGTGTAGTATTTACGAAGGGTTGAGTGATAGTAGTCTTGCTTCCTCCTTTCTTCTTGCTCCAAGTGTTGCTACGTGTGCCATTTTTTAGTACCTTTCGAATGAAAAAGGAGGTGAAATGCGCAGATTTGCAAGCGAGGTAACTCTGGAGAAAGTTGTGAATGTCAGACCCTGCCTTTCATTGGTTCCAATGTCGACAGTTGCTCTATGCATAGTAAGTCCCTGGGACTTGTGGATAGTTAATGCCCAGGCCATTTTAAGCGGCAATTGTCTTCGATTCCCTCTCGAAATAGGGGGTATCAGAATATGTAATGGTTGGAGAGGGATCCCAACATGGGCCGTTGTATCTATCAAATTTGACAACAACAAATAAAGGTAATGTTGGTGGTGGCATTGATGCGTCATAGACAATGTCGGTGATTGTTCCTGTAGCACCATTTACGAGGCCTGTGTCAACCCATAAATTTGCAATAAGCATGATTTTTTGTTGTTTGCACAACAGAACTTTGTGCTCCAACTGATCATCATCAGGATTTCTTGGTCCAGCCCATCTGTTACTTTCAGCAATGGATTGGGTGATTGGAACGTTCAATGCCTTCAACATCTAAAGGTTGTGGGAGTCCATGAGGTCATTTTTTGTAAACAAATGTGGTGCGTCCTTAAAATTTTTGAGCTCTTGTTGAGTTAGGTGTGTGTCTGTGCGAGACATTAGGAGTTCCCAGTCCTCAATAAGAGGGGTTGAATCTTGCATGTTGAGCAGTAAATTCCGGAATGAAACTTGTGCATCGGTTGTTCCTTGTTGCCGAAATATAGTTTGCAATGTAATGGAAGAATGAAATCCCTTCCAAAGGGTGGCTCCATAGGATTTACTTGCATAAAGAGGACTGTCCATAACTGGTGGTAATTTCCCGAGGTTGCCGAGGAGGATGACTGATCTGTTTCCAAATTCATATGTTTTTGAGTGTGGGAAAGCCTCGCGTAGCCTACTGTCAATTTTTCCTAGCAACTTTGGGCCGATGAAACTCATTTCATCAATAAGAACATATTCTATATGTTTTAGCGACTCTTGAAAAGACGATAATGCTTGGCCTTCAAGGGGTTTTAATTCTTTGATTGGAATACAAAGGGTTGCATGGATTGTGGGTGGAGATGTTGAATGCTGAAACACCGGTAGGGGTGAGTAGAAGGAGAGGCGAGGGAGATGTGGTTGATGTTGTTGTAAATGAATTCTGGATTTTATTTATCAGAAATGATTTTCCTGTGCCAGTTGTTCCTTGAATTATCAATCTTAATGGAGGTAGAAGTGTTTTGTTTGCTGAATGGTGCAGTATGGTATCAAGAGCTAGTTGTTGTTCTGAAGACAAAGGTAGTGTGGTAGATGGTGGTGTGGCCTGCATGCTGGTGTTATTTGTGTCTGCCTTTTCTCTCTCGATGAATGATGAACCAGTTATCTGCAAATCATGTGGAACGCCATGTATGTTCCAATTATTGTGTATGTCAAAATCTCGTTTCCCCAACATTTCAAGACTATCAAGACCCGTGTTGTTTCCCAGACGAAGTTGTGCGAAGACCTACCATTCTTGCAATGGTTCGTGTTGAATACTACATTCGACCTCAAAGTCAGAACTAACATCTGTTTCATGTCCTGTGTCTTTGGTAGTGCGTAAAACATGTCATGGTCTGTAATTGTGTTTGAACATGTCCCAAGTGCCGTTGATGTCATGTGGGCTTGAGCCAAATTCGGAGGCAATATTTCTGAAAGGCTTGTATAAAAGGAGTTCTGACCAACAGAAAAGGTCATATGACGTTGAATCCTGAGTTGGGACATCCACAAATCTTGGGTGGACCCAAACAATTGCTTTAGTTGACCGCAGTTTCCATTTATCTCCTTTATGGTTCCTGTTGTAGCTCCAATCTCGAGCAACCTGAATAAGTGGTAGGTGTTCCATGGTTGCAGGGTGAACTCTATATGCATCCAAGAAAGTGGTTGTTTCTTGTACATCGACGTCACTTTCAACGACACGTCTCAAGATTTTTTTGCCAACATTTAATGATACAAACGAATGGTTGCACATAACAAGTGGCAATTTTTGCAGCATGTGGCATGTTTCCTGTGCGCTTATGTCATGTTCAACAATGCTCTCTGTGAGAATTTTTCGAATCACAATGTGTGCTGGTGAATCCGCGTCAACATCTCTTGAAAATCTGGATAGCATTTGGTGATAGGTTTCTGAACGTTGCTCTGCTTTTGAAGCATATTTTGCAATATACTTCAGAACTGCATGGCGGGAAAGTACCGGTTGGCAATCGACATTTTCTCTCCATATGGATATCATAGTTTGATTGTGTATGTTCAGTCTATCATCATTTCTTGAAGGGAGGTACTTAATTTTCCCATCACTTTCAATGAGCAGGGATGAAGTAGGTTGTGTGGCCCATGGTGTGTTGTACCTGCACTGCAGCTGTGATTGCTTTCTACGCAAGCATGTCTGTTCTGAACATTTTGTGTGGCATTGAACACGATTAAGTAGTTCTTCAAGGTCTGCATGTGGGGAGGAGGATAGTATTTGTGTTGTATTTAGCAAACAAGGGTCGTCTAGCAGTGACCTGCGAACAAAATCCAAGTGGTTGCAAGCCGGATGGGGGTTCCAGGTAGACACGAACTTATCAAAGTATTGTTTTGTTGCCTCAATAACTGTTGTATCCTCCCAGTCCATTGTGTCAACTTTAGGTGTGTTCTCGAGCCACAATAAACCATGGACGTGTGCAGAGCCTCTATGTTACCATTCATACCTGCGAGACGAGAGAGCATAAATATTAGATATGTAGTCTGGAAAAAAACTTATTAAATAGTAGATTCTGTACCAATAGTCTACTGCTCCAAGTTCCTTCTGCAATATTTCTTCATGAAATATTGTGAATCTATGATGCAGGTATGCTGATACTCGATGAGGGTTTGAGACAATGTTAAGTGTTCTCCAATGTTGTGTGGCTCGAGGATCAGTAGGGCATTCACCATACATAATACTATGGAGATTTGGCCATTTAGTGTCTACAACACTTAGAGTGAAGAATAAGGTTGGTGTCCCTAATTGTTCCACCATATCTGAAAGCTCACTTCTGACTTTTTGCCCAGAATGAATGTGTCCCTCGAAGGCTCGATCCAAACCGCATTAAACTGTCTGGGAGGTTATCTTTGGGGCATTCCAATAGTTGTCTTCACAGATCTCCAATTTTTGTAGGGATTCCAGATTCGATGTTTTGTTTCATGAAAACTACAGCTGTGGACTAGCTTCTGTGCTGCATTATGAGGTTTAGAAGGAAGTAGTGAAATCTTGGGTGTGAACCGAAGCGGCCATCATGGTAGCGCATCAAATGAAGAGCATATTCATGCATTGGAACTTCTTTTATGCGGGGTTGTTGCCACATTGCTTTTCCAGCCGGAAACAAAGTTGGGAAGGCCATTGAGAACAAGCCCTCCGTATTGTATTCATTTATAGGTGAGAGCCCAAGCTCTGGCCATGGCATGGTAAATGGGGTGTTACCATCGTGGTTGAGCAAGAACTGTTCAATTTCCTCTTCTTCAGTTCCTGAATTGTGGGGTGTTGGCACAAAAGATGATGAGTGTTCATACGTTTCGTCAGAGTCATTGGAAGCATCAATACCATGAGTTGTAGAGGTAGTTTGCATTTGGGGAAATTCCACTGTGGCTGTGTTAAGAGACGAGGAAACATTTGATGACTCAGATGGTAGGGAGGAAAGGGCGTCATGGTCGATTAAGACATCTTTGTAATAGGGATTGTGTTGGATTTTATATTGCAAGGCTTCCCAAACACGAGATCTACTGACATAGAAATCATACTTTTGTAAATTATATCCTTCCCTTTGTATGAGTACTATGTCCAAATATCCAAGGTGGTGTGGTAGGTACTTTGCTATTGAAGTAATGTTTTGCGGGAAACTTATGGTGTGTCCTGAGTATTTGTATTGTCCTCCACGTACTTGGGTGACCTGTAGTAATGGATTGACTCGTGCGATAAGAATCTCCTCTATTTGGGTTAAAGACATAAGAATGGTAGGTTGCTTTTCAAGGTCCATGTTGTTCCACGAAGAGAAGCGATGGCCGTGTTTTTCAGATTTGCATCTGCTACAGGAGGGAAATCCTTCAAAGGAAATTTTTTTAATTCCAGGGTAATTTTCCAAACAGATTGAGCAAGTTTGGATGTTTGCCAAAAAATCTATTCTTTTGTGAAACCGACGTTGGGCTTCAATAGTCTACGACGAGGGTGGCAATATGGGAAGTCTTTGTGTATGGGAAGGGGTGGGGTGTTCTGTTTGGGTCGATTGTGGATTGCAAGGTGGAAAGAAGACAAAAGGAGATGAGGAATTGGTTGTACATGTGCGAGGAACTGAAGCAAAGTCAGTACTTGAGATAGTTTCTTGTGGCGGCACAAGAAAATGGTGAGGCATGGTAGTAGTTAGCAAATATGGGTTCGTACAGAAGGAATTGGTATGTTCATGCAAATTTGTTTCCATGGAAGTTACTTGCGGAATGTTGGTTGGAAATCCTTCAGTAGTTGTATTTGTCGGCAAGTTTGGAATGACAGGGAATGGTAGGTTGTTGGTCGATGTAAGTTGACAGATATTTGAGATTTCTATTGTTCTACGCTCTAGGTGACGACGTCTCTGCTCAGAATTTATGTGAACTTTATTTTTTGTGTAGTTCTCTCTTCATCGTGCTCGTTTTGCAGGAGTTGACATGATTGTGAAGTGACACACCTATGGAGTACCACCTGTTGGGAAAAAAATGTGTCAGTCAGTAATGAACGATGCATTGTTTGTTGACATACAAAAAAACTTTATACAATAAACTATATACAATTGTAATGCATGTGGAGTTCCAATTGGAACTACGTGTAAGAGGTATCATTTTGAGGATTAAAAAACTACATTTTTTGCTTAAGTAAAATAACATTAGTTATATGGAAAGATACAGTATGTTCCAATAGTATACAATGATGCAAATACGTACATAATATAAGTGAAAGTAATTATCATTTATTTAATTAAAATATCTTTCAATCCACATAGTAGTAGGAGGCAATAGTATGTCAGAATCAATAAACTATATACATTTGAAATGCATGTGAAGTTCTAATGGGAACTAATCATAAGAGGTAACAATTTGAGGATAAAAAACTTTTATGTGTTTCCTAAGGAAAAGAATTTTTGTTATATGGAAAGATACAATACGTTCTAATACTATACAAGGATGAAAATACGTACATAATAAAAGTGCAAGTTAAATGCATTTATTTTCTTAAAATTACGTACAAACCACATAGTAGTATTTGACAATAGTATGTCAGTTTATAAGGAACTACATAAGTTTTCTTTTGAAGCAGGGCAAAAGGGAGAAACATAGATATGAAATAAGCAACATAGTTGTGATAGTTCAAAGTATAGAATGGGATGGGTGAGGGTGTAAAGTTTGAAGGGACAGATACATTAGAAGTATTTACGTAAAGAAGGTTATAGAGGAGTTGCACTGTTATCCACTTTCTTAGAACTGAGGATGACACATTTCAATATGTTGTTTCCGCAGTATGTCTCTTTTTTCAGGGAAAGTGTGAAGCAGTATTCGTTGCCGATGACATTGCTTGTAATTTCACTAGTCGCGTCTTCATCTATAGACAATAGGTGGAGATCGCTAGCTTCAACACCCATGATTGACTCAACTATCTCATCAAAAGCGGTAACTGACTGGAGTTCTCCTGTTGGGTCCTTTAGATTGATCCTGAGTGCATATCTATAATCATAGTTCTGAAGTTGTACGTTGCAACTCGAACAGAACCATGAACCATTACCATTCTCTCTCACCTTTTTCCTGCATTGTTTGTCACCTTTTTGAAGAGGACATGCCTTGTAAAAAAAGTTTTCCATGTTGATATTTGTGATTTCTGTCAGTAACCATGGCCCATTCATTTCTTTCTGTGTTCCCCATATGTAGTACCTTCGAAATCGTTGTTACAGAGGTCAAGATTTTTGGAGGGCCCATAAATTGGCTTGTGATAGAGGGTACCGGAAGGGAGTAGTCATCAGAATCAACCCAGCCATGAAGTGTATTTGTTTATGAAATTAGAGGGTTGACGTAACATTTGGTTCTTGAAACAGTGTCAACTGAGCTTCCATTGAAACTGGAGATGCGAGCAACTTTCAAGGCAAGGACCAGAAGAGGCGGTATAGAAAGCATGTCTTCAAGTTCATTGCTTATCTCATCTAAGTGTTGTCCCCACAATGTGACACTTACACTGAATCCTGACATGTCCTTTAATTGTAGTGTTCTTCTCTTTGTTTCAGACTTGTCATGCCGATGAATTGTTGAGCATGGTGACATCGTAAGAACAATGCCAATCAAATCAACTGTAGAACCTTCAACGCTTGCAGGTATGTCCTTGATTTTGGTGAAGTGAAAGTGATGGGAAGGTATTGTATCCTCATTTTCTATGAGTGGAGATATGGTTGAGGAAGGTTGCAGGAAAATCTCCAAAGCATTGTTCAAATGGTTGTAACATAGCTTTCCATCAACAATCCTCACAATCCTCCCATTGGAAATTGTATATAGCTTCCCATTTTCAATCTGCTCATAGAATGCTTCCGCGGCCTCATTGAAACAGGTGATGTGGATTTCCCCTCCTTGATCCACAAAATCAAACCCAAACACGGAACCATCTCCCCTTGCATTGTGATATTCGCGAAGGGTTGTTTTTGCTAGGGCACGACCCTCTACGGACCACATGTGCATAGATGTATTCAATCCACTTATTTTAGTTGGTGTTCTCGCAAAATATTTGTTAACCTGATTGGCACTTGCATCTGTTTGAGGCAACTGACTGTCTTGGAGAGCATTTGTTGGTAGTCGGGTTGGAGCAGTGATTATCAAATGTTTTTCGACAAGAACATCCATTTCAATGATAAGAACAGTCTTGTAGTGGAAAAGAAAATCATGATAGAATTAGAATTGAGCAACGGATGAAAAAAACAAACATAAAGAAATTATAATTAATATAGGGAGTTTATATACATTGGTAATCGAGCAGGAGATGAAGCTTACAGTTCACTTTTGATCATTCTAACGTGGGATTTGTGTAAGCACACAATGGAGCCTTCTTGTATTGATTTTTCGGTTACACGGCTTGCAAATTTGGAGGGTAGAAGTGTTGTCTGAAAATGTTTCCCATCTGAAAGGTCAACACGATGTTGGGCAGCCATGTTGAGAATGGACCTTAGGGAGGACAAGTGTAGTATCTGAAATGTGGGGTCAACAATGGAACCGCCCTCAATCAATTGAGAAATGCCTTCGTGTGTCAAAGTTATTTCCATGGAAACTAAAAGATGCTCGAGATAGTCAGAGTTCTGCAAATGTATGGTGGAAAATGTAAACTTGTAGTGTAGTCAAAGATGAAATGAAGGATGTGTTCTGGAAAGCATGCATTTGTAAGCAATGAGAACCTTTAAAGTTTGCTTCCTTTTTCATTTATATTTTCTAAAAAGTGCAAACATGAGGTCTAACCCTTTAACAATTCAATATGCAAAAAAGTGATATAATGTACAAAGCTTTGCATGAAAATAACTAAAAATTGCATGATTCTTTCTCGGCATTTTAAAACTATATGTATTTGTGTGCAGATATAATGAGGAACACATTAAAAATGGTTGTTGTTGGTTTACATAAAGAAGCAAGCAATTGTATAAAGGAAATATATAATGAAGAACACATTAAAAATGCGTTGTTGTTGGTTTACATAAAGTAGCTTGCAATTGTATAAAGGAAAAATTGAACACGTTTGTTGAAAATTTAGATTTTGTGTTCCATATGTTCCACCGCAATATATACATGCATTTATTTGAAATGAATTATAGATTATTATGTTAAGCAAATAGAATGGAAAACAATAAGAACAATATGTACACTTGAAGTGAGAAAACTATAGGTATTTGTATGGAGACACAATGATAAAGAAATTAGGAATGCATAGTTGTTGGATAACAAAAAATGAACATGTGTTTGATAAGTTTGATTCTTTGTCGGATATATACTGCCACAATACATACATAAAATTATTTGGAACGAGTTACAGTTTGTTTCAAAAACACTTATAGACAAACACTTATAAACTAACCACTACAAGCTATTTTTTAAAATCAAATTTCTTACTTTTTGCTTGTGTAATTTTCTTTGCACGTTTCTTGTATTTTTGTCCAGTTACAGATGCCTCGATTGGAATTCCCATTCTCCTCAATTTGTGGGGTGGTTCATATTTCAGTGCATCTTCATTAGAATCATAAATCAAGTAGAAGCCTCGTGAATGATCTCCAATCGTTTGGATTTTGGAGAGAAAAATTGGGGATGTTGGCATCAGGTGGAGTCGATCTCTGATCATTTCAGCTATCACTATTTTAGGTGGTTTCGGTTGCCTACAATGCAAAACATTAACAACACATTGAAGATGTTTAAACTCTTCTTCCCTTTTCAAGTGAGGCGTAGTTAATGTCAGTCCTGTTGTAGGGAGGGGAATTGTGTTTCTAGTCTGCATCATATTAAACTAGAGAGGGAAAAGAAGTATGTTAGTTCTAGAAGATGTTTTTAGGTATGACGGGCAACTTAAAAAGCCTTGTCAATGATCAGTCTAACGTCCAACTTGGGACGCTTCGAAATGGCCTCATTGGGGAACAAGCCCCTCAACACATAACGAATCCTGTCATTGACGAAGGCACATGCCCCCACATGTCACTTCAGAAAAAGGATTGGAGTCTAAATATAAATGTAACAATCAAAAGCAAATAACATGAAAGCACTCTACAATAATTTTTTAATCCATAACATGCAATAAACAAAACAAATGAATAAATACTTCAATCAATATTGAAACCCACCTGAAGTTCATTTAGAGACGACACTCTCTTCTTTACTGCGGGAGAAATGAGAATCACAAATACCCTACAAAAAAGTGAAAAAATAAGTTAATAAAACTAAATATATCTATACTTATTCAATTAGTTACATAAAAAACAACCCTATTTTCGACGAGATTATAAATTGATCAATGAATAGCTGAGCACCAATTTTCAAAGGTACAAATTAATATAGAGGTAATTTTACAATATTTTAAATGAATTATATATTAGTGCAAGTTCAAAACACTTCTAGAACATAAACAAGGGCACATTTAATACACTGAAGATGAACTCCATGAATTTTTTGGAATAGGGACAACAGAGAGGTGGTGGGGGTGGGGGGGAAGATGAAAAAGTGACCAAGTAATAATATTTAGACAAACAAAAAGTTTTGTGTACACTTGATATCTATTTGTATCTGAGCTTGATAGGTGAAGGTCCTTAATAATGTCATGTTTCTACTGAACTACCTTGATTTAACACTAGTCCATAGTTGTTGCTCCTTTAAAGTTGTACATAACTAATAGTTGTTTCTTCTTTCAAGTATATAATTGTAGCTGTACAAATTGAGTGATGAAATGGATACTATCAGATGAAAGGTCTATCTACATATTCATGGCTGGCATGTTTCTATGCAAATCAAACAATTTGTTTGAGTAGGAGAAGCTTTGAAATGCTTGGTGAGATCAAGATAGATATACAGTAAAATATCCAATATCAAAAAGGGTTGTAAAGTTTGTAAGATTGATAATTTTCATGGCAGCCCCTGATTCCATAGACTATTTTCTAGATTGTAGATGTTATTAAAATCTTATGTTTTATTTCATTCATTTCCATACCAGGCAAAACAATGGTATCAAATTGCAAATTTTTTACATTATATAGATACCTTCAATCTCAAATATTTATTTCTTTAGCATTCAAAATTGGACTTACAACCAAAAATGTTGGAGGAAGATAACTAAACATAATACAAATTTGAAAACAAATTATTCAGGAAAAACCTGACTAAAATCTCCTTGTGCATTGACAAAAGGGGGTAAATAATGAGGGTTATGATGTTAAATGATAGATGTCTTGTATTGGTATTTGTACCAAAGCAATTTGTATGGTTGATCCAACATCATGAATATTCAATGTACATCTTTCAAGAAAACAATTATCTCAAGTTGTGCCTAAAGTGAAAGAAAGGAATGTAAAAATCCAGAAATGAGCAATGATGGTTGAAAAGCATTTTCAATATGATCCTACATATGGAATTTGCAAGCACTATGTTTCTATCAAAAATGTTCTTTCAGAATTGTTTTGAATTGCTATAAAGATTGCATTTCCTACCCAAAAAGTTTTTTGCTTGAAGTTAAACTGGGCCTTCAAATACAGTTGGAAGCATCAAGTCATAGTAATCTTCCTGAGTCTGCATGGCACATATTCACTTTCTACCTTGCACTAACTAAAACCTCTTTTTTATGATTCACTACATGGTAAACATATATTGCACCCATACACCAAGAACAAGCATACTTGAACTATTCTAGAATGATGAGTAAAAAAGATGTCTATAGGTGTACATTCTGAATAAAGCTGTCCTAAAGAGTTTTAACAATTTCAAAAAGAACTGCACATCAACCCAAACAATTTGGTCTTAAAACTGAGCTCGCACCATTGGCTCAAGCAAGGATTTATGAGACATGGATATTCAAATTCTTCACACCTGTTGTTTTATGATTACATAAACAGAATTCTGTGGAAAATCCTAAATGAGAGAAATATATTAATGTTTCTATGGTATTACTAAGTAGAGGTAAATATAAATCCTGGCTAAAGAATGAAGTTAAATATTCTCATAGAAGAGGACTGGAGACAGGTCACTACCCATTCAAAGCTTGAAGAAGCAATGGAACTGAGGTGAACCCATTGAGAAACATCAAGCATAAATCCAAGTGAACTGCATATCATTAACATCATGGAAAGATGAGTTCCAATGATTAAATGGTAAATAGTTAATTCTAGGGACATCCTTCACGATGAGTAAAGCACTCTTAATGAAGATTAATGTTTCTCGTGGTATTACTATTGTAGAGGTAAATACCGAGTCCTGGCAGAGCAATGAAGTTAAAGATGGTCTCACAAAAGGTGAGGATGGAGACAGATCATCTACTGGTATTCCAAGTGAAGACCACAGTGGAATGGGTGAGGAAATTGAGAAAACATCATAAACATCCAAGACAACTCTATCATCAGCATCATGTAAAGAGAGTAATCCAACAAAGGATCTGGTTGATGGAGAAATAGTTAAAACATGTGAAAAAGTTCAGACAACAGCAGTCTGAGTGAAGAACCGTCCACACCTTCCTAAAGTAACTTATATTGTCTACGATGACAGGGGCATGAAGCTGCTGGAAAATGTGGCAGCCTATGAACCTTCAAAGGATGAGCAAGTTTCCTTTGGCAATTCTAGAAGACGAGTTTTTGTGACAACAAATGATAGTTTGGACAAGTCTACGGTTAATACCTCCTCATGTGGCTCAAAAGCTAAACAGGACACAACACAAAACAGAACCTCATTGACCAAGAACCAAAGCTGTAGAATTGGTCATAAGAGGAGGCTAAGAAATATAGTTCTACTGCTACATACAAGTATAAACAAAATTTAAATGCATACCTGCAGAATTCAATTTAACGCAGGGAATTGACTGGAACTTGGAGAGCCTGAAGAATGAAATTATAGTGTTAGTGACCAATATTTAAAGGTTAATGCATGCAAAAGCTATAAAATAAAATTTAAAAATAGTAAAGCCAAAGCAACATGCAAAATCAGTGTTAAAATAGCAAAAGTAAAATTGTTAAAAATAACAAAAACAAAATTGTTAAAAATAACAAAAACAAAATTGTTAAAAATAGCAAAACCGTCATTTAAGCCGTCAAATTTGATAGTCCCATGAATATCCGCAAAGCCTTTTCCCATAGGGGTAACGCCTTCAACATCACTACAAGAGTGTTTGTTAATGTCAAATACTCCTAATTTTCTTATAAGTTTACATGTGTTCTTTATGGATATTGCATGTTGTAAAATTTGAGGACTTTCACATAATTACAACACATATTTTTAAGAAAACAATTGATAAAATAATTAAGACTTATGCCTTCCATTGATGACATTTCAATACAAAACTTCAAAACTTTTGGTCTTTTTGACAAATTTAGAAAGTTGTGGGTTATTATAGATGAGATGAATGGGAATTTAAAACTTATGGTCTTCGCATGGATTTCCAGTGTGTATTTGAATTTGGAAATCAGCCTATAGTATTTTTCTTTAGTCAATGTCCCTTTATTTTTATATTTATTTTTTATAAAACGGATGTCATCTTTGCAAGGGAGAAAAAAATGAATTGGAAGAAGTCTTGGACATTACACATTTAATAAGAAAAAATATATAAAAAATAAAATGAAAGATAATAAAAAATGACAATTATGGATGGCATCCATTATCAAGAAAGTTTACTTATAAAGGCTTATTTGGTAGTAAAATTTTATCTCTGTATAATATAATTGATTAGATATGTTTATGTGAAATGTCTCACTTTGTAAAACAATCAGTCGAAGACCCTTAACCCAATTTTGTTTCCTGACAGTTAAGGGGCAATAAAAAGGGAAACTATAGTCTTAATAAATTATTATAAAGTGCATAAAAAGAAACTTGTTAAAAAGTACTTATATTAATTTATTAACGACTTAATAAAATAAAAGAGAAAAAAATAAAGTGAAATTAGAAAAAAGAAAAACAAAAAGGTCACTTTATGTTTTTATTTCCCCTAGGGAAAAATGCGATCCATGTTGGGGATGTGACAAGGCAAAAAAAAAAAAAAGCAGCGAAAAGCATGTGATTGGTGCTTGTGGGTGGCTACTAAACCAAGTTTTCATATAAAAGCAAGTCGACTTAAAATTTTATCTCTGTATAATATATTTTATTAGCTATGTTTATAGTCTTAATAAATTATTATAAAGTGCATAAAAAGAAACTTTATAAAAAGCACTTATATTAATTTATTAATGACTTAATAAAAAGAAAAGAAAAAAAGAAAAAATAGATAAAGTGAAATTAGAAAAAAGAAAAGGGAAAGTGGTCACTTTATGTTTTTATTTCCCCTAGGGAAAAATGCAACCCATGTTGGGGATGTACAAGACCAAAAAAGAATTAAATGGGGAAAAGCATGTGATTGGTGCTTGTGGGTGGCTACTAAGCCAAGTTTTCCTATAAAAGCAAGTCGACTTGGCTTGAAGAGACATCTCTTTCATTTTATAAAAATCATGATTTTTGTTTGAGCTTTGAGAGCTTTGAAAAAATAATTTCTAAGGATGAAAACCCTTAGAGATTATCTCTTGAGGACGAAAACCCTCTAGAGATCTAGAAGAAGGAAACTCTTCTTTTAAATTGTGAGGATTCTCCATTCAAGGGTTTCCATTGCGGATCAAGGAGTTAGTTGTGTTTTCCAGTAGTTTTCCAGTAGTATTGAGGGCTTAAAGTTGCAGATTTGTAGAAGGGTTTGAAGGAGAAGATTAGTTGTTGTATTTCTTCTTTATTTCCAGCCTGTTCTAGGTGAAGTGACCTACATAGAGGACTGTTTGGGGGTGTTGGGAGCTGATAAAAATCAGATGGGCTGCTGTTCTAATTCAGATTTTTAGTCATCCAAATCAGCCTTTTTGAGTGGATTTTGGCTCCAAAACATCATATTTCCAGCTGTGTCTGAAGACAAGTATTTGCAGATTTTTAATAAATATTTCAGCCTTCTTTGGGATCTCAAATTTGGTATTTTTCGTGTTTTGGCATATAAATTCAGTTGTTCATTTATGGTAAAAATATAGTGTTTGTCTTTTGTTTTGGATAAGTTTTATCATCCTCAAGGCAAGTCGCATTTTATATTAAATTCAGATCTGCATGTAAAATTATTGTATATACATTCTATAACTTGCATTTTGGAGTGGGATTTGCGCTCAAATCCGTCTTGAGTTGAAATATGTCCATTTGGGGACATTACAGTGGTATCAGAAGTGTATCCTCCCAATCTATGAGGAAAAGAAGAGGAAATCAGATCTGAATGCAACCAGGAAAAAGTCCTATAGTCTATCAAAGAAGGAATACCCCAAGGAAGGTGACAATGGAAGAGCATGATCAAAGAGCTCCTCCCAATGATGAGCTTAGCTACATGCATGAAGTAATCACAAGAAGTCGGAGAGAGTTGTAACAGTCTATCAGAGAGTCCCAAAGAGAAATGTGTGAAGCATTGACCGGTTCCATTAGAGACTTGGCAAAGATCCTACAAGGGAACAATGTGTCTACCAACCAAGGAGCAACCAACAATGGTGAAGGAAGCTCTACGGGACCAGCTAGAACCTCCTCCAAGCCTACACATCAGACTTTCAGAGCTAAGTTTCTCCAAAGAGAGGAACCAATTGAGGAGGAAGCCCAAAATGATGTTGATGATATGGAAGCATGGGGTGATGAGTATGCAACCCTTAGTTACCGAGTGAGGGAGATGCTATCCTTCAAAGACTTCTACCAAGTGAAAAATAGTAAAGGATTAGGGAGAAATCGAAGAATTCAACAAGAGCAACCAAGGAGAGACATTCAACAAAGGTTGGGTAAGGTAACTCTTCCTTCTTATGATGGATCAGATAAGTGTTCTGCTAGAGCTTGGTTACAAAAATTGGATACATATCTTTCTTTGAATCCAATGTATGAAGAAGAGGCCCTCAAGTTTGCAACCTTGCATTTGGAGGGAGTTGCACATGAATGGTGGTACCATGGAATAATCACCCAAGGACATGGTTCTATCACCACCCTTGAGGAATTCAGTCTATGTTTGACAGAGAGATTTGACAGGATGGATCCAGATATGCATTTCAGGGAGTTGGCCCAACTCAAGCAAGAAGGAACTCTAGATAAGTATATTTCTGATTTTCAAAGGATTGCAGTAATGGTGCTTGATATTAGTGAAAGGAGACTTGTATTGTTGTTTGTTGAAGGGTTAGGAGAGCCACTAAAAGGCCTAGTCAAAGCCTTTAACCCTCCATCTCTTCAAGGTGCCATTAAGAAATCATTGGACTTAGAAAGTTCAGTCCCAAAAGGAAGAAATCTATAGTTTGGACAACAATGAACAACACCTTTGGGGCAGCAAAAGAACTCAATTGAGCAGCCAATAATAGCTCAACATGATAAGCAAGGGGTAGCAGTTAGTGGACAACAAGGAAATAAAAAGGAATGGAAAGAAACATCCAAGAAATAGAGGCAAGGAATGAGTTAAGAAGAAAGAAATTGTGCTTCCATTGTAAGGACCCATGGACACCCAATCATCGTTGCCAAGGTAAGGGGTCAATCCACTACATTGAGGTAGTTTCAGATGATGAAGAAGATGAAGATAATGCTGATTGAAAGAAGAATGAAGACCAAACAAAGGAAGGAGAAGTGGTTATCACAGGTGCCACACTTGCTACATTAGTTGTACCACCTAGTTTCTATGTTTTCCGAGTTAGAGGAGATCTTCATGGGCAAAAGATCACCATATTGATCGATAGTGGAGCTACACACAACTTCATTGATGAAGATTTGGTTGCCAAGATGGGATTGCAAGAAGAAGATTTCCAAGGATTCAATGTGATCGTGGCAGATGGACATTCAATCACATGCACAAAGAAGGTTCCACAACTCAAGTTCACCATAGGAGATCATGAGGTAAGAGATGATTTTTATGTTGTTAGTATTGGTGGATTGGATTTAGTACTTGGTGTACAATGGCTGCAATCTTTGGGTGAGTTCATCCAAAATTATCAGACTATGGAGTTGAAGTTCAAAGTGCAAGACAAGGAAGTTGTTTTGCAAGGTATGAGGAATGGTATTCCTCAAATTGTGGCAGCCAAGAGCATGAAAAGTTCTTTCCAAGGAGGGCAGATTGCACAAGAGGAGGATGGTGAGGAAAGAGGTATGTCATCTTGTTTATTGCAGCAGTTATATCATGAGGGAATTCAGCCCATTATAGATCGTGATGACATCACAAGGTATGGAATGAGTGAGATAATGTCATATTTATTGTTGCATATTCAGATTTATTTTCCTCTTGAGAAAAATGATGAGTTAGAGGATGAAATCTGCAATATAAAGTATGTGATACCTTTGATGCAAATTTGTGTATATGATCATCATGAGAGAGGTATATGGTGGCAAGATCTATCTCACTTGACAGGTACAAGAGCCCGAATTTTGGAGCACTACAACATGTTTTGTCTCTTGTGCATGACATTTGGACAAACGAGTTTTGAATTGCTTAAGGGCAAGCAATTGGAAGGGAGGACTGAAATGTCCCACTTCCTAAAATAATCTAGTCGAAGACCTTTAGCCCAATTTTGTTTCCCGACGGCTAAGGGGTGATAAAAAGGGAAACTATAGTCTTAATAAATTATTATAAAGTGCATAAAAAAAACTTTATAAAAAGCACTTATATTAATTTATTAATGACTTAATAAAAAGAAAAGAAAAGATAAAGTGAAATTAGAAAAAGAAAAGGGAAAGTGGTCACTTTATGTTTTTATTTCCCCTAGTAGGAAAAATGCGACCCATGTTGGGGATGATACAAGGCCAAAAAAAATTAAATGAACGAGCCAAAGGACATGTGATTGGTGCTTGTGGGTGGCTACTTAGCCAAGTTTTCCTATAAAAGCAAGTCGTACTTGGCTATGTAAAGCATCTCTTTCATTTTATAAAATTCTGATTTTTGTCTGAGCTTGAGAGCTTTGCAAAATAATTTCTAAGGACGAAAACCCTTAGAGATTATCTCTTGAGGACGAAAACCCTCTAGAGATCTAGAAGAAGAACAAAAACTCTTCTTCTAAATTGTGAGGATTCTCCATACAGGGGTTTCCATTGTGCAGATCAAGGAGTTAGCTGTGTTTTCCAGTAGTTTTCCAGCAGTAGTTGAAGGCTTTGTAATGTTGATCTGAAGAAGAGTTTGGAGGAGAAAATTGTTGCTGTATTTCTTCTTTGTTTCCAGCCTTTTCTAGGTGAAGCGACCTACATTGAGGGCTGTTTGGAGGTGCTGAGAGCTAATAAAAATCAGATCTAGGATGCTGTTCTAAATTTATATATTTAGTCATCCAAATCTGCAATTTTTGAGTGGATTTTGGCTCCAAAACATCATATTTCCAGAAATATTCAGATCTGCATGTAATAATTTTTATATACATTCATGACTTGCATTGTTGGAGTGGGATTTCCTCAAACCATTTAGGGTTGAAATATGTCCATTTGGGGACATTACATTATGATGATATTAAACTATGTTTATGATGTTATTAAGTGAGTTATATAGAAAGCATATTTCATAACAAGAGATCAAATATTATAATGGGTGAAAATGCTTGTTTTTAATGGTGAAGATTGTTTGAATGAGAAAACACTTTTTTGTTTGAATTTTGAGAAAGGTAGGGTATTGTGATGGGGGGAAACACATTTTCAATTGAGAACTTTTAGTTATTCAATTGACATTAGAAATTTATGCTCTCAGTTTAAGACCACAATTTAAATAATTAGAATGCAAGATTTTATAAACCCTACACAAATGTAATGTGAATTGAGTTCCAGATTAATAATGATGGTAATTTTTTAATATTATTATAAAAATGTTTATTTATAAGGTTTATACTTTTGTTAAAGTGTGATTGTGATGTTGTCTTTGTTGATGCTTATTTCTATCATTATTCCAAAATATGATTTTGAAATTGTTTTTCTTGATGCAAACTGAACTTATCTATTTTCTTAACTTTTTGTTTTAAGAGTTATTTTTAAAGACATTTTATTTTCTTAGTTTTTTGTTTAAAATAGTTGTTTCTAAATACGTTTTTTATTAGTCAAAAAAGAGGCATTATGCCTCACTATTAATATTATATAAAACAAAAACCTGGATGATTAGGTTGAAATCTGATTACAAAATCCATCCAAGGATGGATAGTCATATAGAGTTTAAACTATAACCAAAAACATATTAAGAACACACTAAAAGTCAATTTTATTCGTCATCATAGGAGCTATGCACCATAACAGTTGGCAGTTCAACATCTCTTGCTTCCTCCTCCACCTTCAATACTGTCATAGACACCACGAGTTTAGACTCTTCAAATTTCTCAGCAGGAATCTTTAGCACAAAGCAAATGGCTTCCAACTTTTTCCCTTGTAGAATACTCTCCATAGCCTGGGATTTGGACAATTACCAGATTTGATCCAAGTGGAGACTCGTGTCGAATCCCAGTTGTTCCATGTCTTCGTGAATCACATAAGAGTTGTTGGCACCAAAGAGCACATTCTGAATCCCAATGAGTTAAGCCACCTTCAAAGTATTAAGTCTGGCAGTGGATTGTCCAGGGTCATTCATTGCTTTAACCACCTCTTCCGCTGCAGCAATTTCCCTAAGCCTAATTGATAGTTGTGCCCTAAGCAGATTCGTGGTCATCTACCGGAGCAGGTTTGGGTCTTTGATTCCTTTAATCAGAGCTTGTTGCTAAAAATCCATGGCCTCCTCGGCAGTGACTATGGTGCCTTTATCTAGAAGGTGACATCCATTGATCAGTTGTCAAATCTTGAGGTCGTTCACTAGCCTAAGAAAGGAGTAGTGGATGTCGTCGATAGAAAATTGTGCATCATAGTATCCTTCATTTCATTCACAGTACTGCTCGCTGTAGTTTTTCCTTTTTAAGCCTTGGCACGCATGGTCTCTCCATCTCTGGTTTTTTAAAGAAATGTAACTTTTGATTGAAAGACATGCGAGAGAGGGAGATAATATAGCTATTTGCATGTGCAATAAATCTTTCCACCCGGGGAAAAAGATAAAGAAATTATTTTGCTGCATGGGGGAATAAAACAAGGGGGTCCAGATCATAACGACTGGGTGAGCTGGGCCGGATCCACACTAGCCATGTGTTCAGATGTGATAGGCACGTCCAGTTGCAATAGATCACCGATTTCTTTGATTAATTAATTAGGATGAAAGATGACAATTTTTTCATTATTACCAATAACTTCAGTCCCTAAATTGGCTAATATGCCCGTAACTTTGTTTGCGCCTCTGGGAATGTGGAGGATGCATCTGTCATTGAGCATAGAAATACAACCATCCATAATGCCATATAGGTTCCAATGCTCCATTATCACATTAATGATCATTTGAGAATCACCTTCAACGATTGTTTCTAAATACATTTAAATCTTGAATAAATCTCACTTTTTATTTGATCATGTTGATTAAATCCTTTAAGTTTTTATTT
Source organism: Taxus chinensis (assembly GCA_019776745.2). NCBI lineage: Eukaryota > Viridiplantae > Streptophyta > Pinopsida > Cupressales > Taxaceae > Taxus > Taxus chinensis. Next base: position 509,422,385 of record CM034154.1, read on the forward strand.
TGATATCGAAATCTATAAAATAATTATGAATTAATAAACATTAAAATAATGTTTTAGTTTCTCACAACTATTTTTGATGTAATCTACAAACATCAACTTGCCCTAAATGGACTCTATAAGTTTTCTATAAATTAATAAACATTGAAATGATGTTGTTAGAACATTTTAACGAATGTTGGTTCTCAATTCAAAATGAACTTTTGCATTCCCTAAATAGATCTTAGAAAACTTAATTTGCAAAGGAAATAAAATCTCATTTAGAAGCATCTTTGTTAATCTTATTTATTTAAGATTGGGATTAATAGTATTAGTGGTGGATGGCATTGTATTAAGCTTCAAATTGTGATTTTCTATTCAATTTAATTATACTGTAATAATCTTCAAGAATATTATTATGTGCATCTTTTATTTCATTGACGAGCACAAGAAAATAGATGTTGACAAAGAAATGCAGGGGCAGTCAATGTGAACAAAGTAATGTTATACAAATTTTCTGCAACTTAATTACCATTGGTTGCGCTAGATTTACCATTACATGTAATTTATTCCTTTAGGGAACCATATTGAAAAAAAAGATGGCTAAGGGAGAGGAGCTAGTCTTCGTGCACCCTAAGTTTAAGGGTGCACACAAGCATCATAAAATAATATAATTCAAAACATAAAATACTCTTTAATAGGTTATGCTCTCCTCATTATATATATTTCATTTTAGAAGTTCAAATTGTATGGAAGAGATTTTTTTTAATATTTAAATTTGGTTATTTTAAATACAAAGAATTTCAAGGTGGACCATTACTTGAGAATTAAGTCATATATTTTTTCACACCTATTTGTCATCATTTGATTGGCTAATTGGTTTGGAATGACTAGATGTGACTTATTTAATAGGGCACTTTTTTTTTTCAAAATGTAAGTGGGAAAGTGAAATGTACTAACTCTTTAGTTTTCATTTACCCTCATAAGTATTGGCCCATGCTCAACCATTGGCTCCTATCCTTTACTGTAAATAATATATAATCAAATCAATGATTTTTTTCTAGATAGAAGAAGTTTTTAAAGGAATGAAACGAAACGAAGTCATAGATTATTAGCAGTGGATGGCATTAGATTGTATGATCATGATTGAAGATGCTATGGATAGATAGGAGAGGTATTTTTACATGATTATTTTAGAGATGATGTTGACAACTATAAAAAAGAATGATAATGATGATGGAAAGAGCAATTACAAAAAAATCACTATTAAAGGCCTATCGGCCATATATAGTAGTTAATTAGTCAATTGTCGATAATTAATAGACACATAAATGCATTAATATCATAACAATTAACTAATTCAGTATAAATAATTATGTCAATGGACATTTTACAATAGGAGCAAGAGGTGGGATCTAAAGGTGTGACCGTGACATTTTTATTTTCTACATTAATTTGGCATTATTTTGACCATCATTATGTCAATAAGCATTCTATAATGGTAGTAAGATGTGGGATCTAAAGATGTGATCATGACATTTTTATTTTGTACATTAAATTTGACATTCTTTTGGTTGCCATTATGTTGATAGGCATTCTACAATAGTAGCAAGAGATGGGATCTAATCTGTGACCATGACATTTTTAATTTTGTGCATTAAATTTGACATTCTTTTTAATTGTCATCTTCTTTTTTATTAATTTGAGAATTTAACAGAAAATAGCAATATGTTTACCATGTGGTAGAGTTTGGGGCCCCTTTTTTTACGAAAGTTTTTTATTTGCCACCAACAAATATGAAGATAATATAATGAAATTATTAATCAATCTGATATGCTTAAAACCTAAGTTAAGAACCTTGAGATTGATGTCTATCACTATTTTTCAAATATATGTATTTAAGATGTTTCTACTAGTTAATAAACACAAAATATTTGACCATATTTATTTTCTAAATATGTTTTCAAATAAACATTGAGATGTTTTTGCTTAAAAAAAGAATGTTATGGATTGATAAATATTGATTAATTCTTTGTTATGTAATAATACTCTGTATTTAAACAATTTTTTGTTATATAATAATACACTATATTTTAAAAAAAAATATATCAAAATACTTCATATTAAAAAAAAAAAACATCCTTTACTCTCTATTTTACACCCTTAAAATGATTACTAATATAATATTTATTGAAAACAATTAAATATAATAATATTTAATATTAAAAAACTTCTCTATATCAAAATATTTCATATTTAAAAAGGAAAAAAATAGATTTCCTATTAAATACTTTACATGTTCATGAAAATGGTTAATGTATGTGCATGAATAACATATATTGAATATAATTAAACATGTTTAGTTTTAGCTACAATATCTTCTGTATGAACATGCCACTAATTACTAGTACAAATATATATATTAATCCCAAAGCTCTTATCTTGAATTTTACACATACCACGTTGATTAATAATTTCATTGCATTCTTCATATAATTCACTCACTAGTGATAAACATTGTTTCCAGGAAAAAAAGGGGTGGTTGGGGGAAGGGGAAATGGGGCGGGGGTCAAGACAAAAGGATGGAGGGGGTCTCTAAACTCTTATGTATGGCCAAAATATTACTATCTTTTGATTGAATTCTTAAAGTTAAAAAACATTTAAGTGATAATCAAATGGGTATGAAATTCAATATACGAAATAAAAATGTACACGGTCATACCATTAAATCCCACCCAATTAGTGTATATGTGTGTTTATTAATTATTTTATTAGTATGAGACTAGTTAATCACTATAATACTAGTTTAGTTGTGTTTTTATTAATAAACACTTAATATGTGTATGAGACTAGTTAACTTCTATGGTATTTGTGTGTTTAATAATTATTGGTACGGGATTAGTTAATTATTATGGTATTGGTGAATTCATTAATTACTTCTTGGTATGAGACTAGTCAATTATTATAGTATTTATTTATTCCTCATAGTCATTCCTCGCCTTCTTTCTATGATGGCCTTTAGTCCTTGAATTAGGACCTTCATATCATCTTCTTTGTTTTTGTTGTCAAGTGCCCCACTATTATTCTTCTCCTTAATCATGTCAGAGTCATCTTGAGTAGATTGTCTTCCCTAACCCAATTTCTCCATTTGGAAGTTTTCAATAATCTCCACTCTTTATTCCGTGATGACATTGTTAGCTTTTGTTCTCTTAACATCCATATGTGGTTGTTTAACTTCTTCCTTTAATCTATTGGGCTTCAAGACCAACCCCTTGATGAATCTCAAGTGGATCTCAAAGGCTTTCTCCATAATACTAACCCTCCCATGTATATCACTTTCCGCTTCCAAAAAACTCGTAAACTATGGAACCATAGGGATATCTAGATTCAATTTCTCATTTCCCATGCCGATGGCAGGTTCGTGCCTGCTAAGGTTAACCTTTGTTTCCTTACTACCATCTCCTCCTTACATCATCACCTTACCATTGGGGTTATTGGGTAGCACCTTCATTTTTACATTGTGGTTTGCATGGTTTGTCTTTGATTTTGAGTCCTACTTTGAAAAACCATCATCATTATCACTAGACAAGGGTTCATACTCCTCATCTACAATTTTCCTTTTTCTCGAACCGCCCCTTTTCAAAATAGGGGTTGGTTTATGGATAATGAATGGTCTACCATTTGAGATCAAAAGGAGGATCAATACTTGATGGATTAGAGCATCAAATTTTTCATATTGAAAATCCAACACAATAGAGTCCAACGACATGAATAAGAAGAAAGGGATACACATGGTTATTCCATGTCTAAAGTGGTTAAGTAATGAAAAATGTGGAAATGAATTTTCCTATATTTTCCTTCCACCATAACATATTTCCTGACATGTAAGCATATCTTAGCCCATGGGGATAGGAGATAAGTTTTGAGCATGTCATTATATATCTCATAAATACGATCATTAGGCTTATAATAGGTCTCTAGTTCTTATTTTATTCATTTACGTTTGTAGAGTTTCAGTCCTTTAGATTTCATCCTTGTAACCTATATCATAAAATCCTCTAAAACATAAATTGTAAACCCCTGATAGAAATCAATAATCTCCACTCTTTATTCCATGATGACATTGTTACCTTTTGTTCTCTTAACATCCATATGTGTGTTTAACTTATTCCTTTAATCCATTGGGCTTCAAGACCAACCCCTTGATGAATCTCAAGTGGATCTCAAAGGATTTATCCATAATACTAACCCTCCCATGGATATCACCTTCCTCTTCTGAAAAACTTGTAGACTATGGAACCATAGGGATATCCAAATTCAATTTCTCATTTTTCATGCCGATGGGAGGTTCGTGCCTGCTAGGGTTAACCTTTGTTTCCTTACTACCATCTCCTCCTTACGTCTTCACCTTACCATTTGGGTTATTGGGTACCACCTTCATTTTTACATTGTGTTTTGCATGGTTTTTCTTTGACTTTGAGTCTTACTTTGAAAAACCATAATCATCATCACTAGACAAGGGTTCATACTCCTCATCTAAAATTTTCCTTTTTCTCAAATCATTTGTTTTTCAAAATAGAGGTTGGTTTATGGCTAATGAATGGTTTACCATTTGAGAACAAAAGGAGGATTAGAGCATGAAATTTTTCATATTGAAATCCAACGTAATAAAGCCCAACGACATGAATAAGAAGAAATGGATACACATGGTTCTTCCATGTCTAAAGTGGTTAAGTAATGAAAATTGTGGAAATGAATTTTCCTATTTTTCCTTCCACCATAACATATTTCATGACATGTAAGAATATCTTAGCCCATGGGGATAAGAGAGAATTTTTGAGTATGTCATTATACATCTCATAAATACGATTGCTAGGCTTATAATAGGTCTCTAGTTCTTATTTTATTCATTTATGTTTGTAGAGTTTCAGTCCTTTAGATTTCATCCTTGTATCCTATATCATAAAATCCTCTCAAACATAAATTGTAAACCCCTGATAGAAATCAATAATCTCCACTCTTTATTCCATGATGACATTGTTACCTTTTGTTCTCTTAACATCCATATGTGGTTGTTTAACTTATTCCTTTAATCCATTGGGCTTCAAGACCAACCCCTTGATGAATCTCAAGTGGATCTCAAAGGATTTATCCATAATACTAACCCTCCCATGGATATCACCTTCCTCTTCCGAAAAACTTGTAGACTATGGAACCATAGGGATATCCAAATTCAATTTCTCATTTTTCATGCCAATGGGAGGTTCATGGTTGCTAGGGTTAACCTTTGTTTCGTTATTACCATCTCCTCCTTACGTCTTCACCTTACCATTTGAGTTATTGGGTACCACCTTCATTTTTACATTATTTTTTGCATGGTTTTTCTCTAACTTTGAGTTTTACTTTGAAAAACCATAATCATCATCACTAGATAAGGGTTCATACTCATCATCTAAATTTTTCCTTTTTCTCAAATCACTTTTTTCAAAATAGGGGTTGGTTTATGGCTAATGAATGGTTTACCATTTGAGAACAAAAGGAGGATCAATACTTGATGGATTAGAGCATCAAATTTTTCATATTGAAAATCCAACGCAATAAAGTCCAACGACATGAATAAGAAGAAATGGATACATAGGGTTCTTTCATGTCTAAAGTGGTTAAGTAATGAAAATTGTGGAAATGAATTTTCCTATATTTTCCTTCCACCATAACATATTTCATGACATGTAAGCATATCTTATCCCATGGGGGTATGAGAGAAGTTTTTAGCATGTCATCATACATCTCATAAATACGCTCGTTAGGCTTGTAATATGTCTATAGTTCTTATTTTATTCATTTACGTTTGTAGAGTTTCAGTCCTTTAGATTTCATCCTTGTAACCTATATTATAAAATCCTCTAAAACATAAATTGTAACCCCCTGATAGAATTCAACCCCAACTTTTATGTTGTGGTAAAATCTAGGTATAGACTAGGGTTACTGCCCTTAATATTTTTAATGTAGTTGCTTAACCCACCTCTTTTGAGGATGGACCAAACTGTAATGTTCTTCTTTACATCGTGGCAAGATGTAGGATCCAAATGAACTCTATTTCCCCATGGTTGGATAATTCCTCTCTTCAACCTTACTACCACTATTGTAAACCATGTTCACCTAAAAGAAGACCTTAAATTTCCACTTTGTGATGTATAACATAGGAGTAAAATCCCATGAATTTTCCATCCTATTAACCTCCTTCCATAAGCCTCTCACATGACCAAACTCAATGAAGATATTCTCACTAAGCAAAATGATGGAAATGAAAATCTAATGTGCACGAATAATTATGAGATGAGTATTATTAGATCTCATGACATTGCTCCAATAATTGACTTGCCCTTTACTCTCCACCATTATTAATAGCTTCAAAATTAATCTTATTGATGATTAATATAGGTAGATTAGAAAAATTATTCCAAATAGTTAAATTCTTGCTAATCACCCTTATTAGAAAAATAATATGTGTAACCATTACCTTCCTTATAAGTATGAACCAACTTTATTTCCTCAAAATCATGTAGCATCTTTCCAATTCCATCAGGATGATATTAATGGTCTAACTTATTTTGGAAGTATCCTTAAGGTAGTTGATAATGTTAAGTGAATCACTTTTGATAGTAATTTTTCTAATATTGATATTATTGGCCTCTTGGATTCCCCAAAGACCCTCAAAATAATTTGTATAGTGATATATTTGGATTCACATTGGACATGCAAAATATACAATCAAGTATCATTTGTTATCCCTTATCATTCCCTCTCCAACATTAATTATATTTCCTTTCGATGCTCCATCAAAATTTAGCTTAAACCAACCATCTAGGGGTATATTCCAATGTAACAAACATTCTTTATGTTTGTAATTATTCATGTCTTCTTTGGTTTTTAACACTAGTATCCAATTATTATCATGGGTTTCCTCCTATTTTAAGACTTTAAATCCCTCCTTAAGCTTGAGATAATTGATATTTTCTTTAATTTCCTCAATAATCAACTCCCCATCCATGGTTGCACTACCTTTCTTATTTTGAAATTTTTTCATGCTTCTCTCCTTCCATACCCCATAAAATATTTTGGGAAGAGTTAGTTTCCATAACTGCATAAGGGTGGGAGATAGGAAAGGGGGTTCCATTACACAATGCCCTCATAAATTGACCATGGCAAGACCCATGTTAGATTGAACAATAAAAGGATTTTTTCCATAATTTTTTGAACAAAGGAACACTCCATGAAAAGGTGCCAAAAATATTTGTAAATGTTCTCACAAAGGTGGCTTCTATTAGGAATAGATAACCCTCTTTTCACGAGGTTATACACTATAATAATTTTGTTTTGGGCCACAAGCCAAAAGAAAACATTAACCCTAGGATTATATAGACAAAAAATCATGCACATATTACTACTTTACTATGCCATTGGTATGTTGTCATATGCATAAATCTTAAGTGAGAAAAGTACACATTGGTGACACTTTCCCCTATCCTTTTACATTATTTGATTGGTTTCTATTGTGAATCTCTTCTACACCTCTTAGTTCTATATTCATTCCTGGTCAGGTCACAACCATGTCTGTTTGTTTTATCACATCATTCATTTTGGTCTCAGGATACTAGCGCCCACTATAGACACTAGCGCCCATGCATTTGTGTCCCTTATGGGCACTCTTGACATTATTTTTGCACATTTTCTCATTTCTGGTCAGCCTTATTTCTTTTCTTATCCTTTTCTTGTATTCATAGTTAGCCTTTTGTGTCACTAATATCGAACTTCAAATAAGAAACTCATATATATACACAACATGCTCACTATTATTCTCGCTGGAAATTCAAGAGGGTTATCACATATACATACTATCACTATTATCAAAGGGGCTACATACACTGCATTGGAAGGAGAAGTGTTGAATTCCATACCACACATTTGGATCAAAGCTGACTATAACCTGATATCTTGACATCATTTGCGCAAGGGAAAACCTAAGGACACTATTTCACATGCAAGCACACAAAACTACATGGAGTCTAAAATGTAGTGCAACGCTTGGTGCTATGTTCACTCATCGGGTGACCATCGAGGTTAGTCTGACTTCACATATTACATATTTTATTTGGATCTAATGTGTTTTTGAGATTATATAGATAGATATGGTTTGTTTTGCAGGTTACATGTGTTATCAAAACCCTAACAAAGAGGTTAGAAGCGACATAATAAAATATTGGAGTGAAGACCCCCAAACCCATAAAGACATCATGGATCCTGATTATTTACACAGACACTAGCACCTAGAATGGACACCAACACTTTTGAACTCCTATCCTCCTATGGGTTGCTTATTCCCAACATAGTACAAGAGTCTCAAAACTGCTTTGTCTACCCACTGTGACCTCATTTCCAATCAGATCTAGTAGATACATAACCCCGACTACCTCCAGGATACACAAAAATCAACTAAGTCATATATCTCTCTCATTCACTTAGAGTTTTACACTATAAAATACTTAGCACTTGTATGTCATTGTATATTATCACTTGTTATATTTGTTACTCTAAAATATAGATTTAATTGCATTTATATTAAATCGTTTGGTAAACCCACTCCTTACTCAAGCTTCTTGCCCTAGGATCTACCTTCCCCATGTGACTCCTAAAAGATACCCCTCTCCAAATCACCCTTGATAACCTTCATGGGCATGCAATCAATTTTTTTATAACCCTGAGGAAGAATCCATGAATTTCAAAATCTCTCCCAAAATCCCCAATATAATCCTCTCATACTCCAAAAACTCCTTGCATTCCAATCCTCTCTTCCTAAAAAACTCCCAACTACTTGATTCTTACATTGTCTCCCCTATCCAAAGTCTTCATGAAGATTCTCCACTGTCCACTACAGCCATTTATGATGTCCCATCATCTTCCCCTTGTACTTATGCAGTAATGATAACACTAGTGTAGATTCTTTGCATACTGAATGATTTTCTTCATGAGATTCTTACTTGTGAAAACATTGATGATAATGATTTTGATTATGATAATGATATTGCACATGTTAATAATGATGTTTCTTGCATTAAAATTCTTTATTGTGAATCTATACCTCATGTTTCTTATATTTCTGAACGTTTTTTTGACATCTTATTCCTCTTGTACTATGGTAAATTATAGCACTTATTTTCCTACTGATACTTGTCTTTAAGACACTCTTCCTTAAGAAAATATGGATGATAGTAACTCTGATTTTGTTAATGATAATGCACATGTTAATAATGATGTTCCATGCATTATTATTGTTGAAAGTAAGCCTATAACTCATACTTCATTCTATTTCTGACATAATGTTTCAAAAGATTTCCATGCTGACCCTAATGATACTCTTAATGTCTCTTCTACTATCCATATTGATCATACACCCATTGACTCCCCACCTTCTTCACCTTTGGAGACTTCACACACATCCTCTCCTCTTACATACCATTCATCTCCTCAAGTCCCCATGATCACAATGATTGCATCGTATCCAACAAGCATCAACAAAAAATACGACATCAACACACACACACACACATGTGTGTGTGTGTGTGTGTGTGTGGTGTGTGTGTGTGTGTGTGTGTGTGTGTGTGTGTGTGTGTGTGTGTGTGTCATCCAAAATCATAGTTACATAATATAATCGTTGGGGGGTAAACACCCATGCCTCAATACATCCTCTATAATACATCACATGTCATCCTCACTATCACTATCTATAACCACGAGAGCTTTAGAACTAGAGGCTTCACCACTCACTCTATGTCGTCGGTCTCAAGACTTATATCTCTCTAACTGGCTCTGTAACACGACATTCTCAACTACTTGCTCCACATATCGGCCCTAAAGCTCCACTTATTGCATAAACACATCTTGAGCTACACCATCTCCTTCCACTTCTTGTCTCGCCTACTTTGCCTTAACATGAGCCTCGCCCCGCTCACTCAACAATATTATACAAGTAGCAACCACTATCGCAACTGGCTCAAATAAATGGCCATTCTCACCCATAATTGCATCAATCCACTATAGCATCCCTTGTCCCACACGCACATTTGGGGGTACATTTTACATCAACGTGCATATGGAGGTGTCCAAAATGAACGTCCAATAAGTATCACCTACAACCATAGGCCACACACCTCGTATTAGAAAACTACACATCATCATATCCATCAATCTAATTAACAAATAAGCAACACACAATGTACAATACTTACACTCTTCCCGAGACGCTGCTACATTGTCTACCTCGAGAGCATGTACCTAACCCTTGGCTCTTCCACCACCTCCTCCATCTGCTACTCCACCTGTTACATCCACCACCAATTGAAACAATAACACCCATTGGTGTGTCATCCACCACTACTTATATGCCTCTGTGGACCCTACGTCATCCATTTGTAATGGCTTTATAGCCAAATCCATCTCATCTAGACCTGGGTGCACTAGTTATGCTCATGTGGGCCCTGGTCTCCATCCAGGTCATCTTGCATCTCTAGTTAATCTACACCATACATATGGATCTATTGGCACATCTTGAGCCATCCAAAATTGCCACAACACCCACTCACCCTGACATAGCTCCACTACTCTTAGAAATCAATCCTCTAACCACATGGTGCACTGAATGCACTGCAACTCAACACCTATACAACCTCCATATAATAGCCCTCAAGCCCATCTAATCTATCATCTACCTATATGTGGTTGTATCCATTCTCCTACTCTGGGTCCCCACCCATCTAACTGCAAAAATCTCTATCCAAGCCCAATCGACTCACAACTCACTAAGGGGCCTCAATATAAAAATATGCTCATATACCCATACATGTAACAAATTAGTCACTCTTACTCTACCACCATGATATTCCCATGTAAATCGATACAAATCTTTGTACAAATAAGCTAATACACATCGTGCCCATGCATATTTAGTACCATGCTCCTTTATGCTTCAAAAAATATCATGCATCCTATACAAAATCCCTACTCCACCACCCTCCATAGCTACTGATGAAGCCATAACTTCTACAATAAATTTTTGTAACCGCGGAACTCCAAATCTCACAATGGCACCCAAACTGATATATGTCTCTCCCTGCACTCGAGACCCTATAAAGTACCATTGTGCCACTCTCATATGACCTGCATCTATCATGACCATGATATGTACTCTCTCTCCAACCACTGATAACCTCAAAATCTTATATACATTCTCTACTGTCACTGTCATCTCTCTTGTCGGTAACTAGAATGTACATGTGTCTACACACCACCTCTCACACAACATCGTCAATAATGGCATGTTATGAGGTATCTCCCCCAATCTCGTAATGTGTCATAGGTCGGCACAGTCCAATATGTCCCACTCATCATTAGTGAACCCTAACCCAAGCAATATACTCAAGTGGCGACCCACACATAACTCTCTAGAATGTATATCTCTATGCACAAAATAAACAAGTAACATAACACATTAATAACAAATATCAATACATCAAATTTAATCCTGACAACATTGCCACGTAGTAGGAATCACCCTAAGGAAACTAGCGCCACGTGATGGGTCACTAGCGCTAGGGACTGGGTGCTAATGTCCGGAAGGACAAAAACACCCCTTTTCGCTTCCGTCCAGGTCAAAAACATCCAATTTTACAAATATTCAATTTTTGTTAAAAATGCTAAAAATAGAAAAATTTGACAGAAATTTCCAAATTTGACCACACATACTAGCTCCCCAGTGGTCTGTGTAGCTACGACCATCACCACCCTCTCAAATCTCACACGGATTTCCTCTCTGACATGTGGTATCCTCATTACTCAGAGCTCTAATTTAGGGAAAATTTAAGTGGCGAATATTCATTAATTCATGAATATTCCAATTTTTAAAATTTCAAATTTGTGTTTTTTTTGGGAAGGGAGTAGGCATGGGTCAGTAAATTTTTCTGGGTATAAGTTAATTGTAGGGGTTATTCGCCATCCTTGCGAAAAAGAAACTCACAATATTTGCCTTAATATTGTCGGCCGGTAGCATATTTTATGCTACCAATCAACAACATAAATATATGTCGTCGACCGATAGCATAATATATTATGTCGATCGGTAGCATATATTTATGTTGTAGGCCAGTAGCATATAATATACTATCGGATGGTAGCATAAAATATGCTACTGGTTGATAACATAATATATATTGTCGACCGATAACATATAAAAAAGCTACCGTCTAGTAGCAATAAACAAAATTAAAAAAAAATAATGGGATTTTTTTTTGCTTACGCCATATCTTGGGAGGACAAATTTCTCATTGATACAACCATTTTAACTACTAACATTAAAAAATTTTAAAAAAAAATTCCCATACAAAATAAGCGAAATTTGTATTTTTTTCACAAAAAAATCACTTTTTTATTTTTTTGTTTGCACCATATTTTGTGAGGATAGATTTCTTGTCGAGCCAGTCATTTTAATTGATATTGTCAAAAAATGATTTTTTAAAAAGAATACATATATTTTTGGTTGACATCATATATTATCAACCGACAACATAATATATGCTATCGATCGGTAGCATAAAAAATGCTACCAACTGACAACATATTAGCGCAAAAGTCAATTTTCCTAGATTCACCTTTACTGTGAAAGTCAATTTTCCCAGATTCACCAACGAATTTCTACGATTTTTTGGGGGGGTCTTAAAATTTTCCTTTCTCTAATTGCACTCACTCTAGGTTTAAATGAAATTACTATTCACCTTTTTCAATTTACTATATATATTAATTCACCTATTATTTTACACTATAGTTATTATTTCCTATCATTCTTCCAACTCATACTAGCACATGGTTTGGCTCATATCTTGAGATTCGATAGTCCATTTTTATCCCTGTTTGTGGCATATATATCATGGTTTCACCTAGCACCATACTGTGCAATTCTATACACTCTATTTTCCATTCTAGCACACACACACACACACAATTTTATTCTTACATATACTTTATCAACATTACCACAACTACTACATTACCTATTGGTTACTACTTCACTTCTTAACACGTTTACTTTAGACTCAAATCTCATTTCTCCACCCCTCGCTCTTTTACCAAAAGGGGGGCATAAAATCAAGATCATCTTATAATCCCTCTTAGGGATACAACATAATCAATTGAATCTTTTAATACATTACTATCACATTTGTCGTTGATCTTACTCAAATTGCAATTACGATATGAAAATCAAATATCCTTACTATTTCTAATTAATTCCCCAAATGGCCTAATCTGGGGGCAAAAACAAAAATCTCTTAGTGAGTAATCTTTCAAACACATCCTATTCAAGCAAATCCTACTGTTTGAATCAATCAGTCAATACAATAATCACTAGCTGTTACTGCTTCTAAATGACCTAACTTGGAAGCCCTGATATATCACTATCACTTCTAGATGACCTAGCTTAGAAGCCATCTAATACTATTCAAATAAGAACACCCGTTACCATAGAAGTGGGGGCAATGAGATGTCATGGAATTTACTATACTACTCCTATGTGGGTTCTTTAATTGGAACAAACCATTTTTAATCGGAATAAAATGGTAACAAATCGGTCCTTATTCGTCCACGATGGTAGGATCTTTTAGGGAAGCATTATGGAAGGAGAGAAAAACAAACCTATCTCCCCAACACTCTTCCTCTGATGGTAGGATGCCCAAATCCTTCAATTAGTTACAACTTAGGTTGGGAATTGATCATTCCCCACCTCTTCCATCATCTCCGACAAAAATATCCAATATCATCACTACTAATTCTCCAAGTTACTTCTTACAATGATTTTCTATCTCCTTCTATACCACATGGGTCAAAATGTGGATCCATGGTTCACCACGCTACAAGTTTCTATGTTCTACGTGTACTCTGCAACAAGGCTTCTTCAAACCCTATATAGGTATGTTTCTTACTTCCTTTACAATACTTAAATTTCCTTTAAATAACATAAAGGGGGGAAATGTAGACAAAAAATCACACACATATTACTAATTTACTATGCAATCAATATGTTGTTATATGCATGAACCTTAAGTGAGAAAATTACACATTGGTGACACTTTTCCCTGTCCTTTTACATTCTTTGATTGATTTCTATTTTGACTCTCTTTTACACCTCTCATTTTTGTATTCACTCCTAGTCATGTCATAGGGATCCCTATCTGTTTGTTTTGTCACATCAGTCATTTGTGGTCTCAAGAAATTAGCACCCACTATGGAAACTAGCGCTCAGGCGCCTGTGTCCCTTATGGGCATTCCTATCCTCCTTATTCTTTTTGCACATTCTATCATATTTGGTCGGCCTTATTTCTTTTCTTATCCTTATCTCATACTCATAGTCAGCCTTTTGTGTCACTAATGTTGAAATTTAAACAATAAACTCATATATATACACAACATGCTCACTATTATTCTGGCTAGAAATTCAAGAGGGTTATCACATCTACATACTATCACCATTATCAAAGGGACTACATTTTGGGCTACATACACTGTATAGGAAGGGGAAGTGTTGAATTCCATACCACACATTTGCATCAAAGCTAGCTATAGCCCGATATCTTGGCATCATTGGCACGAGGGAAAACCTAAAGACAGTATTTCACACACAAGCACACATAACTACATATAGTCTAAAATGTAGTGCATCACTCGGTACCAAGTTCACTCATCGGGTGATCGCTGGGGTCAGTATGACTTCACATATTGCATATTGTATCCAAATGTAATATGTTTGTGAGTTTGTGCATATATCTAGGGTTTGTTTTACATGTTACATGTGTTATCAAAACCCTAACAGTGAGGTTAGAGCGATAAAGAAAATATTGGAGCAAATACCCTCATAATGGACACATGTGTTATCCTGATTATTTACGTAGACACTAGTGCCCAAAATTGACACTAGTGCTCGAATGCTCATGCCCTCCTATGGGCACTCCTATCCAGCACAATATAGAGTCTCAGAACACTCTTTCAACCACTATGATATCATTTCCAATCAGATCTAGTAGACACACAATCCCAACTACCTCCAGGCTAAACAAAAAACAACTAAGTCATCTATATCTCTCATTTTCTTAGAGTTCTACACTATTGAATACTTAACACATGTATATCAATGTATATTATCACTTGTATAACACTTATTATATTAATTACTTGAAATATAGATTTAATTTCATATATATTAAATCATATTTATATTTTTTTCCCGAAGCATAATCCAAGGATAAACATCCTGTCTTGGATTCAACTTAGCCAAATAGCTAGAATTGACCCTATAGTGCCCATATTCCAAATAACACCACATCAGCTCATCCTCCCTAGGTAGAGAGGAAATGTATATGCCCTTCAATTTATGATTAATATTATCCAACAAGCTAATAATTCAAGGGTGTTATGTTTCTATTTGTAGAATTTTTTCAGGCCTACCCTATCTCCTTTCTAACCAAGTAGTCCTTCGCCCTCTCCCCTATGAAATTCCTGCCATGATGCATAAACATCTAAAGGGCCATTATAAAGCCATGTATCATCCAAAAAAGACCTTCTCCCCATTCTCTATAGATCACCCATACCTTTTGCTTAGAAGATGTTTGTACTTGACTAAATTATTCTGAATGGTAGATCCCATAAGACTACTTTTTAGGGTTAAAAAGTCTTCTACCTTATTATTGGCCAAGTGTTTGTCCTTGAAAATTATTTCCCAAAGGTTGTTCTCCTTGATCAATCTCCATCCCACATTAGCAATCAAATATTTATTCATTTCCTTAAGTTTTATTAAACTTAATACCCCATGGAATTTAGGGAGAGTGACTTTTTCCCAAGCCAGTAACATAATCATTTTCTTTCCTCGTTACCATACCAAATATTTTTTTTTGGATTTATTAGATTCTCCTATGAAATTTACCTAGTATCTTGAAGAGAGAAATCAAGTAGACATACAAGCTTTGAAGAGAGATTTTTAGGAGCTAAAATTCACCTGCCTGGGAGAGAAGTGACCATTTCCATCTTGCCAATTTGTGTTAAAACATATCTAGAAGAGAGTTCCAAAAATAAAGATATATCTCCCCTTTGAACAAGGGCATCCCTAAATTCTTGGATGGTAGTTTATAAATTTAACATCCTAAGATATTGGAAATTATTCGTTGTATGATTTTAGGCATGTTGATAAAGAATATAAAACTCTTGATGAGATTGATATACTTCCTAGAGACATCAATGTAGTCTTAGAGCACTTTGTTTATGCTTTTGAATTTAATAAATGAAGCTTCTCCTAAGATGATTGTGTCCCAAAAAATTTTGGTGGGTGATAACATTGATGTTGTATGTAATAATGAGCCCCTTCAAAAGACCATTGCTTCTAGACTTTTTAAAAAATATTCATAGGGATTCAACAATAATAATGAAAAGGTAAGGGGAGAGTGGGTCCCCTTACTTAATCCCTCTTTCCACCAAAAAGTAACCTACTAGAGAGACATTGATAAGAACTAAATATTTGGGTGTAGAAATACAAGATACAACAAGATCCAATTTTTTTTTGTGAAAGCCTAATCTAATAAGAATTTTCTCTAGAAAACTATAATAAATCCTATTATAGGCCTTGCTTATTTCAGTTTTTAGAAACATTCCTCCCCCTTTCGAAATTTTCAATTGAATGAAGGGCCTCATGCATCATTATTATACTATCAAGGATCTTCCTGTCTTACACAAAGGAATCTTAGGGTTCTGAAATGATTTTAGGAAGTAGACCTTGTATCTTTATTTCCATGATTTTAGACATAATCTTATAAATAGTATTGCATAGACTGATGGGTCTAAAATCTTTCAAATTTCTAGCCCCAGCCTTCTTAGGAATAATACCAATGAATGTGTTATTATTTTCTTAAGGATACCCTGGGTAAAAATATCACTAGCCATTGCTAAAATATACTCTTGGACAATGTATATAAACATTACCATTTAGTAACTTGTCCTTTTCCAATGCCAAGTTTGATCATGCTCCCTTGCTAAGATAAATGCTCACATTTAGAATCCAATCACTTCATCTATCTAGCTCTTACAGGAATTACTTATCTCTACACTGTCATTAATTCTAGAAATATTAGCTTATTAAAGTAGTAATGAAACTTCAAGTTTCATCTTTCTACTTCTCTATCCAAAACCGTACAATTGGGTCAAGATGTGGGGTATGGTCTTGGCCAACTTGTACAGTCATGCCAAATTTGTTTTCAATTTTAATATCTTCTTTGGTTCATTACATCTTCCTAGAGTTAACCTTATAATAATATTTCACCTACAGAAGGCCATATAAGCAAGTCAATGTCACTTTATAACTCACATGACATTCTTGTAAGCTTTTATTTCAAACATAATTCCAAAAGCACTCATAGGGATCGTAAATATACCCAGATCAACTGCACATC
This sequence comes from Taxus chinensis, assembly GCA_019776745.2. NCBI lineage: Eukaryota > Viridiplantae > Streptophyta > Pinopsida > Cupressales > Taxaceae > Taxus > Taxus chinensis. The sequence goes on from CM034154.1 coordinate 509,439,898, forward strand.
AATTAGAGTAGTCCCTACTAAAGGTATGAAGTTCTCAACTAGGTCAAAGAGTTTAGCTTCCTCCATTTCCAAGCATGTAAAGGTTATAGAGTCATGTCTTAGTAATAACAAAATAACTCCAAGAATTTTTCAAGGGTTTCAAGGTCAAAGGGTTAGGTAACATAATTGAGGCACACCACATCACACTATTATCACATCGAGTACATTCTACATTATATAGGTTGTCAAAGAACAATAATAATGGGTACCTGAGAAGCTAAAATGTAAAAATTGTAATATTTTAAGGTTTTTGGATAAGAAATCACGATATACTCATATTCGTCATGTATGAAATTGAGACATTGATGAATCGTAGATGTGGTAGCTTGCATATCATGTATTTAAGGACAACCCAAAAATAAATGTTTATATGCCCCCATAACTTCATACAAGTTCATGTTGGGTCCACGAAATGTTTACACCCTAATTAAATTATAGTGTTATGGGAATGCACAACAATAAAAATGATGTAAGGGTTTGTAACAAGTAGACTATTCTAATCATTTAAAGTCCAACATTAACCATTCATAATAAAAATAAGATTTGCAATGCGACTAGTCTCTGCCTTACTATTGAATTGTTGGATTATTTTTAAAGTAATTAACACCGAATTGTTTTGAAATAATTAACATTATATTATTTTCAAGTGATGAACATTAAACTATTTTAAAGTGATTAATATGGATTTTGACATGGGTTTCCATTCAAATGCATGTATCTAAAAAAGAGAAACCATAATAGCTTCTAACTATAAAATGTATAAAATAACGTGTATTAATTACCAAGGATTTACAACATTAAAATATGGGATTATTGAATGCTAATTACTGCGGTTGTCATAAACTCAAAAACCAGTTTTTGTATGTAGAAATTCAATCCCAAAAATATCAAACTCAAGTCACCATCATGAGCATTAGTTCTCAAATAGGTAATGCACGACCACATAGAAAAGTGGAGCGGGTCATTATACACAATATTTTTTTGATTAGTTGTAGATACCTTCACTAAAGCAATTTTCATCAATTAAAACCTTCACGAAGGTGTCATTCCCCTTTAATGTAAAGCATAAACAATAATTTAGTAGTCCCCTCACATGGTAAAAAATTCAATGAAGTCCACATCTGTCAAATCAAAAGGAGCTACCTATCATTTTGACAAGTTAATAATGCATTTAATAGTTGATTAATGATGGAATGGGAATGATAACTGACGAGAGAAAACCTTACAATTAAATATCAATTTTTTTGAGAATGATTGTTTGATAAGATAGTAGGTACCGTGTGAAAGTATACATATAGTTTGTCACTAGTGAAGCTTTGGAGAAGACAAATATCCGTGCATGAGTCTTTATATGCTTACCAATTTTTCTATTGTGAAGAGTAGATAAGAAAAAAAACAGTGTGCATAGATGAGGTGGAAATCACAATAAATGTGATGACATCATGGTGCCTAGTTTTATGTGAAGGTGGGAATAACAGGTGAAAGTTTTTAGCTAATTATAATCTAGATAAATACATTTTAAAGAGTTTTTGGGTAAAAAATGAGCATGTTCAAATTTCAAAACATTTGGAAATCCATTAAGAAAATAATACTAATTGCTTATTGGTTGAAAACATGTTTACTAATAAATTTTTAAAGTGGAGGAGAAAGGTATAATATCTCTGCCAAAGGCAGGGACTAATAATGTCTTTAAACTTGTAATGATTTATCACACTCAAATACACAAGAGGAGAAATAAAATTAGTTATATAGCCCATATAACAAGGGTATATAGATGTACAAGATGGTGAAATTGGTATATTAGAGTTTGGGAATGCTTTGATGTTGATTATTGCATTGAAAATTGAGCATGGGAAGGACCATACAACTATTGTATGGTCCTCACTTGATTTGTATAGTCCTGACCTAGATATGTATAGTTTTGGACCCTTTGAAAGTATTTATTAGAAACTTCTCACACTTGTTTGGAAATGACCTCTGATGTATGTCACTCTTGCACGCACAACTTTGGAATGACTCACAATCACCCGTAATAAAGTGGAAACCCTAGAAACTTGTAGAAACCTTCATGAGGGCATTAAAAAACCAAAAGGAGAAAACATATTGTTGACCTTAAGCCTTGACGTTAATGTGAGGGTTAAGTAGTTTTTTCCTTTGTAAGGGATATGCCAAATACCAAGAACACAAAATAAACAATATCATAACATAAGAGAATACAATATTGGAGCCAAAAGATAGTTTTTATATTAATTTCTCAAATGGGATTATAATTCATAGTTTAGTTTCTCTTCTCATACATGCTCTTTATTCATCCAACATATCATCTCTATTTCTTAAGATATTTCTTTCATATATTACATACATTACATTAGTTCTTCATATATTGGTTCTTTTATTTCTATTACAATGAATTACCATAAGTATTCGTTTAATACAACTTACCCAATAGTCACTTCCTTTAGTCCGGTGACTTTATATATTTTATTCATGGGTTACGTATGTTATTATAAGGATTTTCCTTCATTCCACATGGCTCCCTTTATTATTTAGTGGCCTTCTATGATGGTTTAAAAAATTCTTTAGTCTTTTGTAGCTTATTCTAGTTATTAGTAGATTTTTTAGTGTCCCGCAGATTTTTATCTGTTTCCCCATGGTATACGTAGTTCTTCGTATCTTATCCTATATTTCCTAATTAATGTACAAAATGATGAAGAACCCTGTTAAAATCATCCCTAGACTTAAAAGTGTTGGCTCGTCCTTGAGACAACTAGGATGAAGAACCTTATGAAAACTGTGGTTTGTTCATACTACCTACATTATCTAATTTTGCATGCTTTTGTGAATCGCCATTCCATTTACAAAATACGATTGTTATGTATTGACTTCTTGTTTTAGTATGGGAACACCATGACATCAACCTGTTAGGAATTTAGACATGTCTGGACATAATGAATTGATCCTTTTACTCGACTTTCCCGATTGGATTTATGGGACGTTGTGTGTTCTAATGAATGCTTATACAAAATTTTATGCAACTATGTACATATTATTTTATGTTTTTATGGTGTGGCCATAGGGAGGTTACTTAGCATATTTGGTGGTTATCTTCCCTTTAAAACCTTTATCAATATAGATAGGGGTTCTTTTATGGATTCATGCTAGACTTTGTATTTTAGGATTATCTTGAATGATTTAGATGATATTCTATTGGATTGCTTGCTTATTTATTTATCCTTGTGTAGTTTTATTTAGTCATTAATAATTCTATCGGTGTATTGCTGTCATGATTTACCTTTCCATACTGGAACTATATTCCTCCATATCTGTTATTTTATGTGACCATTACCAATTTCTTTATGTGGTACTTGGTTGCTAAGTATGTCAATTTATCTTCCTCCTTGTGTTGTCTAGATCTTTTGAAGATATCATATGTGGATGATTCTTGATTTATTTATTCTTTGAGTTTATCTTAGCTCTGTTTTTTATTGTTGTTTATCCCATGTCCATTTCATTACAAAAGTGTAATAAGCACACAACATTTCAAATATCCATCTCCAAGGATGTGAAGGCTTGTTCTAGTTTGTCCTTGCCTGTTCCTTATGTTCAACTCCATGTTTTTAGACCTCTATGGTTTTATATTCTTCCATTGCTTCTCTATGAATTTATTTTTCTCTAACTTCATTTGGAATAGAGTGGGATAAGAAATATTTTAATGTAATCTCCACTCTTTTCTCAAATGGTAGTGTTTGATCCATTGTATACTAAGGTCAGACTATTTGAATGGATTAAATAATTATTTTGATTATCTCCTCCAGTTCCATTTATCTCTACATTTAGTCATTATTGAAACTTTCTTCTAGTATAGTGTTGAATGTTGATTGCTGCATAGAAGTTAGTTTTTTGAGATACATTGTGCATCCCTCCTTTGTTTGTTCCATGACTCCATGTTGTAGTTGAAATATTTGTGTTTGTTGTCATTACACCAAGACCTTTTTGACGAGTGCAAATGGATCCCACAGTGGATGAAAAGAAGTGAAGACACAATATATTGACAAAGAGTTACTTTTTGGGGTGCTAGGCGGTGTGCTCTATTTTGGAGGAGGAGACAACATTTATGTTGTTATTGCTTTTGTTAATTATTGTTCTTTTTCATTTCCTCCTCTTCTTGTTTTTCCTTATTCTTCTTGTCTACTACCTCATTTTTCCCCCCTTCCTTCTTCCTTTTATCTTGTTCCTACTCCTTCTTTTCTTCTCTTCTTCCTTCTTCCTTTTCTCTTGTTCCTCATTTTCTTCTTCTTCATCCTTCCTCTTCTTTTCTTATTCCTCCTTCCTCTTCTTTTCTTCTTCCTCCTTCCCCTTCTTCTCATCTTCTTCTTCCTCCTCCTTCTTATTCTCCTCTTCTTCCTTCTTATTCTCCTCTTCTCATTTCTTCTTCTTCTTCTTCTACTCTTCTTTTTTATTCTTCTCTTCCTCATATTTTTTCTTCTTTTTCTCCTCTTCTTTTCTCTTTTTCTCTTTCTCTTCCTCTTATTTTTCCTTCTTCTCTTTCTCATCCTCTTTTTTCTACTTCTCTTTTTCTTCCTCCTCTTTTTTTTGCTTCTTTTTTTATTCCTCCTCTTTTTATTCTTCTCTTTTTATTATTTCTTCACTGTTTTCTTTTTTGTTTTTGCTCCCTCTGCTTTTATGTTAAGTAATTTCTATATTTATTTTATTCATTTATTATCCATAAAGATTTTTTCTTCTTTTTCTTCAACTCTTGGATCTCTGTTCAAAATTCCTCCAAAATTTCATCTAATTTTATTTGTAGTTCTAAATATTTTAATAAATAATGTGGATGCAAGTGAACTATCTTCTAACATCGATGCGAACCTTTTTAAGTAATGCAACAAGACATATAATATGATTTTTTTTGGAATGACAGAACTTACTTCATATTGCTGGGCTACTTGGTGTAGTCATATTTTATACCCTTAGACTAATAGTATAATCCCATGTGCACTAACCTTTCACCCAATGAGCGCTGGGTGCTCACCCGAGGCACGCGCGGGTGTCGAGTCTCTCCTTTATGTGAGTTTCATGAGAATGCACCATCTAGGAAAAAATCAAATGCAGGACATAACAGAACTATACCACATTCTTATGAACTTAGAAAGAGTTGTCATCTCATTGTTTACAGATAAGGGAAATAACAAGCAACACATGAAGATGGTTCATTCAGAAAGGAAATGCATAAGTATTGAACACAAATGATTTATAACAGAGCATTATATTCATACTAACAGAGTTAATAACCCACATTACATCCCTTGAGGTCATAATAGATCCTCATATAATTATGTAGAGCCAAATTATGCATCAGAGCTATATTATGCTCATCATATTACAAAGAAGAATGAGAACCCATCCCCTACAATGTACTAAATGCTCACAGAGCTCTCCTAATCCCTAGCCATAACATCCTCATTTTGTTTCTACAGGGCTTTTCCTCTTTTCTCTCCCTTCTTTTCCTCTACCGGGCACTTGTATTTATAACCTTAGCACCCACTGCCATGCCTTCCAAAATTTACAGATCGGTCACCAAGTGTTGAAGTGGTCCTCCATGGGAGCATGCCTTCATAGACCTGAGCTCTCCACTCTGCATGATGATGCTCTTCTAGAACCCTCCATCACATGCCTAGAATATTCCCTTCTTGATCCCGTAGTCGCCAAGCTGACACCTTATCCACAAGGGTCATGCTTTTCTCGTGTGTTTCCTGGGGTACCGAATATGGCTAAGTACAAAACCCATTTTTCCTTGCACACCTTCAACCCATGCGCCCTTCTTTGACTAGGTCCCACGTGCCCACATGCCTTCTTGTACTTAGCTGATATTTTGGGGCCCAACATCACCCCACACTATGCCTGTTCTCTGTCCTTGAAAATATTCTTCAATTAAGGCAATAAAGAATGGTGGATCCTTACAAATGGTTGGGAAGAATAAGGAATGAAAAATTGGGAAAAATAATGAAATAATGGGGAAATTTTTTACTTCTGGAGGAGGAGAGGGAAATCCTTTCTTAAATCAGCTTCTAATTTTCCCCAAGTGTCGACCTCACTCTGAGCCTGCTAACAGAGGTCCCCCACCAGGGTGCTCACTTCTTCAAAACTCAACCCCTCTCCCTTAGCACTCATTGTCTCTACAATATCCTCCAGTTGTTTTCCCAAATCCTCAAGCACGTCCATCCTCCGAGTGATTTGAGGGTATAATTCCTTTAGCCGGTTCTTGATTGAGCCCCACAAGGTCTCAATGGCCTCTGATTTATTTTCCACTTCGGCTAAGATTTTGTCTCACTCAGCCCTGTTCCCCTTGTTATTTTCCTAGAACTCCTTGAGTTCCACTTCATGGGTGGAAACCAAGATACTTTCCACTCTATCCCTATCTGCGCAGTTATCATAGGCAGCCTCAACAACTTGTGTGCGGTGGCCTTTACATCGGCAAGGATTTTTTTGTACTGAGCAACAATCTCCACAACCTTCATTTTATTTTCTTTCTCTTGGTGCACCAACACCTCTTCTACTGATTCTAGGGCAAGTGGCCACCTCTCCATAGTGATTATGTGGGTTAAGTCCTCTAGGCATTGCAAGGATGAGCCATACTTTTACGCAAGTGGTGTTAAGTCTGGATGCTTTAAGACAATGGCATCCATGATCATCTCTATCTTCTTGTATGCCTCGCACACCCTTTCCTTCTCATATTTTAACTCACGCCTTAACTGAGCGCTAATTAGTACCTCCTGCTTTAGGTCCTTAATTTTCTCTAAGAGCTCCTCTTCCCTTTTCTCCAACTCTACCTCTAGGAACTTTACCCTGTCATTTCTCTGAAAATCCTGGCTTCAACCTCAACTAAGACTTTATTGAGTGCGTTACAATTTTTCTCATTTGACAGCCTCTGAGCATTCACCAAGGGGTTTATCCCTTTTGTTTTTGGCACTTGCATCAATGCTCCTTGGCTTACCTCAAATTCCAGCTCATCAATGTGGGACTCAAATTCCCATGACAACATTTTCCTTGTCTGAGGGTATGCACCTTCCTCATCAAATGAAGTCATGGCTAAAAGCTATTCTGTTGGCATGGTGCTCTGGAAGCACGTGCACAACACCTTATTTGAATCATCAATGTAGCCCATTCCTTGAACTTGTGATGCTTTTGTGCTCTTCCTCCTTGTACATGCATATCTTGGAAAGCTTACATCCAAACTGGGATCTCCTCCCATGTTGCCATATTATTTTCCTATGCTCTCCTCCTCAGCTTCCTTCATCACCACATCCACACTGCATTCCACTTCTTGTTCCACCAAGTCCTTGATGATTTTTTCCACTTATTTCTCTATGGCCTCATCTATCTATTTCTTTTTAAGGCTTGGGGTCCTCCGATCCTTCGTATTTTCCTCTCCGCTTACCCCCTTGCCTTGGGTCTCAGTCTCTTCTTCATCCTCCTCCTCCTCATCTCCTTCGTTATACTCCTCATCTCTTTCTTCTTCAGAATCATGTATCTCATAGACAGGATGGTCTTCACCTCCTTCTGACTCATCATCATCATCATCTCTGTCACCGATGTAGGCATCTAGACTCCCTGTCTCTTCTAAATCGACCTCATCTGTCACCTTCTGCTTCTTCCTTACTGGGGATTCTAGTAAAGGAGATTCTTCTTTTTATTTTCCCTTGACAGGTGATCTCTTCCTTGGTGATTCCTCCTGAGTGAGGGGTTCTTCATGCTCCGACACCTCTTCTTCTGGGGTCTTTTCTTTGAATAGAGACTTCTTCCTCCACGCGTAAGTACTAGGCTTAGCGCTTGTCTCTGATGCACTTACCATCTGTGTAGTTTGAACACTTGGTGCCTTCTACACCTCTTCTCTTTCTCTCTTTCTAGGCATGGCCTTCTTCCTTCTTGTAGGATCTTCAGGGATGGAGACATCATTCTCCAAGTAAGCACCTTTTTCAAACTTCAGCCTTATGCGAAGGTATATCCTTGCTGCAGCCCTTCCAACGATTGGCAGTGTTACAAGCTTCATCATTTGTATCTCATGGGAGAAGTATCTTTCCACGTACACACTTCTTTGGGTAGACTAGCTTCTGGTGCATCTCGTGGTGGTCTGCATCTACCTCACTAAGGTCAAACCTTAGTCTCTTGGCCTCCTTGAACCAATTAACTCTAGCTTGGAAGTATAACGTGGTGAAGGAGAAGGGTAGTTTGCACCATGGACTCATGTTCTCATCTATCAACCTAAATCTGCCAATGCAGAAGTGTTGGTACACTGCAAATTCTTCCTCTCCACTCATGAGCATGGGAAACTACTATGGGATTCTCCACTTAGCCCCGAATGTGTCACGCATTCACTTATACCACTTCTCCAGGCGCGCCTTGTGAGCGGCCGTTATGGTTTCACAAGTATATTTCGTAAATCTCTTTGTAGGTGAGGGATCCTCTTCTGGATATTCCCAAATAATTTTTTTTGGCCCATCGGGCACTCTAATCTCTAAAACCACAACGGTGAGGAGGATGTTACCGAAGAGTATCTTCTCTCCCTCCTATGTGCTACTTATAATTTCATCCGCGATGAAAGTGAACAAGTTGTAGATGGTCCCTTCTAATATTTTCTGGCATACATTCAGCCATGCCTTGTTCACTTGTGTCCATCATTCTTGGTCATTGAGCTTGGTGACCAAGCATGTGACCATCCTCATCACTAGGTCTTGTATCTTGGCTGATGTCAAAGCATCGTGACCCCTTTTTGTAGTCATACATGGTTACAGTCTCTTTGATAGCTTCTTTGTCGCTCAGATCATCATCAATGTTATCTCCTTCACAATTGAGGCCTGTGAACTTGGATATCAGTTGTGGTGTGATGCGCATCTTGCACCCCGTGAAATAAAAATGATCCTCATGCATGCATGACATCAGCCACTGGTAAAGGTGCTCAGGTTTTCCAAAGTAGGGAAACTCATACAATTGCAATAACCCAAAATTTTCCAATTTTACCTTTACCTCATCATTGTAAATGGGCATTCCATCTGGTGTCCTATTGTTAGTTGGTAGGAACCAACTCCAATGCCATTTCCTTCTCCGTTGTGCTCGTGTGATGGTTATAATCACTTATGACCATCTTTCGTAAGTGTGACTCCCATTATTTTCCTAGCAATACCCCATCTGGGTACTGCATTTCTGAGTACCATTCTTCGTTGGTGCTCGCGATGGTAGCGATTTGTTTTCCCTTTCCCTTTCCCTTTGTTTTCTTTGGTGAAATGGTTGGTTTCCTTGGTGTCATTCTTCTGGTTGGGCTAAACTTAAAACTCCTTCCTCCTTGCTCTATTGCTACCTGTTCAATCCCAAAGCTCACCAAAGCTTCAACTCCTGAAATGAATCTTTCTTCCTCCATGCCCTAGCCAAAACCCTAACTGGAAGAAATCCTTCCAGAAGACGATGCTCTTCACACAACCTTCCTCACGCCCATGTACTCCTTCCTTCTAGTTCACATAGATCTACTCTAGATGCACACTCAAATTCCTCAGATTCTCCATTCTTCGCAAAAATTTCTCTCTAGATGCACTAGTTCGCAAGAGATTCTTTCACTTCATAATCGCAAGGTAACAAATGACTTGCCCGACCTTGTATTTATAGTTTTTCCTTCTTTCCAGCATTAAATTCTATATCACCTACCACCATACTTTAACATTAAATGTAACTTTTTCCACTAAGATGATTTTAAGTGCCCTTACCTATGCCACATCCTGTGTGCAAAACCCTTTACAACCTTTTGGCATGCAAAAATACAACCCGACCAAAGACTCTTATGCGCGCGTCTACATCACTGAAGGCACTTCTTCTGTCCTTTACCTAATTTTTTCCCTCATCTACCTCATGTTGTTCCTGCACTCTTCATCCTTTCTATACGTGGTTTCTGCAAAGCATTTTTGACACCAATCATTTTTTTCTACCTCTTTTCTACATGCTTCTTACTCCTTACACACTTTTTATCCATCAACTGAGCCATTTACCGTAACTTCTACTGCCAGTTCAATCTTGTATTACGGGCCTATACTTTGCATCACTCCACCCCACACTAAAACAGATGCACGGTCCTCTGCACATACAAAACCTTAGAAAAAATAATGTGGTTATTGGCACACAAGGCACAAAACAAAACAAAAGAGAGGAACAAGCAATGAGAAAGAGAAACACAAGAAAAGAAAAAGTATAAAGGAAATTCTAGACTAATTGGAAATACTACCTTATTTACAAACACCAACAAGACTTATTTATAGTAGGATTCAACCTACTCCCATTGAAGTGATCTGGTAACCTCATCCCATCCAACGCTTGTAACTGGCAAGTTCCTAAATCAAGAATGTACGAGATGATGTAAGGTCCTAACCAATGGACTTTCAACTTCCCAGGATGGCACAGATACTTGGAATCATACAATAATACCATCTGCCCAACTTCAAACTTCTTGTTCTTGATATGAGGATCATGCCATGCTTTTTGTCTTGCTTTTTCTATCTTTTGACTCCATCTAGTAAGTGATCACCTTTCATCCAACTACATCAACTTATCAATTCTTTCTTCCAGCACTTACTCATTGGCTAATCCTCCTAAGCACACTATATGCAGCGATGGTAACATGAATTCCACTGGTAAACCAACCTCTGCGCCAAACACCAATTGAAACGGAGTGGCCTTGTTCAACATTTTATAGGTTGTCTTGTATGCCCATAGAATGATTGATACATTATCATCCCAATCCTATCTTCCAACGTCACAGATCTTAGTTAACATATGACTTAGTATCTTATTAAATGCCTCAATAGTTCCATTTTCTTGAGGGTGATATGGGGTAGTCTTATGATGGGCCACCATAAATTCTTCTAACAGAATCCTGATTATTTCATTGAGAAAGTGTGTACCCCTATCACTTGTTAAACTTAAAGTAGAACCATACCTGCTGATTATGTTCTCCCATAAAAATCTAGCAGTTTGCTATGGTGCAATCCTTTATAGGTGTTGCCTCTACCCACCATGTCAAGTAATCGGTGCAAGTGATGATATAGCGTGAACTAGTCCTTCGTGTGGCTGGTGCAATTGGTCCTACAAAGTTGATTTCCCATTTCTCAAATGGTTCAGCACTGGCTATTGGTTGCAAGGGAATTTCATCTCTCTTTCTAGGTTTTCCAAGGCATTGGCAATGGTCACAAGCCTCACAAAAATCAATGCAATCCTTGTAGATGGTTTCCCACAAAATCCTTGCTAATAAAATCTTCCACGCAGTAGCATTTCCTTTAGAGTGTCCTCCTGCAATCCCACCATGTGCTTCTTCCATAATGGTTATGTGCTTATGTTCCAATAGGCATTGGTGTATAACCTCATTATGACCTAACTTATACAAGTATCCACTAATAAACATGTAGGGTGCGGCACGTATTGCAAACTGCTTTCTCTTAGAACCTTCATCCCTTCTAGTGCCACACCTGTTTTTAAAAACACTGTGATATCTTCCAAGTCTGAGGGCATGCTCTACAATCTAAACAGTTGTGTTTCTGGCATGGTATCCTCAATGCTTTGTGCATCCTCTCCCAAATCAATCCTTGATAAGTGGTCAGGCCCTGAATTTCTCTTTCCCGACTTCACCACCACTGTGAATTCAAACTCCTAAAATAGAAGGACCCAATGACATATGCACCCTTGTAGAATGGGTTTGTTGACTAAGTATTTCAATGCCATGTGGTATGTGTAGAATATGAAGGGTGTTGCCAACAGATACTGCCTAAACTTATGCAATGCATAGATCATTGAACAATGCTTCACACTCAGTAGTTGTGTAATTTTGTTCTGTTTGTGTCAACTTCCTACTTGCAAAGCTCAAGGGATGATCAACAATTCCCTCACCAGATTGTGCTAGCACTACTCCCATAGTTTTCCTTGAGGCAACAACATGCACATGGAAAGTCTTATCCCAAGAAGGAAAATGTAATATGGGCATCGTGACAAGCCTTTCCTTTAAAGTGTCAAATGCCTTCTGTTGCGCCTCTCCCCAATGAAAATCACTTTTGTGTTTTAACAATTCTTCTAAGGGTGCACCGATCTTGGCATACCCCTTGATGAACTTCCTGTAATACCCTATGTGTCCAAGGAATCCATGCACCATGCTTTGACTAGTAGGCTCCCCTAATCCTACAATAACTAACTTTGGCGGGATCCACTAGTAAGTTGTCTTTGCATATAATGTGTCCTAACAGGGTTCCAAATGGAGTGGCAAAGACACATTTCTTAATGTTGAGGGATATCCTCAATTTCTGACATCTCTCAAACATCAGTCTTAAGTTGTCACAATGGTCTTTCACCAATCCATACATAGTCCAGTCATCCAAATAAACTTGAAGAAACTTATGGATGAAGTCCTGGAACGCGTGTACCACAATGTGTGAGAACACAACAAGCACATTCTTCAATCCAAAGGGTATAACTGTGTAGGTGAAACTTCCCCATTCAGTGGAAAAATTTTTCTTTCTCTGGTCTTCCCTTGTAATCCTAGATTTGTGGTATCCTAAGAATCCATCCGTGAAAGAGTAGACTTTACGCCCAGCTACTCCCTCCATAATTTCTTCAGTAAAGGGGGTTGGAAAGGGATCAATGACACACACTACATTCAGATCCCTGTAGTCAACACAAATTATTATCCTACCATCCTTCTTAATACTGATAACCATCAAGCTTATCCATTTTGACTCCTCCACTGCCTCAATTATACCAGATGCTATCATTTTTTCTCTCTTCCTTAACCCGTACATGTAAATTTGGATTCATCTGATAAGGTCTCTTCTGAATCAGGTGCGCACCCTCTTTCAACTTGATCTTCATTTCCCCCAAGGAATGGTGGATGCCTTTGAGTTCATGGTACCCGCGAGGGAAAAATTCTTGGAACTTGCAACAGATCAATGATCTTTGAAACTTATTTTTCTGACCAATAGTCACCGATGATATCCTCCTTAGGTTTTTCCTCTATCCCAATATTAACCTTCTTTATTTTCAAAGGATCATGGTAGGCGTGTGCTCACTCATCAGCATTGTCAATGACCTTGTGCATACCCTCCAAATGATTAACATCCAAGATCTCCATCTCTTCTCCGTCTATTACATAGACCATTTTTCCCTTTTTTGTTTTCCATACATGCGTGCTCAAAATGTACTTCCTCTGATTCTTCTTCATTGAGGTGCATCTCCAGATAAGGCTCACCTAGCAATTCTAGTAGCCTATCCTCTACCATATCACTATATCCCATTGTAAGGCACTTGATCCTTTGCAATGCCTTATCCACTGATGGTTTGGTACTCTTATATTCAAAATCCTGAATGAGATCAACCACCAAATCTTGCCAATTACCCGTTTGACGACGCATCTCCAAATTAATGTACCAAGCATGCACACAACCTTATAAGGTAGAATACAACTTATGTACCCATAATGAAGGTGGAAACACTTATGTGCTTCCCATCCAGGCCTCCTTACACACTTGGATATGAAATGAAGTGGTCTCTTTGCCATGGTAGTCTTGTATAACCGTAGGCGCGTTGCTATAGGAGAACCTTATAGAAAATGTGATCCTCACCTCACACCACTCTAGGAGGTTCTCCCGATGTGTATCCCACTAGCATGCTACAGTCCCGAGTAGGTTATAGTTGAGCATTCCTTTTCTTTCATCCTCATTTTTCTAGTGAGCTTCTATTTCCCATAAGAAAACTTTAGGGTATGCCCCTCTAGAGTAACTTGGAAACTTCTTTCCTCCTAGGCACTTGAATGAGCATGCCTTTGTCACCCTTGTTATAGGTCCTTTTAATTGTTGCCCAATTAACTCATAAGTTCCATGCACCCAATTGTCGCATGCCACACTATTGGTATCACTTAAGGATTGAGCATCCTCAAACTGGATAACTCCCTTTGTGGGGTGAATTATCTTAGGATCTCTGATGGAGCACACATAGATTCTATCAAGGAAGTCTTCTCCCAATGGCTCCATATAGGGCACTGAATTCCCATCCATCAAATAGATGATCACCCTTTCTTCCTTGTTCTCAAAGCTGATATACCATTTGTTAAACAGCAGGTCAACATTGTTCTTGTAACACCAAGGGCACCCAAACAACAATGGAAAGTTGTCTTCCTTGGCAAGTGCCAAGACTTTGAAGTCTCTAGTGAACTTGGCCCCTTGAATGGTGATAACTACATCCTTCAGGACTCCAATGGGCATTTCCTTAGTCTTGTTCACCATATACAACACATTTGAAGATGGCTGCAATGTGAGCCTTCCCATCTGATGCCAGACATCTAAGGTAAGAACATTCATCTCTGCTCTCATGTCAATGAGGATATTTCTCAGAAGCCACCCATCAACAAATGCATTCAAAGTAATCTCCTTGTCATATTCAAGGCTGTGAGGAGGAAGGTTTACATGTAAAACCTATCTTTTGCACTCTTCTCTGGCACATGGTACCTTCTCCCTCAGCCATTCTCCTAGCAAGGGAATAATATTCTCTTTCCTTAACATTTTACATACTTCCTTGACCTCATCCAGGTCATTCCTTGGAACCTTTTGTTATCCTTCCATTGCTCCACCTACCTCGATTGCTCCTTGAGACATTGGATCTCCCCTTGTAAACTTCAAAGCACTTCCATAGTCTCCTAGTACACTTATTTCTGATGGGCAGGGTCTGGATACTTTCCACATACTACTTCCTCTCTTGAAAGTAGTTTCCTTGGTCTTGGCATCTCCCTAGCACTCGCATGACCTCTACTCGTGTCAACACCAGTATAGGTTCTAGGTCTAAGTCACATGCCACTCTTGGCATCCATTGTGAATCAGCCTTCTTGAAGCTCACCATAGCAGTGCCCTTATCTTTCTAGTGTTGGTTCATATGCTCATAAAGTTCTGGACACTCTTCATACTTGTGCTTCTTTCTACACCATGAGCATTGTAACAGATCAGGAGACAGATTTATAACTCACGTGGATCCACAATTATAACACATTCCTCTCAGGAAATCACTCCATCCTCCACCATGGTTACCGCAACCATGAAATCCCCCAAAAAAACCTCTTCCATGTGCCCCTCCATCTGTGTGCCCTTCATTACGATGGTCATCATCCTTAGAACTTCTTGGAAGGCAAGTTTGGTACACACCCAGATCAATAGCATCATGGATCTGATCAATCAGTCTACAATCCTTGGTATCATGGGTTGTAGAGGTGCATATCTTGTAGTAGCAAGAAACATTCTTGTGGATTACACACTGGAGTAGAGGGAATCTACTTGCATCATGATCCCCATGGCAGATCTCACAGTCTACTACCATAGCACGCACCAAATTCTGAGGGAAACTATCCTTTGCATGTCCCTCTACTTCGTATTTTGTACACCAAATCCCACTACGAACCACATATGCTGAGTTTGTAGATAGATTCTCTAACTACTTGGCCATTGCAACAATTTTGGCCTCCAGAAATGGACTAACACCAGTATCAACACTCCCAATACCTTCAGCATGCGTAGGACAACTTCCAATGCCTCATGCGGGTCAGTGAAAGTCTTGTGTGATAGAGCCTTTCTAAATGGTGTTATCAGTCCTCCGAAAAACTATTTAGAATGTTGAGAAGGATGAATTTCATAGGTGAGATTTTACAAGAGAGTCTTAAAACATGCGTCATACTCTCCCACACTCTCTGCCATTCCTTGTTAAATCTCCTTTAGAGAATTGATGCTCTTCTGCTCAAAATTTGGAATATGGAACTCTGTTAAGAAGGCATTCTTCAACGCAGTGTATTCTATCACTGTCTGATGGGGGTCATACTTCCTATACCAACTATGTGTGCACCCTTGCAACGTTTTTGTAAACTAGCTTGCCTTCCACTCCGGGGTAGTGATCCCCTTCGTGTGCCATAGTAACTCACACTTGTACACATGCTCTGCAACATCTTCAATACCCCTATAGTCTGGTAAGTGCAAAGACATCTTGAAAAAAAATTTGGGGAGGTGGCTTGGGTCCTTGTCCTCCTGATCTAGAGCCTTGGTTCCCTCCGGTGTTTCCTCCTCCTTCAGATCCACTAGATACACCATGTCATGTTCCTCTCGACCCACCAGTTCCACCTCCTGTAGTGGGAAAAGTTCCTAAAGTGGTTGCGCCAAGGGTTTACCAATGTCCCACTGAACTACGTGTGCCGATGGTCTGTGATAATGTCCCACTACTAGTAGTGTGCCCCGCGCCACTCCTAGACGTGATACCAAAAGCTTGTGTACTTGCACCTTGTCCAAAGATTCCTCCAAATATAAGGAATGGATTGTGAAGCCATGGATGTTCCAAATGAGAAATTATATCTCCTGGGCACAATCAGTTACTCCCACCGATACCAACTGGGTTAACAATACTCTTCCCTTGATCTAAAAAACCAAGTGCTAGGGATTGGTCGCCAAGTGGGTTTAGATGTGTGCCGATGGCTCTTCTTTCTCCATGCGATGAAATCTCATCAGAAGTTGAAGGGGATTCTCTCCCGCACTTTCCAAGATGGGGTAGCACAGAACTACTCAGGTTCCATGTCCTCTGCGTGAACCTCAACTCCTTCCCTCAATGTCTACCTCCATAGATCCATCACACTTGCAACCTCACATTGTCTAGTCATCTCCCTTTCATGAGCTTCACTATACTTGAGTCATCTTTCCTCCCTTTCCTTTTCAGCCACAATGTATTCCATCTTCCTCCACCCTAGCTTCCTCTCCCATCACTCAGAGAAGCTTAGCCGTCCATGGGGAATGCTTCTAAACTCAAAGTAATGACCAAGATCTTCATAGCCAAAGGAATAACATGTAAAAATGATCCTCTAGGCTCCCTCAGAAACTTGAACTCACCAACCTCTGGGAAAGAATATGTTGAAATGATGTATTCTAAAGTATAACTAGTCAACACCCTCTTCCACTAGTGATCAACAACACGCGTCCAAGTTAGATCTACATCCTACAACCTCTAATAGTCATCTTGGGTCCACACGCGTGATCTATAGTACCAGCTTGATCTGGATGCATATGCTGAAAGCCATTCATATAGTTCTACTGGGAAGCAGCAAAAGAATGTCTCATATAACTCATGGTATAGGTTCTCTTCTACCCATCTACATGTATTGAACTCAGATCCAGTGTTGAATCTTTGAGAAAACTCATCCTCCATGCTCTTGAACCATGTTTCAACACTTTCTAAGGTTAGGCGCTCTGTCATCACACATCACAGGACAAAGATGCATGCCATTTCTCACAACTTTGAAAAGAGGTCCTGATAATAGAACCAAAATGTAGTCATATTTTCATACCCTTGAAAAGAATAGCAAAAATCCCATGCACTTTGGCCTATCACCCAGTGGGCGTTGGGTGCTCACCCGAGGCATGCACGGGGTGCCGAGTCTCTCCTTTATGTGAGTTTCATGAGAATGTCCATCTAGGAAAAATCAAATGTAGGACATAACAATAACTATACCAAATTCTTATGAACTTAGAAAGAGTTTTCATCTCATTTTATGCAAATAAGAGAAATAACAAGCATCACATGAAGATGGTTCATTTAGAAAGGAAATGCATAAGTATTGAACACAGATGATTTATAACAGAGCATTATATTCATACTAACAGAGTTAATAACCCACATTACATCCCTTGAGGTCATAATAGATCCTCATATAATTATGCAGAGCCAAATTATGCATCAGAGCTATATTATGCTCATCATATTACAAAGAAGAATGAGAACCCATCCCCTATAATGTGCTAAATGCTCACAGAGCTCTCCTAATCCCTAGCCATAACATCCTCATTCTATTTCTGCAGGGATTCACCTCTTTTCTCTATCTCCTTTTCTTCTATTGGGCGCTTGTATATATAGCCTTAGTACCCACCTTCATGCCTTCCAGAAGTTACAGATCGGTCACCAAGTGTTGAAGTGGTCCTCCATGGGAGCATGCCTTCACAGACCGAGCTCTCCACTCTACATGATGATGCTCTTCTAGAACCCTCCATCACATGCCTGGAATATTCCCTTCTTGATCCCACAGTCACCAGGCTGGCACCTTATCCACAAGGGTCATGCTTTTCTCATGTGCTGCCTGGGGTGCTGAATATGGCTAAGTACAAAACATGTTTTTCCTTATGTGCCTTCAACTCATGCGACCTTCTTTGACTAGGTCCCATGTGCCCATGCACCTTCTTGTACTTAGCTGATATTTTGGGGCCTTTTCTGCTTATACACCTTGGGTGTCATTTTATCTTATGTTTTCTTCTCCTATTTCTCCTATCCTTTCGACGGATTTTCTTGTGGCCTAGATGACCCCACTAGTTCCATGGGATCCTATGCAAAGTACTCAGGATATTTCTTTTGAAATTAAACCCATATTTCTTCAATAAAATTATCTATGCTCAGCGGAACTGGTTTCTTGCTATCAATGGGAAAAATTATGATAGATTGCACTGATGTTTCCAGTAACTCATCAAAAGCATCATAAGGTAGTGGGGAAATATGAGCAATCTACAGAGTGAAGGGTCTAAGGAAGGTGTAATTTATATTTGCATTAAACACCACCTATTTTTCAAATCTTACCATTGCTTGTTTTTAAACCCTTGATTTATTTGTAACCATTCACCTTATATTATTCATCCCGCTGATTAATGATATAACCTATTCTACTGGTGAAAGGGTGTCCATATGGGCAAGAATTTGAGTAGCAAATAAACTTGTGTTTGAATCCCATTTAATCTATCATGTTATGATTAGTAGGGTGCATGTGAAATACATTTCTAGAAAAAATAACAATGAACCATAGCAAAATGTGTGCTTACCCTCCTTAATTTTCCTAGTGTTCTCATGGAACTCTGTGTTTTGCACCTCACATAGATTATAATGATATTAGCTCATGACCATTTTTAGGTCTACGTATCAATTTTAGTATGGGAAGTATTGTCTATTTGTATGATAAAATTTTAAACATATGGCCTTTGTAGCATACCTTAAGAAATTATTCTTGATGTTGGAGATACAGACCCCTCTCTTGCTCATGGTTATGCCCATCAATTGTGTGGCCTGCAGCATTCCAAGTGTTTCTTTTATAGTTATAGCATCGAGTGCCCCCATGTCAATAGTCCCACAACCCTCTTCATGAATACTAGATTGATTTGATAAGGTTATTTGAAGTAAAGCATGTCATTGTGAAATTGACTAAGAACAACCCTAATTGAATAATCTGCCATTGAAAAACATGGGACCTTAATCCAGACATCCATATTTAATCATGCAATCACCTTTGCATTTTCCTTGTATTCATATCCCCTGTTTCTTCATCCACTATTGCTAGTAATTGACATTCAATTTTTAACATGGTGTGGTTGTATTCAACAATGGTGGAATGAGTGTATTTTTGTGTATTGTGTGCATGCAAAAATTTAAATGGGACACGGTTGAAAGCTCCCATAAGGTATGACAACATAAGATTTAGTGTTATCCTTAGGAATTTTTGATTTGGTAGTTCTGATTTTAGAACAATGACGAGGGTTTCCATTTTCTCTTTCTTCTATGTTACCCTAGTTCACTCGCTACTTCACTCTATATAATTTTTCTCCTTTGAAAATGATTACATATTTTCCTTTTACGATTATGGGGTCTTTTATAGTTTTACTTCATTCACCTATCATATTTATTGTCTTTACCGTAGATATGCCTTTATTATTTTAGTTTTTTGTAGATAGCCTTCTTATTTTCCTTTCATAGATTATTGTTTATTTGTGGTGGATCTCAATGTATTGTGAAAGTTCCCTCTTTTCATAGTATTTATCTCTTCCACGGTTTCTCTCCCCTTATTTTATGGTTTAATTGAATTTTTATTCATTGCGTAGATTTAATCCTTATTCCTTTGTTTCAAAGAGTTCCCTTTCTTCCTTGTTCCACAATTCTCAATCCCCTCCACACCACATTGTTCTTTTTATTTTCTTTCATGGTTCTCCTATTTTCCCTCTTTTTTGTAGTTTCCCTCCAAGTTTCCATTATTGTGTTGTTATTATTTTATCCCATGGGTTTTTTCATTTCTCCTTTGTTCTATGGATGTTTCTTAACTTCCTTCATGCCGCGATTTTTTCCACTTCTCCTTCATTCTGTAGTATTGTATTTTCTCCTTCAATTTCTTTGTTTT
Organism: Taxus chinensis; assembly: GCA_019776745.2. Lineage (NCBI taxonomy): Eukaryota > Viridiplantae > Streptophyta > Pinopsida > Cupressales > Taxaceae > Taxus > Taxus chinensis. The sequence continues at coordinate 509,460,182 of CM034154.1, forward strand.
GGTCTTGTGGTTTTGACTACAGAATTTTTTTTTCTTTCTCCTCAGTCTAATATTTTTCCTTATCTTCTCCTACTAATATTTTCTCTAAAGAGAAGGCACCCTCTCGAGTTTTCAATTTTCTCCTCGTCAACTTTGTTGAATTGCCGATTTTCAGAGAGGACAAACTTTTATTTTTTTCTTTCTATGTATGTGTGTTTATATATATATATATATATATATATATATATATATATATATATATATATATATATATATATATATATATATATATATATATATATATTTGTGTGTGTGTGTGTGTGTGTGTGTGTGTGTGTGTGTGTGTGTGTGTGTGTGTGTATTTGGTTTCCTTATTTTCTTCAATCAACAATATGATACTTCTTCAATTACACTCCATTGAAAAATCATGATAACTCTTTATCTTATAAAGTATGTAGTTTGATGACTCTTAATTGTAAAATATTTTTAACTATATATGGCCCTAACCATTTAATTTTTAGTTTTATTGGTTTTTTGTATTTGTTGTCATATAAGAGGACTTTATCCCCAACATCAAAAACCTTTTGTTTTTTATGTCTGTCATGCCAAGATTTTTGTCTTATCTTTTTTGAGTCTAGTTATATGTGGCAATAAATTATTTATCACCAAGTTTTCCCAAGGAAATTAGCCTTTCATGCATTGATGGCTCTTCATTCATTCTAAATGCAATCACTAATCTTAGACTCGGGAGGATAAACCCTATGGGAATCAAAATTTATATTCCATACACTAATTAGAATGCTGAGTATTTGGTTAGTAAACTGCATGTTGTCATGTATGCCCATAACGTCATGGGTATCTTGAAGTCCCAATCCTCCTTCTATAATGAGCATATTTTGGTTAATACTATCTCTAATATTTTATTGAATGTTTCGATTGTTCTGTTAACTTGCAGATGGTAGGGGGTACTCCTATTGTGATTGACCATGAAATGTTGTAATAATTCTTGTATTGTCTAATTAACAAAATGTTTCCCCTGATTATTTTTAATGTTTAGTTGACATCCAAATATGGTAATTATGTTTTCATAAATGAATTTGGCTACGGTTTTTGTAGTGCAATATTTTATTGGCATGAACTCTACCCATCTTGTTAAATATTATGTGCCCATGATGATAAATATTTCATGCAAATGTATTTCTGCGAGTTTAATGAGACCCATGAAATCTATTACCCATTTATCAAAAAGGGCTAGTGCTAAAACGGGTTTCAGAAGCATTTCATCTCTTGCATTTTGCTTGCCTATTCTCTGACATGAATCACATGTTCTTGACTACTTGTGGGCATCTTTGAATAGTGTGGTCAACTATAATATAGCCATCATAACTTTTCTTTTTGTTGTCTCCCCATTATTAGATCCATCGACTATTCCTTCATGAGATACTTTTAAGATGTTCTTCCTCTCATGTTTTAAAACTACTCTTTTAAGTATATCATTTTGACCCTTTGTGTGTAAGTCACCTTGAATCAGGGTAAGAGGGAAAGAATGATGTAATATTCTCAGTTTATTATTAGGTGGAGCTATTTATATGAGAGGGCATGTATCTTGTGTGTGCTAGTCCCACAGTTTGCATATTCCACACCATGTTATTTTTACGAGTGGGGTGTTACTTGTTAATGCAATATCTGAAGAGTGTTGTCTTATGAAAACCAATCTCTTTGCTATTTCTAGGTAGGGAAAATATAACTTGCTATGACCCTCTATGTAGTACACTATGCACCAAATATTTGGTCTTGAGGTTATTCTGGGAGGGGAGTTTGTTCTTAGTTCTTCTTTCATATGTATCTCTTGTTATAATTTTAACATCGCCAATTCTAGTTGTACCTTCTCTAATTATGTTTTTATGGTGTTTTCTCCTTCTCTACACCATGGTTGGGATTCTAAACATGTTTCCATTTCTATGCTTCAACATGTGTTGAAAATACTTTCCCATCCAGATATGCTTACAAATATGAAAATAAACCTAAGACAAACAATTTAGTTATTTGTTTATTTGTTAAAGGTTCATATAGCTTCTTTCTTATGTTTTTAAATCTATAAAAAAGTTATTTAATTGTTTCTCATTCCTTTTGAACTAGGAACTCATCTTGTTGACACTTTTTGTTGGTGCCTTGGGGTAATGAAACTTATCCTTTAATTCCTTCTCGATTGCATTCGTCTTTGACATGCCAAGGGTTTGTTTTCATGTACCACTTTAAGAGTGTCCCCACAAATCCATATAGATTTGTTGATGGGTCTGTGACATTTTTGCTTCTCCAGAATGAATCTAAAATGAAAAAATGTTCTTTGACATATTTGGTGTCTTTGCTAAAAAATGGAAACTTGATCTTCTGGCCTATTCTGCTAATTTTTTTTGACTTTTGTGTTATTTGGGATATCTGTGGGGTTTTCTACACTTTATTTTTCTTCTTTTGGTTGTGTATATTTTAATTAAACCCTTTCATTCCTTTGTATTTTATTAATTCTATATTAAAATAGAACTCTCCTAACAATTCCTTGAATCCTCTGAGTAATTCTTCTCTTTTCTTGTAACCTTGTTCCAATTTGTTGTATTTGTCTTTCAACACTTCTCCTATTTGTAAATTTTCAAATGGTATGTCAAGCGACACATGGGATGAAAATTGTTCTGAGGGGATCATGTCCTTTGGGATTGTGTGATGGTTTAGATATAAATTTTTTAGTGGTGCCTCTTTATAACTATCTTATTTCACAAATAACTTCCCACCTTTAACATCTCTTAATCTATAACTCTCTTCTAGATCTATGTATCCTTTACCACTTCTTCTTTTCTTATTTCCATTTCTCTATATCATTTGTATTATTTTCTTCAACCCTAACTATTGATTTCCCTATATCATCTCCTATGTTAATTTATACTTCTGACTCCCTAATTATACTTTCCTTTGTTGTATCAACTTCTTCTTCTTCACCTTTTTCTATTATCATCAATTTAGATCCATATTTACATTTTCCCCATCCTTCCATTCCTAGAATCCTCTTGGTATATGGTTCTATTTTATCCATTATTTCTTATAATTCTTTCGTTAATATAGCTTGTTGAGATAATGAGTATTGTAGTCTAATATCTATCAAACATTGTCATACAATTATCTCTATATGTGGTGTAATCAACATTTATTGATCTCTGCCTAATGCAAGAATTTTAGCATGAAATTTTTTCTCTACCTCTATTTTTCAGGCTAGTCATAGGCTGGCCTCCACTTGAATTAGGTTTGTTATCCTACTGTACTTTATGATTTTTAGTTATTTTTTCTTTTCTCTCATTTTAACTTCTTCATTTTTCCTTCTCTTTCTATTCTTTTTTTTCTACCTTCTTCTCTAATTCCTTCTTTTATGTGGCTATCCTATCTCTTTCTTTTGATATCCTCATCATTCTTGTAGCTTACTTTGATTTATTCCTTAATCATCCTATTCACCTTTTATGGACTGCGTAATTTTTTAACTTCATTTTCCTATTCTTCATGTCTCCCTATTTCTTCTACCCCAACCATCACCCCATAAAATTTTAGCATTTACATCTCTTAGATCACCCCTCTTCCCTCATGTCATCCCATGGTGCCTTTCCACTAAAAAAATTTATGTGAGATTTTAATCAGTCCCTTCTCGACTAGAAGTATACAAATCAGAAATGGAATATTTTTGAGGAATTTTCCTCTAGATCATTCGTAGAAATATTCCTTTTTATGATTAAAGCCTGTCCAACCCTGTATTTCGCAAGTAATGAAAAAAGAGTATATTATTGTTTTAAACTAGTATTTGAGTGCACATGTCCATGCCTCGTACAAATCTACAAGTTTTTTTAGTTGTTCTTTTGTCCACTTTGTGGGTTTCTTCAATTAGAACTAAGTCCACCTTGTTCTCTTGGCAACTCCCAAGATCCATGACCATAATAAGTGTTAAAAGATTGACCAGTATTATTCTTTAGAATCTCCAAAGAATTTTATTTCAGTAACTTTGTAAGACTCTTCTAATCTTTGTGCTTATTTCTAGATAAATGTAGTAAACTAGGCTTTCCACGAATATTATACTTCATTTAATGCGGGTTTCCAATATTCTAGTGGTGCTATGTCTTTAGACATTCGATTGAAAAAATGACCTCGGCTCAGACACCAAATGTTGACCTTAATCCTCGATGTTAATGTGAGGTTTAAGTAGTTCATTCCTTTGTAAGGGATATGTTGGATATCAAGAACATAAAATAAACAATATCATTACATAAGAGAATACAATATTGGAACCAAAAGATAGATTTTATATTGATTTCTCAAATGGGGTTACAATTCATAATATAGTTTCTCTTCTCACACACTATTTCTTCATCATCCATCTCATATAATTTCTCAAGAAATCTCTTTCTTATCTTACATACATCACATATTTCTCATACCTTGGTTCATCTATCATATTACAATGAATTATCATAAGTATATGTTTCATACAATTTACCTAATAGTTACTTTGTTGGTGGTGACTCTGTATCTTTTATTCTAGGTTATGTCTTTTTTATGTGGTTTTTCCTTCATTCTATTGCTCCCTCCAGTATTCAGTAGCCTTTTGATGCTCCATGGATCTCTCTAGTCTTCCACGACTTCTAGTTTTTAACGAACATTTAGTGTCACGTGACTTTTTATTTGTTTATGTGGTTTGTAGTTCTTCATATATTATCCTCTAATTCCTTCTTAATGTGCCAATTGATGAAGTAACATGTCAATACATGTGTGAATTTTTGAGGCTAGAAGACCCATGGTGGTTAGACTCCCAACTACTAAAACAATCCAAGTATTTCACTACATGCCCTTGTTGTGGGATCACACCTCATGAAGTTCTATTAGGTTCTTGTGAAAGTGTGAACAACTAACCATCCCCCTAGGGGTGCTCTTATGTCTCTTGACACTAAGATAACTAGTTAATTGTATAGTTTACAATATGCCTATCACGGTAGTGGTGTGACATGGTGCACCTAAGCTATGTGACTTAACCCTTTGATCCTTAAAACCCTTGAACAATGCTTGGAGTGACTTTTATCTTGTTAAGACATGGCTCTATTACCTTTTCATTCTTGGAAATGGAGGAAGTTAGAGCCTATGATATGGTTTAGTGATTCAAACCTTTAGTAGGGACTACTCTAATTGATGTGCACTTGATTTGGGTAGATTTATAAACCATTTTAGTGCTTTTGGAAAGGTATTTATAATAAGAGTTTGTAAGATTCAGGTGAATTATAAAGTGAAATTGAATTGCTTATATAGAATTTCATAGGTGAAATACCCCAATATTCTTAACCTTAAGAAGATGAAATGACTCAAAGAAGATATTCAAATTAAATATAAAGTTGGTGAACTTGAGGAGCCAATACCATACAAGTTGGCCAAGACCAAACCCTGCATCCTGATGTAGTCGTATAATTTTAGACAGAGAAGTTGAAAGATGAAACATGAATTTTAGACATGAAGCAAATAGTTTGTTTACTACTTTAATTAGATAATAATTCCATAATTGATGAAAAAATAGAGTGTAGAGATAATCAAGACATGAAAGATCTAAAGATATAAAATAATTAGATCCTAAATGTGAGCATTTGTATTAGTAAGGGAGCATGATAAAAATTGAAATTGGACAAGGAAAAGTTACCAAACTTTAATGTTTACATTTCCCCCATTTAATTGTGTCATTGAAAATTCCATGCTTAAGGGAAAAATGTACTTGAGTGTGCACATATAGTTTATCTTTACTCAGAACTGGTTATTTTATGTGTTGGTATTGGCGAGCTTCATGATGAAACCTAAAACACAGTGTAGTCAATGTCTATGATAAAAAATGAACTTTAACTCAAAATATCAATAATAATTGTAACTTTAAACTTCACAAAAAATTAAGTAAAGAGAAATAAAACATGGAAGGAATACACCTGTTTATTTTTTGAAAGGAAGAGCTTCCATTATTGCCATGGTTTGGAGACTTGGAATTTGTTGTGGAGACATTAGAGAATTGAGGGTGATTAGACCCCAATTTTCTGTCATCAGAGATAATAGAGTGTTGAGTACACCTCAACACCGAAGAGAGTGAGTAAAGGAGTCAAAGTACCCCCTTTTTAGACATTTATGGAGAGGAAGTTATAGCCTATAAAGAAATTATCTAATTTGATGCCTTCCCACTTTTGGAATTTGGTGAGAGAATATAAAGGACAAACTATAAAGAACTTATATTCTTTGGCACCTTTCACTAATCCCACACACCACACCACTACACACAGATCAATTCTAATTTATACTATTGTAACTACTTTGTAACATCAAACCGTTAAGGGAATGATCATTTCCATGCCATCACAAGGTTTCATTGTTGTTGATATTGTTTGTATAAATTATGAAAAATCATAAGGGAGAAGGAGGCCCGTGCCTCGAGACCTTATTCCTGTAACCAAATTTAAATAATGTAGTGAAGAAGGAATGAAATACTTATGCACTTTGGATCATGCTCTAAACTGTATCATATGTATTTAAAACTCTATTAAAATCATATAACAAGCTGATAAAATTTGGAGAAATTGAAAAATATAGAGAATTTCCTATATTTGGGTTTGTTTATCATGGTCAAGATAGTACCATAGTCCTAATTGTACTATATGGTTTTGAACTTTGTTGAATTCTATTAAATTTTAGTATTTGTGGCCTTTTTTTAAGGATTTAGACCCTATAAAAATATCTTCATGTAATTTGTAGTATGTTTATAGATGTAGAAATATCCCTATGAATGCCACCTCTTTTTAGGCATGCGTAATAAATAATTTGAGCATGTGGCTCAAAAGAATATGCATTCCCATGTGTAATAAGTTTGATAATCTACGCAAGATCACATACAAGGTTAGAATGTGTTATGTTGTGGAGCCTGTTTTCATGTGTGGAAGTGTTGAAGACTATACACTCTCCACACTTTTCTCACTGAAAAATGTGCTTGATACCTCAAGAAACATGCTCTTCTCATATGGGTGGTATTTTTACACATAGGTTTATGGAGTGGTTTTGTCCCATGGTTTTGGTACCCACGGTATGGTAAAAATGACTTAAGTGGTTTCCTAGATTGCTCTAATATAGATGGGAATATGAGTAGGGAGACATATAAAATTGTAGATGTGTGAGTTCAAGTGTGAATTCAGGAGAGTTTGTTGAGCACAACTCCAAACAGATCTAGGTATTGTATTGGAGAAACGAGGTGGCTTGTAATAATAATATGAGCAAGTTATTCTCGGTGGACATAGCCCAAATTGGGTGAACCATGTTAAATACTATCTCTATGTTGTGTTATTTTATTTTATGCACTTTTATTTCAGATCTGTGATATTATTTTGCATATTAGTTTCTACTATTGCGATTATGTGTGGGATTGTTCTCCATATTTTATCCCTTATTTCCTAACATTTGGTATTAGAAGCCTAGATTGGTTTTTTGAAGTGTTGAATCACAAGGAAATTTTTAGTTTTAGTGGGAACTATGGTAGATGATGGAAGATCAAAGGTTGATAACTTCAACAGGTAGATATTTAGTCTTTGGAAGATGCATATGGAAGATTACCTTTATCAAAAGGATCTTTATATTTTACTATCTGGAAAAGGGACCAAACCCTAAAGCATGTCAGATGTGGATGGGATTTTCTTGATAGGAAGGCACTTGGGACAATCCTTCTATGTCTTACATCTTCAGTATTATTTAATGTTTCAAAGAAAAAGACTACAAAAAAAATTATGGATGCATTAGGGAAGTTATATGAAAAACCCTCTTCCTCTAACAAGATATTTTTAATGAAAAAGTTATTTAATATGAAGATGTATGAGAATGGTTCAGTAGTAAAACATTTGAATGAATTTAATATGGTTGTGAATATGCTAGCTTCAGTTACAATATATTTGATGAAGAAGTTAGGGCTTTATTAATTTTGTGCTCCTTACCTGAGAGTTGGAATAGCTTGGTAATGGTGGTAAGAAACCTGGTTCTAGCTAACTCAAACTTAAAGTTTTAGGATGTTGTAGGGGTGCTTGTAAGTGAAGAAATGTGAAGAAAAATATCTAGGGAATATTTTACTTCAGGGAATGCTTTGATGGTGGAAACTAGAGGGAGATAGAATAATAGAAGATTTCATGGAAAATGAAAATATCATGAAAGGTCAAAATCCAAAAGTAAGATGGTATGTTCGCACTGTGGAAAGTCTGGGCATGCAAAGAAGGAATGTTGGGATCTTTGGGACAAGAAGAAACAACATGAAGAAAACAAGGAAGTGAATGTGGCAGCAGGTAATGTCTGCTATGATTCTTTGATTCTTTCTTTAGATAATATTGTTGAATCTTGGGTTTTAGATTTAGAGGATTCTTTCCATGCTACTCCACATAGGCATTATTTTGTTGATTATGTTCAAGGGGATTTTGGGCATGTTTATCTTGGTGATGATGAGACTTATAACATAGTTGGAAAAGGTTTGTTTCAGGTTAAGATGCTAGAATGGGAATACATGGCTATTAAAGGATGTCAGACATGTGCCTACATTAAGATGAAACTTGGTATCATGGTAGGGCAGTTGGGAAATGATGGTTGTAATGTGATATTTACAATGGACTCTTGGAAGGTTACCAAGGGTTATCTTGTGGTGGCAAGAGGTAAGAAGGTTGGAACCTTGTATTTAACCACTAGTAGTACTAATGCTTGTAATCTTGTGGCTTTAGAATGCATATACAACATTGTGGCACTATAGAGCTTGGTCATATGAGCCATAAGGGCATGTAGATCATATAGGAAAATTTTCTTGGATTTACAAAAACAAGTTTGGATTTATGTGAGAACTGTGTATATGGGAAACATAAGCGAGTAAAGTTTCTCAAGGTTGGACCTACAAAGAAAGAGTAAGTTAAAGTTGGTAGATTCTGATTTGTGGGGGGTGGATCATGTATCATCTCTTGGGGGTTCAAATTATTATGTCACTTTTATTGATGATGCAATAAGGAAAGTTTGGGTATATTGTATTAGAAATAAATATGATGTATTTGACACTTTTGTTAAATGGAAATCCTTGGTAGAAAATGAAATAATGTCTTAAGGTAAAATGTCTCAGGCCAGATAATGGAGGGGAGTATTGCAGAAAATGAGTTTGATGATTATTGTTCTAAGAATGGAATCCGTAAGAAAAATATGGTTCTAGGAAATCTGTAGTAGAATGGGGTGTCAGAAAGGATGAATAAGACAATAATGGAATGTGCTAGGAGTATGAGGTTACATGTGGACTACCTCTTTCTTTTTGGGTAGAAGTAGTGAGCACAAATGTACTTGATAAATAGAGGACCCTCAAGTGCCTTAGATGGATGCATACCTGAGGAGGCTTGGTTTGGTAAGAAGGTTGATTATTCATTTCATAGGGTTTTTGGATGTGAGGTGTTTTTTCATATTGACAAGGATGATAGGACCAAGTTAGAGGCTAAAGAAAATAAATGCACTTTCATTGGTTATGGTGGTGATGAATTTGGATATAAATGTTGGAGTATTAAGGACAAGAAAATCATTTGATCTAGGGATGTGGTATTTAATGAGAAAGTTATGTATAAAGAAATAGTTGCATGAAAATAGGGAAAAATCTAGGAAAGAATATGCAGTGGTAGAGGATATTTCGGATGGGAAAGTGGCACATGAATCAGTTCAGGAACCTACTCAACAGGAACCCCAAACTCCTATATTGAGGAGGTCTTCTAGGGTAAGAAGAGCACCTGAACATTTTTCTCCTTCTCTTTATTATTTATTACTCACTGACAGTGGAGAGCCAGAGAGATTTGATGAAGCAATGCAGGTAGATGCTAGGAAGAAGTGGGAGTAAATCCATGGATGAGGAGCATCGGTCTCTCATGGAGAACCATACTTTGGATTTGGTGAAGCTAACCGAAGGAAAAAGAGCATTTCAGAACAAGTGGGTCTGTGGAGTTAAAGAGGAAGAAGGAGGTAATAAAATATACAAGGCCCGGTTATTGGTCAAGGGGTTTGCACAGAAAAAAGGTATAAATTTTGATGAGATTTTTTCTCTTATAGTAAAAATGACTTCTATTAGAACTGTTCTTGGAATAGTGGATAAAATAAGACTTGCACTTAGAGCAAATTAGATGTAAAGACTACATTTCTCCATGGTGATTTGGAGGAGGATCTATATATGCAACAGCCAGAGGGTTATAAGGTCAAAGGTAAAGAGGATATGGTGTGAAAATAGAAGAAGATTTTGTATGGCCTGAAACAAGCTCCACGTCAATGGTATAAGAAATTTGATAGCTTCATGATAGAGCAAGGTTATATTAGATATCATTCTGACCATTGCGTGTATATAAAGAAAATTCAAGATGGATAGTTATATTATCCTATGCTTGTATGTGGATGAAATGTTGGTTGTAGGTAAAAACATGCAGAAAATAAAAGTACTCAAAAAGTAGCTTAGTGACTCCTTTGATATGAAGGATTTGGAGGAAACCAAACAAATCCTTGGTATGAGGATATCTTGGGATAGGAAGGAATGAAAGCTGACTTTATCTCAGGAAGAGTACATTAAGAAGGTATTGGAGAGGTTTAATATGTAGGATGTTAAACTGGTTGGGACTCCTTTGGCAGGCCATTTCAAGTTATCAAAGGAGTTGTGTCCCAAGACAGAGAAGGAGAGAAACCAGATGTCCAAGGTACCTTACTCATCAGTGGTTGGAAGTTTGATGTATGCCATGGTGTGCACTAGGCCTAATATTTCCCATGCAGTGGGAGTAAGTAGATTTATGAGTGATCTAGGTAAAGATCATTGACCTAGATAGTAAAGTAGATCCTTTGGTATTTGAGAGGGACCATGGGAACATTTTTTTGCTACAGTGGATCAGACACCACTTTACGTGGTTATGTAGATTCAGACATGGCTAGATGTAGATAGTAGGAGGAGCACAAGGTTATATTTTCACTATAGGTGGGACAACAGTGAGCTGGATTTCATGACTACAGAAGTCTTGTGGCTTTGTCAACCATGGAGGCTGAGTATGTTGTCTGTCACAGAGGTAAGCAAAGAGATGATTTGGTTACAACAATTACTTGAGGACTTGGGGCATAAGTAGGAGGAAGGGAAGCTGCATAGTGATATTTAGAGTCTATACACCTAGATAAGAAACTCTAGGATGAGGGTTTTTCATATTTCCACTCTAGGATGAAGCATATACAGTTAAGGTACCATTTCATTAGGACAAATTTGGAGGAAGAGAAGTTGAAGCTGGAGAAGATTCATACCAGTCAGAATCCTATAGACATGATGACCAAGGTGGTCACAAGGGAGAAAATGAAGCTATGTTTAGCTTTAGTTGGTCTTCATGGATGACAATGAAGGGTTTGAGAAGCTTTCTCAAAGGAAAACTAATCTCCAAGTGGGATATTTTTATGTTGTGGAGCTTGTTTTCATGTGTGGAAGTGTTGAAAACTGTACACTAAAATGTTGTATACTCTCCACAAGTTTTCTCACGAGGGTTTAGGGTTGGGTTGGGCCCCAAGTTGGGTATAACACCTTAGGGTTTTGGCCTTGAAAAATGTGCTAGATACCTCAAGGAAACGTGCTCTTCTCATATGGGCAGAATTTTGACCCTTAGGTTTATGGGGTAGTTTTGGCCCATGGTTTTGGTACCCACAGTATTGTAAAACTACTTAAGTAGTTGCCTATTGATATGTACTTATATGATAGCTGAGACATATAGTAGGGAGATATATAACATTGTAGATGTGAGAGTTCAAGTATGAATTCAGGAGAGTTTGTTTAGCACAACTCTAAACATATTTGGGTATTGTATTGAGAGAAATATGTGGCTTGTAATAAAGTCTGAGAAAGTGATTCTTAGTGGATGTAGCCCAAATTAGGTGAACCACATTAAATACTATCTCTGTGTTGTGTTCTTTTATTTTCTACTATTTTATTTCAGATATGTGATATTATTCTGCATATTAGTTTTTACTATTGCGATTTTGTGTGGGATCATTCCACATATTTTTAACCCTTATTTCCTAACAGAATGGTGGTCATCTTTGTGAACCTATACATGTTAAAAGAGTTATGCATGATAGAGACAATGACATATTAAAAAAGAAACATGTAACAAACAACAAACAATAAATAGTAATACATATGTTTAACAATAGAAACAACAAATAAAAGTGTCAATCATGTCATAATATAGAGTATTAAATGCACATAAACAACATAGTAAACAATAAACATGTTAGAACCATAACATGTTCCATGGAAGAGCTAGGGATAATATCATATGTAAAACACATTAGAAGCATCTCCCTTACTAAAGTACGTAGGGGAATTTTTGTCACATGTTTTTGCAAAGGCAAAATTCAAGTTGAAAACATGACAAATTTACGCTAGTGTCAAAATTTTTGTATGTGAACCCTCCTGAGAACTTCTCCAGATCAATTATCCCTATGTGTCATACCTATATAAATCCTCCAATTGCTCATATGTATTGTAATAAAATCTCCCATGTGTTTGAAATATGAAAACAAGTTCATGATGTTCTTCCGATATAGCGCTTCTCAAGGTAAATTCTTTTGTAGACTTAGAAATGGCTATTTTTAGCCTTTTTGAGACAGGTGTGCACTCCTCGGAGAATATTTGAAGGCCTAAATTCATATATAAGTGGTATTGAGGAGATAATAATATATTTCAACTAATTTAAGAAATTTTAGGGAAGATTTGAAGGTTTAGGGACAAGTTCAGTGAAAGCGGATTTTTGAAGGTGAAGGAGCTTGCAGTTCAAAATAGTGTCTGAGCTTCAGAAGATGATTTTGAGAGCTCTGTAAAGAGTTAGAGTTCAAACAATATATCATTGTAAATATAATTCAATGCTCTAAATTATGGTGCTTTCATATTTCACAAGATTTAGGCACTTCTTTCCATAATCCATTTTTGGCAGGCACACTTTGCGGTACCAAGAAAAAAGGATATTTTGAGGGGGTTGCAGGAAGAACTAGATCATGAGACCCATACCATTCATCTCATAATTTTTTTTAGAGTCAATTTAATATAAAGAAGTGCCAAAAAATTCATCATGGAGCTCCATAAACATCATCTTCATGGATCTCCTCAAGGTAAGCTTTTAAGATGTAGTCATTTCAACAGGTGGACACATGTCGACATGAGAATGTGGCACCATTTTTTGTCCCATCTGTCCCAAAACTTTGGGACAATTGGGATATAAAAATGCAACCAAGCCCAGTTAAGACCTCTAGACCATGATGTGACCCCGACGAAGCTCCGAAATGCAAGTTGAGCTCCTTCTCATCTCATTTTAGCCCTCCCCGTTGTGTAATCACAAAGTGACACTTGTCATGCTAGGGTAAGGGCACATTTTTCTGCCCCATATTTCCCATACCTTTAGGATATTTGGGACACAAAAATGTGCCCCATGCTTTTTTTGGATCTTGATTTTCCACATGACCTTGGGAAGGCTCCGCAATCCATTTTTCATCCCTTTTCTCTCTCCACCTCATCAAATCACCTTCTGCCACTTATCACTCCTAGAAGAGGGAGAATTTTTCTACCCCATTTATCCCATCCCTTTGGGACATTTGGGAAAAAAATGCACCCCATTCCAGTCCTTTCCATGGATCTTCATATGACCCAGTCTCAGCCCCTGGGTGTTTTTTGCTTGTTTTCTCTTTCTCCTCCACTGGGCAATCACCGATCGCCACTTGTCATGCTAGGGTGAGGGCACATTTTCCCCCCCATCTATCTCATCCCTTTGGGATAGTTGGGAAAAAAATGTTCACCATTCTAAGATGTTTTAAAAACCTAAAAATTGCTAAGTTTTTTAATTGCCACTGCTTCTTCCTTCCTTATGCGTGTGTGAGAGGTGCTGTCAGAAAATTTTAAAGTCCATTACAAATCCTATCCATTCCATTTTTCCTCCATTACATCATGATTTTTTTTAAAACACCTAAGAAACTTGTAATTTATCCAAATACCATGCCAAATATTTTCTAGAATGACTACATGCTCAAAAATGAGAAAAACTCATATCTCCCAATTCAATGAATGTTCAACTGAATGAAATTTTCATAGTCTTCCTCTATCCCAAGTGCCTTTAAGAAGATAGAAACTAAAAAAATAGAGATGCAATATATTTTTAATGGCATGAAACCCCATTTTTCTACCCTAACTTATGCTTTTTCAATTTCCCATCATTCTAGTGGATGGATTAAACTAAAATTTTGAACATGGAGTCCAAAAGGTGATCTTATTCCAGTGAGGCTATTTTCATCGCAATCCGACATGAGAAATTGTAGTTTCTAAAAATAGTAAGTATCTGGTGCACTTGCTTACTATAATAGAAACTTTCCTAAAAAATAAAAATCTCTCAGAAAATTGCAATCAGAAAACAACAAAGATGACAAACTAGACAGTTGAGATCGAAAAAGCAAAAAAGTACAAAAAAGAAAAAAGTAAAAAAGTAAATTTCTAAAAATAAAAAGTGTTCAAGAATGTAAAAGAAACATATGTGAAGTGTTCTTAACATGTTAGGGTTTCTTAAAAACTGAGTCTAGGTCAAAAAGTATTATTTCCTAAAATTGTAGCTCCTGAACACCAACTACTAAAAATAGAAATTTCCCATTTTGAGTGTAGAAAGTTGATGTCATCTTTGTTTTGGCTCTTCTTGTAGATTTTCATCAGTAGAAGTTCAATTTTTCTGATCTTTAGCCTGCTTCGGCTCTGTCATCAAAATACTTAGGTGTGGGTGATAGTGATGTTACCCATATGGATCTGGAAGACCTCAAGAACATGATGATAGGTGGACCTAGGGAACATGTGGAAGAGAAATTCTATAAAAAAAATTTGTATGCTAAGGTTGGTCATCCCGTATCTATTCAAAGCACCAAGTTGGTGTTGGCATGTTCCCACAATTATGAGCTAGAGACTCAAATCATAAGAGCTAATGACAACTCGATCCTAACGGTACTTACTCCCAAGGAAATTTCTCAGTATATGCAAATTCTAGTTTGGAACAACATGGTTGTCATCACAAAAGTGTTTGCATCAGGTGAGTGGTCTAAGACTGAGTCATATCTCCAAGGTGTCACATTGGGCTCATGGTTGAAAAAGGGTAAAAATTCTTCCCATATGTCAAAATATCTCTCCCAAAGTGAATTTCATGAGTTCTTCTCAGATGCGATCACCCTCCTAAGAAGGTTATTGGGAGAAGAAAAAACCTAATATTTTCATGATTGAATGGAATTGTTCATCCTCACCATCATCGAGGGTAGACAGATGATAAATTGGGGGCAAATAATTAGTGATAACTTGCATCACCAACTTCTTCAAGTGCTGGTTTCAAAAATGTTTTCCATGACTTCATACTTGGTCTACACCCTTGTAAGAATGATATCATTAAGATGTTTTCCATTCATTCAAAACATTTATTAGAAGGCTCTTACATATGAAAAATATCCATCGGTGATATTGAATGAAAACAATCATCATTTTCTAAGAGTGAATGATGTATTCACTATGTTTTTTTTCAAATTGTTGGAAGGAAACCCTCACTCAATGTTATCTCCATAGGCTAATTGTTTAATCAAAAGGTAAGGATCCTTCTTCATACCATTTTCAACCTTTTCCTACATCCAGGTGTTTAGTTTTGATCTTGCTCCATAGAATCTACCGCAATATCTCAGTGATGGGATATTGTTGTTTGAGATGTGTAGGTAGCTTGTTCATGTCAATGGTAAGCTCAGGAACTGAAAGAAGAAAGATGTTTATTTCCTTATATCCCTCGGAATTTTCTATTGCATAAGTACTCAAGAGGTTGAAAATTTGGAATCTGATTTCACTCTCATGAACTTGTATTCATACACCATAAGAGTAGGCTTTGATATTCAGAGTGATCCGGAAACATTTCACCTCCATGACTTTCATCATATTACACATATTGAAGACTATTGGGTGAATTGTGCAGATGATTTCAAGGTTAGAGAATGAGATCACACAAGGATGAAAATAGGGAAAATGAGAAGATTCATATTTTATTGATATGAGGATGGCATCAAAGATGATGGTATTGAGATGTATGATCCAAAATACCAAGCAGTGAAAACCTCACCCCTTCTGTAAGCGTCATAAATGAACCTACTGAAGCAATACTCGAAAGATCAATAGAATGGTTCAAAAATAAGAGGGCTTCCCTCATTGCATAAGGAAACTTTCCAAATATCCAAAGGAAAACATCCCATCTTTCCTCTTCGAAGTCTAGTGAGAAATATTCCATCTCAACTCACTTAGGAGAAATGAAAGGGAGTGGAACTAGAAGCTCCTCACTACAGAGGATTTCACAAAAATATAAGGAAAACAAAAGACCCTGTGATATATTTAGAGCAAGGAGAAATTGATCCAAATCATCTTTTATTCCCTGAGAATTCTAAAAACCTCTCATACTCTGTCGACACACAGAACCCTCCTGCACAAGATGTTCCTTCTCATTATGACCAAGAGACAAAAATCATGCCAAATTTCGAGCCCAAGATGAATGATATATTTCTATGGGTGCAAGAAATGATCATGAAGGAATCCCACACAGTTCAACAGGTGTTAGTTCCTGACTTCACAACCATAACCTCAATTGTCAAAGTAAAGAAGGGAAGGTTAGCTCACGTAGCTTCTCACTTTTTCAATGGTGCTTCAAGAAACCAATATGTAGAAGTGGTCCAGCCAAAGGTGACCGAATCCATTGAATAAATGACCCTAGTTGACTATGAAATAATCACCATTCCCCTAGGCCTAGCAACTCATGAGGGAGATGCACATTTGTATAGGGAATCTTCCACTCACCTTCTTGTGAAGAATCAAGAATATAAGGAGATAATTTATTAGTTGGAAGTTCATGTGATAACACTCACCTTGTACATTCAAAATTTCAAGGATCAAAATGATGCTTCCTCTATTTTAATTGAATAAGTTACTCCCATAAGTATCTTTGACCCAGAGTACATTCGGAAGATACAAGGCTTCACCATGTAGGGGTGAGCAAACGATAAATGGATAATCAAGATTGTGTAGAAAGGGAAAGTGTTACTTCTTGAGATGATTTCATTGTTCAAGTACATGAGCGCAATAACCACCATAATCACAATGACAAGAGATGAGATTGAGAAAGAAAAATAATACTAGGATCAAGTGTTCTACTGGTGAAAGAAATGTGGAAATCCCATTCTCACATATTTGTGGACAAGAAGGTATTTAATTCTCCGTCTAAAGATTTGTCTCAAGTGTGGGAGAGAACTCTTGTTTCCAAGTATGAGATGCTGAACCACACTCTGGATGAGTTGGATTCATAAGAGAAATGTGTTTCTAGGATGAAATATGATGTCAACACTGAGATGCATAATCTTGGAGTGCCTGTAATAGATGAAAACACCTCAACAGATGACTTGTTGAATCCGTTTGAGGAACTTTTCAAGAAATAAGCCCGAGATCCCTTTTCCTTCAATGAGGACACATTGAAGTCTCTCACTGAGATAAGGGTCATGATATTAATCATGAAAAAATGACATCAGTCATGGTTCATGAAATGTAAAAACATCAATGTCATCTGGGAAAATCAGCTGAATTCCTTGCACTTTGTTCACATTCCCCAGGTCGAGAAAGTTGCACCAGTGGTGAATCAATATAGAAAAGAATTCAAAGGAGTGGAGATATTACCAGAGGTACTCAACAAAGGTCAATTAGAAAGTGAAGGATAATCAATAAGAGCATTGTGTTCATTTAAGTAATTATCTCTCTTCTTTTGTCTTTCTTCCCTCGCTTCCTCTTTTCCTTCATGTTTTATTTCTTCATTAGGGGGTTGCACTTTTCATTTTGTATTATTCATTTAAATGTGACTATAGTTGATATTTAATGCCGATAGGATTTAATTAGAGTTATGGTGAGATAAAACTGTAAAAATCAATGGTCAAGAATATTTGTGGGCAGATTCAGGACCATATAACAGATCCTGATCGTCGATGTAATTGTAATACAATGTCACATCTATCAAAAATTTCCACAGTTGCTTTGAATGAAGTATTCTCGGTGGCAATGTATGTACAATCCATGAATTTTATTTTACTTTTCGATAGTGAGATAGGGTATTCACCTAAGCAGATGGAAAGTAGGAGTGGTGATGAGCATTTTTTTGAGGAAAAATAGTTTTTTTGTTGTGCATGTTTAAAGATATGAAAATAGGAAACACCCTTGATTTTTTCGATTCAGTTGGCTCTCCTCTGATTCACTCTTTGTTCCTCTACTTTGACACCAAAAGGTAAGTTATAAAGCTAAACCCTTTTAAGGTCTAGAAATGTACAGGTAAATTGATGAAATTTTAGTCATTGAATTAGATATATTTCTCCAAACTTGTTTAGGGTGATGTGTATTGTTCCTGACAAGCAAGACTATAATTTTGTGGAAAATGTGCAGTTTCCTCATCATGAAGTCTTAAGTATTTATAATAAGATTGTGCCCTCTTTGACCTCTTCTCTATTAGGTAACCCACCGTATGTTCATATCAAATTTAATGCATTAAATCAAATTTCTTTATCGGTAGTTGGGTTTTATGGAGACAAGGAGACAATGATACACATTTTCCGCAAGGAAAGTCTAGTAAACGAATCCATTCTTGCTAAAATGGAGGGTAGGATATTTGATCATGGATTCTATGTCACCATCCCTAAAAATTCTTCTATTGTTGTTGTATTCCATTGACATAAAGGTAAGCATTTCAAGGAAGCCTCTATAAAACACGCGTCTTAAAATTTTATTAGATATTTAGTTGAGTGCATATATTTGTGTACAAGGAAGATATCATTTTGAATGTTTGGCTACCTCTATAAAAAATGTGAGGTGAAAATCTAATTGTACTTGAGGTATTAAGATAATGACTGTTAAGAATTCATAGAATAATTTAGAGTTGTTTCCTAGATTTAGTGTAGAAATTGATGGAGGAGCCAACAATAAGAATTTTTTGTCAGTACCAAGTGCAAATAATACTATTGTCAATAATTATAATATAATTTTTGTATTCTGAAAAGGGTCTCATCATTGTTGTTTCTTGAGACTAGAGGACAAAGCTCTAAGAAAATATATGTTACGCCCTTAGTTTTATAGCTTATATTGGATATGTAGTGCTGACATGTGGCTTATATAATATCTCTACTTGTCATATGTTATTCATTTATTCTTTGATATGTTTAGTAGGTTAACCTTAGTGTTGGTCATAACTTAGGATTGATATTTATAGGTGGTAGTGAGGAGTAGTTAATTATCATATTGAGTATTTGAGTCTTATTATATGGTTTGGAGGTTTCCCCCTCGAAGTGGCTAAGATATTCTAATTGAATATTGAGATAATTTATCTTCAATATCGAGTTATTTGGTGTTCTATTGTTGGTGATAATCAGATTTATACAAGTAATTTCATTATAAGTGGTATCAGAGCCTGATCTCGGCCAGTGTTGCATTAAACCCTAATTGTGAAGGTTTGGCTATATCTCAAATTTAGTACCGAATCTTTCTAACATTGTTTTTGTAGTGTGGTGAAGTCATTTAAGTAAGATCCTCTCCAAATTTAAAACATTTTTGACTTTTTTTGCAAAAGTTATAGCATTTTTATTGTATTTTTATAATTTGTCTCCCTAGGGTGCAATTTTTGGATTTTTTCTAAGTTTCTTACATTTTCAGAAATCTTTCCAAAAAGTAGCTAGGGTTTCTTTTTTATGATTTCCTCTATTAGGCCAACAAATTTACGAAACCCCAAACCCTAATTTTTTTCCCTATTCCATCTACCCTGAGTCCTAAACCCTACATCATTACTGGTAGATCACCCTGAGGACAAGAGAAAGTTCAAGAAACTCTAGAAATGATCCCAAATAAGGAAGATATGGATTTAAAATCTTCTGGTTCGAGAGTATCTGAGGTGGTCATCCAACTTCAAGAAATGATAAATAATATAATGAGTAAGGATGATCTTAATAATGAGGTTCTTCATCTGAAAGGTAGCCTTAGGGGGGAACTTCAAATGGATTTTAAATTAATGAAGCAAGAGTTGTTGCGTACTCTTTCAAAAGAACTCCCAATTCTAGTCATATGGGTTCCTCTAGCAATACTCACACATGTCCAAATAAATCCAATCAAGGAGGCCCATTTACTCATTCAGGTGGATATCCTCACCAATAGCGGGGCATTATTCCAAAATTGGAAATGCGTAAATTTTATGGAAAGGATCTACTCAATTGGATTACCCAAATGGATAATTTATTTTATCTCCATTAGATCCCATCGGGACAAAAGGTAACCGTGGCATGATTATACTTAGAACCTGACCAATTTGTTTGGTATCGTTGGTTATGTGCTCAAAGGTAGAAGAATGGTCTAAATGTCACATGGAAAATTTTCACTAAAGAGCTTCAATTACACTATAGTCTAATGTTTCAGAGAATTACTTCAGCCAATTAGCAAAGTTACGACAAACAAGTTCAGTTAAGGAGTATGTACATCAATTCCAAAATATCTCCTTGCATGTGGAGGATATTATAGAAGGTTATTTGAATGACCTATTTATTTGGGGTCTTAAGGACCACATTGAGTATGAGGTGCACATGTTTAATCCACTTAAGGTTTCCGATTCTATTATCGTGGCGTGTAGGGAAGAGGAAAAATTTATTTCTAGCGAAAGGTAGTCCTTCTCTAACATAAAAGATTGTAGCACCTTACCTCCACCTCGGCCAGTTCAGCCGACACCTCAAAAAATTGAAGAAAAAAGAGCAAAAGGGTTATGTTTTAACTGTGATAGAAAATACAAACCAAATCATAAATATTCTGAGAAAAAATTGTTCTACATTGAAGGAACTAGTGATGAGGAATAATAGTAGGAAACATCAAATGAGGAAGTGGAAAAATTAGAGGAAGAATTTGAAGATCCCCAACCCACTATTTCATGCCATGCTTTATTAGGTATTAGTACTCTACAAACCCTTTAGGTTGTGTGCTATCTTAAGAAACAGAAAGTGACAATATTGATTGATTTGGGCAACACACTTAATTTCATCAATCATAAGCTGACAATAAGACTAAATGTTTTCATCTACCCAACACCTAAATTTCAAGTAAAGATTGTAGATGGTGGCATAGTCCAATGTTTAGGTAAATGCCATAAAATTAGACTTATGGTGGGTGACTACACATTAGAATCTATGATGTTTTCTATTCCCATGGGTGGAGCTGATATTGTCTTAGGTGTTCAGTGGCTCACAACTTTGGACACCATCGAGATAAATTTCTAGGAATTATTCATGTGATTTCATTTTGAGGGTAAATAGTTTGAACTTTAAGGAATACATGCAAAAATTCCTTAGGTGGTTAGTTCTCACCAAATGAAAAATATTCTCAAAAAGGGGGCTGAAGGTTTTGTAGCATGATTTTTCTCCATAGAAGTTCAACCGCCAATGAGAGTAGTGCATCCTAATCTTCAAAAGGTTATTGATCAAAATGAAGTTGTCTTCAAGGATCCTAGAGGATTTCCTCCTAAAAGAGAGCATGATCACGCCATTCATTTTATTCCAGGAAGGAAACCCCTAATATCATGCCTTATAGATACCCATATGTGCAAAAGAGTGAGATCGAGAAGTTGGTGGAGGAAATGTTGGAAATGAGTATTATTCATCTCAGTCATAATGCTTATTTTTCTCCAGTGGTGATGGTTCACTGTAAGGATGGAAGATGACACATGTGTCTAAACTACCGAGAACTCAACAAGTACACTATTAAAGATAAGTTTCCTATTCTTTTCATTGATGATTTATTAGATGAGTTGCATGGTGAAATTTATTTTACAAAACTAGATCCATGTTTTGGGTATCACCAAACTAGAGTAAAGAAATAATATATTAATAATACAACCTTCAAAACTCATCAAGGGCATTATGAATTCCTAGTAATGCCTTTTGGTCTTACCAGTGCACCCTTCACATTTCAGAGTTTGATGAATTTAGTATTTAGACCATTCCTACATAAGTTTTTTTAAGTATTTTTTGATGACATCTTCATCTACAAAAAATCATGGGAGAAACATTTACAACATGTCAATATAGTCTTAGAAGTCTTAAAGTAACATAAACTATATGCCAAGCCTGTGAAGTGCTATTTTGGGTACATGAAGTAAAATACTTGGGCCATACTGTCTCTCATGAAGGTGTTAAGGTGAACCCTCACAATATCTAGGCCATGGTGGAATGGGAAGTCCCAATAACCCTCAATAAATTACAAAGTTTCTTAGGTCTCACAGGGTATTATCGCATATTTGTAAATAACTATGACATTATAAACACACCACTTACAAAATTATTGAAGAAAGACCACTTTCAGTGGAACGAGGAAGCTTCTCGGGCATTTAAAAAATTGAAGGTGGCAATGTGCACCACTCCAGTATTGGAAAATCCAAATTTCTCCAAGACCTTCATAGTGGAATGCAATGCTTTAGAAAATGGGATCAGAGAAGTACTTATGTAAGGACATCCTATAGCATTTGAGAGCCGACAACTAAAAGGAAATAATTTGTTGAAGCTCAACTATGAGAAGGAAATGATGGCAATATTACATGTAGTCAAATAATGGAGACCATACTTGATGGGTAGACACTTTAATGTAAAAATTAGTCATGATAGTTTGAAATACTTCTTGGAGTAATGAATATCTTCATATGAACAAAAAAATGGGTCACTAAGATGCTGGGGTGTGACTTTAAGATTGTTTATAAGAAAGGGAAGGAAAATGTGGTTGCTGATGCTCTATCTATGAGGGATGAGTCCATAGAAGAATTGTTGTGTCATATCTATACTAAAGATAGATTGGGTAGATTAGGTAAGGGAAGATTAGAAGAAATATGCAACAACACATACTCTCATTCAGAATCTCCAGGAAGATCCAACCATATTAGAACAATTTATATGGAAGGTGGAATACATTGTGGTACAAAGATAAGTTATATTTGTGTAAGAACTCTACACTTAAACACCATGTTGTTTTAGAGCTCCATTATTTTCCACTAGGTGGAAATTCTGGGTTCTTGAAAACTTATCATAGAGTTAAGCATGATTTATTTTGGGAGGGGTTGAAAGAAGATGTTCAAAAATTTGTGGCATAATGTTTGGTGTGTCAAAGAAATAATGGCGAGACCATTAAGACACTAGGTCTCCTCCAACATTTGTCTATTCCCAGTGAGAGATGGGAAGAGGTATCGATGGATTTGATCATAAGATTACCTAAATTAGAAGGGAAAAGTGTCATCATGGTCATGGTGGATATACTTACCAAGTATGCTCATTATTGTGCCTTGGCTCATCCTTTCACAACTAGTATAGTTGTCATCTCATTTATGGAAACAATTCAAAATCTCCATGGCATGCCCAAAATTGTAGTAAGTGATCATGATCCAATATTTACAAGTAATTTTTGGACTGATTTGTTCTCTTATTTGGGTACCTAATTGGCCTAGAGTTCATCTTATCATCCTCAATCATATGGGCAAACAAAGGTGTGAAATAAATGTTTAGAGGGATATATTTGATGTTTTAGTTTAGATAAACAAGAACATTGGGTATAATAGTCACCATTTGCAGAATGGTGGGACAAAATTCATTTCATACCTCATCCAAAATGTCTCCATTTTTGGCACTTTACGGGTGCCATCCTCCATCACTCATCTCTGGCTTAAAGGTTAAACCAAAGGTGAGAGAAATTGAAGATAAAATTCATCACCAGTACAAGGTACTCTCTCGTCTTAGAGATAATTTGGCAAGGGCACAAAACCGCATGAAGCAACAGGATGATCAACATCATAGTGAGTGACACTTTGAAGAGAGTGACTTTATTTTTGTATGATTGCAACCATATAAGAAGTTATCATTAAAAAAGAAGAAGTATAATAAGATTGCTCCTAAATATTATGGTCCTTACCAAGTGTTGCAGAAAATTGGTAGTGTGGCATATAAGATGGTGCTCCCTCCAGAAAGTAAAATACATCCAGTATTCCATGTTTCTTACTTGAAGAAAGTCATTAGGCAACACATTTCCACCCAGTTAGTACTTCTTGAACTAGATGAGGAAGGAAGGAACATATTGGATCTTGAAGGTATTATTCAGACACACACCAAAAGATTGATGACTAGAGTCATTACTAAGTACCGGATCAAGTTGAAGAATATGAATATTGAGGATGCATCATGGGAGGATGAAGCATTTGTGCAACAACATCCAAGGCTTCGCAAAAATGGGGACAATGTTGCGTTGAAGGGGAGGGGCATGCTACGCCCTTCGTCTTATAACTTAGATTAGATATGTAGTACCGACATGTGGATTAAATAATATATCTACTTGTCACATGTTATTAATTTATGCTTTCATATGTTTAGTAGGTCGGCCTTGGTGTTGGCCATAGCTTAGGATTGGTATATATAGGTAGTAGTGAGGAGTAGTTAATTATTGTATTGAGCATTTGAGTCTTATTGTATGGTTTGGATGTTGCCCCCTTGAAGTGGATAAGCTGTTATACTTTCATATTGAGATCATTTATCTACAATATTGAGTTATTTGGTGTTCTATTGTTGGTGATAATCAAATTTATACAAGTAATTTCATTATAATATACAAAAATAGAAAACGTGTCTGTAAAAGTTCCTGAACTGGGAAAAATGCTTGAAAGGTTCCATGGAGTCCAACGTTGATTATTCCAGACCAATTAACCAACATTTCATCAACATCCTTGAATATTTCCATCTACGGGAATACCAGGACTACTATAAGTTGAAGGATTCTTTTAGCTGAACCCATACATCAAAAGGTTTATATATACAAGCATTACTTAACATTGAGCATCAATACCAAGACTGTAATGTTGTTCTTATTTTTTGAGGTTCTTGGGTGAGATGGCATGTTTTATTTATAAGGCTTGAATTTTTGTGAGACTAAAATTGTAGCTATCTAATACTTTTCATTTTATATTGAAGGTGTTTTTCTTTAATCAGATGATCTTAATGTACAATCACTGGGTAACAATGGGCATCAATATTAAAACTGTAACATTGGGGATGTTGTTGTATTAGGTTATTGATGCTACAATGGTAGTTTATTCTAATGTTTTTGTATTAAAGTTAAGATTTTTTCTATGCCTTTTGCTAGTTTTTTCATATTTTGTGGGCTGCTTGTTATTTTTCATTGGGATGACAGGTTTAACATTGCCAGAATTCAACGTAAAACTCATTAACAGAAAGAATGTTTTGAGAAAATGGAATGAATCAGACACAAGTCCATGTGGATGGAGAGGGGTAACTTACAACCAATTCAACAAGAAAGTTACTACTTTGTATGTGTGAATACCCTATTTTCTGCAAATGTCATTTATTATTTACAGTCCTAAAATCCCTAAAAGAGGGTTGTCTTTATTGTAACAAATTCACATGAATCAACTACAAATAAGATCTTGTTTTTTTGCAAGAAGTTTCCATTTTTATTTTCTATTAGTAGGGATTATGATCTGCTAGGTTACTGGAAACCTTCCTTATCTTCTCCTTGGTGGAACCATATCTCCCAACATTGGGAAATTGAAGAAGCTACATAGAATGTATTTCTGATACCTGTATATGATTTGGGAATTTCTAAGTTTTTTTTACACACTTATGTCTTCCTTATTTATTTGGTAGTTGGAGAGAATTGCAAGCATTGTGAGTGAACTCCCTATTTTCCATTTTTCTGTTTGAATATATTCATCCACAAATACTCAAAGGCCAAAAACCTGATGGAAGGAGAGCTAAATTTGTGTTCTCCCTTTTTGGTAAATTAAAAGGTAAATTTTTAGTTTCCATTAATCACAGTCATGATGTTTTGATTATCATGAACTACACACTTGTTAAGGTTGAATAATTGAATAATTGTCACATGCTTACCATACATCCATTCCTATCCTAGTGTTGAGTTAAAATTGGCTTATATTTATAAAAAATTCATTGTTTTTTGTTATAGTTTGGACAATATTTGGAATTATGTGCATTCTGTCAGCCATTAATCCTTTACGTGCACAAATTCCTTTTACCTTATACCATGAACTGTCATATGTTTCAAAATAATTCTTAAGAAAATGTTCTATGTCATATTAAACCAATATATAACATTTTTGGCCTCTATAACTTTGGAGTAAGATCCATGCATGTTATGCTAATTACATATTCCAAATCTAATGGTTTCTGTTTATATTGAGCTCTCATGAATCTACATAGGTACTTGTGAGATAACTACCTAGAAGGTGAGGTTACTGTAGAGATGGGTAACTTGACCCATCTTATTATAATTTAAGTCCCAATTTTTCGTTTGGAGGGCCCTTGTTTTTCCTGCAAGAAAAAATATTACTCTTGAGTCCTGATTGGATATCCTCATTGAGAGTATGAACTGAATGAATGGAAATTAGGTGTCTTATTTTTATAGGGATATATCAAACAATACATTGAAAGGAACAATTCCTCCCTCTATTGGAAATTTGGACATACTGAGATTCTTGTAAGTAGGATTTTAATTCTCTAATTTCTCTTATCAAATTGAAAACTTTAATTTATAACTGAGATTTGGAAGTTGTCTCAAATGTAGAATCAATGGACCACAAAATTTAATGAACCTCTATAATAACATTTATAATGAGTTGTGAACATTTATGATAAAATCAATGGGATAAATGTTAACATCTATATTATATGATAAAATAAGTGCAAGTAAGCTAAGAAGGGAATTGGAGTGAACCCCTTATAGCTTTGTGCAAGGAACCTATAACACCTTATAACATGTTAAACTATTGTGGATTCTTGTATTTCATAAATCTATCAAAAAATTTATTTGTAGGGGAGATACCTAAAACTGGAGTGATGGAAGGTTTTCCAAATATCTCGTAAGTTCTTTCATTGTGCTTGTAGAAATTTTCTTGTAGAATTCAAAGTATTTTTTCCCCTGGGTTTTCTTCCATGATTTTCCCTCTCATGGGACCTTGCATTCTATCACCAAAAGTAACCAAAAATTTTCCAACCTGATCAAATCACCTTCTCTGGCATACTCTCACCATTTGTGGGAATATAGGCTTTGAAATTGGGTATTGACATCTGTTAGACCACTAAGCAAACATGTGAATTGTTTGAAAAAAATTAGGAATGACTGTCACCTCATATGTTATAGTTTCACAAGAAATCATTCCAATTTCCATAAGGTCATTAATGGTGCCTTTCCCACCTTCCGAGTAATTTACAATTTTTTGAGATTGGTTTTTCACATGCTCTATGAGACCACTATCTATGAGATTTGGTAAGAATTTTTAGGTAAGATAGATGCTCTTGTATCAGGTATTCAAACACGATGAACATTTTCTAATGCATAGACTCTCTATGACTGTTATTCATAATAATTTTTACTCCTATTATGTATATGTAAATTTAATGGATTATATGTGTCATTAAAAAGTTAATTTTAGAGGGCTCTTCTATGCAACAACATATATAGATAATAGAAGTATCATAGGAGTATGAAATTATAAACTCTAAGATATTATTTGAATATTGATATAAATTTGTTTTGACCTTGTTTGTTGTGTGTATGTAATAGTATCATGTGATATTTAAGTTATTTTGTAGACATAAGACATGACTATATACATGCTAGATCATAAAATATTACTTTTTAAAGCTATCACAACCTATGCATTTAATTAAAAATGTTTTGTTACCTTTATGTTTTGTAGGAGTTTATTCCTTTTAGTTTCTATTAATATTGCAACTATGGTGCATAAAAAAATGTCAAAAGAATTACTTCCATTATTGGTGGTTGTTTTTTATGACACTACAACAGTAATTGGTTATGGATACATCTCCCATCATGTTTGACTATTGAAATTTCCATTACACACTTCGGTGCAATTTCTAGTGTAATAAGTTTCCCTCAATTAATAAAAAGGGGAATTAATTTCCTTCCTAGGAATACGAAGAGTCGCAAGTTATAAAAGACAAATGAAAGGTCATGTGGGGGGTAGGTGAAGAGTCTTTGTGAAATCTATATATTGTAATGACTTCCTAATTCCATGGGGTTGTCAATTTTGTAAGTTCATGAGTAGATAACTACCAAGAATAATCAAAAGATAACAAATTATTCCATTTCCCCTCTCTATACGTTTTATTCCTTCTCTTTCATTATAAAACTTTGTGAAAATGTCAATAAAGAAAGGAGTTCTAACTTTTCTGGATGAGTGAATAAGTGATATTTTATGTTCATGGTTTCATCTTGTCTTGATATTTTTAACAAAGTTTTTATTCTTTCCAATTGTGTGTGTTGATGCTTCTAGTTAATCCTTGTAAAAATAAATTTTTTCCCTACTTTTAGTATTAATCCCTCTCCTAATTTCTCACTCACATATTCCCACCTTCCTAGAAAATTCCTCCCTTGCACAAAATTACAAGAATTTTCCATAGGTGCTGTGGAGTGTGCCTGTTGGATCCCCGACCTTTAGGTCAACAAAAAAATTGTTTTTATTTCATATACAATAATGGAGTTTCCAATTCAAGTAGAGGGAGATAGTCCTAGAGTGTTGGTAAAAATCAACTAATTTGTCTTATCTACAAATTATTTCACCAATAGGCCTATAATAATTTACAAATTCATGGATACATATAAGCATCACCTTTTGGGTCATCCTTGGATACATTCCATGTAAGTTATCCCATCTATGATACACCAATGTCTTAAGTTCATAAATAATGGATGTGAGTATATCATGACTGTTATTCTAAATCCCTTCAAATATTAAAAAGTTAGCACTCCAGTTTCTCAAATACCCATTATTATTGCTCCTTGGCAACCTATCCATATGAAAAAATTTCCCACCTATTTCATGGGAGAATCTATTCATGGATTTGATACTAACACTTCTAAATGACCATTATGGGAACATGATATATGTTTAGATAATAATTGTTATGTTAATAATGCTCAATCTTTGAATCCTAATATGTTAGCTAATTCTTTGCAACACGATGGACAATGATGTTGATACTATTTCACCTATTGATGATGGTTTACATAAATTTAATTTCAACCCTATTGATGAAGATGAATCTATGTTGTATTATATTTTTATTTCTACTAGCCTTGGACATTACTGGCTTAAATTTGTTCAATATGTTTAGTCCCTAGTACATTACTTTGTCTTGACACATTTTCTCTAGCTAGTTTTGGTCCCTTACAACATGTTAATAATGAAATAGATCATATGCATGTTGTTTGATCTCTAACTATTTTGGCACATCTTGATAACCCACACAAGTTACCATCTATTTTTTGTATCTTGAGTTACTTTACCATATTTATGACATAACTCTACTAAAAATGTATCTCCATAAATGGAGCAACCCTTTTGTGATTATCACTGCATATCTAGACATTACACTAATCATTGTAAGGCCCTCGTTGCTCACATTACTATGTTAGGAGTTAATAGTGTTGTCAACATACTTCCAAAAGAACCCCCATAGTTGAAACATTCATATCCACTTGACATAACTACCTCTAACAAATGACTACGTCTTCATACTTTTGTTGGCATACTTATTAGTCATGGAAAATTCCTGACACTTGATCAACCTATTAAGGATATTAACATGGACATCGCTCCTACTAGGGATATTACTCCCTTAAATCTCATTGAATGTGACATTGAAATATATGATCTTATTCATGACTACTATAATCTTGTGCTACCCCTTTATCTTACATAATTATTTTCAAAACTAACTAAAAAATACTCAAATAATCACATATTATAAAAACATGCAAATATGTTCAAAAAATAAAACTAGGACCTTCTTATGGTTTGATTGGATAGATTATTACTTTATACATGTTTTTCAATTTGGTTTGGTAGATAACATATTAAATTTTTACACATATGCATTCATGAGGTATATTGAGCTTGATGTGGGACACACACACACAAGTTGATACACTATGATATGAGTTAGCTTGGTTCCTTGCGCTACTATTTTGGGGGAATCCCCCATAATATACATGTGATTTTGTTTCATTATATGTGTACATACTCAAATTTAGAAACTTACCGTTTTGAAACTACTTATTTAAATTGTGCTTCTTAGCTAAGAAAAACACCCATATCTTATTCCCACTAAGTGCATGTTGCCATTTCTTGTCTAAGTTACTTATTTCCATACACATATGTGTCAACAAATTTTGAATATCAATATAGAAGAATAGTTCTTAAACTATGCTTTATAGGATGTAACTTTTAGATTTCATTGAGGTTATTCCTATCCAAAACTCTACAGTTCCATCATGCTTTATAATCCAATCCTGGATGACCTATACAATCATGAACCGACACATTTTCCAACTTTGTTTTCGACATGAATTATAATTTGTTGGGGTTTTTTATCCTCCTAGGTCATCCTTATCATAATACATTACCTTCAAAACCCTATACAAGCAAGTTAAAATTTCCCCATTTCATAACCTAACACTCTCATGAGATCTCATTGGAAATACTGGCATAAAAGGAACTCCTGACTCTCTAAATAATCATAAAATTAAAGAACATACATTAGGGTAGTCACTACTATAGTTTTGAAGCACTCAACCAAGTCAAGGTGTTTAGTTTCCCTCAAATCCAAACATAACAAGTTCCCATTTCCAAGTCTTAACAAGATCATAATCCAATCAAACACGATCAAAGGGGTTCAAGTTGCTAACTAGCTACATTCATATAGATGTTACATGCTAGGTGGAGAACTATGTGTAGTTTTAGGAATCTTCAGAGTAGTGCCAATGTAGGTAGTGTACAAGGTGCACCAAAACCCAAACATTAGCCTTATTATACGGTATTTTCCCCAAGGTTAGGGGTTTGGAGTGATTCAAATAATTATAGATGACATAAAGACTGTATGAAAGCTAGGGTTTGACAACAAAGTACACACTAAAGGACCCAAAAAGTCACATAATCCATCCAAAGGTGTCCAATATTATCCAAAAGGGACAAGACTGAATTATACATCATGACCAGACCATATGGTCATGCACTAGGAGATTTATACGTTATAGTTTTAGTCGTGAAATTTCTCTAGGATTTGCATTTCTAGATTCTCTAGTCCAACTTACAAGATTATTCATGTACAAATCTATATAGCTAAGTCTCTAGGAATGTGCCTTGAGATGGGGGACCAAAAAGTGTCAAAAAATCCACTTTTTGGCCATTTTTGCCATAATGCACTCGTGTTATAGCTCAGTCGTGTTATAACGTGACAGCGAAAATTTTAGCTTGCATTATAACACAAGTGCATTATGGTTCGGATTTACCAAGCCATAATGCACTTGCATTATAACACGAACACATTTAGCCTGCTATAAAACACAGTCAATCCCAAAAGCTAAAAATAAAAAAAAATCTAGTGTCAAAAAATATGAGCAAGAAAAAAATGATCGTGTTTTGGGTTATCAAAATCCGTCTACAACTTGAATCGATTATGGAGAAAATTTCACAAGGTGAGTTGTTATTGATTTTAGGATAATTTTCATTATCAATCTAATTGTTTTTAACATTGTTGTTGATTTATTATTTATTTTCATTTTCAGAGGTTTCAATAGCTTCAATTGAAATACCTTCATTCACTCCGTAGAATCAGGATGAAGAAAACATTTCAGAAATGCAACCCCTTCAATAGCAAGACATCCTCTAAACACTGAACAAATCATTTTAGGAGAGATTGTAGAATAACAAAGTTCAAACTAAGGGCTTAATAGAAACCCTAATGTGATAAATACCCATTTCCAAAACCTTGCTACATTATTCAAGTCATTATTATCTAATATCAATAATGTGGTGAGTCAAATAAACACATGGGAGGGTTACAAAACCAGTTGCTGCAATTTTTATGTAGACAAGTTGTCTTATGATGTAGTGAAGAAAAAAATCACCAAAGACAAGTTGTGTGCTTTTTTCATTGATCCTAAAACTAATGCACCCTTGCTATTGAGCTTTGCAGATGATTCCTCGATCCATTGCTGTTACCATGAGGGGATACAAAATAAATTTTGGGATAGATGGTGGCTGGTTTTTGACAAACCACCTTGTAACAATTTTGAGGTGCCACAATATTTCTTGAGGAAACTCTATTGTGAGTTCATCCTCAATGAAATACTAAACTATTTTGACATTTGAGATTTTCAAGGAAGAGGAAAAGGCTCTACATATGCTAGATTGGGGGCACAATGTTTACATAACTAACCATTTAGACCCATTGCTCACCCATATATTAAACATTGTTTAAGTACCATTCTCTTGTGAAGGAGACAATGATAGAGTTTGAAACTCTTGATTTTATTCGGTATTTGACACTTTCATTGCTTTAACATGACACTCATCTCTCCCAGGATGATGAGGCTGCTCCTTTGAGGTGTCAGACATCATATAACATACGATGTCATAATTTTGGGAGTATAGGCACCTATGTGGTTACTGAAAAAACTCCAAAATCTAGCGAGACACTTCCACAGCCTCGTAGGGCCACTCCACAACCTTGTGAGGAAGCTCCAAAACCTAGCGATGCACCTCCAAAACATAGAGAGGCTACTCCAAAACCTAGCTAGGATGCTCCATAGGCTGAGCATGGTGTTCTGATTAGAGGAGACATCATTGTGATTATATGTTGGACAATATCATCTTCACAAGATGTTATACTAGATTCAATTTTTGGTATTGACCAAGAAATAATTTTACATGAAGTTAATTTCAATATATATATATATATTTCGAATAAAGCTTTATAATTAACAATATTAATCTATTATGAATGAAAATTAATGAGTCATGTGTATTTTAATAAAAATACAGGGTCAAACTATACATCCAATGTCACATGCCCCTTCTCCACAGTTGTTTGCATGCACGCTAACCCCTCAGGGATAAATTGGTAATAAATTAGTAAATATATTATGTTAATTTATTTTCCATATAGAGACGTTATCCTAAAATTAAAATTTTATGTTGAAAAGGTGAATGTGGGTATGAGTTCTGCATGTTGGTGAATTTACTAATGTGAGTTTTGATTATTTTTATTCATCATATATATGAAGAGAGTGAACTATAGTTAACGTATGAAGATAATGTTGTGTAACTTGTATATGTGTTACCTTTTTACTTTTTTTAGTTGATGAAATCATTACAGACTTCTTCCGACATTCAACGATAATTATATATTGGATTTGCTATGGGAAAAGCTTCTGTTATGCCTCTTACACATGTATGCACTAGTAAAGTAATTTTAATATTGAATTTATTTTATTAAATAACACCATGTACTATAATTAAATGAAATTCATGCATATTCTAATTTTTGTCATCATGGGTTCCATAGGAGGAGTTGAAAACACTAGTTTGTGCATCTCCTATAGATGTTGTTTCCCTTATGCTGGATATTGAGAGGCAGAGTATGATTTCAAGTGATCATGAGATTGTAGTAATTTAATATTTGTAATTAATGCTATTTTATATGTCATTAGCTGTATACTAATGGGTATGTTATTTGTTTGTATTAATTGTTGGAGATATAAACATATTTTGAGCGTAGGAGTTATGATTAATAAAAGGGACATTCCACTGACATGACTCAATCATCTTCTCGTTAGCCCAAGAGAACCGGATTATTTGATGATACCCCATAGTTTAGATGCATATAGATTTTGGTGTTTTCCTTTGTGTCATGTTGGCGTATATTTATATTTTTTGGATGTATATCATTGTATGCCTACATGGATTTTTTAAGAAATTGATTTTGTTCAAATTTTATATGCTATCAAGGACTTTTGAAATCAATATAATGTATGGGACAAAAATATTTTATTTTAAAACTTGTATAGTGGATGAAACATGCTTTATACATGTATCTAAGTGGATTAATATGCTTTCATATGTAAGTTATGTTAACATGTATTATTAGTGTTATTTTTTAATTTTTTGAACATGGGAATTAAAAAATATATGTAACTAACATATAATTTAGCCACTAATATAATCATATAATGTCAATGCCAATTTCATCAACTTACTGGAATCTTAATAATTCAAATGAAACATATGTAATGAGACAACATAATATTATATTAATTCTAATAATTAAAATGTAACTACAGAGAGAAAGAGAGAGGGAATGTAAGAGGGATAAACATAGAAAAAGACAGTGGCTGTGTGTGTGTGTGTGTGTGTGTGTGTGTGTGTGTGTGTGTGTGTGTGTGTGTGAGAGAGAGAGAGAGAGAGAGAGAGAGAGAGAGAGAGAGAGAGAGAGAGAGAGAGAGAGAGAGAGAGAGAGAGAGAGAGAGAGAGAGAGAGAGAGAGAGAGAGATTTCTTTTTCACATTATTTTTAACAAGACTACATTCTCATTTCACCACATATATCATATGAAATCTCTTTGTTAAAATTATTTTTAACTCTTTACATATACTATTTTTAACGAGAACATATAATAGCCCTTCTAGACGCGTGGGAACCATCGGTTCAGCGCCATGAGGTGCCTATATTGTATCAAGTTTTTATTTTTTATTTTTTATTTTTAATCTCTCGCACTGATTTCCCAGTAGCATAATCAACAAAAGGGGAGATTTAGAGGCTATGAACGGGTAGTGTAAATTCCCTATGGCCTGTTTTCCTAATTGGATCCAAGTGCTAAACTAGTTTGAAGCATCAATGTAAACTAAATGAAATTAATAATCTAAGCTAATACTGAAGGAAAATAATCTAAGAAAATCAAAAAAACTGAAATATTACAATCACTAAACAATAATTTACTTTTATTCTAAATAATCAAATCTACTTCTACACTAAAACTAAACAAGCAAAATAACCCAGTGTGGTTATTCACCTATGTTGAGTGTATTCTAAATAATGCTAACATAAAACAAGATCTTTTCCAAATAATCTATGATATGATAAACAACCTCCTACAGGTATTACTTTCTCCTTCAAATCCACAGGGATAAAAAGAAGAAGATCCATCACCAGGAGCTGCTATGAAAGATATAAAACCTCTTAGAAATTAACTAACAATTGTAAATGAAAGAGAATTTTTTCTACTCTATTTGATATAAATTATTTGAATGATAGATTCAGAAACAATAATTTAAATAAATGAAGCAAAAAAACAACACCTCTAACCTGGATATACAAGAATAATGGAAAATATGGTTGTGTGAATATTCATCCCCTCAGTTTATCCTTTCGATTTTGTGTCCACGTGAGTCCAATGGTGGGAATGTAGCAACAACAAAGAAGAAAATGTAGGAGTAGCAGTAGCTTGGATTGGCAGACTGGGAAGTAATGCAGGTGGAAGAATGCAAGCACAATTGAACTAAGATTGGCTTTGGCAATTTCTAGTAAGAAAGGAAACAACTTTGCAATAACAAGAATACTCAAAATTCTCTAGGTTTTTCTTGCACACAAGCATGGTTATTTATAGGAATTTAGTTGGGCAATGGTTGAAGCTCATTTCAAGTCAAATGAGGACATAAATTCATTGGGTGAAGAAGGAGTTCAAACTATTAAAACCATCAATTAAAAATAGAAGAGGGAGAGAATAGATTGCCACAAATATTTTGCCCAAATTTGGAATCATCTAAAATGGACTCAATGCATCTAAAAATGAAATTTGGAAGTGAGATAATTCCACGTCAAAATGTGAGTGAACTCTCTATAAAAATTTAAAGGAATTTTGTATGGAAGGTTTCTAGTTAAACATCGTCACCCTAGAACTGGGCAGGTCACAAACACGAAACCGCCCAAGCCTGGGTGACAGTTTTGACACTAAAGGTCAAAACTGCTCTAAAATGTAGTGGGAAGCTATAAAAAAGCATGTGAGGGCTAAATAAGGATGGATAGGCTACAAATATGTACTACAAATGGGTTTTGGAGCTCAAACATATTCTGAAAGGATATGAATCATCATTGGGGACCTTTATAACCATTTTCTGACAATGTAGCATGTGTAATTTTGGGTGTGTACATATTTCCCCCTTGGAGAAGTGTCTTAGCCATGAAGAGGCATAAAATGTAGAGTCCAAGTATGGTGTTCCCAAAATGGGGAGTTAGAAGCTATACCTGACATGCCCGTGTGCCAAAATGTTGTCATCCAAGCTCCATTATCGTAAGACAAAAGGAAGACTCTCCATATGATACCACTAAATCAAAATGAAAGGATAGAATCATACCTTCATACTTATATATCGAAAAATACACTAAATCAAAATGAGGTTAAGAGGACTTACATCAAGGATAGGAATATACCTTTCACCAATGCTCATCCCTTTAGACACATACACTCAAAATGTGGTTAAAACAAAACATCAAAACAACTTGACCATTTCATCATTTTCACATATTCTGGTTGTGAATTATTTTGGAGCTCTAGGTCCATCGTGACCCTTTGATTTGTGAGTATAGGCTTAGAATTGGAATGGATTTAGGAATGGTATTTTGTGTTAGGCTTGGCCTTTTGTTGTTTGAATGATTTTGAGAAGAACTCCTAAGAAATTCTTAACTAGAGCGGTCATAAGGGGGCTCAAAGAGGCAGATAGGCAGAGTGCCTTTATTCTTAGTCTCCATTTTGTGAGGCATATATGATGTTTTGGTATTTTGTGCTCATTGTGAGCATTTTGACCGCACCTAGTGTGCAATGGCATTGTAAAAAACTATGACACACCATGATATGTATAGATATATCTTTTTGGGCTTGGTTATTCCTTGCATAGAGTTGACTTCCATTTATGATTTGATTCACATGTGTACTCTTAGATGTTTAGAATTTCTGATTTTCTATGCTTTTCAGAATGTATGTGATGGATGACGATATGCTAAACAAAATGATGTGTTTTTTTGGTTGTTTTTTCTTTATAAAATGTTGATGCAAAACATGATGTAATTTCAGAACTTTAACCTCTCAAGAAATATTTGTTAGTTCTTATTTGTTTGGAAAAATGTGATGAAATGATTTGATAATAAAATGAACCCGCTCTGCTTCTAACTCCTCACAACCAGTAAGATGTGAGGGCTCAACATCGAGAGCTATAAGGGACACAAGTTGTATGACTTGTTGAATGAATGTGATGAGAGAAAGAAACTATTTTGACAGAAATCCTATTGGGAACCTACAACCTAATTCCATACACTGTTTACTACACAATTTAGAATGTGATTTTCTTGTATTTTCTAGAATTAGATCTGTAGAGACTTATTGATCTGTAGATGGCCACTTGATTTAAAAAAATTGATTTAAGGATTTAAAACTCTCTTGGAACTTAGACATCTAATTCACTTTGTTGGGATTTATGATTTCAAATCACTTTTTATTGAAAGAATTACTTTTAACTTATTGATTTATTTGTAGATACCCCCAACACCTTGCCCTATGCTACCAATAGGAAGTATGGGATCATCACAGAAGGACAAGGCATAGGCGAGTAAGGGAACTTCCTTCCTTTCCCAACCTCACGCCACCAGTAAGAAGTGTGGGCTCAACACCGAAGATTGGTAGGGAAAGGAAGTGTGTAAATGAAAATTTTGTATTTGATTTTGACTTGCCGTATATACTTTTTTTAACTTTAAGTTTTTCTTTTGGGAGGGAGAACTTTCCCCTAGCCTCAACCCCATGCAACCAGTAGGATGCGAGGGCTCAACACCATAGGCTGAGATAGGAGAACAAGCAATCTGGGTAAAATGTTTAGAATGTTTTTCTACCAAAGAGGTGTTTTTGGGAAAGATGTGACACCAAGAAGCTTCTAGAACAGACTTATGGGAAAAAGACACCTAAGCTGAAAGTAAACTATGAGAAGAACCAAGTATGTAGGCCTTGGTAGGATAATTGTCAAAACTATGCCTTACTTGCTGAACAGATGAAATGATTAAGAAATGTTTGATGATAATATTACAGATATTTGAAGAAGTGTGATAGAGGTTTTTCCAATATTTCAGAAGTTGCTAAAAATTACTTGAAAGATAAGTTCTTGATTACAAATTTCACTGAATGAGTTAGCATATGAGAATGAAAATGTGGATGCAGTAATGTACATATGGAAATGTAGGTGAAACTACATGTCATGATGGATAAGGTGAAGAAAGTTGATGAATATCAAATTCTTCACCCCTAAAAGTACACAACGGAGAACCATGATCCTCAAAATTTCCATTCTCTTGATAAGGGCCTACCATTCTGGGTTTAAACTTACAACCCTTTCCCAGAAGTGTATATGTCCAATCATTAAAATCATTTGTCTGAAAGAGGCATTCGTGAACCTCTTTGTCACATTCTTGAGACATGGTGTGTGGGTGAGCATGACTATGCTTCTCGGCCTTGTTTCCTATGTAGAGTGTTGTGTTTACTTGTGACCCTTGTTGAATGATGAGGCCTTGCCCCATGGATATGGAAATCTTAGTTTCAGATGCACATGGGTTGAAACCAAATTTTAGAATAGAACAACCCTCAGAGATGGTTTTGATGGGCATCGTTTCAATCTCAAATTTCCCTTCTTCGTTTGTTAATTCTATCATGTTCACACCTATACCTAGGTCATCAGAGGGAAGAGATCCTAAACTGAGAAGACTACCCATCCCCTATGGTTCAAATGGGAGGAAGATCAGATCGTCACTCTCTAAGAGTTTCATAATTTCTGTTGTGGTTTTAGTGGACATTGTTTCCATAGATATTGATTTACCCTTATCTATTTTTTCCACCTCAAATGTTTTTGGGTCAATGACTTCAGCCTTCGAAAATGCCAGGTGATCAGGACTAACTCTTTTGATGGAGGTGGTTTGTTCAATTGATTCGTAGGAAGTTCATACTCCATATGGACTCCTTTCTTCTTCTTGAGGTTTTCTAAGTGTATATCAAAGGGCTTAGGATCCCCTTGAGCAATGAAGACCTTCCCCAAATGGAGGAATCTAATCTCCTGGAACATGGTAGAAGAGATAGCCTTCATTTGATGAATCCAGGGTCTCCCAAGGATCATGTTATAACTTGTTTCCCTGTCGATAATGTAAAACTCCATCAAGATGGTTTTTGGACCAAGCATGACTGGAAGAACTATGGTTCCAATCGAGGTCGCTTTAAGATTTCGTACCCCCGTAACATGTTTCTCGTAGAGGAACAATTTGTCTCTCCACATCTCAACTTCTGCAAGAAAGAGAAGGGAACCACATTTACATCAGCCCTGTCATCAATCATGGCTCTCTTAATGCAATTGTTATAAACCAAGACTTGTAAAAATAAGGTAGGATCACCTCTTTGGGAAATTTCAGCATCAATGGCATCTTGTCTATATCGAAAACAAACCCAATATCCCTATCATTTTTTTCTGGAGTCAAAGTCAATATGATTTATTTGAGTAACTAGGAGGTGGTGTAACATGGATTAGATGACCAATACCTAGTGCATTGAGCAACATAGAATGATGCGCAGGTGAATTCTTCAACAAATCTAGAAACGAAATGTGAGAAAAGGTCTTGTTCAAATCTGATATTAAATCATAGGCTCCTACTAGTTTTGAGATTGTAGGAATCATCATCCTGTGGGAAGGAAAGAGTGGGTAGGGGTTGTGAAATGTACTCCTTCGTTCGATTTGTTACATTAATTTATGGCTTGACCTCTTGCTCGAATAACCCCAAGATTTTTGTATTATCGTTTGAACCAAGGTTAGGAGCAACCTGAGAGTTGTCAGAAGTTGAGGCTTCATGGTCATTGTTTCCTATAGGAATTCCCTTGTTTATATTTTGAGGATTCACTTGGGCATCCCCAGGACATTTAGGGTTTGCATTTTGAGGTGTGGCAAGTCCGGTATGACTAGGCTGTGGGTTTGTTTTAGGATTTTCTAGGAACATGTCTACAAAGAGCTACCTTTGGTTTTCAGGAAGTCTTTGCAGAAACTTGTTGCAATCATGACAAGTCCTATCATCATGACCTCAAACCTTATGGAACCACAATATAGGTTAGGGTCGTAATCTCTTGGCCTTTGATAAGCATCTTGTTGTTGTTGATTATAACCTTAGTTATAATTTTGAAATTGATTGTTATAACCATGATTCATTGCCCCTTGGCTAGATTTTTGATACTGGTTTGGGCCTTGGGTTTGATTTTTCTTTTGAGAGGGATTTTTACATCAAATTGTGTTGACTGAGGAGATAGTGTTAGGGGTTATTTGATTTCCCGTTTTTGTTATTTTTATTGTTACCATTATTTGGAAAACCAATGTTCTTGGCTTGATTAGTAACACTATTCGTGGTAGCACCATGATTGTGATTCACACCCTTAGGTCCTTGGTTGTTGGCACCATTGTTTTGATAATTTTCATTATTTTTATTTGGGGATACCAATTTCCCATTGGGACGGTAGATATTACACCCACTATCTATAGTGGCTTGGTCAATCTGAAGCACACCTTCCAATACTTCCTCGTAACTATGGAAAGGAAACTTCTGGACTTCCTCCCTAGTCTTTTGATTGAGCAAGTGAAGGAAAAGATCGCAAAGTTCCATCTTGTCCATGTTGGGTGCACTTGCATAGGAATAGAGAACTTGGCACCATCTCTGGATGAAATGGGTGGCAGATTCATTTTGCTCCTGTCTAATATGCAAGAACTCCCTAATCCTTATACGCAACAACTTGTTCATGTCAAATGATTTGATGAACTCGGAAACAATTTGTTTGAAGGAATTTATAAAAGCTTCTGGAATATGGTAATACCAATCTAGTGTGATTCCTTTGACATTCTTTGGAAATATCTTAGCCACTATAGCATCCCAAGGAAGTAATTCCCTGATAGCAGTAGTGTAGGCCTTGATATGAGCATTTGGGTCTCCTTCTCCCTTAAATTTTGGAAGATCCAGAAATGGGCATGGAAGCATGACACCACGTATGGTGAAGTCAAGAGGCTCCTTTAAGTACTCAACATATGTACCCATTGTGTAAGATTTCACCATTGAAGATCCTTGATGAGGAGGTGGAGGAGGAGGAGTTGGATAAGATGCATTATAAGAATTGACGAAGAACATATGGGGTCCCTTGATATGGCATGTAGGGAGTGGGAATATCATATGGGTCCATCTGGGGGGTTTTGAATACATGTGCATGTAAGGTGGGATAGTACCAGGATATGGACTAGTGGGCATAAAACTAGGGAACATCACATTTCTTGTTGTGGCGGCATTTGAGAACACACTTCCAACTATCCCTTTCATAGGATAAGCTTGAGAAGGATGAGGACCCATCCCTATTGGTTCTAATCCTGTGATAAGATCACCTGTATTTGAATAAACTAGATAACCTTGTTATACATGATATTGCATTGGTTTCTCATTGGAAGGGATGTATCCTTTGCTTTCAACTGGATACCCCATGTTCTTCCCTACTGCATGTGTTGGTTGTGAAGTCTGG
Organism: Taxus chinensis; assembly: GCA_019776745.2. NCBI lineage: Eukaryota > Viridiplantae > Streptophyta > Pinopsida > Cupressales > Taxaceae > Taxus > Taxus chinensis. The sequence continues at coordinate 509,501,806 of CM034154.1, forward strand.
GAACTTTCTAGTTCTCTAATCCTCCCTACTAAAGTATAAATGAGATCATTGGGAGAGGATTGAGTCCCTTTTTGGGGTTCCTATGGCGTAGGGTTTGATTGAGCAGGCTCATGATGACCTGTCATGAATTTTTCGGTGTTATAATTCTTATCTTCCTAAGAAGTAAGAATGTTAGGATAGGCATTCGAAATCTCAGAGGCTTTAGCCTTCATTCTATCCAAATACTCATATATCTGATGAATAGGATTATCTATTCGTGTAAATATATCATCTTATGTTGATTGCATGAGAATGTGAGGTCTTAACAAGACTCTACATTAAGAACCTATTCCGTTTGTGATAACAACATGGTTTGCATTGGGTTGATCGTAATGCATGTTTAACGGTTGATCAACCTCCTCCATCCTTACATAGCTAATGGGGTTTGAAGTGTTAACTAGGGGAGGTTTAGACGTTGCTTGTGTAATTGTCACCCCACCTCGAAAGAGAAGGGGACAGTTTTGGTTGAATGTTGGTGTAATATCTATTAGAGCCAAATGGCCCACCAAACTCTCTTCCAGACATTATTTTAGAAAGTATAAAATACCTATAAAAATATGGGAAGAAATGGCAAGATGAGGTAATAACAATGAAAGAAAAGGAAATAAGAAGGAATTAATCCTTCACGTAGGGTTCACCAATTTGTATGAAATAAAATCGAAATACGACCTTCTCTTGCACCTGATGTCTCGAGGTCATGTCGGGAACAGTCTGGTGTATAATATTTGGAATGCTGGCTATGGGAGAATCATTGCCTAAGATCTTGTAGTGTGAATTACCATTACCAAAATAAGCAAAAGGGGATATTTAGAGGCTATGGAATGGGTAACGTAAATTCCCTATATCATGCTTTCCTGATTTGATCCAAGTGCTAAACTAGTTTGAAGCATCAATGTAAACTAAATTAAATTAACAATCTAAGCTAATACTAAAGGAAACTAATGTAAGAAAATTAAAAAAAAAAAAAACTGAAATATTACAATCACTAAACAACAAAGTTCTTTTATTCTAAATAATCAAATCTAATTCTACACTAAAACTAAAAACATAATAAATAACCCAGTGTGGTTATTCACCTGTGATGAGTGTATTCTAAATAATGCTAACATAAAAAAAGAACTTTTCTAAATAATATATGATATGGAAAAAAATTCTGTAGATATTTTCTCTTTCAAATCCATAAGGATAGGAAGAAGAAGATCTGTCACTGGGTGCTGCTATGAAAGGTGTAAATCCTCTTGGAAATTAACTAGCAGTTTACAAATGAAAGAGAATTGTTTTCTAATCTATTTGATTTGAATTATTTTAATGAATATAATTCAGATACAATGATTTAAATAAACAAAGTAAAAAATTCAACACCTCCAACCTAGATATGCAAGAGAAGTGGAAAATACATTTGTGTGAATATTCGTCCCCTCAATTTATCCTTTCAATATTTGTGTCCACGTGATTCCAACAGATGGGAATGAAACTACAATAGAATAAGAACGATGTAGGAGAAATAACATCTTGAATTGGTATAATCTGATGCAATGCAAGTGGAATAGTGGAAGCACAATTGAACTGAGATTGGATTTGGCAATTTCTAGCAAGAAAACCATTAATTTTGCAATAACAAGAATATAAATATTCTCCAGGTTTTTATTGAGAACAAGTAATGGTTATATAACAAATTGGTTGGGTTGTGAACTCACAAACAAGGCATCCTTGGTGTGCCAACTCATTGGGTGAAGAATAATTTAAAATTGATTAAATCTATTTAAAAATAGAAGAGGCAAGAAAAGACCATGCAATTAAACCCAAATTTAGCTAACTTGGCTCATAAACATGCCTTGGAACTGAAGTTCACCAAAATCATGTGTGCCTAATTTCACATGAAGCTTTCTTGAAAAATTGAGTAGGAACCACCACTGTGTGTAGGGTGACAAACACGAAACTTCCACCCAATCTTGGGTTGTGGTTTTGACACTAAAGGTCAAAACATGCATAAAAGAAGCAGAAAGCTAGAAAAAAGCATGCAAAGGCTAATTAAGGATGTCTAGGCTACAAATATGTACTAAAAATGGGTTTTGGAGCTCAAACATCTTCCAATATAGGATTTTTTAGGTAGACTAAATGTGCATCTGTAGGTTCAAACGATACATTCCCAAGTGCTACGGTTTGCTAGTTATTACTTGTCAAAGTTTGCCAAGTTTTTTTCTCTCAAGGGAGCGTTTAAGAGAAATCCAAAAACTGGTGTAACATGGAAGGTATGGTATGGTTTTTTAGTGGAAAGACACCACCGATAGCATCTAACAACCCATCTAGACATGTGATAACCATCGGTTCAGTGCCTCGAGGTGCCCATTACAAAATATCACCCTAGATGGCCTGAAACTGATGCTAATTAAAGGATTTTGCCATATTTCAATCACAGTGACCATGAAAAAATGGGTGAGAGATAAGAAAGACCAAGATAGGATTTTTTAGGTAGAAAATATGCACATCTATAGGTTCATACGAGATATTACCAAGTGTCACGTTTTACTCGTTATCACTTGTCAAAGTTTGAAAAGTTTTTGCTCTCAGGGCGCTTAAGAGACATCGACGAAACGATGTAGCCTGGAAGGGCCGCGCTGGTTTAGAAGTGGATCAAAACTATTTATAGTGTCTAAAAATCCACCTAGATATGTGGGAACCACTGGTTTGGTGCCACAAGATGACCATTATAAAATATCACCCTTGATGCCTTGACACTGATGCTAATTGAAGGTTTTTACCACATTTCATTTAATGTCACCATGAAAAAATGGGTGAGATATGGGATAATTCGAGATAGAATTTTATAGGTGGACTAGATACACATCCATAGGTTCAGACAAGACATTCCCAAGTGCCACATTTTTCTAGTTATTACCCTTCAAAGTTTGACAATTTTTTGCTCTCAGGGCGCTTAAGAGACATTAACAAACCGATGTAGCCCAGACGAACTAGGATGGTTTGGTAGTGGAATGACAACACTAATAGTGTTTAAAACTCCATATAGACATGTGGGAACCATTGATTAGGTACCAAAAGATGCCCATTTAAAAATATCACCTTGAGAGCAAAAACTTGTCAAACTTTGACATGTGATAACTAACAAAAAATGGGACTTGTGAATGTCTCGTCTAAACCTATGGATGCACATAAAGTACACCTACAAAATTCTATATTTTTTCTCTCATCTCTCTCTCATTTGTTTGTGGTGGAAATGAATGAAACGTGGTAAAACCTTCAATTAACATCAGTGTTAGAGATAAAAAATTGTTTTAAAAAACTTAATACAATATAAGCACCTTGTTGCACCGAACCAATGGTTATCACACATCTGGATGGGATGTTAGAAACTATTGGTGGTGTTGTTCCACTACAAAATGGTTATGGTCCTTCCAGGATACACCCGTCCACCGACGTCTCTTAAGTGCATTGAGAGCAAAAACTTGTCAAACTTTGATGGGTGATAACTAGAAAACCGTGGCACTTGGGAATGTCTCATTTGAACCTACAAATGTGCATCTCATCCACCTAAAAAATTATATCTTAGTTTCTCTCATCTCTTTCCTATTTTTTCACAGTGGCAACTAATGAAACATGGAAAAAACCTTTAATTAGTATCAGTGTGAGAGAAAAAAATTGTTTAAAAAAATTAATACAATATAGGCACCTCATGGCACCAAATTGATGGTTCACACATGTCTGAGTGAGATGTTAGACACCATCAGTGGTTTATTTCTACTCTCAAACCATCCCGGTCCTTTCATGCTACACCAGTCCATCGATGTCTCTTAAGCGCCTTGAGAGCAAAAACTTGTTAAACTTTATCGGGTGATAACTAACAAACCGTGGAAATTGGGAAGGTCCTAACCTACATATGCATAGATGGTCCACCTACAAGATCCTATATAATTTTATCTCATCTCTCTCCTATTTGTTCACGGTGGTAGCGAATGAAATGTGACAAAAGCCTTCAATTAACATCAGTGAGAGGGAATCCAAGGCGGTATATAATACAATATAGGAACCTCGTGACACCAAATAAATGGTTCCTACTTATCTGAATTAGTTTTTAGACACTATTGGTAGTGTCAGTCCATTTCCAAACCATCCTAGTCCTTCTGGGCTACACTGGTCTGTCGATGTCTCTTAAGCACACTGAGAACAAAAACTTGTCAAAATTTGATAGGTGATAACTAGCAAACCATGACACTTGGGAATGCCTCGTCTGAACCTATGGATATGCATCTAATTTTCCTAAAAAATCATCTCTCATTTTTTCTCATCTCTTTCCCATTTGTTTGTGGAGGTAGCAAACAAAACGCGGTAAAATATTTCAATTAACATCAGTGTCAGAGATAATTTAAAAAAATAAAATAAATATAATATAGATACCTTGTGGCACCAAACTGATGGCTCTCACATGTCTGGGTGGGCTGTTAGACACTCTTGGTGAAATGTGAATATGTAAGAGGTAAAAATAATGTTAAAAAATAGATTTCATATGATATAGGTGGTGAAATGAGAACGCGTTCTTATTAAAAAGAATGTGAAAAATAACTTTCTCTTTCTCTATCTCTGGATTTCTCTCTCTCTCTCTCTCTCTTTATCTCTTACCCTCTCTCTCTATCTCTCTTTATTTCTCTCTCTCATGCTCTCTCCCTCTCTTTCTCTCTTGCCCTCTCTCTGTATCTATTTGTTTCTCTCTCTCTCATGCTCTCTCCCTCTCTTTATCTCTTGTCCTCTCTCTCTGTCGCTCTGTCTCTCTTTGTTTCTCTCATGTGATCTCTCTCTCTCTCTCTATCCCTCTTTATTTTTCTCTCTCTCTCTCTCTCTCTTCTTCTCTCTTACCCCCTCTCTCTCTTTGTTTCTCTCTCTCATGCTCTCTCATTCTCTCTCTCAATAAATATATTCATTATCTATTTCTCAAACATGTTTAAAAATGAGATTTCCTATGATATAGGTGGTAAAATGAGAATGTGTTCTTGTTAAACAAAATGTGAAAATAAAATCTATTTCTCTACCTCTTGATTTGTCTCTTGCTTTCTCCTTTTCATTCTCTCTTTCTCTCTCAATTTCTCCTACTCTCCTCTCTCTGTCTCTCATTCTCACTATCTATCTCTCATTATCTTTTGACAGGGTTATTCATCAAGTTATGGAATAATCTGCAGTATGAAGGAAACCCATGAGATGAAGGAAGGAACCACAGATAAAGGAGGAAAGATGTGATAGACAAAAAAAGTTGTTGTACATAGGATAAATCCGCAGAACATAGGAAAAATCCACAAAAGTTGACACAAAGCCACAAATCTAATAAAATAGAAACAGAGAAAGAAAGAAGCTAACAGAGGTGTGACCAAAAGAAGTGTATTTTGATTATTTTTCGGGAAAGATATTATTGTACTAAATGAACTGTATACGGTATACAATATGAGACAATAGATATTTATTGTACTTAATCAAATGTATACGGTGTACCACATTCTTTCTGTTCATAAATTAGATTAGTTAACTTTACCCTTGGACATCCTTAATGGAAGGGAAAACTTCTTAACCCTAACACTGTTGTTGAGGCTCAAGGTCAACATTTGGTGTCTCAACCCAGGTTCCTTTTGTTAGTCAGATGTCTGGAAAAATCTCACCACCAGGGTATTAGAAAACAACACTGGCAGAGATTGAGGATTGGTGGGAGAATAAAATTAATATATTTATTAACAGAGAAGAAAAGAGACCCAAAACATCATATAAATAAACTGAGGTAGAAGTATTTGGAGAATATGGAGAGGAATTTTGGTCTAAGTTCCCACATTTATTGTGGCCTCTTATATTGGAACATGCTAAAAGAATAAAGTGGTCACAATTTCATTTGAGGAAACATTTTGAGTGGACTTGGGAGAAGTTAAATATACTCAAAAACCTTGACGAACCTTGGACCAAAGCAATTTATGACCGGTTCGAGACCACATTAGATTCTTATATAATTACTTGGGCCATATAAGGTTGGACTAGATTTGATTATAATAAATGTGGAGTTTTAAGTGGAGTAAGAGGAAAATTTATCAAACAAATTATATTTTTAATTGAAGTTTTATTGGTAGAAAAAGGATTAATTAGAAGCATGGAAAATTTCCTGTAGGAGACATGCACTTCAGGATGGTGTACGCAAAGGGGGGTGATCCAAGAGATGTAACTAATCAAAATTAACGGGGTGATGGTTGGGATAGAAGAAATAGGACAACATGAAGAAAATAAAAATAAGAAAAATTACATAGTTGACAAAGAAGAGATTAAGAGAATTACGTGAGTTAGTATGTTAACAAAAGAAATAATGATGAGGAGGACGAAAGAGAGAGCCAGGATAGTTGCAGAGAAAAAGGGGTTAGAGAAAAAGATAAAAAATAGATAATAACAAGGGACGAAAGGGAAAAGAAATTGAGTGAATGAAAATAGAAACCGAATAAAAATCAGAAAATAGAAAAAGAAAAACCCACTTCAAGTAGAGGCCAACAATTAGGTAACCCAGAGATGGCGGTAGACACACAGAGTCTTGCTATAATTCCTGCATCAGGCAGAGACAACCCCGTTTTAAATACCCAATGGAACCTCATGGTAATATATTCCATAGAAAATCCAATTCAACAATAAATATCAAAGAAAGCTATCCTAATAAGAGATATAAAGTGGTTAGTAGGTGGTTTAAAACTGGATTTTAAGAAGGTAATAGGAGCAAAAAGTTGGGAAGAGGTTGAAAGAGAAGTTTCGTTATTAATTAAAGATAAAGATGAAGAGGAAGAGGAAGAGGAAGTAATTGATATGAAGGAATTAATTGAAGAGTTTGGAGACAATATAAAAATAATAAAAGAAAAAAATGAGGGAGATAGTAGATAAGAGAAACAAGACAAAGAAGAAGAAATACAAAATAAGAAAACAATAAGTAATGAAGGATTAGAAGAAAACTATAGATTAAGAGATGCTAAAGGTAGGAAGTTAGTTGTTGAAAAAAATGATTATGAAAATACGTCAATAAAAGATGCATCCCCCAACCACCACATGAGCCCAAAGGAGATGATCCCCCTAGATTGGTCATCATTATATGTGCTGCTTAACACACCTATTCAAAAGATAGAAAAAGGAGAAAATTTGATGGAATGATACCAACAATTACAAGAAGAAAGTAAGAAGATAGAAGAAATTGTATGGGAGTTTAGATAACTATTAGGAGATTTATACTTTTATATTGAATTATCCAGAGACAAAGGGAGGAAAAGTAGCTTGAAAAAAACTCATAACCAATCTAAGAAATTAAAACCCTCGAAGCAGCAACCAACTAGTCAAATAAATCCCCAACCAACTAAAAATATGGCCCAAAAAATTAAGCTACATGTATTTGGACAAGACACCAAAGATGCCGAGGAGCACTTATTCATCTTGGATTCATATTGGAAGAGTAATAATATTACAAATGACACCACAAAGTTATATGACTTCATAAGCACTATGAGAGAAGACACCCTACGTTGGTATATGAAAAAAAATGCACATGGTTATAAATATTGGGATGCAATTGTGAAGGAATTTAAGACAAACTTCCACTTTCTAGAGGCACCTTCAGAGGGAGTTAAAAAAATGAGATAACTTATTCAGAAATAAGATGAAACAGTCAAATAATTCAGCCAAAGATTTAAAATTATAACCAGAAAGCTAGAGGAACGCCTCACAAAAAGTAACACATTAAGTGGTTTACTTAAGGAATTCTACCTTATATTAGAGCACCTTGGCAAAAATAAGGATAAATTTTTCTTAAAAAATATCTATAATGAGAACAATTAGAGTTAGCCAAACTAAAACTCCAATAATAAATTTAGAGAAAAGAGGATCTAAGAAATAGTTCACCACCAAGAAATAACATTAGACCTAAAATTTGGTGTACAATGTGTTGTGTAGAGGGACACAGTTAAACAAACTGTCCTTACTAAGAGAAGGAAAAGAGAGTTACAGTTGTCAGACAACACTCATCACAAAAAGCTTCCTCTTGTACCATACCCTCAACAAAAAGAACTTGGTGTAGAATTTACAAGTTATGGGATCAAAATACTCAAGATAATTTCCACTTATTAGAATTACCTCTACCTACCAACTAATTAATGTATTACACAACTTGTGGATTTTATAATCATTACCACCATACCTACCCTTTCGTAGATATAATTGAATAATTAAAGGATTACAACACCTATCAGGTTATGGAAGCTAGACAGAACACGGGGTCTAACCCCCACCTTCATAGCAATAACTAACACCTACACTTAACCCACCACCTTCACATCCAATAATTACTATTCCACAATATTAAAATCAACAAGGAGGAAAATCTCACTTTGGAGGTGGTTACCAAGGTAATAACTACAATCCTATCTATTAAGGACACAATGGTGGATGATATCGCAAAGGACACAGGGGAGGTTATAGAGGAGGATTTAGAGGTGGGTATAATAATTATCAAGGAGGAAGAGGATATCAATGGTATCATGGATACCAAGGAAGTGTTAACCAAAACAATTCAGGGGTTGACTACCAAGATATAAGACCCATGCATTATTACAAATGTGGACAAGATGGGAATTTAGCCAGAAATTGTATAGAACCTGACCCTTGTAGTTTCTTCCATGAACGAGGACATGACTCATTTAGTTTTCCCAAAGTTTCTCAATTTTATAGAAATGGAAGTACAAAAATAGAAGCATTAGGAAGATACACTAAGAAAAATTTCCAACATATTCAAAAGATATCATGGGATGATGAAAAGACAAGAGAAGACAAGGATAAAACATCTAGCTCAAGAAGAAAACTAGAAAAAGAAAAGAAGGAAGAGGCAAAAGAAAACTATTTTAAAAGAAAATATTCTAAATCAAGTAAGGACCATGAAGAACCAAAATATAGAGTTGCAGTAACAACTAGAAGTTTAGCTAGAAAGGAACCTACACTTGGAAATAAGAAAATAATTAGGCTACCCACTAAGGAAAATTCCTCCAGTAATGAAGAATGGGAATTTAAGGAAATCAGGTCAGACCTTCATGATAAAGAAGTGGTCAAAAGTAAGGCTGTAGTTAAGAAGGCACAATCCTAGGAAGAAACAAAAAAGAATTGTTTTATGGAAGATGAAATTATTTCTCTTAAAGATATACCAAGATTAACCATCAAAAGTAGCCTTGTAGATAAGCTGAAACAATTTAGAAAATATTGGAATAAAGAAGATAAGAAATTTCATGTCCAGAGGATTGAAGCTGAACATAACAAGAAAAGGAGAAATTTCTTCTGAACACAATGAACATGGTGCAAATCCACCATATACTTGGATGTGTACATATTACACTACTATTAATGAAGTACTTCTTGACCTCGGCACAAATGTAAATACGATGTCCTAAAATACCTGGGAGAAGCTAGGCATACCTCCCTTGGAACCCACCAGATATTACATTGGATTAGTAGATGGTTCATCAAAATAACTTATAGGAGCACTGAAGAACACATAATTCAACTTCATGGGAATAAAAAAAATGGTAAATTTTGAATTTGTAGAAAATGTTTCTTTGAAACCCACATACAATGCCATTCTAGCCTTAGAATGGTTTCTCAATTACAATGACATGTTAAATTTAGAAGAAGAAGAAATCATATTACAATAAAAAAAAATGTGTTCACATACCATTAAATACAGGAATATGTGATGCATGGTTTGAAGAAGTTTAGCATGATACTGAAGAAGAGGATTTTGACGATATACAAGGAGTATATACTCTAAATCGATTTTATAATATTGATAGAGAATTTGAATCAAATTATGAAGGATAAATATCAGTCAAACGTGAAAATATGAATGAAAGTTATGACAAAGTTTTTGAGGCATGGACACATGGTTTCTTGGAATCTAGAATAAGGAAGATTCATTACGCAAGAAGAGTTCCACCATGTGTAATCACCCTATATGATGATTATAGACACCTGTAATTTGGATCGAGCAATTTAAATACTTAAATTACACTAATTATCCTCTTTCTCACAAATTGATGACATATCTTCATTAAAACACCATTTCTCCTCTATCACCGTTAATTTATTACATTACGACAATTAATTATCCCTTCTATCGCTCAAAACGATGATTAACGACCTTCCGTTAATTAATCCCCCTTTTTAGCTAAATTAATTAATTATTCTTAATTAATTAACAATCCCTTATATTTAATCAATAAGTCCTCATTTATTTGATTAAAATCCTCTCATAGCATAGATCAAACTAACTTTCTTCTCAAATTCTTCTAAAAGCTACATCACCCCTATTAATTAATCAATTTGATTTAATTAATGCACTCTCTCAACTCCCATGATTCACTAGAGGATGAAATAAAATCTCCTAAAGTAAAATCAACCACTTCTAAACCGTTCTTATTCATTACTAACCTAGCTTTGCTATTATCCCACATGTAATAGGATGCGAAACTTCTTAAAACCATTGGGTTATAAAAGAAACCACCCTTTGAAATTTCTACGTACACCTTTATATGCTTATAACCTAAAATATAGGCATTTCATCTTGGAGCATTCTTCCATTAGAGTATCTAGGTATCTTCATCTTACATTCGTCCATCTAAGTTATTGAACCATATGGAGAATATCAAGAAGGTCTTGTAGCCAAGTCTTGATTGAGATCCATTCTCAAAACCTTGGGATTAAACAAACTATCACATTTTGATATCTAAGGATCTATATAGGCCCATCTCATGTTTAAATTTCAAAAGATTAGATGGTAAATGCTTAACATGTTAGTTTGAGTTTCATTCAAAGTTCTAATGCATAATGTTGATATGTACTCTTGTTTAGCTCTTAGCATGATGATCTTTGTGTATTTGGTTCATGTTTTGAAACTTTTAAGGTGTTAGTTTCAATTCCCTTTGCATATCTAACTAATACATTGATACAATTGGCATGTCTGGTGGGACGGGTCCATAGTCCCTTTGATCTTAATGAATTTTTCTAGTTTTCTCATGTTTTTGCTAACCCATATCATGTAAATATGAAATAAATTGAGATTATTAGTCTATTTTATCATCTTTATATGCATCAGATCTCATTTATGTGATTTATTATGATGGGTTACTCTTTGATTTGACATAATTTGAGAAAAAAATTAGCTTTTTAAAGTTTCCTACATCATTTCCCATGTTTTGATGTCATCTCCAGATATAAGCGTAGGAAAAAAGTTGTAAGGGGTGTGTAAACATAAAAAATTGAGCGTAGGTACCAAAATGCTAGTGCACATGACAAAAGCTGAGCATATACATTCAACTATTAATCATACCCTGTCATCTTTTTGGTTAGGCTAGAAAATGCATTTAAAGTCCCACATATACATCATTCTACCAACGTACATGATATTATGTCCTCTATGTTTTTTGGCTTTCTATTTGCTAGCATATGTACCTAAATCCATGTGTAGGTGGTCATACTTGAGCGTACACATCTTATAGTGCTTCTAATTTGATCCTATTGACTCTGCAAGCATATGCGTCAAAAGTTAGGCATACACAGCTCTATGGACATGTACCTATTTAGTACATTGTCAGTTTTAATAGAGGCGAGTACACATCTGGAAATGCACTTACACACCCAAAGTTAAGAGTAGGAATCAGAGTTCGGATTTGATATTTACTTTAAAATTTGTACAAGCATGTTTTCTGGATGTACTAACTCCTTGTAAGTTTAAATTGAAGATTAAATTCTATTTTGCAGGGAATATTTTCATGTTGTTTTTGATAACTTGGTTTGTTTAAGGGTTAATGAATGTTGAATGCTTAGTTAGGAGATAAGAGTCATGTATGCTCTTCCCTCACACCTTTTAGGTGATCTTGGGAATCAGAAATGATTTCTATATCTTTTATTTCTTGGAAAAGAACTTGTTTCTAAAAGAAAAAATGTCAAATTTGGTTAAGATGAAAAAATTTTGTGTTTAAATTGAGTATTTTCCATTGTTAATTGCATAGTTGGATTCTACATCTCGTATGCTCTTCTCTTGCGTCTTAATATGATCTTGAGAATCAGAAACGATGTTTTATCCTATTTTTGTTTGTGGAAAACTACTAAATATGTTGTGTAGGACCTAAATACTTGTCAAAGAAAATAGGACCGAAACAAAAACTACTAATATAGTTTTTGTCTAGGTTCCCAAAAGGTGTACAAACAAACCACATTAAGAATAAAAGATAAAACAACACACCATAATCAAAAGACTATATGTGCAGGTTCAGATAAAGGTATGCCCTATCCACTTAACTAGGATATAACCCCTTTGGCATAAGCCTTAACCTACAACAATGGGGGTGATCCTAGGAACCCCAAAGTAGTGCACACAAGAGGGAACCTTATGGAGGAAATGATAAGTGATCCACACACCTACTTGATTAGTTTTACCTTTGTGAGTTAGAGTCAAAGTTTTCCGTATCGTGACCCCAGTGAGAACACACGATGAATGCATTTATTGCTCACTATGTTTGAAGGGGGTAAAGTAAATCCGAGATAACCCAAGACTAGTCAGTGTGAATTTCTTGGTAAATCAAGCTCACATTAGACAAAATTGTGACACTTAGTTGAGTGAAACACTTAGGAAGCTATCTTGACTTAGAGCCAACTTATTTATACCACCATTTTGAGAGCCATCGCAAAGGGAGAACTCTATCGGAGTCAAAACTTTGTTTATCAAACAAAGGGAGAGTCCATTAAAGTTCAAACTACGCATCATTCACCACGGAATTTTTGAAGCATTACTTTTACTTAGTTTTACACTCACCATAAGGTGGGGAGAAACTTCATCGAAGTGAGGCCAAATAATTTTCAACCCCACTTGATCTACTTCCTTTGCTTTCTTTGACACGTTGTTGATAAAAATAAGAGCAACTATACGTGTGTTATCACTTGATTGTGTTCACCACTTTTATGTCTGTTTACACTCATCCATGTGTATGGCTGAGTTTTTAAATGTATAAAGTGTGTGAGTACATTTTTACGTTATTGATAACCATTTGATCTTGATACCAAAGTCAAGATCACCATTTGTAGTTAGGATCAATTCTTCACTAGAATCTCCTTTGAAGTGTTATGTTGCTTGTATCATATCACCACAACTTTGATACTTACATCTTGTTTCTTGTAAACTTGGCCTAAGTGTCTAAGTTGTAACAATATGCTACATGCACCCTAACAATTCCTTGGTATACCTTAAGCCCTAGATTGATTTCAAACATTACCTCAAGTTTCAAGGATGTTGTTGTTACCTTTGTGTGCATTGTGTCAATATTATTTTTATATTAATACCTTAATTTTTTGTAAAGTTTGGTTAGCATATCTTAGTGGTATTATTGTGTTGTTCATCCTCATAAATCCCACTTATTAAGATATAGGTCTTGGTTGGATTCAAACTCACTTTACGTATACTTTGTTTGGGAATCATATCAACCTCTTGTTATTACTTACACCTTGTTCATTTCTTTGAACTTGACATAAGTGGTGACATTTTGTTTATCATCTTAAACATCAACTGCCATTTGAAAAAAAAACATAGGAAGCAAGTTCATTGATTGTTTGGTTAGGAACAAACCTTGTGTGATTGTGTCTTACAATTATTTGTCATTTTGACTTATCCATTTAGGACAATCACTTTGATCCATTGATTCTTTATCATTCATTATTCTTTGGTCATTAATTTGGCTTTGTGTTTTGAACTTGCGTGATTGTTCCTTGTGCTTATTCATCTTATAAACTCATTTCTAGGACAATCCTTTGGGTCTTTGATCCTCTTGATATTCTTATTTTTTCCTAAGTTCATGGTCATTTTTTGAACATATCTTTCAAACCTTGGTAATTTTTTTTCTATCAAGTAACTTTTGCATCAGTCAAACAATGTAAATCTTTCCTTTGTATCTTTTATGTTGCTAAAATTTTGATCAATCCTTTGAAATTTATGCCTCCAAACTTGTTTCCAAAACCTTGTTGGATGATCAATCTTGAGTCATCACGATGTATGTTTTCCTTAGCTTCCCTTTTAGAAAATCACATAAGCATCCCCATCTTTACAAAATGTCTAGTTGGTTGTTGTTATGTTTCACGTTGAAGAAGTTTGATCATGAAATCTAGGTCTATACCTATGAACCCAACACATGCCAATAATGAATGATTATCGTAAGGTCCCTTATACATACAAAAATAAGGAATAAAAGTTTCAAAATTCACATCAAAAGATGCCCATCATGACTAAACCTCATTTTGTTCTTCGCACTAGAGAAATCACTTGGGTAACCCATTCCCCACTTCTGATCCAAATTATTATCCAGGTTTTCCTCACTCTTCTTCTGATTCTAATCCAAACATTTCCTCTTCTTCTGAGGATTCCAAACCAAATATTTCCTTTGATTCTTCTGATGATTCAGATCCAAACTACTATTCAAATTCATCTAATTTGACTCCTAAGTTTTAGTCCTCCCCTTCTTCATAGGACCTCTATTACCAGTTACCTAAATGACATTCTCCTCCTCTAAAAATTTAAGTCACCGCAAATTATCCCCATCATTCATCTAATATGACTCCTACATCGTGGTCATCCATATCTTTGCAAGACTTCTTCATCATTCATCTAATGTGACTCCTACATCGCGATCCTCCCTATCTTCGATGGACCATATTCATCATTCATCTAATGTAACTCATATGTCATGGTTATCCCTATCTTTGTAGGAACCTCTTCATCATCCATCTAATGTGATTTCTATGTCGTATTCCTCCCTTTCTTTGTAGAACCTTCTTCATGATCCATCTAATGTGATTCCTATGCCGCGGTCCTCTATTTCTTTGTAGGACCTCTTTTATCAGTCACCTCAATGATGCCTTCTTCATTTAAAGATACACATGACTCCTAGTCCCCTCAATTAAACATCTAATATGATTATTGAATCACATTCTTCCTTTTCTCCACAAGACCTCTTTTATTATTCATCCAATGCAATTCTTGAATCACGATCCTCCCCTTTTTCATAGGACCTCCTTCACCAGTCACCCCACAAATTCTTCCTTCTTTGAAGATTCGTGGGGCTCAAAATACTTCTAGTCAAATGTATGAATCAAATCATGTGTCATAATCTATAGACTTTGGACTTAATCCTACTAGTTTACAGATGATATACCGTCATATAGGTAGGTCCACACCACCTCTTTCTACTCCTGAGACATTTAGCTCCACGTCTACTTTGTCCCCCACGTCACCTTCTTCTATCAATCATCATCAAACATATTCTCAATATTTCACACCAGTTATCCCTTTTTCATCCAATCAAATCCCCATGGTCGATCGAAAACTCATGCTAAATGATTTATTTTAGAGAAAAGGAGTGATCATGGCCTTTATAGGGGCACACAAAGATATCCCTCTAAGAAGTTATGAGTAAGGATTATTTTTAGACTTCGATGCATCTGTGTATTGTGAGGAAAAGGTTAATTCCTTTTATCAAGAAACAAAGGAAGAGCCTCGAATCATGCAACTTGATCCTCCTCTTATTCTGCCATCTTCACATTCTTCATTATGTGATGAAACTCTTGGGTCTTGCATTAATCCATGGCCTATATTCTCATCACCCAATCACTCTTTTTCTATCATAATTCCTCAATAAAAATATATTACGGGGTCAACACCAAGTATCCCTTCATCTTCGTCTAGGTGTGGGTCACCTTCTTGTAGTCGTCCGTCTACTATTTATGGAACATTTTCGGGTAGTCCACTATCTTATATTCTTGGGGAACATCCAACAAGCCCCTTGTCTTCTATGTATCAGTCACCCTCGGGTAGTCCATCATCTTCTATTCTTGGGCCACATCCTAGTAGCCCATCATCTTCCATCTATGGGTCGCATCCTAGCAACCCTTCTTCTTCTATTCTTAGGCCACATCCTAGTAGCCCTTCATTTTCTATTCATGGCTCACCTTTTGGTAGCCCCTCTTCTTTAATTCTTGGACCATATCATTTTCATATGTCACATTATTTTTCTACCAATGATTGTGGAAAATACATCATCATTTCTAACATCAATTGTAAACATCCACATTCTTCTCCCACTTCCCGAGATCTAACAAGTCAAGCATTAACTTATAAGAAACCTAGAAAAGTTCTTTACCAAGTTAAGATCAAAAGTGTGAAGAGATCAAAAGCTCCCAAAAAATCAAATGATTATAAAATTCAAATCAAATGCAATTCCAGAATGCACACCAACATACCCATCAAGTAGGACACAAAGTGTAAAAACCTATGGATAAGAAACTAAACCTCCCACATACAAAACCTTTGTTTCAAAAAAAATCATAGTCATTTGTTGAGTGTGAACTCACCACGATCATCAAGATTGGGGATAATATTACACTCGATAAATAAACATGTGTAGTCACTTTTGCACCCACTAAGAACAAGAGAACCTCATGTGCGCTGGCCTATCGCCCAGCGGGCGCTGGGTGCTCACCCGAGGCATGCGAGAGGGAGCCGAGTCTCTCTTTTATGTGAGTCTAGTGGAAGGCATAGCTCATGATTCTGACTTAGTGATTTAACAAACATGAAGGGCTATAGAGCTCAGGATGGCTTCTACACCCCTTTAGTCATAATAGAACCAAATCACGCAACATAAATAATAGAACTAAGATTTGTACATCTACTACTATACTTAACCATTTAAGCACGATTCACGATTATATAAGAACTAAAGTGCAATAGTAATATACAGATAATATAGAGAAAGAGTCTTGATAAATTTGTCATGGAAACCTTATCACATTCACTCATACTTTTTACTTATAAAAGATTATAGAAGGAAGACCATAGTCATGTGCCATATGTGGATCCATACATGTATTCTCCCAAGACAAAAATTTCATTCCCCATTTTCCCATTACATCCTTATTGGAATTTTGTACCCATTTTCATCTCATAGTTCTTGCAGTAATTCTATAAATCTCCGCTACCTCACTTTTTTCTACCTTTCTTTGCCAAGGGCGCACGTATAAATAGGCCTCTGAGCTCTAACAAACTCCTCTACAGCCTCAGATCTAGCCCCAAGTGTCAAGGTGTGGGTCACCCCGGGCGCATGCCTCTCCATGTCATGATTAACTTTTTGTATCTTTCAATCGCAAGGTATATTCCCTCTAGGACACCCTGTTGCTAGGATGGAACCTTATCTGAACGGAACACGTTCTTCATGTGCTTTGTGATAAAGACCAAAAATGGCTAAGTCCCGAATTGTTCTTTGCATGGTGTGCACATCTTAGGTTCTTCAAGAAGCCTTTTGAACTCTACCTTGCGTGCCTATACTTGTGAACTTTCTCCTACCATGCACGCCTATGTGCCCTTAAGATTTGGAAGCTAAATTAGGGGCCGAACATTACCCCACACTTCACCTATTCTCTGCCCTCGGGAACCTTCTCAAAGAATACAGTACAAAAGAATGCAATGCATTGCCTTGGAAAATAATGGGGGGGGAAGAATAAAGAAAGGGAAAGAGAAAGAATAGGGGGAAAATTTCCTAAAGAAGTAGGAGGGGAAAGTTTTGCTGGAGGTCAGCCTCTAGTGTACTCCAAGCACTAACTTCCTTCTGTACTTTAGTGTAGATGTCACCAACCAAGGTGCTAACCTCATTGTAAGTTAGCCCTTCCCCCTGTGTGGTAATGGTTTCCACCACAGTCTCCAGTTCTTTAGCATGGTCTTCTAGGGCATCCATCTTCCTTGTGATGACCTTGTAGAGCTCTTTTAGCTAGGTTTTGATTGAGACTCACCGATTCTCAATGGCTTTGGATTTATTTTCTACCTCGGCTATGATCCTTTCCCACTCGGCTCTATTGCCCTTATTCTTCTCTCTGAATTCATTCAACTTAGCCTCATCGCTAGTAAGTAGTATGCTTGTCACCTTGTATTGATCTATGTAATGGTCGTAAGTGACCCCCACGATTTATGTAGCTGATCTTACATTGGCAAGCACCTTGTTGTACTGGCCACGAGTACAGTGACCTTCAACTTGTCTTCTTTCTCTCTGCACTCCACTACCTCTTTTGCTAACTCTAAAGCCAAGGGCTGCTTCTCCATGGTGAGGATCTGAGTCAAGTCCTCTAGGCACTCCAGGGAGGATCTATACTTTTACGCAAATTTTCCAAGAAGGTGGAGCTCATCTCCTAATCGATTATCATGAATCACCTGAACCTTAACCCTTTACAGTTGAGCGCTGATTAATTCCTCTTGAAGCTCCCTCTGTGGTTGAGTGCTAATTAATTTGTCCAGGCTGAGATCCTTCGTTAGCTTCACCACTTCTTCCTTCCTCTTCTCCAACATGTCCTCCAGGACTCTAACCCTGTCATTTCTACAAAAGAGCCTAGCCTCGATTTCCACAGAGACTTTGTTCAATGCGTTACACACTTGCTTGTCTGATAGTTGCTGCGTGTTTACAATGGGGTTGTCCCCCTTTCCTTCGGACAGCTTCAATATCGCTCCTTGGTTAATCTTGAATTCAGGCTCATCGAGGTGGGAGTCGAATGCCCAAGATAGCATCTTCCTCGTTCACGGGTATCCACCCTCAAGGTCAAAGGACTCCATGGTGGTGAGCTCCTTGGTGGGCACGATACTTTGGAAATGTGTGTGCAAAACTTTGTTAGGGTCATGAATGTAACTCATCATTTTTCTTCCCCCTTTCGCACATTTACTTCTCGTGCACACACCCTTGGGAACAGTTATTGAGAGAGTTGGTCCTTTCATGCTACTTCCACTCTTCTCCCTCTGCTCCTTCTTGAACTCGCTGAGCACGAGCTCCACGCTGTGCCCCAACTCTTCATTGAATAAGGCATCAATTATATTCTCTACCTCCCTCATTTCCTTTTCATCCACCTCCTCCTAAGTGAGCTTGGGCATATCTGGTTCCTTGGTACTAGCCCCTTCGCTCCCCTCTTCACTGTGCACACATTCCTCCCTTTGGGTGCCTTTCCTTCTTACAAAGATGAAGGCATCATTTATGTTCTCAGCGTCCTCTCCTTCCTAGTCATGGATATCAATTGGCTCTTGGTCCACCTCTAGCTCTTCCCCTTCATCATTATCCCTTTTGCCTACATAGGCATTCAGGTCGTTCATATCTCTAGAACCTTGTTCCTCCGTTCCTTGTTCTTCTTCTCTGGCAGAAAATTCTGGAGTGGAGGATACTATCTTTTCTTCATCTGAAGGTTCTTCAGGGGATGGTGGCTTCGTAGGCTCTGGGGTATTTTCCTTGACCACCATTCTTCTCTTCTTCCAGACATAGGTACTCGACCCCACGGTACCTACATCTTGCCTCCCCACTGCCCCTTGTTCTTCCTCTTCTTCTTCTTTATCCTTGTGCTTTAGCGCTGGCTTCTTCCTTCCTATGGGGTTGTCTGGGATGGATATTTAATTTTCTACATACGCCCCTTCTCGAACTTTTGATTTATACGTAGGTAAATTTTGGCAGCAGCACTCTCATTAATCGGTAAGGTCATTGGCCTTACGATGTGTACGTCCTGCGACATGTACCTTTCAACATACACACACTTTCCTGGGTAGACCAACTTCTTCCTCATCTCTCTGTGTTCACTGTTGAGGGTGGATAGGTCGAGTCTTAACTTCTTCGACTCCTTATATCTGTTTACCCCTGCTTGGAAGAATTGGGCAGTAAATGAGAAGGGGAGTTTGCACCAGGGACTCCAACTGCTGTCCAACAAGATAAATCTGCCAATGCAGAAGTGCTAGTACACCATGAACTCTACTTCTCCTTCAGTTGCCACGGGGAGTTGCTCTAGGATCTGCCATTCTTCCCTGAATGCGTTCCTAAGGCGCGTATACCATTTATCCAAGCGCGCCTTGTACACCCTTGTCATTAACTCACAAGTATACTTCTTGAACCTGTCCACGGGTGAAGGGTCTTCATCGGGATACTCCCATATGAACTTATCAGATGCATCTGGCACCCCAATTTTTGAGAACACAATGGTTAGTAGAATGTTCCCAAACAATATCTTACCTCCGTCCTCCGCATTTCTTATAATCTCATCTGCTATGTACTGGGAGATATTGTACATGGTGCCTTCTGCGACCTTTCTATAGACATTCAACCAGGGCTTGCTCACCTGGGTCCACCTCTCTTGTCCATTTAGCTTTGAAACAAGGTGCATGGCGATTTTCATCACCGGATCACTGATATCCGCTACGTCGTAGGACCTCGATCCCTTCTTATAATCTTGGGATGTGATGGTTTCCTTAATTGCATCCTCATCCTGGAGGTCATCTAAGATCACGTCCCCTTTATAGCTCAAGCCTGTAAAGTGTGAGATTAATTTTGGGGTTATGCGCATCTTGCACCCTGTGAAGAAGAAGAAATCTTCATGAAGCACATCATTAACCATTGGTATAGGTGCTCGGGCTTCCTAAAGTATGGTAACTCATAAAACTGGAGAAGCCTTGCCTTCTCCATTTTCACCTTGACTACATCGCTATAAATCAGCATCCCGTCAGGTGTTCATTTGTTTGTGGGGCGCACCAGCTCTAACACCATTTCCTTCACAATTATACTCGACCGATGATTATAGTCAATTACAGTCATCTGTCTGATGTGGGACTCCCACTCTTGCCCTAGAAAAACTCCATCCATTTATTGCATCTCTGAGTACCATTCCTCATTGGTATCCAAGGGGATTCCATCTTCCTTCTTCTTTCCTTTTCCCTTCCCCTTTCCCTTCTTGGATTATACTGCAGGCTTATCAACTAGTTTCGTGGCCATCATTTTACCCTTTGCTTTCATTCCTTGGTTGCCTTCAGGTTGTCTAAGAGTGTTCTTCACGTGCCCCATGCCCTAGGGTACAAATCCTAATTTCCAACTTTCCTCCTTTGATAATGACGCTCTTTCCCAATGTTCCTCACACCCGTGAATCACTTTTGCTCTAGTTTATAGATCAACCCGAATGATTTCACACAAGTTTATGAGATTCTCCTTTGCATGAATTAGCTCGTGAACCCTAGCTCTTGAAAGAAAATTGTTCTCCTTGTTTTCAAAAAGTAAAATAATGAACTTACCATCCTTGTATTTATAGATTTTCCTGCTTTTACGCATTTAAGGATAGGCTACCTACCACCGTATGAAAATATTTAATGCAACATTTTCAAACAAACTTGACTTCAATACTTTTCCTCGCGCACCCAATCCTCGCGCGATTTTTTTTCACCCACTCCCAATCCTTGCGTGAAACATTTTTCCATCCTTCTGGTGCATAGACAA
Source organism: Taxus chinensis (assembly GCA_019776745.2). Taxonomy (NCBI): domain Eukaryota; kingdom Viridiplantae; phylum Streptophyta; class Pinopsida; order Cupressales; family Taxaceae; genus Taxus; species Taxus chinensis. Next base: position 509,523,213 of record CM034154.1, read on the forward strand.
TACATCTTGATAGAAGACTTTTGCGTGCATGTTACAAACGCTAAAGACACCTCTTCCATCCTCATGATTCTTACTTACGCCTACCTCATGTTTTTGCACTTTTTCCTCCTTTGTACATGGATTTCCAATGGAAATCTATCTCGTCATCCATCTACCTTCCTAATGCATCCTTTCAACAGGGCTAGTTCAAACGGTCTTACCAACTCAATCTTCCTATAGAATAACTTCATGCCTCTCTTAATCACCTCATCCCACACTAAATCGATGCACGGTCCTCTGCGCAATCATAATTTTAAAAAGTAATAAGATTACTGGTGCCCAAGGTGCAAAACAAGACAACAATGCGAAAGGGAAAAACACGAAAGGAAAAGCATAAAAGGAAACTCTAAACTAATTGGTAGAACTGCCTTATTTACAAACACCAAGAAGCATTATTTATAGTAAGGCTTCAACCTACTCCCATTGAAGTGTCCAGGTAATTTTGTTCCATCCAGTTCTTGTAGCTGGCACGTGCCCGAATCAAGGATGTATGAAATTACATAATCACCCGAGGCACGCGAGAGGGAGCCGAATCTCTCTTTTATGTGAGTCTAGTAGAAGGCATAGCTCATGATTATGACTTAGTGATTTAACAGACACGAAAGGCTATAGAGCTTAGGATGGCTTCTACACCCCTTCAGTCATAATAGAACCAAAGCATGCAACAGAAATAATAGAACTAAGAGTTGTACATCTACTACCATACTTAATCATTTAAGCATGATTCATGATTATATAAGAACTGAAGTGCAATAGTAATATGTAGATAATACATAGAAAGAGTCTTGATACATTTGTCATGGAAACCTTATCACATTCACTCATAGTGTTTACTTATAAAATATTGCAGAAGGCAGACCGTAGTCATGTGCCATATGTGGATCCATACATGTATTCTCCCAAGACAAAAATTTCATTCCCCATTTTCCCATTACATCCTTACTGGAATTCTGTACCCATTTTCATCTCATAGTTCTCGTAGTAATTCTACAGAGCTCCACAGCCTCACTTTTGTTTCCATTCCTTTGCTAAGGGTGCATGTATAAATAGGCCTCTGAGCTCTAACAAACTCCTCTGTAACCTCAAATCTGGCCCCAAGTGTCAAGGTGTGGGTCACCCCGGGTGCATGCCTCTCCATGTCATGATTAACTTTTTGGATCTTTCTATCGTAAGGTATATTCCCTCTAGAACACCATGTTGCCAGGATGGGACCTTATCTGAACTCTTCCCCAATTGTTCTTCATGTGGGTCTATACTTGCGCACCTATACTCTTCCTTGCATGCCTATACTTGCACGCTTTCTCCTGCCATGCGCGCCTACGCGCCCTTAAGATTTGGAAGCTAAATTATGGGCCCAACATTCAAAATCAAATCTGATTCCAGAATGCACACCAACGTACCCATCAAGTGTGACACAAAGTGCAAAAACCTATGGATAAGAAACTCAGCCTCCCACATACAAAACCTTTGTTTCAAAACAAATCATAGTCATTTGTTGAGTGTGAACTCACCATGATCATCAAGATCGAGGATAATATTACGCTCAATAAACAAACATGTTTCGTCTCCCTTATCAAGGAAATCAAAAACATCATTGTTGGATCTTACCATGTAGAGTGAAATTTTTGGTCATAACTTCCCACAATAACAAAAAAAATAAAATAAAAAATAAAAATAAAAAAATGAAAAAACATTAAAACATTACAAAAACAAAATCAAAGGTACAAAGATCAAATGTTGTAATTAGGTATTGCGTACACATGGATGTTCTTTCTTCCATTTATTTCATATTCCTCTGCAAGTCATCCACCATTTTCATCCCTTCAATGTTTTTTTACTTAGCTTATTTTGCACGCATTTTGTGACATTTATCTCTATGGTATTTCTTTGACCCTAGTCTTTTATCACCTTCATAAATTAAAGAACGACTGACATCTTAGAGATCCTATCACAATTCTCATGTAATAAACTTGTTGCGAAGAATTTTTAGGCGTATTTGTTGACACTAACCAATGTCATCATCACAATCACTTCCATATCCTTCCCTAAAGCCATCATTGGTTCTTAACCCCTTGTTAAAACAAGAGATATGAAATAAGATTTTCAGAATGCTAGAAGCAAAAGAATCAATCAATCAAAATCAAAATAAAAAGAAAAATCAGATTGATATATAACTCTATCTTGGGGTATTTCCAATATCTCTATCGGGGCTATGGATGCCTAGCTGGTGGTAGAGTAATGCTATGATTATAATCAAATACATCTCCATCGGGGCTATGGATTCCTAGCTGGCAGTGGAGCAATGTATGTCTATCGTTTCACCCTTCATTCACAAATCACCATTCAAAATAAATCATTCCTACACATTGACTAAGGTGTCTTCACTTGTTGTCTATCAAAACTTCCTTCCAAGAAGTAATTAATTTCCATGTGCACACACGGGATCTCTATGAGTCAACAAGATTATTATGTTACAAGGTTTTGTTTAGACCTTATTCAAACTCTTACGTTAGTGCATGTCTTGTCTCATGATTTGTGCCTTTGACTAATCACTCTTTCATCGCAAGGCTTTTCATTTCATTTTTCCATCTCCTTTAATGGCATTTGCACTTTTATTTTTCTTTGTTCAAAACATCCATGTGTATAAGGTTTCATTTTTGCTATGTTTAAGGGAACTTTTTCCCTTCTTTCAAAAAAAAAAAATTCCACTTCTTTCTATCCTACATTTCTTGGCCATCTTACACTGGGGCATATTTGTTCCTTCCTAACATGTCATTAGGTATACATTCATCATTAGGTTGAACATATCCACATTGGCCCTGATACAAATTTTGTGTGAAGAGTTTTCCTTTGAATATTCCCTTCTAATGCCGGGGGGAACGTCACATCTTCCCCTTCTTCTTGTACATACACACGACCTTTTTCCCTTGGAAACCCATCTATTGCTGGGACATCCACACTTAATTCATTTTCCTATAAATAGTTTCAAAATAAACAAAACATTCAAATATGTTTCTAAAAAATAAAAAACATTAAAAATTATCCTACAAAACATCGCTCTTCAGTTCTCAACGATTATTTTGCGCAACTCACGGATCATCTTTATCTACCTCCATTTACAAATATAGTTTTCTTATTATGTCTATACTCTGGGGCACAATGAGTTTCTTGGTACTGTTTCATATTGCACGATTAATTTTTATAGGACCTAAGTGTCCTACGTTATTACCGTTGCATGTATCCTTGCTTGAGGTACCATATATTAACCCTTGTTGTTAATTTGTACATGTCAGAATCAAAGTTTGGTAATAAAAATATTGCATAATGTTTCTCTATTAGGGTAGCTTGTTTACTTTTTTTTATTGCATTGCATTATGTATGTTGCAGGAAGTTAGGCATATTTTACTTTCTTGCATTGCATTTCATTTTTTATGTTGAATAGAGTTTGTGTGTTTAGTAGTGGAAAATTATTTGTATTATAGCTTTTCATGTCGTTCTATGCTTTTTTCATATGCATATATTTTTAGTAAGGACTGATGATGTATATCACTGGCAATATGATGACACAAAAGTTGTTTTACTACATTGGATGAAAGATTATCCTTTTATCTCATCTTAATTTTTCTTCTATATCATTCTGCTATCAACATTTTTCTTCTCATTCAATTGGGGCATCCTGACCCTCCCCATTCCTATTTCCATTTCCTACATCTTTTTGATCGTCGATTGATTTATTTCATCACCCCAATGACACTTGAGGGGGCATCCTTCACTCCACTAATTTTTCTTCTATCTCTTCAAAATTTACGTGTTTGTACTTGTCTACTATCTTTGAAGTGGTGTCGCTTACACTATCCCAAAGAGGGGAAAATGTAGACACCTGTAATTTGGAACAAGCAATTTAAATCCTTAAATTACACTAATTATCCTCTTTCCCACAAATTGATGACATATCGTCAATAACACACCATTTATCCTCTATCACTGTTAATTAATTACATTACAACAATTAATTTTCCCTTCTATCGCTCAAAATGATGATTAACAACCTTCCACTAATTAATGCTCCTTTCTAGCTAAATTAATTAATTATTCTTAATTAATTGATAATCCCTTCTATTTAATCAATAAGTTATCATTTATTTGATTAAAATCCTCTCATAGCACAGATCAGACTAAGTTTCTTCTCAAATGCTTCTAAAATCTACATCACCCCTATTAATTAATCACTTCGATTTACTTAATGCACCCTCTCAACTCCCATGAGTCAGTAGAGGACAAATTAAACTCTCCTAAAGTAAACTCAACCACTTCTAAACCATGCTTATCCATTACTAACCTAGCTTTGCAATTATTGTTAAGGTTAGCACACTGGTTATACAGACAATATATTATACCTAAGCATACATGTAAATAAAAGTGGATATTCTACCAGAAGAAATATACAAAAAAAGAGACATAAATCAACACCAGATTTAATATGGTTCACCCAGTGTGGGCTACGTCCACCAAGAAACAAGCTAATCTATTATCCAAAGCTTTGACAAGATATACAATGAATATTTACAATCTTCCACACCTCTCAGATGTTCAGTACTTTCTTCCTTCAAGCTTTTGCTCTACCACCAAGAATTCTCTCTCACCAACCTTTTTCAAGTTATTTCTAATTCTTATTGCTCATTACTTCTAAACCCTAGCTTTTGGACTTATATAGTCATTTATAGACTTAGGGAACTTAGCCATGTAATTACAATCAATAAATCTATTTTAATGCTAAAAATAGATATAATTCCTGAGATTTAATTAAAACTTCTTCGCACAGGTAACCGACACCGGTTCTGCCTAACTGTCACCAATTCCTACTTTCCCTTGACTGATGCTGGTTTACAATAAATAAAATAGAGAAGGTTTAAATATTTCTATAGGTTTACTTACCCTTTGTGAAATCATCACATAAGTTTGGGGTACCAGAGGCTCTATCTGGGTCTCCTGAACATTAGTATCAACTTCTGACAGTGACCGATGCCAATCACCTATAACCGACATCGGTTCTACTAACTGATGTCGGTTCTGATACTCTGTAACCATCGGTGGTTCATCCGACTGATGTCGGTGAAGGAATAACTGACCACGGTTACTGTGTATTTTTGTAGGTGTTTATTTAAAATCTGAGAGTTCATTTTCATCAATAAACTTCTCAATTTTCTCATCCATGGGTACGAAAATTTGATCCCTGTACATTCTCTTTTCATTCCATTCAACATCACGACTCCTAATAATTTTAGAATTCTCTAAATCCTAAAAATGGAAACCAAAATCACTAGATCCATAACCAATGAAAGTGCACCTCTTGGATTTTACACCCAACTTTTTCCAATTTTCCTTATCAACATGCACAAAAGCTTCCGAACCAAAAAATTTAAGAAAAGAAAGATCGACCTATTTTCCGGTCCAAGATTCCTCTGGTATTCCTCCATCTAGTGAACTTGAAGGGCCATGGTTAATCAAATAAACTACTGTATCAACTGCTTTTGCCAAAAACTGCAAAGGCAATCCAGAATGTATCCTCATACTTCTAGCATGTTCCATGATTGTCCTGTTCATTCTTTATGCAACACCATTATCATGTGGTGTTCTTGGAACCATTCTTTCTCTACGTAACCCATTCACTTAACAATAATAATTCAAATCCTTGCTACAGTATTCACCACCATTGTCAGATCTAAGGAACTTTAACTTAGAATTTGATTCATTCTCAACAAGGGCTTTCCATCTTTTAAAAGTTTCAAAAACATCATATTTACGTTTAATACAATAAACCCATACCTTTCTTGTAGCATCATCAATGAAAGTAACATAATACTGGGATCCTCCATGTGAAGCTACCTGAGCTGGTCCCCACACATCTAAGTATACAAGATCCAATTTCTAATCCTTCTTAGTTTCCCTAACTTTGAGAAATCTCACTCTCTTTTACTTTCCAAAGATACAATGCTCACAAAAATCAAGATCTAAATATTTCAAATCTGATAAATTACCCTTAGCCTTTAAGATCTGCATTCCTTTTTGACTCATATGACCCAACCGATTATGCCACATGCATGCATTTGAATTTGAAGTAGATAATGCAGGAAATGAATAAGTAATACAAGTAGATAAATATAACGTTCCTACCTTCTTACCTATTTCCACAACAAAAGCACCCTTGGTGACTTTCCAAGAGTCTCCTGTAAAAGTAACCATGTAACCAGATTCTCCTAGTTGCCCTACAAAAATAATATCCCTCCTGAGGCTTGGCACATGCCTCACATCTTTCAATACCCATGTATTTCCATTATGTAAATTTAGATGAACTTCCCCTTTAACAGTAATACTACAGGGTTCATCATCACCCAAATAAACATGCCCAAATTTCCCCTGGCATAATTTCTTAAATAACCCTTATTAGGGGTTGCATGGATAGAGGCTCTTGAATCTAAAACCCATGATTCAATTCTATTTTATCAAAGGAGAGATTTAGGGAATCTTACATTACCTATTTTGTAAGCAACATTTACCTCTTTACCTTTGTCTGGTTTTAAATTCTCTTTGTTTTCCTTAAATCGACCAATAATCTTTCTTTATATGACCTTTCTTTCTACAATTCTAACAGAGTTATTACCTGTAGCTTCTAGATTTAGATATGCCATTCCCTTAGAATTTTGATTTCCTATTATTCATTGGTGTTTGGATCTCTCTTTCCGACTTCCCCTATTTTCTACATTCACACGCATTCTCCATATTATGATTCCTAGTGTACTTTTCCTGTGTATTTCTTTATTCAGGATTATACTGACTGCATCATCAAAATTTAAAACATTAGTAGCAGATGTTTTATTACTAATAGACCATTACCAAGTTCTCCCAACTATTTGAAAAAGAAAATAATAGTAAAAGTGATTTTCACTTCATCCTCAAATGGGATAACTAACTAATTTTAATTGATTTATAATAGATCATAAATCATTCAAATGACTTGAGTGCAGATCCACCTTCTTGCATCTGTCAGAATTAAACAATTTTTTCATCAAATAAACTTTACTTGAAGTCACTACGTTTTTCATATAGATTTGATAGCAATAGTTTCATCAACTCTAGCTATAGATAGCAACTTCGGTAATATTCAAAGTCACAGATGCTGCCAAAGGCTCAATCTTATAGATCCCAAAGCCTTTCTGTCAAGAATCTTCCATTCTTCATCAGTCATCTTCATAGCTCTAGACTTTTCATCCAAAGGTAAGTACAAATCTCTTTGATATAGATAATCCTCAATCCATATATTCCATAATTGATAATTTTGGCCGTCACATTTCTCTACCTTGTATTTGTTATCTTCTTTCATTATTGTAGCTCCCACTCAATCAGAAAACCATCTGTGAGTAAATATATCAACAAACAAAACCCTCAAACAAAGCTTTGATACCAGTTGTTGGGGTTAGCACACCAGTTGTACAGACAATATATCAAATCTAAGGATACATGCAAATAAAAGTGAATATTCTACTAGAAGAAATATACAAAATAGGAGACATAAATCAACACCAAATTTAACGTGGTTCACTCAGTGTGGGCTATGTCCACCAAGAAACAAGCCAATCTATTATCCAAAGCTTTGACAAGATATACAATGCATATTTACAATCTTCCATGCCTCTTAGATGTTCAATACTTTCTTCCTTCAAGCTTTTTCTCTACCACCAATAATTCTTTCTCACCAACCTTTTTCAAGTTCTTTCTAATTCTCGTTGATCATTACTTCTAAACCCTAAATTTTGTGCTTATATAGTCATTTATAGACTTAAGGCACTTAGCCATGCAATTATAATCAATAAATCTATTTTAATGCTAAAAATAAATATAATTCCCGATAGTTAATTAAATATTTGTTGCACAGGTAACTGATGCTAGTTTTACCTAATTGTCACCAGTCACTACTTGCCCTTGACTGATGTCGGTCCCTGACCAATGACAGTCTGCCCTTAACTGATGCCAGTTATTGTTTCTTCCAGCAAGTTCCAATTACATGCTAAAATGAAGTAATTGAGCTCCACAAATCAACAATTATCCCACATGTAATAGGATGAAAATATTCTTCAAACCATTAGGTTATAAAAGAAACCCTCCTCCAAATTTTCTACTTACACCTTTATATGCTTATAACCTAAACCATAGGAATTTCATCTTGGAGAATTCTTCCATTAGAGGAGCTCTGTATATTCATCTTGTATTCATCCATCCAAGTTATTGAGCCATATGGAGAAGATCAAGAAGGTCTTGTAGTCAAGTCTTGATTGAGATCCATTCTCAAACCCTTGGGATAAAAAAATCTATCACATTTTGATAGCTAAGGAGATACATTAGGTCCATCTCTTGTTTAGATTTCGAAAGAGTAGAGGGTAAATGTTTAGCATGTTAGTTTGAGTTTCATTCAAATTTATAATGCATAATGTTGATATGTACTCTTGTTTAGCTCTTAACATGATGATATTTGTGTAGTTAGTTCATGTTTTGAAACTATTAAGGTGTTAGTTTCAATTCCCTTTGCATATCTAACTAATACATAATGAAAACCAACTAGACATTTTGTAAAGATGGTGATGTGTTTGGCCTTGCAATATTTTCTAAGTAGTAAAGGGCGTGTGTAAGCACATGACTAGTAAGGAGAAGGATGCACAGGGAGAAGCGTGTGGGAAAAAGAGGTTTAAGAAAGGTTTAGGAGAAATAAGGGTGTGCACAGAAGGTAGAGCCTTGGGTTCAAAGGTGCCAGCTTGGAACCTTAGAGGTCAAGAAAAGGATATTCTAATGCATGGAATATTCGCAGAAGACATCATTGCAGATAATGAAGGTCTTGGAAAGGGATAAAAATTCACCATTGGAGGAACACATTGACACTTGACATGTGATTGAAGGTATTTCGGTGGGTTCTGATCCTATAAAAAGAGATGCTCGGAAGAAAGGAAAACAAACTGAGATAAAGATAAGATAGAAGAAGAATAGGCACAAGTGTTGAGTAATAGAGGGTTGCAGTAGTGCTAGTGTTTAGAGCACTTAGTGCTAAGGGTTATGAAGGATGTAATAGGCCTATGTATGGAACTAGGGTCTATAAAAAGGGTTGAAATTGGTAGGTATAGCTAGGATCTCTCATCAGGGAAGGTATGTAGGGATTAAGTCTTTGTTATTTAACATGTATGGTCTGAGATGTCCTCTTTTGATTGTAATATGGCTACTAGAACTATTTTGAATGAATACATATATAAGGGTTTATTTTGTATATCATGATTAATTGTGTAAACCCTTGTGTTAAATGGCTATCATGGTTTAGATATGATTTAGCATGCTTATTACTTTGTTTCTATAATAATGTGTGAATTTCTAGATGCTCCTTTTACTTTATTAACTAAAGTGAATGTATTTATCATTCTGTAAATAATCCTACATCAATGGAAAAACCTTGTCACAGTGCTCACATAAAGGAGGGGCTCAATGCCCATGCATGACTTGGGTGAGCGCCCAACGCCCACTAGGTGATAGGCCAATGTGCTTGTTGTTAGAAAGTTATATTGAGGGTAGATCAAAAATGACTTCATCTTGGTTCCATTGTCGAGACTTCTTTTCAAAGCTGTTGTGAGAATGATGAGTGATGATATAACGCTTGAACTTAAACAATGTAAATTCATGGTTTAAGAGCATGGAGGATGAGTTTTATCAAAGATTTAGTATTGGACTTGAGTTTGATGCATGCAAATGGGTAGAAGAACATTTTTATCATGAGATATATAACACATTCTTTTGCTGCTTTCTAGTGGAGTTGTATGAATGGATTTTGACGTATGCATCTAGATCAAGATGGTACTATAAATCTTGTATGTGGACCCAAGATAAGTATCAGATACTGAAGAATGCTGATCTGACTTGGACATGTGCTGTTGATCATTGGTGGAAAAGAGTGCTAACTAGTTATATCTTGGAATACACTATTTCTACGTATTCTTGTTTGGAGGTTGTTGAGTTTGAGTTCTTGAGGGAGCCTAGAGGATCATTTTTATGTTCTATCCCCTTAGATATAAATATCCTTATCATTACACTGAGTCTAGAAGAATTTATTATGACCAACTAAGCTTATTTTGAGCACTGGGGGAGGAAGCTAGGGTGGAGAAAGATGACAAATCTTGTGGCTGAAAAGGAGAGGGAAGAGAGATGAATCAAGTATAATGAAGCTCATGAAAGATAGTTAGTTAGACAATGTGAATTTGTAGAAGTGATGGATTTATGGAGGTAGAAATTATAGAAAGAAATTGAGGTTCACGTAGAGAACGTGGAGCCTGAGCAGTCTATGCTACCCCATCTTGGCAAGTGCGAGAGAGATACCCCTTCAGCTTCTGATGAGAGTTCCTCACTTGGAGAAAGGAGATCCATCAACATGCATCTAAATTCACCTGGTGACCAACCATTGGCACTTAGTTTTCTAAATCAAGAGATAAGTATAAATAACCTAGTTGGTATTGGTGGAAGTGACCAATCAGTACCTAGGAGGTATAAATTTTCATTTGGTACAACTATTGTTGTAAAATCATTTCCTATGTTTAGAGGAATATTGTCTGGAATGAAATTTGGACAAAGTATGGGTATACAAAGCTTGGGTATCACATCTAGAAGTGACACAAGACACACATCTAGTAGCGGTGCAAAATCACAGATTGTGTGGGAGCAATTCAACATGATAGTAGGAACACTAGGTGTAACCAATTTAGGGCCTTTACTAGGTACAAGAGGTGGATCACATGAAATAAGAGCTAGAAGACCTAGTGGACATGGTAGATTTGGAGGATCTGGTGGATTAGGAGGAGTATGCACTGGTGGATCTAGTGTGTTGTCATGCAAATGTGTAATAGGGAAATTGGAAATTTCCAAGTAGGACAACTATACCCCTATGGCAGAATTTTCATGCTTTATCATTCCTAGGCAACCCCAGCTCTATCCAGTCAGTCCAAATTACCTCCCAACCAATTTTATATCATCCCCCTTGGTGATTTAGGAAATTCTGTTCATTCCCCTAGGTTATTTTAGGACTTCATTGAAAATGCAAATTTTGGGGAGTCACGGGAAGGGTTGTCACTGGCCTTCCCAAGACTGGATTGACCCCCTGAAGCAAAAAAGAAGGGAAAAATTCAACATGGAGGTGATTAGAGGACCTTATAACATCATGGAAATGATACTGGAAGGTTTGGGGAAGTTTTGTAAGACTTGGAGCTTTCTGAGTTAAAAATAGGGTTCACAAGCCTAGGCTGACACACATGCCTAAAATAGTTGTTGAGCTTCAAAAGAAGATTCTCAGAAGCTCCGAGATGGATTTATAAGTAAAAAAAACATCATCGTAAATATGATTCTAATACCTACATGATGGTAAAATAATATTTTTCACAACTCCTTGGCGCATATGATTGACAGGCAGTAATTCTCTCAGGCACAAGTGGAGTACCAGATCCAAATTCTGATTTTTCAGGGATCATATGACCAAATCAAGAAATTAAAACCACATAATTGGATTCATAATTCCATTTCCAGTCATTATCATATAAAATTTCACCAATAAATTTCATTGGGAGCTCAAGTTATCTTAGTTCTAAGTTACCCTCTCAAACGCAGTTCAAGACTTAGTCATTTTTTTCAAGAGGACATGTGTCAACACCAGGAGCCTGGTAGGATTTGATGTCCCCAACATCACTGAGGTCAGGTACATAATACCTTGGAAAATGTCACCCAGCCCCCATGTGACCTCTGGGACCCTCATATGACCTCTAGACTTGACAGTTCAGCCCCCAGGTGTACTTCTTCGAGCATTCCTTCCCTGTCGTTGGATCGGGGCCACGTGTCAGCTCCAGGACCACCATGGAAACTGATGTCCTTATGTAACCTAAGGTGGGGCACATCATACCTTTAAAAATGGCCTATCCCCCATAGGGAGTCTTATGGACACTCACACCGCAATTCACCCCCTGTGCTTATTTGGAGCGTGCATTCCCTCTGTCGGAGCCGGTGCCACTTGTCATGCTCTTGACCACCATGGAATTTGATGTCCCTTATGAACCTGAGGTGGGGGACATCAGACCTTTAAAAATGCACCCAGCCCCCATAGGGAGTCATTTGGACACCCATGTGACCTCCTTTTAGCTCCCAGTGCTTTAAATTAGCTTTTTCCTCCTTCATTCCCTGTCGTTGGATCTAGTGCCATGTGTCGCCATCTTGATCATTGTGGAAATTTATGTCCCTCACATCCTTAAGGTCAGGGACATACAAGCATGGAAAAATGCACCCAAGCCCTACCTGTGCATATCTTTTTGAAATTTTTCCAAGTGCCACTTTTTCCCGCTTCTAACTTCTAACAGTTATATGTGCACTTCATTCCTCCATACTTCCTCTGCAACATTCTTCCATCACTCCGCCATTGAAAATGATCATACCTGCTCAAACCAAGAACTGAAACACATTCCCCATAGTGATGTGTAGGTATCAGAAGGAATCCTCATCAAACACAGAAGGAGAAGCATGGAGCACAGAAGGAGAAAACGGAGAAAACTCCATAGCCATGAAATGAGAAGTTGAAGAAATCTCCCAAACAGATGCATGAAACAACAAGATATATTTTTCTACTCATTCCTCTACCCAAGGCCATCAAGAAGAAACTTCAAATTCCCCCATGTGTCCGACAGAGCATCCACAATGAAGAAATCTCCTTTCCGGCTCAACGAAGAAAGAAGTGGGATTTCCCGTCAAACCGGTTGCCGGATCGAAGTAAGATTGCACGTGAAGCACCAGAAGAAAAAACCCACATCAAAAATACAATTTTATTCACAAATGGAGGAGAAAACTAGACTTGTAATTTTGAGGTCCATTAATGGCTGCCGTACCCAGAAGCACTGTCAGGTCTGAAAAATTAAAACTTTAAAATCTCCTGGATTATTAAGCGGGCGGGCCCAAAATTTCAAAGGGATGATATTGGGAAAAAATCCATATCAAAAAACTTTGTTCCATGTCAATATGACTCCCAGAGGAAAACTTTCTAAAAATAGTAGGTCTACTACATAGGAACTGCTATTTTGGGAAAGTCATCGATAGAAGAACCTGCGAAGAAGATGAAGACATTGGAGGTGCACTACAGCTGAGAATCCACCAGAACGGACATTTTTGGCACTTACTAAAAATAGTAAGTGTGCCCTCGAGCACCTGCTAAAAATAGAAATTTGATCCAAAGGAGTGAGGAACGCAGGGAGAAAGGGGAATCAAGGTCACAACACTCAGCAAAGGATCGAGAGAGTTACTTTTTTTTCACACTTACTAAAAATAGTAAGTTACACTCAAAGAGAAGTTTTGGCACAATGGGATGTACAAGGATAATCATTCAGGGGGACATCATTGTTCAGGAGCATCCTAGCCATTTTTCACAGGGCATTCAAGATCCACCTTAGTTCATTCAACTTAGTGAGCATTCGTGAGATAATTTGGAGGAGTTTCACAGTGTGCAAGGAGTTCGAAGATTCAGAGTTTCACTGCATTTGGAGCTTTCCATCAATGAGGATCAATGGACTTCATCGGGAATGACATCTCCTCTTCTTCTTCTCCCTCTCTTTCTCTCTCCTCTTCCCCCCAAATTTCTCTCACTTTCCAATATTCTAATTTTTGTTGGGGTTTGCACTTTTTAATATGACTTAAGTCAAAAAGTGACTTTAGAAACATAATGTAAATTAAGTCACCTTGCTATTATAAAAGGGACTTAAATATTTGAAGTGGAATATGAACAATCTTAAGTCATATTAAGGTATGAAAGGTCATGAGGAAGATGAAGAGTCATATTCTATTCTATAAATTGTAAAGCCATTCCCATTTCAAAGGGTTGGTAATTGATCTTGTAGACTCAAGAGTGCATTGTACCTAGAGAAAGCAAAGGAGATAGCCATTTTCTTCTACTCTCTTCCCCTCTCAAATTTCTTCCATTCCCACATTATGTACAACTTTGATTTGAGAAATCAATAAAAGAAGAAGGAGTTTCTAGCTTTCTTTGACTAAGGGGTTTCTTGATACTTGGTGATCGGTGAATTCTATTTGGTCTTGTTGCTATTCGCAGAGTTGTTTCTTCTGATAAATGCATGTGTTGAAGTTTCTAACTAGTGTGTGTGCAGGAATCTGATTTTCTACCTGCAACATTAGTTCTCCTACCTCTTTTCTCACTCCCCTTTCCCACTCTATAGATGAAGACTTCCCTAGCAAGAGATTGCTAGCTTTGTTGCAGGGTCAGTGGAGTGCCCCTGTTGGATCCTCGATTGAAAGACCACCACAAAATCCACACTTTCTCGTGCATGCACATACGGAAGCTACACTGGTTAAGTAGAGGGACTTAGATTCCCAGAGCATTGGCAAGAAATCCACAAGTTTGTCCACCTGACAAATTTTCTCACCAACAATTTTTGGCGCCCACCGTGGGGCAGATTTAGCAGCATCTACACCCAATATATGACCGCAAGGTCCCAAAAATTAAAAAAAAATCAAATATTAAAAAAATAAAAAAGGAGTTCATGAAAGTTCCATTGCCAAAAGATACACTGCTGATTTTTGCACATGACTTTTCACATTCCATAGTGTCCTTTCGTGTTCTGACTACAAAAGTTTCCAAAAGCTGGCTGAAGGAAGATACACCAGGTTGAGCAGGTCAAGAGGTGTTGATGATTTCAATTTCAAGGCTTCACAAAATCAGCAAGAATGAATTAGAGATAACCCATACTTCTTCTCTCAAGCCTCCTCTCCATCTGAATCTTCACGAAGTTCACTGGGAAATCCTATCAAAACTCCTGTGGATACTCCACCTTCAAATTCTCCCATTTTTCAACCACCATTGAGCATTGAGCTCCCAGAAGAAGAATAATTTGAAGAAGAATTCGTAGAAGCAAGAGAAGAAGTAGAAAAACAATGGTAGATGAAGAAGAAATACCTCAACCCATTGTTCCATGGGGAAGGAATACATGCCCGCTTGCTCTTGAACCACCTCTCCATGATCTACCAATGGGTTCCCGCAAGAACTTTCCAAAGTTCAAAGGTGAAAACACACAACATCCTGAAGAACACATTGCTACTTTCACGACATCATGTGGAATTCTTGGTGTCCAACATGAAGATGTTGTTGTAAGATTGTTCGTGGAGTCCCTCCAAGAAAAATTAGTAGAATGGTTCTACCTCCTACCTTCCTGATCCATCACTGGTTGGGATGACATCAAGGCTACCTTTGAGGAAATATTTAAATCAACTGAAGATTGTCAAGACCTCTTGGTGTAGTTGGCTCAAATGAGGAAAGGAGAAAGTGAAATGATGAGAGACTTCATGGCTCGTTTTGAATGGTTGCTTCATAGGATACCGGAAGAAGATTCACCCTCTCAGAACAATATCAAAAGATTCTTCATAAATGCTCAATCACCAGAGGTAGGATTTCTCCTACGAAGAGTTCAACCAAGGAACATTGTAGAAGCACAAAGGAGGGCCATTGAATTGGATGACGATCTCATCCTCTCTAGAAAGATCAAGAATCCATCAAAGGGAAAGGCCCAACATCCTGGAGATGAGAGAACCAATCCATCACTGCAAAAGTTGGTGAATGAGATGGCCTCTTTGAAGAGGGAATTATTTGAACAAGTATCTTCTCAAAGAAGCAACAAAAATCAGATTGTGGGAGCACCCCAAAGGCTCACCTTGGAGGCCCCACCCATGAACGTAAATTGCAGATTTCAAGAAAGTGAAGGAGAGTTTGAACAAGAAAGTGAAGGTGGATTTCCAAGAAAGTGATGAGTTTGAGAATGATACACAAATCAGATTTTGTGAGTATTCTGGAGGTTATGAAGAAGATGCACCCAGTTTCTCATGCATGGTATTCACTCATTCTTAGTCTGAGAAAAGAGCATCTCCCTCCACTGCTACAAAAGAAAAGAAGGTTGATGATCCTCCTGTGGTGACTCCACAAAACAAAATAATCAGTCGAGGATCTGCACTTCCATCTTCCATGAAGTCTGCATTTTTGGAGCCTGATCTCGTAGCAAGTAAGAAAGCTCTCGCAATCCCAAGTAAGTCTTTTGATGTCTCTTCCAAGTATGAATCTAAATCAGCTCCTAGTGTACCTTTCAAAATACCCTCCATTTCCCAAAAATCTACTCCTGCTTCCAAACCTATCCTAAATCCAAAAGTAGTCCCTTCACCCCCCTTGTCCACATCTTCTCCCTTTGACTTCATAGAATATGCAAACAAAGCCAAAGTGCAGATTACTGAAACTGAATATTTGTGGACTCATCCTAAACAATTTGAGAGGTTTGTCTGATATATCAGGAGTGGTAGTCTAACACCCAATGATGTAGCTCATCGTTCCAAAGGCATGCTACCAAACTCACCTACACCTCCCTCACAGAACATGCTTTCTCTGAGTGCATCAAAGACTGATAAAGTTGAACCTTTCTACATCTCCCTTCTTGTTGGAGAATATGTACTGAACAATTACATAATAGATTCTGGTGCCTTAGACAATGTGATGCCTTTGAAGGTCACCAAGGCTCTTAAACTTACAATGACTCCACCTAGTGGCTCTTGTTACTCTTTGGAATAAAAAAAGGTCTCACTTGTAGGGAAGGTTAAAGATGCATAGGTGGCTCTCGCCAGATTTCCAGACAAGAAAGTTTCAGTGATGATTTTGGTAGTAGATGTCCCAGCCTCATTCGGAATGTTGCTGAGTAGAAATTTCTGCTGAGAGTTGGGAGGGAAAATTTAGATGAATTGGTCTTTTGCAACCATACCAGTGAAGGGAGACATGGAGAAATTACTTCCTCGAGAAGAAGATGAGGTGCACAGTATGAAATTCTGGAAGCCCAGAAGCTAACATATTGTATCAAGGTAGCAGGAAGATGAATCACTTTGTGGCAACCAAGGAAGAAGAGGATATCCCCATCTTGATAGGCCCAGACATGCCTTCCCAAAGAGATTTGGATTTTGAAGAAGCATTGAGGAGATTCAAGTTACAAGAGGACAGCCCCAAATCACCAGATGATGTAGACCACGAGGAAGAGGAGATGGTTCTTGATGATTTTCAAGAAGAAAAATCAGTTTATATGATTTTACAAGATGAGGAGTTATTCTCATTCCCATTTGGGGATGAGGATGATCTCAATCAGGCCATCTATGGAGAGAAAAAATCAGCTTGTGATGAGCCCATGAAAGGTTTGAAAGAAATGTCTGATATAAGAAATGCTTAGAGTTACAGAAGAAATTGAAGATCCTAAGCTTAGTCTCGAGCTCCTGATGCAAGCCAAAAATCTGCAAGACAAGTGTGAAGCTGATTTGGAAGCCTTAACCAATGTGAAGGTTGGCCATATTGAGATAAGGCAAGATGAAAAATATGATGCTGCTCTTGAGCTAATGATTGATGGATGCAATAACGAAATAGAGATATTTTCTTTTCCATTTGAAGATGAAGACTCTTTCCATGATGAAGAAATTGAAGCAAGGAGTTTCAAGACCTCTAAAGATGAAGCTCCTTTTGATGAAGGATCGGTAGAGTGCAGCGATTCTCAAGATGATGAGGTAATCCCTCCAGATAGTTTCTTTGAGTTACAAGATAAAGATTCTTCAAAGGCATACAAAGAGGGACTACAGGAAATGATGAAGCATTACTCCATGCAAGAAATCTTAGATGCAGTAGAAGTTGCGGAAGATCCTGAGCTGATTCTTGATCTCTTCATTAGTGTCATGGACATATAAGACAAGTATGCGTTCACATCTAATCCTTCCGTCAGTACTCAAGTACCTCATAGTGGAGTGAAGGAAAAGGAAAAATCAAATGTTTCTCATGGATAAGATGTCAATGAGCATAGGCCTGGGAAAGAAAATAATCAAGAATGTTCAAGGAATTGGAACAAAAATCAGCATTGGGGAAGCGATGAGACACTCGATGGAGAATCAACTATATGGATAAACATGGAAGGCAAATGACACTATGAGACCGAATTTAAAGAACACGAAGGCAGTGGAATTTCCAAGCAAGGACCTAAGCATCAAGAAGCTCACATGGACTCACTCCTACAAAGTAAAAGGATAATCATGGAAGCACCTGGCTTTCATAAACAATTAAGGAAAGGAGGCTACTTTCTGGAACCCGTCAACGGCTTCGCAGAACATCATCATTCGGTGTTGCCTCTTCAGGGGTAACTTTTGAGAAATGAAAAGTACTTCAGTGAAAGTGGGTTGTCCCCCTACCTTGTACCATAGGTGATTGATAGGTTTGTTTCCCTTTCTGTTGCGTGTGTTTCCCTTCCTGTTGTGTGTCGTGTGTTTCCTTTCCTTCTATTTGTGTGTGTGTGTAATCTTCCTTTCTAGAAGTTGTACATGACTCCGCAGGGCCCAATGGATAAGGCACTAGTCAACGAATTATATGGTCTAAAATTGAGATTTTGGATTCCCATGCCATGTCTTCACTTCTCTCAGTCCATGTCATGTCCCCAAGCTAGAGCCAACTGTTGTCGCGAAAATGTGCAACAGGGAAATTGGAAGTTTCCAAGCAGGACAACTATACCCCTATGGAAAATTTTCATGCTTTTCATTCCTAGGCAACCCCAGGTCAAATCCATCAGTCCTGATCACCTCCCTAACCAATGTCAAATTTTTCCCCTAGGTGATTTAGTAAATTCCACTCATTCCACCTAGGTGATTTTAGGGACTTCTAAAAAGATGCAAATATTGGGGAGTCATGGGAAGGGTTATCCCTGGCCTTCCCAGGACTGGATCGACCCCATGAAGTGGAATAGAAGGGAAAAATTAAACATGGAGGTGAATTGGAATACCTTGGAACATCATGGAAATGATTTTGGAAGGTTTGGGGAAGTTTTTCAAGACTTGGAGTAGTCTGAGTTAAAAATAAGGTTCACAAGCCTAGGCAGCACACATGCCTAAAATAGCTATTGAGCTTCAGAAGAAGATTTCAAGAACTATGGATGGATTTAGAAGTAAAAAAAATCATCAGAAAGAGAATTCTAATACCTACATGATGGTAAAATAATATTTTTCACAACACCTTGGTGCATATGATTGACAGGTATTTTCTCTCAGGCACAAGTGGAGTACCAGATCAAAAATCTGATTTTTCAGGGATCATATGGCCGAATAAAGACATGAAAACCAAATAATTGGATTAAAAATTCCATTTCCAGTCAGGATCATATAAAATTTCACCAATAAATTCCACCGGGAGCTCAAGTTATCTTCGTTCTAAGTTACCCTCTCAAACGTAGTTCAAGACTTAGTCATTTTTTCGAGAGGACACGTGTCAGCACCAAGAGCCTGGTGGGATTTCATGTCCCTGACATCCCTGAGGTCAGGTACATCAGCCCTTGGAAAATTTTCCCAGCCCCCATGTGACCTCTGGGGCCCTCATATGACCTTCAGACTTGACAGTTCAGCCCCCAGGTGCATTCTTGGAGCATTCATCCCCTGTCGTTGGATCGGGTGCCACATGTCAGCTCCAAGACCACCATGGAAACTGATGTCCCTTATGTACCTGAGGTGGGGACATAAGACCTTGAAAAATTCACCCATCCCCCATAGGGAGTCTTCTGGACACTCACGTGACCGTAGTTCAGCCCCCAGGTGCTTATTTGGAGCGTGCATTCCCTGCCGTCGGATCGGGCGCCACG
This sequence comes from Taxus chinensis, assembly GCA_019776745.2. NCBI lineage: Eukaryota > Viridiplantae > Streptophyta > Pinopsida > Cupressales > Taxaceae > Taxus > Taxus chinensis. The sequence goes on from CM034154.1 coordinate 509,543,003, forward strand.
TGTCATGCTCTTGACCACCGTGGAATTTGATGTCCCTTATGCACCTGAGGTGGGGGACATCAGACATTGAAAAATGTGCCCATCCCCCATAGGGAGTCATTTGGACACCCATGTGACCTCCTTTCAGCTCCCAGTGCTTTAAATCAACTTTTTCCTCCTTCATTCCCTGCCGTTGGATCTAGTGCCACGTGTCGCCGTCTTGCTCATTGTGGAAATTGATGTCCCTCACATCCTTGAGGTCAGGGACATCAAGCATGGAAAAATGCACCCAAGCCCTACCTGTGCATATCTTTTTGAAATTTTTCCAAGTGCCGCTTTTTCCCGCTTCTAACTCCTAACAGTTATATGTGCACTTCATTCCTCCATACTTCCTCTGCAACATTCTTCCATCACTCCACCATTGAAAATAATCAAACCTGCTCAACCCAAGAACTGAAATAAATTACCTATAGTGATGTGTAGGTGTCAGAAGGAATCCTCATCAAACACAGAAGGAGAAGCATGGAGCACAGAAGGAGAAAACGAAGAAAACTCCATAGCCATGAAATGAGAAGTTGAAGAAATCTCCCAAACAGATGCATGAAACAACAAGATATATTTTTTTGCTCATTCCTCTACCCAAGGCCATCAAGAAGACACCTTCAAACTCCCCCCATGTGTGATAGAGCATCCACAATGAAGAAATCTCCTTTCCGGCTCAACGAAGAAAGAAGTGGGATTTCTCGTCAAACCGGTTGCCGGATCGAAGTAAGATTGCACGTGAAGCACCAAAAGAAAAAACCCACATCAAAAATACAATTTTCTTCACAAACAGAGGAGAAAACCAGACCTGCAATTTTGAGGTCCATTAATGGCTGCCGTACCCAGAAGCACTGCCAGGTCTGAAAAATTAAAACTTTAAAATCTCCTGGATTATTAAGCGGGCAGGCCCAAAATTTCAGAGGGATGATATTGGGAAAAAACCCATATCAAAAAATTTTGTTCCACGTCAATCTGACTCCTAGAGGAAAACTTTCTAAAAATAGTAGGTCTACTACATAGGAACTGCTATTTTGGGAAAGTCATCGATAGAAGAACCTGCAAAGAAGATGAAGACATTGGAGGTGCACTACAGCTGAGAATCCACCAGAATAGACATTTTTGGCACTTACTAAAAATAGTAAGTGTGCCCTCGAGCACCTGCTAAAAATAGAAATTTGATCCAAAGGAGTGAGGAATGCAGGGAGAAAGGGGAATCAAGGTCACAACACTCAGCAAAGGATCGAGAGAGTTGCTTTTTTCACACTTACTAAAAATAGTAAGTTACACTCAAAGAGAAGTTTTGGCACAATGGGATGTACAAGGATAATCATTCAGGGGGACATCATTGTTCAGGAGCATCCTAGTCATTTTTCACAGGGCATTCAAGATCCACCTTAGTTCATTCAACTTAGCGAGCGTTCGTGAGATAATTTGGAGGAGTTTCACAGTGTGCAAGGAGTTTGAAGATTCAGAGTTTCACTGCATTTGGAGCTTTCCATCAATGAGGATCAACAGACTTCATCGGGAATGACATCTCCTCTTCTTCTTCTCCCTCTCTTTCTCTCTCCTCTTCCCCCCAACTTTCTCTCACTTTCCAATATTCTAATTTCACGTTGGGGTTTGCACTTTTAATATGACTTAAGTGACTTTAGAAACATAATGTAAATTAAGTCACCTTGCTATTATAAAAGGGACTTAAATATTTGAAGTGGAATATGAACAGTCTTAAGTCATATTAAGGTATTCGAAAGGTCATGAGGAAGATGAAGAGTCATATTCTATTCTATAAATTGTAAATCCATTCCCATTTCAAAGGGTTGGCAATTGATCTTGTAGACTCAAGAGTGCATTGTACCTAGAGAAAGCAAAGGAGATAGCCATTTTCTTCTACTCTCTTCCCCTCTCAAATTTCTTCCATTCCCACATTATGTACAACTTTGATTTGAGCAATCAATACAAGAAGAAGGAGTTTCTAGCTTTCTTTGACTAAGGGGTTTCTTGATACTTGGTGATCAGTGAATTCTATTTGGTCTTGTTGCTATTCACAGAGTTGTTTCTTCTGATAAATGCATGTGTTGAAGTTTCTAACTAGTGTGTGTGCAGGAATCTGATTTTCTACCTACAACATTAGTTCTCCTACCTCTTTTCTCACTCCCCTTTCCTACTCTACAGACGAAGACTTCCCTAGCAAGAGATTGCTAGCTTTGCCGCAGGGTCAGTGGAGTGCCCCTGTTGGATCCCCGGTCAAAAGACCACCACATAAATCCCAACTTTCTCACGCATGCACATATGGCAGCTACACCGGTTAAGTAGAGGGACTTAGATTCCCAGAGCGTTGGTAAGAAATCCACAAGTTTGTCCACCCAAAATTTTTTCTCACCAACATAGTGGATCTTGTGGCAGAGGCAACACTAGAGGAAATCGAGGTTCTAGATTAGGTGGACATGGGCCTCAACTACGTTAGTAAGTATTTTCAAAATGCCTTTACATCTACTAGACTACAAAGGTGTTGAGGATGCTGTAGAGCATGCACACAAGTGTGAGCTGCTATGGCATGCGAAGGGGATTAGTACCCCAGAACGAAAGGCAATTCAGTTTGTAATGATGTTGCAAGGATGCGCACATAGTTGGTACTGGAAGTATGACCCCCATAAGATAATGGTAGATTACACCACACTGTAGAATTCCTTTTTAGCTAAATTTCATATCCTTGAGTTTGAACAAAAGAACATTAGAGCACTGAAGGATATTCAACAAGGTATGGCAGAGAGTGTGTGGGAATATGATGCATGTTTTAAGACTCTCTTATTAATATTGTCTTATGATATTCATCCTTCCTAGCATGCTCAATGGTTTGTTGGAGGTTTGATAACACCTTTTAGGAGAGTTCTTTCACAAAAGACTTTCACTAACCCGCGCGAGGCCTTGGAAGCTACCCTGCGTGCTGAGGCTGTTGGAAGCATGGATACCAGTGTTAGCCCTTTTCTTGAAGCTCAAATTTCTGTAATGACAAAAAAACTAGAGAAGTTATCTGTGAACTTAGCACATGAGACTCGCAATAGCCTATGGTGCACAAACTGTGAGGTAGAGGGGCATACAAAGGATAGTTGTCCTTGAAGATTGGTACGCGCCATGACCGTGGACTATGAAATTTTCCACATAGATCATGATGCAAGTAGGTGTCCACTACTGCAACCCGCAATCCATAAGAATGTGTTTTTCTATTGAAAGATTTGCACATCTACTACTCATGACACCAAGGATTATAGATTGATTGACCAGATACATGATGCCATTGATATTGGTGTGCACTAAAATAGCCTTACAAAAAATTCCAAGGATGATGGTCATCACTGTGAAGGGAACGTAGATGGAGGGGCACATGGAAGAATTTTTCAAGGAGGATTTCATGGTTGTGGCAAACATTGAGGAGGAAGAAGTGAGTTCTCATGTGGAATTTGTTAAAACTGTGGATCTACATAGCACTACCCTGATCTGTTACAATGTTCTTGGTGTGGAAAGAAGCACAAGTATGAGAAGTAACTAGATCCATTTGAACATATGATCCAACAAAACTGAAAGGAAAAAGGCACCAAAATGGTACACACAAAGAGGGTTAAATCGCAATAGATGCCAAGGGTGGTGTGTGAGTCAAAAATAGAGCCTGTACTGGTGAGGACATGAGATAAAGCTTCATGCTAGTGAGACACCAAGGTAAAAACCACTAGTTACAAGAGAAGAGGTGGTGTATGGTAAGTATTCGGGCCCTAATCATTAGAAATAGGTGTATCAGGAGATCATGGATGTAATTCAGAGCCTACAAGGAGAGATCTAGTGCCTAAAGGAGTAGTCAAGGAAGTTATAGAAAAGGAAGAGCACTGAGGCTCCATAGAAGGATTTGGATGAGGTTAGGGAAGTATTAAAAATGTTGAGGTAGGAGAATATCATTCCTTTTCTAGGGGAGTGGTTACGGGAAAAAGTACCACACACTGGATTAGAGTGCGAGAGGAAAGTCCTACATGCTAACCTTACCTCTCACAACGTTGACTATGATAAGGAGATTACCTTGAATGTAGTTATTGATGGAGTGGCTCATAAGTAATATTCTGATTGACACATGCACGAAAGTTAATTTTCTCACCCTAGATGCTTGGAATCAAATGGGAAGGCCCCAATTACAACCATCTTTGAATGTGATGTATATGGCTAATAAGACAAAGGAAATTCCGACTGGTGTTTTAAAAGATATTTGTATCACTATTCAAGGGGTGAAACTCATTGGAGACTTAGAATTCTTAGTGCTTGCTAAGGCGGACAACTTTCCAGCATTGTTATGGCACCCATAGATTTATAAGAACAATGCTCACTTACATTTCAATAAGGGGTATATAAGTTTTGGGAATAAAGAGGAACATGTTATTATTCCTTTGATGGATGGGAAGTCAGCACCCTATATTGAGCCCTTGGGTAGGAGAAGTAACACCTAGACAATAATTTACGTGCACACTATCCAGGGACGCATGAAGTTGTGTGACTAATCCTATGAGAGGGTGTTATTTAATGGGAAGATGCTCAATCTATGAGTGATATAGCTAGTGTGGCATGTGACAATTGGGCACACATAATATATGAGTTAATTGGGTGGTAATTAAGAGGATATGTTATAAGAGTAACAAAGGTGCATTTATTCAAGTTCCTAGGAGGAAAGAAGCTACCAAGTTATTCTGGAGGGGCCAACCCTGATGTTTTCTTACAAGAAATGGAGACCCAGTGGAAAAGTGAGGTCAAGAGAAGAAGGATGATCAACTATAACTTGCTTGGGACCGCAACACATTGATCGGTGACACATCATAATATCCTTCTAGAGTGGCTAAGTAAGAACCATGTTATCTGTTAAGTTTTCCTAGAGCAATGCACCCACTGTCATACAAGACTATCATGGGAAGTAAACCACCTCATTTCACATCTAAACATGTGAGAAGGCTTAGATGGAAGACACAAAAGAATTTCCACCTTCTCTATTTGCATAAGTTATACTCCACTTTACAAGGCTATGTGCGTGCATGATATATTCACTTAGAGATGTGCCGTTAGACATGAAATTGGAAAGAGTTGATAGCTGGCCTCCTTCAAGATTTTAAATATCAAAGCACTAAGCCATCAGTGGATAAGGCATTGCAAGTTATTAAGAAAATAATGATGGGAGATAGTGCCATGGTAGAAGATAGAATACTGGATTTATTGGGTGAACTTGGTTTGGAAGCATGCTTTGATGAGGGAGAATTAAAAGAGACACAACTTGAGAACACATGCATGGAGAAGGAGAAGGGAAAAATGGTCTATGTGATAGATGCTGAAGAGATGGAAAATTTGGATGTCAACCATACTGAAGGTACATGTAAATTTATGGATAGTGTTGATGAGCAAGCACGTGCCTACCATGAACCCCTCAAAATAAAGAAAGTTAACATTGGTTTAGAAACGGAACCTAAGGAGGCTACCATTGGGGACTATTGGTCAGAAAAAGAGGTTTCGAAGACCATTGATCTATTGCATGAGTTTCAGGACTTATTTCTGTGCGAGTGCCATGAGCTTAAAGGATTTCACCATTCTCTAGGGGAGATGTGGATCAAGCTAAAAGAAGGGGCGCAAACAATTTAGAAGAGACCCTACCGAATGAATCCAAGTTTGTGCATCTGGGTCAAGGAGAAGATAGACAAGATGATCACATTAGGAAACATTGAGGTTGTGGAGGAATCAGAATGGATATGCACTATGGTAAGCAACATTAAAAAGGATGGAAGGATATAAATCTATGTTGACTATAGGGACTTAAATACGGTATGTGTGATTTATCCTTTTCCAACCCCCTTCATTGAGGAAATCCTGGAAGGAGTAGCTGGGTGCGATATTTATTATTTCATAGATGGATTCTCAGGATATCATTAAGTTAAAATTTCAAAAGAAGACCAAGAAAAGACAAATTTCACCACTGAATGGGGAAGTTTTACCTACATGGTCATGCTGTTTGGACTAAATAATGCGTCTGTTATGTTTTCATGCATAGTGGTCCAGGTATTTTAGGATTTTATCCATAAGTTCATTAGGTCTACCTTGATCACTAGACAATGTATGGACTAGTGAGAGACCATTGTGATAATTTTTAGTTGATATTTGAAATATTTCAGTAGTTGCGCATATCCCTCAACATCAAGAAATTTCTCTTTGCTACTCCATTTGGAACCTTGTTGGGGCACATCATATGTAAGGAAGGCTTACTCGTGGATCCCACCACAATTGTTGTTATTGTGGGATTAGGGGATCCTACCAGCTAGAGCACAGTATGTGGATTCCTTGGGCATACGTGGTACTAATAGAAATTTATCAAGGGGTATGCCAAGATCACCACACTATTGGAGAAGTTACTAAAACACAAAAGTGCATTTCACTGGGGAGAGTTACAACATACAACATTTGATACATTGGAGAATATGCTTATCACTGCACCCATATTAATATTTCCCTCTTGGGATAAATGATTCCATGTACATGTTGATGCTTTAAGGATGGTGATTGGGGCAGTCTTAACACAACTTGGAGAAGGGATTGTTGACCACCCTTTGTGTTTTGCTAGTAGGAAGTTAACACCAACAAAACATAACTACACTACTACTGAGTGCAAAGCACTATCAATGATCTACGCACTGCAAAAATTTAGGCAATATATGTTGGAAACACCCTTCATATTCTACACAAACCACATGGCATTGAAGTACTTGGTGAACAAGCCCGTTTTACAAGGGATCATATGTCAGTGGGTCTTGTTATTTCAAGAGTTTGAGTTTACAGTTGTTGTGAATCCAAGAAAGAGTAACTCAGGGCCTGACCATTTGTCAAGGATTGACTTAGGGGAGGACACGTAGATAATGGAGGATACAATTCTAGATGCGTAACTATTTAGATTGAGGCGTGCACCCTCTGATTTGGAAGATGTTGCTATGTTTCTCAAAATGGGTGTGGCACTAGAAGGAATGAAGACTTTGGAAAGAAAGTAGTTAGCCATATGCGCCATTCCCTACATGTTAATTAGTGGGGACTTATATTAATTAGGCCATGATGATATTTTCCACCAGTGTGTATTGGAACATGAGCGTGTTGCAATCATGGAGGAAACACAGAATGGGATTGTAGGAGGTCACTATGCAGGGAATTCCACTGCGTAAAAGATTATACTAGCAGGGATTTGGTGGGAAAGCATATACTAGGATTACATTGAGGTTTGTAAGGCTTGTGACCATTTCCAGTGCCTTAGAAAACTAGGAAGAAGGGATGAGATGCCCTTGAGGCCAATAGTTAGTGTAGAACCATTTGTGAAGTGGGCCATTGATTTTGTAGGACCAATTTCACCTACTGTGCGAAGGAGTGGTTCACGCTATATCATCACTTGCATTGACTACTTAACAAGATGGGAAGAGGTAACACCTACAAAGGATTACACAATGAAAACAATAGCTAGGTTTTTGTGGGAAAATATAATCAGCTGATATGGATGTCCACTGAGCTTAATGAGTGATAGAGGTACCCATTTCTTGAATGAGATATTTAGAATCTTGTTGGAAAAATTCATGATAGACCACCATAAGAATACCAAATATCACCCACAAGCTAATGGAATTGATGCTCTATTTAACAAAATTCTGAGTCACACGCTAACAAAGATTTGTGATGTGGGAAGATATGATTGGGATGACAAAGTCTCAACTGTACTATGGATGTATAGGATAACCTACAAGAAATTAAAAAAGGCCACACCATTCCAATTTGTGTTTGGTGTGGAAGTTATGTTACTACTAGAATTCATGCTACCATCCCTACGTATTACGTGTGTAAGAGGATTAGCTGATGAACAAGTAATAAAGGAGCACATGGAGAAATTAATGCAGTTGGATGAAAGGTGATCACTTTCTAGGTGGATTCAGAATACTGAAAAGGTGCGACAAAAAGCATGGCATGATCACCATATTAAAAATAAACAATTCGAGGTTGGGCAGATGGTCTTACTTTATGACTCCAAATTTCTGCACCATCCTGGGAAACTGAAAGTCCATTAGTTAGGGCCATATATCATATCATACATCCTTGATTCAGGTGCATGCTAGAAAAATCACTAGATGGGACAAGATTCCCAGGCCATTTCAATGGGATTAGGCTAAAGCCCTGCTATAAATAAGGCTTCTGTGTAATCATAAATAAGGCAATATTGCCATTTAGCCTAGAGTTTCCTTTAATGCATTTACTTTTTGACTGTTTCCCCTTCTCGTTGCTTGTTCCATTTGTTTTTGTGTGCGCATTTTGCATTGGTATCTGTTGATGCAAAATCACAGCACCCCTGGGACTCTGCAACTCGATGGGTTGCAAATCTCAGTGTGACTGCACAACATGGAGCTTTTCCCAAGTGTGGGACTTGAAAAATGAGAAAGAATTCTCCAGAGAAAGGCTGGTTCCTATTCCTCTGTTTAGATGCACCAATGAAACGTAGAGGTTTACCCAAGATAAACTAAACTAACTACCAAGGTGACAGGGAGAGAGAAATGCATATAAATAAACCTAAGCTAAGGAGGTGATGCACTGAGGAATGAAGAACATAAGCTGTTGCAACATAGACACAGATCACATAGATGCAATACCCACACCATGCACAGGTAAACGAAATGCAATGAGAGATCAGAATGACAACAATGAATACATGAGAGGATTTAAATTCAATCATAGACATATATATTGCTCAAAGGATCAATTCGATACATTGCAATTGGCCAAAAGGCACAATGGCAATTACAGTCTATGTGGGAGGCTTGAAAACTCCATGAATTCTCTTACAAGCAGGAGAGAAGGGAGGGGTTGCAAAACAAGAATGTCCAACCTTTTAAAAACAGCCCCCTCCTTACATTTTATATGGAGGAAAAGAGAGGGAGAAGAGAGGAATTCGAATTGCCCCAACCACCTCCAAAACTGCATTCAATTCCTCAACAACCATGGTGGTAGATGAGATCCCCAACGCCTGTCGGGTTCGGAACTTCCTCGTGCATTTACATCGGGCTTGGAAAATGGATCGACATGCTTCCTTTCCATGCTCTTCTGGCGTGTTTTCCCGATCCCCGAAACCCGAATTCCCTTGCTGTCGGGTTTTGAAGACCCCCCGACATGTATTCATTGCGCCATGTCGTTCCGCCCTCGAAACCCGATTTCCTCTGTGCGTCGGGTTTTCTACCCCTTACGACATGTCTTTTGGTGTCGGGCTTTGGCGGGCTCCCGACATGCTTCTTCGACGTGCAAACCCGACTATGAAACCCACTTTTCCTTTTTCGTCGGGTCTTCCAACCCTCGCGGCATGTCTTTTGTAATCAGGTTTTGGTGGACTCCCGACATGCTTTTTGACCATGCTTTTCCGACCTGAAAACCCGATTTGCTTTGTGCGTCGGGTTTTGACGACCCAACGACATATCCCTTTGTGTCGGGTTTTGAAAGCCACTCGACATGTTTTCCTTCCTTGTTTTCCCCGACTTGTTTTTTCCGACTTGTTTTTCCGCCTCGGAAACCCGATTTTCCTTGTGTCGACGCCGAGACCGATGGTGAGGACACGTGGCGACGTTTTATTGGCTCACGAGCCATGCGGGCCAATCCTTCCATTTTGACCTTTTTGACCAAAACTTGGCCAAAAATTTGATATTTTCCCCCGACACCCGCCGTCCCCCCTGGGACACGTGGAAGCACCTCATTGGTTGCGGGCCAAAATTGTAAAAAATCTCCCATGCGCCAACACTTAGCGAATTTTTTACCCTGCTCCCCCTGACACATGGCGCATTCTGATTCGCCGGCGGGGCCGCAGGCCAAAAATTTTCCTTTTGCAAATTTGTCCAAAACTTGGAATTTTTTCAGGTTTTCCTCCGCTCTCTGCCACTTTCAAGGACACGTGGCGGCTTCCGATTGGTTGCGGGCCTGCTAGGGGAAAATTTCCCACAAAAAATCTGCCGAGCCGTAACTTGAAAAATATGAGGAGTTAGGGAGAAAATTTTATCTTTCTGGAAAGCTGATAAAAATATCTATCCAATGGTGCCACTTCCAGAAACTTTTGAGTGCCTGAAAATCAAAAAATGGAGACTGAGGTACAAGATAAGGGGAACAAAGGAGTTGGCCATAAATATGAGCACGGGGGCATATTTTTGTCAACAATTTGGCGACTCAGCGGGGTCATCTGCCTGCTAGATGAAGATTTCAGTTGCCTGAAGCATCCATTGGGCATGGAGTCACAAGTAAGCCTAAAACTGATCTAAAATTTGAAACTTCCCCCTGAGCCACTTGAAATCCATTGGACTTAGAGTTGTTCTCACCAAAAGGCCACTGAAATGAACTGTGCCAGAGCAAAACCAGCAACACAAAAACTATGTACAAAACTGGAAATCATACATGCCCCAAATGGAACATGCAGAGTGTGCACAAGCACTTCTTCTACTGAAAGCAAATCTACCTAATCTACTCTAGCTGGAAGCAAAGGAAAGCTAAACAAACCCTGCAACAGGTTGTGAGAAATAGCTTCCTTTCTTCAAAATTGGCAGCCATGCAATTGATTTGGCACTGATCATGGCTGTTTGGATGGATGGAAAATCAACAAGAAGCTGGTCTTCTATCCAAATCATCAAGGTATCAACTGAAAAATCCAATACCTCTTTTAGTTGCTCTGCATTTGGATTGGAGAGGTATGGCAGCTGATCCTTGGTACTTTGTAGCTCACCCTCATGCTCAGAAGCGAGCATGACTGGTTTTGGCTTCTCCCTTGGCTCCAATGAAGCCAAGTATCTGATTGGGCACGGCATGATCCTTTGAGTATGCCCATTGCTCTGATTTTCAACTCCAGGAATGGAGTTCTCTTGTAGACCTCCTTGAATGGATGGCGTGGAAGAAATGGTGAAATTCCTCTGTCCTTTCTCTTCCTCCATGGCTGATTGTGCAACTTCTATTAGATCAACATCTTCTTCTGCTGCAACAGAATCAGTCCTGACCACCATTTGTTCTCCAACCTCAGCCTCTTCTATAGGCTTAACCATCAAGGGGATCTTTTGTCATCCCAAATCTAAGAGCCCAACTCTTCAGACTTTGAATTTCTTCCTCTTTTGTTGGCACTCTCTTTTTGCTGTGGTTTTCCTTGGTTGGCATTCTGATTTTCATCCTCCCAACATGGATTAGGGGATGCAATAGGAGGGGTAGGTTGAAACTCAATTGATTTGACAATTTTGTGTGGTGGAGGAGGCGGGTGAAACCTCTTGTTTCTTTGGAGTGGAAGGTACTTCATTTAGCTCTTGTGGAGGGGGTTTGGATTTGGAAGAGAAGAGGGCAGAAAAACTGAGATGGGATGGAAGACTAGGGGGTGGAGGGATGGATTTCACACTTGGGACAGCAGATGGAGAGTTTAAAACTTGACACTGCTGAAATGATATAGATTGAGAAGGAGGAAAAGAAAGAGTATGAGGTGGTGTGCTTACCCATTGACAAGGTTTGCAGAATACTTATCTCATACACCTCTATTCCTTCAATCCACCTTGTAAGTAATGGCATGTGTTGCAATCATGAAGTCTAACTTCTCTTGAGAGCTGTAATGCCTTGGAAAAGGTCCCACCCATAAACAAGGTGCTCTGCAACTAATTCCAAATGCTTTCATTTGTGCCTGAGCCCTAGATTACACCATGTTCACCTCCATCTTTTGGATTTTCTCCAGCAGATCTGCATTTTCTTCTTCATTGTCTTCATTGCATGCGTACCCTTGCTCTTGGAAAGCTCCATAGCCAAACTGATTTTGACATTGCTGCTCATATGGGTATGCATGTTGATCCTGAACTTGACCAAAATGCTGATTTGGAGGATTTGTTAAAACATGTTGGAGGTGTGATATATTGCTGCTGTTGATGTGGATTCCATGATGGAAATGAAGTCATGGTTGCACAACTTCATGGAATGGAAAAGAATGAAAGAGATGGAAAGAAAGATGGGTGGAAATGGATGGGAACAGGCCTGTAACTCAGAGAAATGGGTTGCTGATCAGGTGGAGTCACCAGATGTGTTTTTTGAAAATGCCTCTAAAAGGCTGGATGTTGCCAAGTTACACACCAAACTTGACAATATCGAAATCGAGATTTAAAATTTGAAAGACCCGGAGGAATGCAATCTTCAGTTCGAAACTCATGTCATGTTGTGCAGCTGCGGATTCCCGAAAAGCATAGTCGGAACTTGGGAACATGTCCGACATCCCTCAAAACCCGATTTGACTGCTGTCAGGACTAGGACCATGCAATGCATCCCCTAAAACCCGAAATGACTGCTGCTTCTGCTTTGATGCTCTCGGATCCCGAAATCCCGAAATCACTAAAAACCCAAAATTTTGAAAATCAAAGTATCAAAAAACTAAGAATACCCTTTTGAAGATTACAGTCAGATCTACCAACTGGTGAAATTTTGACTCGTTTTGAGCAGTTTAGGCCCTTGAAAATTGATTTCGGGGTTCAGGGTAGGAGGTGCAAAATCCGAAATTTGTAAAAACTTGCAAATTTTTAGTGCAAATTTCATGAAAACTCCTTCAAATTTTTGATGGAATGACCTCTTGGTCCCACCGAGCGTGCCAAAACTGTTGATGCAAAATCACAGCACCCCTGGGACTCTGCAACTCGATGGGTTGAGAATCTTAGTGTGACTGCACAACATGGAGCTTTTCCCAAGTGTGGGACCTTACGAAATTGGAAAAGCTCTCCGGATGAAGGCCGGCTCCTATTCCTCTATTCAGATGCACCAATGAAATGCAGAGGTTTACCCAAGATAAACTAAACTAACTACCAAGGTGACAGGGAGAGAGAAATGCATATAAATAAACCTAAGCTAAGGAGGTGATGCACCGAGGAATGAAGAACATAAGCTTTGCAACATAGACACAGATCACATAGATGCAATACCACACCATGCACAGGTAACCGAAATGCAATGAGAGATCAGAATGACAACAATGAATACATGAGAGGATTTAAATTCAATCACAGACATATATATTGCTCAAAGGATCAATTCGATACATTGCAATGGCCAAAAGGCACAATGGCATTACAGTCTATGTGGGAGGCTTGAAAACTCCACGAATTCTCTTACAAGCAGGAGAGAAGGGAGGGGTTGCAAAAAAAGAATGTCCAACCTTTTAAAAATATCCCCCTCCTTACATTTTATATGGAGGAAAAGAGAGGGAGAAGAGAGGAATTCGAACTGCCCCAACCACCTCCAAAACTTCATTCAATTCCTCAACAACCATGGTGGTAGATGAGATCCCCAACGCCTGTCGGGTTCAGAACTTCCTCGTGCATTTGCATCGGGCTTGGAAACTGGCTCGACATGCTTCCTTTCCATGCTCTTCCGGCGTGTTTTCTCGATCCCGAAACCCGAATTCCCTTGCTGTCGGGTTTTGAAGACCCCTCGACATGTATTCGTTGCGCCATGTCGTTCCGCCCCCGAAACCCGATTTCCTCTGTGCGTTGGGTTTTCGACCCCTTGCGACATGTCTTTTGGTGTCGGGCTTTGGCGGGCTCCCGACATGCTTCTTCGACGTGCAAACCCGACTATGAAACCCGCTTTCCTTTTCGTCGGGTCTTCCAACCCTCGCGGCATGTCTTTTGTAGTCGGGTTTTGGTGGACTCCCGACATGCTTTTTGACCATGCTTTTCCGACCCGAAAACCCGATTTGCTTTGTGCGTCAGGTTTTGACGACCCGACGACATATCCCTTTGTGTCGGGTTTTGAAAGCCACCCGACATGTTTTTCCTTCCTTGTTTTCCCGACTTGTTTTTCCGACTTGTTTTTCCGCCTCGGAAACCTGATTTCCTTGTGTCGACGCCGAGACCGATGGTGAGGACATGTGGCAACGTTTTATTGGCTCACAGGCCAAGCGGGCCAATCCTTCCATTTTGACCTTTTTGACCAAAACTTGGCCAAAAATCTGATATTTTCCCCCGACACCCGCCGTCCCCCCTGGGACACGTGGAAGCACCTCATTGGTTACGGGCCAAAATTGTAAAAAATCTCCCATGCACCAACACTTAGCGAATTTTTTACCCTGCTCCCCCTAACACGTGGCACATTCTGATTCGCCGGCGGGGCCGCGGGCCAAAAATTTTCCTTTTGCAAATTTGTCCAAAACTTGGATTTTTTTCAAGTTTTCCTCCGCTCTCTGCCACTTTCAAGGACACGTGGCGGCTTCCGATTGGCTGCGGGCTTGCTAGGGGAAAAGCTCCCACAAAAACTCCGCCGAGCCGTAACTTGAAAAATATGAGGAGTTAGGGAGAAAATTTTACCTTTCTGGAAAGCTGATAAAAAATCTCTATCCAATGGTGCCACTTCCAGAAAATTTTGAGTGCCTGAAAATCAAAAAATGGAGACTGAGGTACAAGATAAGGGGAACAAAGGAGTTGGCCATAAATATGAGCGCGGGGGCATATTTTTGTCAACAGTATCCACTTATTATTTAAAAAGTTTTCTATACAAGGAGGACCGCACATCCATTTTAGTGTGGGGTGGATTAATGCAACAAGTAATGGATGTTGGTAGTGGAAGCTATGTTTCAATGATCCGGATTGAAGAATAAAAAGCACAAAGTTTGGAAGAGCATGTGTAGAAAAGGTGGAAATAAGGAGTTTGGTGTTAAGAGAGCTTTACAAAGACCACATACAAGTATGAAAAGTGTAGGAACAACATGAGGTAGGTGATGTCAAAAATTAGGGTAAGGATAGAAGAAGTGCCTTCGGCACTATGAGTGCACGCGTAAGGATCTTCGGTCAGTAAGTATTTTTGTGCACTAGAAGGTTGTAGAATTTTTTCATGTAGGATTGGGTGTGTGGGTAAAAGCACTGAAGGTTGGATTATGAGGAAAAATATGGCTTTATTATGAAGGTACGATGTTAGGTGACATTGCATTTATTGTAGAAAAGAAGAAAAAACTATAAGTAAGAGGTCGGGACACATTATTATTACATTGCATTTGTGATATCAAAGATCTCTTGCGAACTAGGGAATCCTTGAGAAAATTTGAGCGAAAGAAGGTTATGAAGATCCAAGTGCATAGCGAGTTTGATTAATGAACCACGTTGGAAAAACAATACACATGCGTGAGGGAAAGGGTTATTGGAGTTTTCAAATCCTGTAAGTGAATACACCATCTTATGGAAGGAAGGGTTTTTCTAGGTTAGGGTTCCACAACTAGGGCACATGATTGAAGGGATTTTTCATGTAAGAGTAGAACCAAAGAGTTGAGCAGAGCTAGGATCAAAAGGAAGAAAGACATTTTAATAACCCAACATGAGAAATGACACTAAGGAAAGTAAACACATTTCACCAAAGAAGGGCAAGGGAAAAGGGAAACAAACTATTCCCACTAGTTTCAAAGAGGAATGGTACGTAGAAATTCAATACCCAGATGGCATATTGTTGGGAAAAGAATGAGTGTCTCACATGAGAAAGATGGCTATAACTGACTACAACCATTGAATGAGCACCATAGAGAAAGAGATGGCATTAAAAATGGTTAGACCTATGGACAAGAGGACACCAGATGAAATTCCCATCTACGACGATGAAGTAAAGGTGAAGATGGAGAAGGATGGGATATTGCAACTCTATGAGTTACCCTATTTTGGAAAACCTGAGTGGTTGTACCAATGGCTAATGTCACGCATGCATGAATACCATTTCTACTTTGTAGAACAAAGGATAAGGATAAGTCCCCAACTAATCTCAAAATTTACTGGTCTTACCTGTGAGGGAGATTCATTTGATGATGAATTGGATGACAAGGAGGTCATAAAGAAAACCATGGATGCTTATGAATATAAGAAGGGATCACTGTACTTTGACATATCATCAATTCATGACCTTGTGATGAGGATGACTGTGCACCTATTTTCCAAGTTGAATGAATAGGAGAGCTAGAAAAAGATCAACAAGTCCTGGTTGAATGTTTGCTAAAAGATCTCAAAAGGAACCATCTACAACCTCTCAATGGTCATAGTAGAAGAGATCATTAGTTCCGTATGTGATGGAGAAAAAATCATGTTTGGTAATGTCCTCCTTACCATCTTCTTTTTAGAAATTGGAATGCCTGATGGGCTAGACAAATTTGTATGGGAGTACCTAGATGATAACCCCTCCCCTGCAAAAATATTTGAGAAGTATACTAGTGGAACAATGACAACCATCCAAAAGGCGTTCCTAGAGAAATGGTATAAGTGAATGTGTGACGCGTTTGGGGCTGATTGGAGAATAATATAGTAATTGTCAGCTTTAGTGCAAGGAGAAGATGAGTTTACAGTATACCAAAATTTCTGTATTGGTAGGTTCACTTTGGCACACAACACCAAGATCCCATGGTGCAAATTACCTTTCACCTTCACTGTGCAATACTTCTAAGCTGGGGTCAACCACTTCAAGGAGGTAAAAAGGCTAAGGTTTGATCTCAGCATGGTAGACCAAGACTACTGCAAGCTACACATGACTCTCATATACCCAAATACGTGCACCTATGTGAAGAAGTATGTCTCCCATGACATACACATGATGAATCTAGTGACCTTACATATTGCTAGATGAACCACAACAAGGGTATACCTACACATAAGGCCAAAATATGAGAAGGGTGCCTATGTGGAAAATGATGTCTCAATCCTAGAACACCCTACCATAAGAAAGAATGCCGCGCCAAGGAAGAGGGAAAGAGAGGGGGTTCTTGAGAAAAAGGCGTAAAGTATGGAGATAGCGCAATCTATAGGCACACAAAAAATGAAGTGCAAAGCCAAGCACATATGCATGGAGAAAGAAGTCCCCCACATAGGAAAAAGAAAAGACATCTGAAGAGGAGGTGCCAGAGCAAGAAAAGCTCCCTAAAAAATAAGAATTGCCAAAAAGGAAGGAGTCACTTGCTAAAGAAGAGAAGGAAAAGTCTCTTATACTGGAATCACTAGTTAGGAAGAAGTAGAAGGTAGAAAAAAAGGAAAACCTAGAAGAAATAGAGATCCTGGAGGATTACAAGGGCAACAGGGATGATGACGAGCGTGAAGAGACTCAGGACCATCCCATGTATGATGTACATGACTTTGAGGAAGGGAATGAAGAGAAGGATGAGGATGAAGGAGACGCTCACTGCTAGGGGAAATTGAGGAGGTGAGCACTAAGGATCATAGGACCCCAATCCTCACTAAGGAGAAAATAGAGGATTCCGCAGAAAGGGAGGTAACAAGTATCATAAAGGAACTGGTGGAGTAGGAGGTGGAGTGGGGCACCGATGAAGTGCTCAAGGAGAGTGAGAGTGAAAGCATAGAGAAAAAATATGGAAGCATGGGTGGGGATCCCAGCCTGGCGGTAAGCTTTCCTAAGGCAACGTGCATAGGAGGAAAAGGTGTGGTAGCGGTGCAGGAGTAAGGAATGGGTTATATCAATGATCCAAATAAGGTACTACACATACGCTTCCAAAGTTCCATGCCTTCAACCAACTCCTTGCATGGTATTCATTCGAAGAAGAGGGTACATACCCTTGTATAAGAAATATGCTATCTTGGGCTTTTGATTCCCATGTTGATGAGCTGGAGTTTGAAGTCAATTGAGAGGCACTGATGAAAATACCAAATTCCAAGGGAGTAAACACTCCGGTGAATGCTCAACAATTATCTGATGAGAAATTTTGTAATGCACTCAACAAGGTGTCGGTGGAGGTTGAGGTGAGGCTCTTTGGGATGAATGAAAGAGTAAGGGTCATGCAGGAAGAATTGGATAATAAGAAAAAATAAATAATTGAGAAACACAAGGATTTGAATTAGGAGGAGCTGATCAGCGCACAATTAAGGTGTGAATTAAGGGAGGAGAAGTAGAAGGTGCACGAGGTTTATAGGAAGATATAAATGATTACAAATCCTATAATTTTGAAGCACCCATACCTGGCCCCGCCTGAACAAAAATATGAGTCAACCTTGCAATGCCTGGAATACTTAACCCACATCCTCACCATGGAAAGGAGACTGCTTGCATTGGAAAAAAAGAAGAGGCATTAGCATGCAAGAAGGAGGAAGAGAAATTGAAGATTGGGAAAATAGTTACCCAATATATTGAGCTCTTTGCCACTATAAAGACCACTGCATAGATGGATGAAGCTGTATATGATAACTGCACCAAAAGAGATAGGGTAACAAGCATAATAGTTACCATACAAGAGGAGGATCTAAAGGAATTCAAAGTGAAGAATAAGGGAAACAGGGAGAAGCGGGATAAAATCCTAGCCAAGGTTGAGAAGAATATGGAAGAGATCAAATCCTTGTGAGGTTTGATTAAGAACCAAATTAAGGAGTTGTATCCCCAGATCATCTACAAAATGGATGCGCTAGATGACCTTAGCAAGCAGTTGGAAGGAATTATAGATACAATGAATGATAAGGATGAAAAATTGAGCTTTGAGGAGGTGAGCACTCTAGTGGGTTACCTACTTCAGTAGGCACAGGGTGAAGTGGATGCCTAGGAGAAGATCAAGGCAACAATAAGGAATGAGTTCCCACTCCTCTTGCAACAGTAATAATTTCTTCCATTATTTCATTCAAATTATCTGGGTCCTTATATCATTTATTCTTTGAAGAAGCATTATGTTTCTGAGGATGGAGAAAAAGCTTAGTGTGGGGTGATGTTGGGCCTTGGAATATTGGTTAAGTACCAAAGGGCACACACATACACAAGACTGGTAATGATAAGGGCTTGCAGGGAGAAGTGCACAGGAAAAAGAGGTTTAAGAAAGGTTTAGGAGAAACTAGGGTGTGTGTGGAAGATAAAGCCTTGGGTTCAAAATACTTATCCATATTTGGCATTCTGCAGGCACTTGATGAAAAATGTGACCCGACTAGGCATGTTGAGTGGATAAGGTGCCACCCTGGAACCTTGGATGTCAAGAAAAGGATATTACACGTAGGGAATATTATCAAAAGACATCATTGCAGAGAAATAAGGGATTGTAAAGGGATAAGCATTCACCATATGATGACCACATTGACACTTGGCATGCGATTAAAGGAATGGCAGTGGGTGCTGATCCTATAAAACGATATGCTAGAAAGCAAGGAAAACACACTAAGATAGAGAGAAGACAGAAGAAGAATAGACACAAGGGTTGAGTAATAGAGGGTTGCAGTAGTACTAGGGTTTAGAGAACCTAGTGCTAAGGGTTTTGAAGGATGTAATATGCCTCTGTATGGTACTAGGGTCTATAACAAGGGTTTAAATGGGCGAGTATAGCTAGGATTTCTCATTAGGGAAAATCTGTAGGGATTAATTCTTTGTAATTTAACATGCCTCTTTTGATTGTAATATGGCTACTAGAACTATTTGATTGAATACATATATAAGGGTTTGTTCTGTATATCATGCTTGAGGGTGTAAACCCTCGTGTTAAATGGCTATTTTTATCTAAATAGATCTCCTAGCAATTTGGATAACTTGCATACACATTCTGGCCCTAAATTATTCATTGAAGAATTACACATGCTCAAAATAACTTGGCCTTAAATTATTCATTGAAGAATATATCTCAATAATGTTGTGGATGAATGACCGAAAGGCCTTATAACGTTCGATGTCATGACCTAGGGTACGATGATAAATGCAACTGCAATTAGGATTGAACCATGATGGCTTGGGACCATAGGGATTGAAGGCTTTAATGGGAGGAATTTTGATGGAAGATGTTCAAGTTAAATGTCAAAATATATTTGTGTAAGACCCCATTGAAGTGTCATGGGGAAGGTAACTCTTGTGGGTTTTGATAGGATATCTCAACTTGGCATTAGGAGAAAACGTGGATGTAGATTGGGTGGGTGAATTTTGTGTTTTTGAGGACAAATAAAATTTGGTTGAAGGATGGTATTGTTTAGATGTGGATTGATTGTTGCAAGATGTCGTAGATGGAGAGAATGATCCTAAAATAGATATTATGGCATTGGATTGTTGAGAAGAGAGAGAATCTGAATGTTTTCGAGGATGCACAAGGGACTATCAGGGATGTTTGCTCTGATCCTTAAACTTTAACCAAGAAGATTTACCTCTAGCAGGAATGATTATAATTTCAATCGGAGGATCTGATAGTGGTGGTGTGGCTATTAATGGAAAAAATTTCCTAAAACAAGATGAGGACATTAATGGAGAGATAAGTTTCTATATGATGTGATTAATGATATCTATGTGAGATGTAGATTGTTTTGGTTTTGGCATGGGAAGAGTTGATTTTGTAGAAGGAGAAGGTAAACCCTCTTTCTTTTATTTAGGTGGATATGTTGGTTTAGTAGATGATCCAAAGGGTATCTTTGATAAGGTTTCAAATTGAGAGGATTAGGTTGGTGTGATAGAAGGATTAGGTAAAAAGTATTGGGATAAAGTTGACGATGTGGCCATGGGAAAAGATACAAGTAAAGATGTCAAGGTAGGGATAGGTGTATTTGTTGGTATGATAGATATAGGGGTAGTTGGGATAGATAAGGATGTAGGAATATTTGGAATATGTAGAAATGTGGGTGGTGTGATAACCAATGGAGTAGACCTTATGGGAAAGGGTAATGCAGGAGAATTTTCAGATGTAGAAGTAGAAGGGGCTAGCTGTTTCATAAATGTTTCATGGGGTAAGAATGATATGTTTTCTAAAGGAGTTGATGTAGAAGGTAGGGCTGTAAGGGTGAATGTTGTAGAATTGAGTTTAGTTGGGATGGTTGTGAGTAATGTAGGTGTAGTAACAGGTGTATTTGAGGTAGATGTGGGTGAAGAAATAGATGGGAGAGATGTAGGGATATGTGTGGATATGAGTGGGTCTAAAATGGGTACTAAGGAGGAGTCTAATGTGGTAGATTGGGGTGTGTTTAAAGAAGCAGAAATGGATGATATAGTTGAATTTCCTATGGATGTGATAAGGATAGGAGAAGGTGTAGGTTTAGGACAAATAATGAAAGTTGATGTAGGGTGACAAGATCTAAATAAGGGATGGGAATAATGTCCACTGTGGGAACATGCAAGTTTGGTGATAAGATGGGATCTTGATTGACATTGTCAACCATACAAGCATTTGATAGTTGAGATATAAAGAGTGCAACGTGATTGGTTGGTGGTTGATTAATTTTTTTTGTGGAGGTATCGATTTGGATATCCCCTTGATTTATTAGGTGTTGAACATGATCTTTGAAGGAATGACATCTCTCAATGTCATGACCTTTGACTTGATGATATTTACAATAGTGGGCTTCCTGATACCAAATAGGCTTGGCTTGTGAGTTATCCATGAGTCGTATGGGAGGAAGTTGGATGGAGTTTATGCTCATCAAATTATCAAATACATAACTGTATGATTCTCCCAAGGGAGTGTAGTTGGCTGTTGATTGAGGAGATCATTGTTGAGACCATGTGATTGATGTAGATGGGGATGAGGGTTCAATGACCACAATGTTGGCCGCAACCTTGAACTCGTCGTTATGTGTGAATAGTTTAGTGGATTCAAATTTTGATTTAATTGAACTTAGTTTAAAATGAACTTACTCAATGGCATGGGTTTCGATCTTATGAGCCATTATGAAAGCTTCATCAAAGGTTAAGAATGATTGGATCTACAAAGTGGATGATATATGTTTTACACATGAATGCGATAATAATTTAATGAGTTTGGTTTATGGGATAGTGAAGGATAGTTGGTTTATAACACCCTACCATCCTGCGATGAAGTCAGCGATGGGATTGTCTTCAAATTGTCGAATGGTATATAGATTAACGATAGTGGTTTTATTTGTGATATTGATGGAAAAATTCTCTAAGAACAATTGTGAAAGTTGGGTGAAAGAGAATATGGAATGTCGTGGGATACTGTTGTACTAGTCCAACCCGGGACTAGATAAAGACATAGGTAAAGTGCAAAGAAGTAGATCATGATCACGTGCAATAAGACACCATGCATGTTTAAATGCGAGGAGATGTTGTTGGGGATCTTATTTATTGTTGAACTTAGTAAATGCGGGAAGTTTCCAACAAGGAGGGTAGGGTTTGATTAGAACCAATGGATGAATCAGTTTGTTACAGATTTGTTCATAGGATAGGGTGTTCTTGGGTGTTATGGTAAGGGTTTCTAAACTAGCTAACTGATTAATTAAGGCATAAATTGAATCACTCACGGTATTATAAGGTTGAGACTAGATCGGCTGTGTGGTTTGAAAAGTAGTTTGATAATGGGAATGATGTGTTTGTGATGTGTGGGTAGTTGGGGAAGTGTCTGATAAGGTGGTTGATAAGTTTGTTGATAGGGTGTTTGCAGAATGGTTTGATAAGACATTTGATTAATTTGTGGATATGTAGGTGTTTGGGGAGCTAGTTGGTAAGGACTAACATGTTTCATAGGTTGGGATTGCTGCATAGGATGACTTTGGACAATAGGGACATGACGATAAGCGGGGAGATGTGTGTTGAGAGTTTGAGAAGGTTGGAGCATACGATGGACATGAATGTAAGTGTGAAGAGGTTGAGATGGATGGACATGCCTATTAATAGTGGATGAAAGGGAATTGTCAAAATGGAAGGTGGGTAGAATGTGATCCACCAATTTTATAGATTGGGAGGATTGAGAGATTATAGGTGATTTTGGAGTAAGAAGTCATATATGGGATTAGGAGGAGATACGAGTGTATCTAGACGAGTGGGAGATGGTGGTGTGATTGGTTTAGGAAGACTGGCTTGATGAGGGATATGAGGGTTGGTGTTAAGGTGGGGACAATTTTGTATGACATGGTTCTCATGAGGTGAGACCATGGAGGCTAGACATTAGGTGACTGACGACGTGGTTTTGAGTTTAGAATCTTGTTGGGAAAAATCATCAGAGGAAGTAACTTTATTGGATAAAGAAAATTGTTGTTTTGTCTTGATTTGAGAGAGAGCGACAATAGGTGTGAAATAGAGAAACATCTATTTATGTATGTTGTTGAAAAACAAATCAAGAAGAATATTTTTAGCATCATGATTAATTTAGAGGATGTGAGCAAAAAAGAAAAGTAGGTAATGAAAGTGCCTAAAGGAGTCTAAGGATGGTTTTAGGTAGTTATGGACTAGGATAAGTCTGAGAAAATTTCTTGTTGGGTATTTAGGTCCCAATCAGTTAACCAGGTGAGAGGAATGTTTTTATGTGTTAATTATGTTTGTGCAGTCTCAGGTAATGTGTTATAAGTGGAATGCAGAGAGTTAAGTCCCTTACTTAGGCTATGTAACCCAAAAGGATGTAGAAGGTTTATTTTAGACCAAAATGAAATGTGATATTTGATGTAGAAACACACTCAGGAAATGGAAAATTTAATGCAGAAAAGAGAAAATAAAGAAAAATGAGGAATACCTTGAGAATCAATTTTCCTGGTTATTTAAGTGTGTGTGATAGTGATGTATTTTGAAAGTGCCAGTTAGTAGCCTGAAACACCTGGGTACCCTGTGTAGCACTTTTCCTTTTTATTTGGCAGCAAGTTGAGCCAAGTGCAAGCTGTAAACAATCTAGGAAGTACTTTTTGTCATATAAGGGTCAACAGTGTTTGAAAGCAACAATCGGTGATCAGTAATGTATGAGGACTCTATGGCTATGGATGAGGTTAATAAGAGGCAATTGGTAACATGATTTGAGTTTAGGACTTAATCTTTGGTAGTGTAATCCTGCAAAAGCAAATATGACAATTAGTAAATATGACCCAAAAAGATATTAAAACAAAAGAATAAACAAAATTCATGCTTTAATATATGCAAAAGAAAATTTTAAGTGTAGAATATTAATCTAAAAATTCACCGTTTGTATATTAAGTTAGAATAAACACATTATCGAAACTAGTCGAATACAAATTAAATTATAAAATATGAAATAATTACTATTAAATAATAGAATAAATGAAAAAATAATGATTAAAATAGGTCCCAAATAAATACTCAATGCAAATCGTGATAGAGAACAACATATACCACAATGTGATAATGCATTCAAAATAATAAATTATGACATGCAATAGTCATGAAAAACCAACTTGAGACTTATAAAACTAAATGCTAAATGACTAAAATAACAATTAAGCACCTAAATGATAAACTATGTTATCAAAGTAATATGAACATGTATGTTGCATTTATTTGTGTAGTGAACTATCGATAAGAGTACTTATAAATTAAATAATTTATTAATGTCTTATATTCTACAATAGTCGACCGCCAAGTTATGAAAATGAAGATATCTACAATAATGGGACGAGAAAAAGAAGTGAAGAGAAATATCTTATCAAACCTTTTCATTAACATAGCTTTGTTCACTTTTCGGTATGCCCAAGGTGGTCCTACTGCACATTGACATAACTTTTTACATGTGTGATGACATAAAGTGAATCACAAAAAAATAAAAATAAAATAAAATAAAATGGGAAATATACAATTAACTATGGTGTTTTGTATATGTGATCAAAAGGATTGGAAGCTAATTATTATAACAAGACTGTATTGTCATTACCACAAAGCTTGTGTGAATTTAAACTTGAGCTGGTTAACGTGGCTCGATGACATAAGGGAAATCACAAAACTCTAAACGGGAAACACATAATTGACACGAGCACTATTTATAAATGTGTTATCACGAAGGTGTAAGCTGTTTGCTATAAAGAGACTATACAATTACTACGCACAAAAGACTACCTACAAGCATTGTTGAAAAATGTGGAGATTATTCTAAAAATTTACAAGCCAATCGCTGTAAAAAAATAACTTGACAGTCATTATCACAAATTCTGCATGGATTTGAAGTCAAGCTGGAAACAATTAGAAGCATCACGTAACAGAATTTGGTGAGAGCATGGGATAGACTACCACTGATTCCTAATGATGTAGACCAGGAAAATGTAGAAGGTCTTCTTTTCTTCTGTCACAGGTGGAGGTAAAAGTAAATCTCAATGTAAAAAGGGAGATCTGTATACTCAATGTTGTTAGTGTTTCTTGATTTCTCGTACACTCATCTGGATAGGAAGTTGGAAACTCAGATCAAAACAAGTTATAAATGTTGAATCCCAAGCTCCTAAGTAGCCTATATCAAAAAGAAAAAGTTGAGAATATCTTCCACCAGTCATAGGCTATGTCAAGGACACACGTAAAATTTTCCATGCTCATTTCCAAAGCACAATGACACAAGGAAGATATGGAAACCGTGTGCACAAGGAAGCAACTATCATAGTCGATGCACATGCACATGGATGAACCATATTTTCATGTATGTGAAGATTCATGTGTTTTGAGGAGGTTGAAGAAGACACCTTAGGCCAGACACATAACAGTAAAGCCTTATGTTATGTTAGATGAACAAGTGAGCAATGCTTTGGTGAAAGTATCGACAAAAGTGGCACATCGGAATATGGATAAAGCTGCAACAATTAGGGCATTGAGGGAGGAGATCAAGACTAAGGATGAGGAAATAACATGCCTAAAGTAGGAAAAAGAATTGGCACAAAAGAAGAACGTTGTTTTTTATCAGCATCGCAGAGGAGATTGGTGACAATGTCATGAAGGCTAGGCTGCACTTAGAGCCAAAGGTACCTAAGACATTTCCTTCAGCAATACATTATGTAAGTACATTAGTGGACTTAGTGTTTGAAGATGAACCTCTATGCATGCCAGTGCCAAAAGATCCAACACAGGAAGCAGAGCAAGAAAAGGATTCAATGATGTGGAAGATTGCATCTTATGAGGGGTTGCTTCAGAGCTTGCAGGAGGAACTAAAGAAGGTGGATCAAATGCTGAATATTTGTACAACACCAAAAGCCATTATAATAACTAGGACCATTTTAGAAGACAATGAAGTCCTGAAGGCCATGAAAGATGAAACATTGGGCTGTGCAGAATGATTAGTGCTTGTCAAACAAAAGCATGAGGCTCGTATAAAAACTCAAGAACAACACAAGGAAAGGCTAGATGAGCTTAGGAAATTCATCGCGTAAAAGATAGACTTACTAGAAGGGAGAATGACTGCCATGTCCAACATTGTGTTGGTCTTGCAAAATGAGAAAGGAGAGATTGCAAAGGACGAGTTAGAATCAATTACAGTGGAGATTTTAGAGAAGGTAGAGGCCACACTCAATGATTGGCAAAATCTAGAGGTGGAAATAAAAAAAAGAATATCTAGAATCAATTATTTAGGTTGAAGTAGAAGATACTACAGGGTAAAGATATTCTTTTATTCATCATAATTCTATCTATTCTTTATTCACATTCTTTGATTCATTTTGGAGATAACCATTTCTGGGGCAAAAATGCAATTAGTGTGGGGTAATGTTGGTTAGTCAAAATCTGGAACTTAGTGAAGGAAATACAGAAGGTTCATGTAAGAGAGCAGAGTGCATTCAAAGGCAAGAGAGTATCCAAAAAGATCATGCGTGAAAAACAGAAACATGTTTAGGACTTAGCCATTTTCACGGTGAGGATCTATTTTTGGAGATAGTGTGTAGTGCACACAAACCAATCAAAGAATTGTGCATTTTTGGAGTATCAACTTGTTGTCCAATTTTTTCCCCCTTGGGAAAAATTGATCAATGTACCTTTCACATAGGAAAAATGGAGGAGGTTTCAGTCATGTGAGCTCACATCTGATTTTGAAGATCAAGTGCAGTCGAGCTCAAAAATGGAAAAGAAATGGCGGTAAGGGAAGGATGAAAAAATTAGAGCTAAACAGGGAGAAAATGGAGAAAATATCAAGGATTTCATACCTTCACATTTTTGGTGCTTCAGGAAAAAGAGTCAAAAAATTATGAAATTCTAAAGTCTGAAAGTCTGAAATTTTGGACTTTCAGGTTTCGGAAAATATCAGGCGTGAAGTTGGAAAATGGAGCCAAAAAGTCTGAAATTCCAAAGTCTGAAATTCTAAAATTTCAGACTTTCGGGTTTCAAAAATTCTCAAGTAAAAAATGGAAAAAAATCACATGAAATGTCTGAAATTCTGAAGTTTGAAAGTCTAAAATTTTAGACCTTCAGGTTTTCAGGTTTCAGACTTTCGAAACTCTTAGAGCTTTTTGGCGGATGAACAATGTTTTTTCTCTGAAATGAAAATTTCTAAAATTCTAAATTTTAGGATTTCGGAGGTTGCATGCATTTCATATTTTCGAAGTTTCAGAACTCCCAGCCCGCCATTTTTACAAAATGTTCTTTGACCTTCAGATGACCATAAATTTCGACTGGGAGCTTGGATTTACACAAGGGAGGACTTTTTAGAGACTAAGTTCCTAAAAATAAAAAATATGGTTTTCCATTTTTTAGGGTTTCTAAGGTGTCTCACCTACCGCTATAATGAAAGAATGGACTTCCTTTCCCAACAAGGAAAAGTACATACAAGTATGGGTTGTGTCATGGTTCCCATCACTGTTACAGAAGAATTTAATGCATTTTGGAGGTGGTTGGAGGAGGATTTTGAATTCTTCTATATCTTTCTCTCAATTCTTCTATAAATTGTAAGGAGGGGCCCTTTTCAAAAGGTTAGACATTTTGGCTCTGCCCCTCCCTTCTTCTCTTTAATAGGTGAATTTTTGGAGTAAAAATCTCTCCATTCAAACTATAATGCAAGTTTGTGCATCTTAGCCATTGTAGTGTATTGTATCAACTTTTGGAGAAAATAATGCATATCTGTGGATGATTTTCAACCCTCTCTGTATTCATCGATTCCATTTGATCTCTCATTGCATTTTGGTTATTTGTGTTAGTGGTTGTATTACATGTTTTATGGTTTTTGTTTAATGGCAAAGAAGGTGTTCAACATTCCTTTGGTGCATCACATTGTTAGTTTTAGGATTTATTTTTATGCATCTTCTTAACCCTATCTCCTTAGCAAGTTAGAGTAGGTTTCAGAGTAGATCCTCTACATATGAATGTATGCACCTAAACATAGGGATAGGAACCGGCCTTCATTCAGAGAGTCTTCCCAATCACAAGGTCCCACACTTTGGGAAAAGCTCAATGTTATGCAATCACACTGATATTTTCAACCCATCAAGTTGCATACATTCAAAGGTTCTATGATTATGCATCAACAAAACTACAAAGCACTTTGCATGGATATATGTCGAGAATATATCTACTATTGTCAGTTAACTAAAAGTAGTCTATTGTTAGCGCACTTTCATGTGTGTTTATTTTTGTAATGACGCGTGGCTAATAATAGCATGCGACCTATTTTGGGATTAGATAAGTGGTGAAGGGAAATTCTCCACCATTATAAATATGTATTGAACTGTGTAAGCATAGAGAGGGTGTGAGAACTATGTTATAGTGAGATTATGCTGCCAAATCTGATACACGCATGAGCATATGCTACTGTTATTATAAAGAAGATTTTGTGTATTACTGAATTTAATATAATGGAGATTGTTGACTAAATCAAGGTGTTATCATGGTTATAGTTCAGTATTACATGCTTGATTTCATCATGGTTATCTTTTAATTCTGTTATTCTCTATATCTAGATCTAAACATGCACTTTGGAATGATATAGTAGTCATAGATATAAATGCCTTAATTCTTCATCATGCTAACATCCTGGAACAACAACCCTAAAGAGGGGTTTGGTACCTTTGTGCACTTTAGGTGAGCACTCAGTCTAGGTTGAGTGATGTGCTAGTGTGCTTGGGCTTGTATTGGTGAATTCTAGGCTGCATCAGGAACACATAAAGGAATAACAAAACATAAAAGATACCAAGGAGGTAGGAGTAAGGAAACAAAAATACCAAGAGGATAGAAAAAAAACACATGAAAAACATAATAAGAAAATACAAGAAGAGGAAATAAGGAAACGAGAAATAAAAGAAAAGAAAAGGAAAAGAAGAGAAGAATAAGAATAGGAGAAAGAAATAGAAGAGAATAAATGCAAGAAAAAAGAGAGGAAGATGGAAGAAGAAAAAAAGAAAGAAAAAGAAGAAAAATAAAGGAAGTAGATGAAAGAAGAAAAAAATAAAGAAAAGGAAGAAAAAGAGAGAAAAAATATGGAAGAAGAACAAAATAAAGAGAAGGAGAGGAAGGAAATGAAAGAAAAGGAGAAAGAGGAGAAAAGGAGATGACAAAAAAAATGGAGAGATGAAGAAGATAAGGAAAGGAAAAAGGAAGAACATATAAGGGGAAAAGAAGAAGAAAGAAAGAACAAATAAGAAGAAGAAACATAAAGAAATAAGAAAGAAGAAGAATAAATAGAAAGAAAGAAGAAGAAACAGAAAGGAAGACGAAGGAAGAAGAAAACAAAAGAAAGAAGAAAAAATAAGGAGAAAGACAAAGATAGAAGAAATAAGAAGAAGAGAGATAAAGAAAGAAAAGATAAGAAGAAGAGACAAAAATAAAATAGCAAGAAGAAGAGGAAAAGAGGGAAAAATAAAAACAAGAACAAGAAAAGAAAAAAAGAACAAGCAGAAAAATAAGAAATAAATAAAAATGAGGAAGAAAACAAAAATACTAAAGAGGAAGAAGAAATATAGGAGTTAGAAAATTAAAAAAAGGAAATAAATGAGAAAAGTCAAATACAGGTACCACCCTCAACACCATCCAAAGCAATAGAGACTTCTACTAGCATAGTAAATGTACAAGCCCCTTGGGACCCATTGAAAAAAATCAAGAAGGCCCTCCAACAAAGGAAGAAAGATCAATCCATTTAGTTGCAACAAGGGGTGATATAAAAAACATCAAAAGGCTTCATGGTACATTTGAATAAAATATCACCTCTTCAGAAGACCACTTGCAGTCAGGTATTAGATCATAGTGCAAAAATACTGGATGCACATATGTGTAGACCTGAAAGAAGTAATGAGCAAGATACTCACAACTATCCAAATAATGAAACAAAACAATAAAAATGATTCTAGTCTCTAAATAGAAGTGGAAACAAAACATGATGTCAAAGAAATGATATTGGGAAATACTATAAGCCAAGAACATGAGAAGAAGAAGGTTCAAGAGGAATCCATCAAAGAATATAAGGAACAAATTGTACAACTGCAAACCCTGGAAAATAAAAAAATGAATGAAGAAGATGCAAGTCACTTTCAATAAAATAGAGACAAATCTAAACAATGCCGCAACATACTATACATACACAATAGGGTGGCCCAGTGTGACTCAATAATAAAAAGTAGAACTAGAAAAACTATAACAACAATTGCATCTAGAGTCTATAGAATATGATATCAACAAAGACAAAGATGGAACTCAACGAAGAAAACTTGCGGAATTCATAGGAAAATATCAAACCAAGCAACGAAAATGGACACAAAAGATCACATACATGTAAGAATGAAGCACCACCATGGACAAGTCACTAATAAGAATGCACCAATAATTTACAAATGCACAGTAAAGGTTTGGTAAAATGCAAGCAAAGCCAACCCCTTCAAATATAGTTTCTTTGATCCAAGAAAATTCATAGCTTTAGGAATGGATATAATAGATTAACATCAATTTAGATTCATGGTACATGTTTGAGAAGATCATCACTCTAAAAATTACAAAATAAATTCCCCTAACTCCACCATGAAGAAGAATAGGAGAAAGTTTTGTAGTGAAACCATGACGTCCCATTATTCCAGTTGGGTGAATCGAGAGAGGGAACTTTTCCTTATGCCAGATTTCTAAGTTTTGGGGGTTGATGCATATGTTTCCTCATGATGGTGTCCCATAAATCCTTTCCTTATAACAGATGTCGAGTGAGGGAACCTTTCCTTATGATAGATGTCTAAGTTGTCGAAGTTGATGCCTATGTAGCCTTAATATCAAATCAACAATTTTGTGAAATTTTTTTGGAAGAAGACAAGGTTTTTCATCTCTTGGTTGTATCGAGGGTGAGACAAATTTTGAATTTGGGGGATGATGTTGATAGGGTTTTTCATCAAGTTTTAGAACAATCCACAATATAAAGTAAACCCGCGAGATGAAGGAAGGAACCAAAGATAACGGAGGAAAGCTGTGATAGATAGAAGAAGTTGTGGTACATAGGATAAAGCCATAAAATATTGGAAAAAGCCACGAAAGCCAACAAAAATATGTAAATCAAAGACAAATAGAAACAGAGCAAGATAGAAGCTGATAGAGGCATGACCAAAAGGAGTGTCTTTTGATTATTTTATAGGAGATATATTTATTGTAATTAATCAAATGTATATAGTACACCACATGAGACAATAGATATATGCTTTGTGAGATAAGATATGTGTTTTACATAAGAGAATTAGTTAATATATATAGAATAGGTAGATTATATATGTGTATGAGACTAATGTAATCAATTGGAGATATTAATAAAGATTGATGTTTAGAGCAAATATTGTTAATTTATTTTACATTCATTCTATTCACAAATTATATTAGTTTACTTTTCCCTTGCACACCCTTAATAGAAGGGTGAACTTCTTAACCCTCACACTACTGTTGAGGCTTAAGGTCAACATTATCTTTTTCTATCTCTCTTTGTTTCTCTCTCTCACACTCACATTCAATCTCTCTCTCTCTCTCTCTCTCTCTCTCTCTCGGGATTTGAATGGAATTGAACTTTGGAAAGTTTGTGTGAGATTCAATATTTCTAATAGGCTTCGAAGGGTCAAGAGAGATGAAAAGGACTTCATTTGTTTGACTTAATAGTTAGGAGATTTGTTATTTCTCATCATGGGTCCTTTATTCTTGAGTCCATTTGGAAGGGATGGGAAAAGTGAAGAACTTGGTGGTTGGTCATCCTATATTCTCTTCCTTTGAAACTAGGTGCCAAGCCTACAAATCGATTTCCTCGAATATGAAATATTATGACAAGATCCTTACCTTGAAAAGAGGCTGCTCTTCCCTCCTTTCATTTGAGAAAGGAATTAAAATATTTCATGTCTTGTACATATTTGGGAAGTGGATGAAATGGAAAAACCTTAAAGATTTATATAAGCTTCCTCAATCTTAATTCATAATGTATACGTTTCTCAGAAATACTTTCACAAATCCCTCTACTGGACTAATTAAGGAGGATGAGAATGAATTTTGAGATACTATGAGTTGGCTCAAAGGATCCCCTCTCCAAGAGGCTACCTCTAAAAAAATTTATAAAAGGATTTCCTTATCCCCAAACCTTTCCCTGAGTGTTAACAATAAGTGGAATGTTTGCGAGCCCGTCATTAGATGGACTCACATATTTAATGTTTTTTGGTATTCTTGTATTTAGTCAAAGAAATATTACTTTAGATTGATTATGATAATGCTTACATGCCATTGTAGAAATTAAATTCAGTTAACCATTTGGGTCTGATCTAATTGTTAGGGTGTCAAGTATTACTTCATGGTCAGAATCAAAAACTTTTCACAAGTTCTTATTGTGTAGTCTACCTCCATATTTAATCAATTGAACATAAGCTGCAACAACAAGGTGAGAATAATGAATAATATTTTTATGAGTGTCAAAGTCCTCAAATAACCACACATTGGATTTATTCATTGGGTATCTTCTTAGCCATGTTCCAGTAATAACCAAAAACCACATAGGATACTCTAGGCCTTATCCATATATGATTGTGGTTATCAATTTATTTTTTGCCTCAACACAACGAAAAAAATACTAAGATGTTCCTTCTTTATTATTTTCTATTACAACAACTACATAAACATGACCTACATCACATTGTACATAAAATAGTTAATTTCAATAATTTATTCATAAATAAGTTACATAATGAGAAAAACTATTAATTTTAACAAAATAATGTAGATATATAATACCTAGTTGCACTAGATTTGATATATGGTCAAAGTCAATTTATGATTCATTCAATGTGAGTTTAAGAGCTCCTAGAGGTTGATAGGTGTCAAGTGGATATAATTGTCTATAACACCATTAATAAACCCAATATTTTGACTCACATTCATCCCAAAATGAATACGTACATGAATAACAAAAGCATGCCATTTTCCTTGTATGAATAATACATGAACTTGCATTTGAAATTCTAAAAGAGTACAACCCACTAGAGCCTGTTAGTGTACAATAATCTTCATATTAATTAAAATTAGATTCTTCTACCAACCAAAAAAACCTATGAACTGTATACTTACCCTCATTACCTAGAACCGTTGTTGAGTTACACCATTCCATGATGGATGTTAAATCAATCAACTTGGTACCATCTTTGTACTTCAATTATTCTCTTGCTAGGGATATTTTAACACATTCTCATGCACCATCATGTTCTCATTTTCCATGTCAGACCTTAGTGAAATTCCAAAAATTTTAAACACTTCTTATCTTATGCATCATGATCAACCAGTAGAACATTCCCACATTATTGAATTGTGATGTACAATTATCTAACCATATGACACATTTATCAAATATGATGTTTCTGTTATTTAAATTACCATAGAAGATCTCAAAGCAACCTTGCAAAAATCTAATGAATGTGCACGATCATCACTAATATCAAAATCATACTCCCTCAAAATATTTCTATCTTCCTCTGTGCTATCAAGAGCATGAGTAAATACTATATGTACAAATATAGAAACTTGAATAAAGTTGTAGTATTATGATTGTAATTCATTTTGTGGCTAGAGAGTATAGTTATCTGCAAAATAAACAACTGACACAATGGTACCAAGAGGAAATGTTTCCTTGCATAGCCTAAATTTCTCATCTAACCATCGAGCTCTGTGGGTATGTTGTGCATACTCATACACTATACTCTCGAAATATAGTTATAAAATATGATACACTTATTTACTCACTAATTCACAACACTTTTCCTCTTTACCATATTTTTAAGTGTATGCCACTGACTTGTATTTTCCAAAACTAACTAGTTCATTTCCAATTACATGTGTATTCTTTGTGTGTATACAATTTTGCAAACATTGTAAACCACCACAACTATCACAAGTTCCTTACAAACATGATTTATTATAAAAAAATTGTCCTTCTCTTGTAAAAAAGACTTAAAGATGAAAATATCTTGTTGATTTAGGTGGAACATTTATCATACACTCCTGCAAAATATTCTCTGTATGCAAATTAACACATATATGCCCGAAAATATCATAATGTATAAAAATTTCAATATGGATCCTACAACACCAAGTAGTCAGTGATTGATTTATTTTTACATAAAAATGTTTTTCCATTTGAAAATATCTTTGACTAATTTCTATTTCGGGATGAGTCTCTTTAAACTTATTAAAAATTTGTGTTTTTTTCATATCCAAAAAAGGTTTAGGATGTGATTCACATTTTCAAGAACCAATTCTTCTTTTTAAATCATCTTTTCATTATGTGAAACCCTTGTATTATTATTCCAATTTTCTAAATTTTTTGATTTTAAATCTTCAACTATGTCTCTTTCTTTTCATGGCAGTCTACCAAAGAATGCCCATAATTCATTGCTATTTGTATCTTCAATTATTTCAAGATGTCCTAGAGATTTTTATGGTGTATTCGTAACTATTTTTAGTGTACTACTTGTTTTTCTAATTAAACAATTTTTTTTGTTGCTTTACTTACTATAGTTGATGTAATAACACGTTGGGTAGTATTACTACCATTGGTATGTGAGGTTAGACCTATTGATTGGTATGCATTCATTATATATTTTACAATAGATTTTTCATTGTTGGTATTAGATGTTCTTAGACTAAGGGTCTTCATAGTAGGTCTAAAATTAATATTTTCCATCATTTATACAAACAATTGACATCTTCCTGTTTCATTTAAGTCATTAAAAAATGTTTTCCATATCTGATTAGATTTTCTTCTACAATCGTGTTCACTAATCTCATTAGTCATTAGGTTTAAAATATTTTCATACATCTCAAGTAAAATTTTGGGTGTTTTACGTAAAATTTTAATTTCTTATTTTAATGGAAATGATTGTTTAATGTATTATAAACATTGTTAATTTTCTATTTTTTGTTCGTCTTCATAATTTGATAAAGAGTGTGTGTTTTCAATAGGTTGGTCATTTGGTGTAACATCTATGTTTGAATTTGGCATTGCATCGTCATTTATTAAATATTCATTATTTATTGATTCAATTGGTGTTTGAGGATATGTTGCACCATAAATTTCATTTGGAAGATATGAAATACCTTCATCTCCATATAGTGATTCCTTTTTTTCACGAATTTTTTGCACTCGCTCCCTCATTTTCATTTTTATTTCTTTCTTGGCTTTGTTGGATGATAGTCAGTCTTTAGAAATATCTCCAATATCTGGTAAAGATGTGTTTAATTTATTTTTTTTCACGCCCATTTTTCATTTGTTTTCTTTGTTTTTCCAATTTCTCAAGTGTTTGGCTTCATGGTCTCCTCCCCATAATTACAAAATGTCTTTATCGCCATAGGAAAATTGAAAAAAAATGTTAATGAGTGTTAGGAATATAAGAAACAATATAAACACACTCATATCTCAAATAATGCTTAAATATTTCACAATAAAATCTCTATATAACATAAAATATACAAAATTGTTAAGAAAAATCAAAATTTACAGGAATATGTAGGATTTGTAGACAACCAGTGATCCGTGGGAACAAAATCATGTATTTTTTTTTGTTTGGATGTCATTTTAAAGTGCAATATAACGCACCCGCATTATAACGTGAGCAATTTTTACTGTGAGTGCATTATAATGTGAGCACATTTTACCTTCTATGGATTTGTATTTTCCTAGGACATCCAAACCTAAAGTTTGGACTGTGTAATCTGTGAATAAATCTATGTTTTACAAAAAAAACATAAAAATCTCATGTGTACACCCCAATTTCTCATGTGCTTTAAAATAAGATTCCAAAAAAAAATTATACTGCAGTGTCAATCTTGGTTTTACCTTTTTGACAATATAATTCTCTCTAAAATTTGGTTAATTTAAGACTTTCATCCTTAATTTCTTTTACTAGTTCCTTCTTTTCTTTCCAAAATATATGTATACTTTTTTGTACACAATTTATGATTTTTTCATCCAATTTTTTTTTTTAAAAGATTGATCTAAACTCCATTCTACATGCATTAAAAAAATTGAATATTTTTCTCAAAATTATGGGGGTGTCCACATAAATATTTCACTTTCAGAATGTGTTCACTTTGAAAAATTAGTAAAAAAAAATATATTCATCCAAAAATTATGAAAAATTAGTGGAACTTCATACATGGTCTTAGATAATTTTCTACTCAAAGGATTTGTAAAATAATTTATAGAACTCAAAAAATTGGGGTGCACACACAACACCTTATATTTTTGACACAAAATAGAAACACTTTGTGTGTGCACCACATTCGACCTTCTTAATCTCCACCATTTTCAAGAAAAAAATGTAGTTTTAAAACTAGATTTTGAGAACTATGATCCTTATTCTTATCACATTGTCAAATTTTGAGAATATCCATGCCAAATTATCAATTAAAGTTCATGTTTTTCTGATTTCATGAAAAATGTGGCCACTTTTGACTCCCTTTTGGTCCCCCATTTCCACGCACTTACCCCTCTCTCTCTATTTTAGTTTGAGCTTGTATGCATTCATTAAAAAATAATATGTTAATTTGATTTTGTACAATTAATGTTGGAAGTTAATTTATCATAATAGCTCATAGTTTCCTAACCTTACATTCCTTTTTTATTGATGTGTATTGCATAAAAATCTAATTAATCTTAAAAGGGGTGTAAACATTTTGGTGAATCTGACTTTTGAATCGAATATTTGTTGCTCAAACCCTAGCTTACCTAGGGTTCATTTTTATATGATCTTCTCATTAGCTTTTGGTGCTGTCTCTGTCATTATATTCCTTATCATCATGACTCTACCTCCATTATTTTATGATATCAATTTTAAGTCTAAGGGTTTAATACCCTATGTAGGTATGAGATGTTATTCCTCTAACCAAGTCCATGCTCATACCCCACATATGGATAAACTCCCTCATGTTGACCTAAATTATCACATGATATATTTGAATCAAACTTACATAGATATATAATTTGAAATCATTCATGTCACTACTCAATACCCACCACACTTTAATTCTATTCCTTTGACTCCTACAACTAATGTAGTTAAAACACAATGAACTAAAAACCCAACTAGGGTAACCCACCTTTGTCTCCACCTCCCGTAACTCTTGTACCCAAGGCTAGTGCTCCCTCTAAGGGGTATGACATATTGTAACAACTCTATAATTCCCTTGCTAAGATATCTCTCTTAGAGTTGCTTCAAAAAGCACATGTATACAAAGATATCTTATAAGATATCTTTTTGTTCTTTTACATTGGCCAAAAATACTCAACCAGTTTGCCTTTGATTTTCATATAAACACATTTAATACATTAGATAAGGCCATAACTTTTAATGAAATAAATATTACTAATCCACCTAATGTCAAATCATGTTCTCCTCTTCATATTACAACACATATCTAGGATTTTTTCATTAAGCAAGTCTTCATCGATAATGGTTATGGATTAAACATTTATCCTCATTTGTTACTAGATAAAATGGGTATTTCTTTACTATTGTTGATACGACTATTTCCACTATGCAAGGATTTAATAATATTACCTAATCCCCCCAAACACTATCACCTTGGATATTATTAGTCTTAGGTCATTACCTACCACTTTTAATATTATGGACAATGATCTTCATTACAACCTACTCTTAGGGCATCCATGGATTCATGCTATGCAATCCATTCCATATAATCTTCATCAATGTGTAAAATTCATACACAGTGGACATAAACATACTATAGTCATTGGTCTAGATCTATTTAAATAATATAAAGTTGATATGTCCAATCCAAAACATCTTATTATTAATTCTTCTTTGTAACCCATTCCTATGGAAAAGTTATGTAATTATGTTGTTGGTGAAACAAACAAAATTTATAGTTTTTCTATACTTACACCACCATTGATTAAGTCAACAATCAATACACTTTCTCCATTATCTTCCTCCTCCATTGCATCAATCCCACCCATCACTCTTAATATTCTAGATGGATATGATAAAACACATCATTTTTCTCTTCGAATAGTATGACGATCCTATTGAACTCACTAACGATCACCTATGTAACCTTAATTTCAATCCTCTTTATGAATATGAATCCATGTTTCATTCTCTTTTAACTTCCACTAGGCCTAGGCATTATTGGCTCAATCTACATTTTTTGCACTATTGATTCTACAAATTTACTCCCGATACCTCTATCCCCATTACTCTAGATCCATTGTACGATGCCGCTATATTGGTTTCTAGTTCCATTACCATCCCTATTATTTTGGATACATTAATTTTTTTCTCTATACTCTTGGATCTTAATTTACTATCTTTACCCACTCTCCAACATCGGTCTCCTTGTAATTTTTCCCAACACTTAGGATTTCCCTTTTGTGACTATCATTGTATCTTGAGACACAACACTAATCACTAGAAATATCTTTTTATTAACATCAATATGCTCAATATTGAGGGTGACATCACCATATTACTAAAAACTCCCCCATTATCTTCAACTCATTAAACACCAATCCTCCATACAAAATACCATGTCATGACCCATTTCACCAATACACCACACATTTGGTTATAAACATACACCTTACAAATCCTCAGGATCCCCTCTTTAGATCTTATTGATTTCGAACCTGACGTGGATGATCTCCTTGATGCATATTAATATCTTGTGCTACCCCTCCCTTATACATAGTCATGTTTAATAATACAAAAACATTCATATATTTACAAAACCACAAAACTAGGACTTGTGCACATAACTTACATTGTTAGTCACTTTAGTTTGATTGATGGAATATTTTTATTTTGTTTACACACATGCGTTCATGAGATATATTGAGCATGATGCAAGACACACAAATTGTCATATGCTAATATGAGCTACCATAGTTCCTTACATTCTTCTCTTGGAGGCATCCCTCCACACTATATAGAGGCTATTATTTAATTGCAGTTACTTTCTACTTCCTCATTACTCTAGGTTATATATCATGTATATTCTATTTTTCAGACTAATAAGAAAAACACGTGTATTATGAAACATCTAAACATCTTACTTCATGTGTTCTCGTACTAATTATACATTTTATCACTGTTTGACATTACTACTTGTTACATTAGGTTTTCTAGTTGCTTGTGTTACTATTTAATTACTTCATTGTATGTGTCATGAGTGCCTTGCATGTCTTGTGACATTGTGGGTGTCTCATTTGTGGCTTTATGCCTTCTTGTGTGATATTTATTCTCTGGTACGTGGCCTAAGTGCCTTGATTGTCTTGTGACACTATGGGTGTCCCATGTTTTTAGCTATGCCTTGATATTACTCTACTTTACATGCTATTACATGTTCTTGCTCACTTGGTTAATATTTTATCTCTATTGTAATTCTATTACATCTGTATTTTTGCTACTACTATTTTTCTTGTTATCATCACTACTTCTATTGCTCTTGTTATAATGGTTGTTTGTATTTTTATGTGTCATGGTTACCACCATGCGTAACCCCCTTTTTACTGGTATAGGTTCTCAAAGGTAGCCACCTATTCAATATTATATACTCTACTAGAGATTCTTAGACATATAGTTCATGGGAACATATATTATTTTGATCCACATGCTCAAATGATTTTTCACACACACCTCAAAATAGGGGGCATTTATAGGGTATATTCTACAGTTATAGGTAAAATCACATGTTCAGACACATGTTTTCGAAGGAAAAAAATACTTAGAAATAACTCCATACATCAACATTGGGCATAAATCACCTTCAAAACCATATGGAAGTGTCAAGATCGTATGGATGGCCCTGACCATGCCATACATTTTTCCCCTGGGGGTAAAAACACCATATTTTTCTATAGTTTCATATTTTTCATCATGGGTTAGGTTTTTGACATAATCTCATAATTATATGACATAATTCATATCAATTTATAGGGGGCATGAAATATTTCATCCCTTTTCCTCCTTAGAACTTAGCTCTAGTTGCAACATACATGTGTTTTATAGGCACGATTCTTCTACTCCATTAATATTTTAACATATTACATACTCATAGTTAACTTTACAACACACATGAAGAACATGGGGAAACTCATTATATTTTATATCTTGTGTCTATATAATCAAACATTGGGCCTAGATCTATCAAGAATGGTGTGGTTAGTGGTATTATGGAAAGTATCGAAGCATCTAAGTTCTTTGTAGGTAGTATTTCCTCTCCTCATTATTAAAGGGAAAGATATAAAAGTTACTAAAAGCTTTGATACATGGTATTCTTCCTTTATGGGGTGTATTGGTACATATCCTTTATTCTTCCTCTAGATTCCATCTAGTGTTGTGTTACATACACCTAATACTCTAGTTTCTCCTCTGACACAATTGGGAACTGATCACCCCCAATCCTTCAAAAAAGTTTATCAACAACAATCAAAATCTCCAAATATCCAAATGTAAGCAAGGAATGATAAATTATTCCCTTAAAATGTGTACTCTTTTCATGTTTTATATTTATTCTTATCACTTTATGAAAGTTTTAATTCTATGTTTACTATTGAGTTAAAAATCAATTTCTACTATGGACATTGACTACACTTTGTGTTTTAGTTTCATCATGGATTGTGCCAACACCAACACATATGGACAAAAAAAATATGAGAAAAAGGAAAATTTTTCTACACACTCAAGTATATTTTCCTTTAAGCATGTAAATTTCATTTCATACTTAAAGGGGGTGCAAATTTAGACACTCAATTTTGGCAATTTACCTTTTCAATAATGCATATTTCAATTGTGATTCTTGGATAAGACAAACACCCATATCCTATTCCCATTAAGTGCATGTTTCCATCTCTTATCTAACTTGCTTATTTATATACACCTATATTTCAACAAATTCTGAATATTGATACACAAAACCAATTCTCAAGCTCTACTTTTTAGGATGCAAATTTTATATTCCACTGAGCTTATCCCTTTATAAAATCATATAGTTTTTTACACGACAAAATTGTGCTAAGTATAAGTGGCTTGCGATAGTTAGGGACATGCACAAGACATGTGAAAAGGTGCACAGACATGTGCGAAAGTGCATGTGGAAGTTAGAACATGCAGTGATCAAGGGTTCACACCCAAGTAGAGGAGGTTCAGGACTTAGCCAATTTTGGAGCCACGGGCTAAAAATAGACAGTGACAAGATGGAGTGGCATTCAAGCAACATTCTAAGAATAGAGTGAAGCATGGAGACTTGCAGAAAAAGGAATGCCTATTTTGGATAGAGAACATGCATGATGAGATCAAGAGGCACGCAAAGGTCAAGCTAATAATAGGATTAGATCATGGTTTAATTATAGAGATAATATATTATTAGGAAATCATGCATACTATGTAGTTATCTTTGTATATACGTATGACTATTTTGAGCATGCACCCTATTTTGAGAGTGCATGTGTGGTGAAGGGAAAGTCCCCACCCCTATAAGTATTGATGTATTTAACTATTTTGGGACACCATGTGATATTCTGAGTTATATTGGAGTTATTCTTCTTGTATGAACTTGTGTGCATGAATCTATGAAAATATTATGATGTATTCAGTTCCTATTTTGTGATGAATATAATACAATGGATAACTATGGATGGGTTATGCTAATAGATGTTTATGATCATGGTACTTATATGGTGAATATGATCTTAATTATGATATGATCTAATATACTTTATTAATATGCGTGTTTCCAATTTGAGCTCATGGATTTGATTATTATGATGGAATATATATGGTTAATTTGGACATTCATTCTAACATCTTGACAATATTTTACAAAGGAGGGACTTCGTAGGATTTTCATGCTTCAGGTGAGCATCTAGATCTCTCTGGATGAAGCACCAGTGCACCTAGGAAATTCAGTGGGAAAACAAGACTACATTTTGGTGCCATTGTCGGGACCTCTTTTCAAAATTTTTTCCATGATGTTGCATGATGATGACATATTGATTGACTCTTGTGGCCATTGAAGATCGGGTAGATGAAGGAAAAGTTTAGTTTGCATGAAGATATGGTTTTGGAGCTGATTTCAATGTGTGCAAGTGGGTGGAAGATAATATATATCATGAGCTTTATGAGATGTTTTTCAGTCTGTTTCCTATAGAATTGTATGAGTGTTTGTCAGTATATGCATAAAATAAAAACTAGAGTTACAGACTAAGGGTTTGGATGCAGGAAGATTACTAGAAATTATTTGATGTTAATGAACCTTGGATGCGTGGTTTAGATCTTTGATGGGATGGTGTTGTGTGAAGTTATACTTTGGAGTACGTTGTTTCTTCACATTCTTATGTGTGATT
Source organism: Taxus chinensis (assembly GCA_019776745.2). Lineage (NCBI taxonomy): Eukaryota > Viridiplantae > Streptophyta > Pinopsida > Cupressales > Taxaceae > Taxus > Taxus chinensis. Next base: position 509,585,499 of record CM034154.1, read on the forward strand.
CTAGAGGATATTACATTTGCGTTATTCCTTTGAAAATTAAGATTTTGATGGTGGTGTTGAGTTTATAGCACCTACATATAGCTAGCTAAACATACTGCTACACATAGGGGTAGGAGCAGGTGTGGTGAAAGTTGGTGAACCTTGCAACATAAATATAATGAGAAGAAAGGAAACTTAAGTATAATGAAGCACAAGAGAGGGAATTGGTGAAGTAATGTGATATTGAGGAGTCTGTGGAGTTATGGAGGATGATGTCTCATGAAGGATTTTAAGCTCAAGTAGAAGACATGAAGCTAGAGCATTAGGCTCTCCCTCACTTAGGAAAGTGTAGTAGAGTATCCCCTTTAGATTCTGATGAAAGAGCAACAGAGAAGGAAATATTGAGGACCACGGGAACACATATGATCCCACTTGACGACCTAGCCCTTGCGCTTAGTGTTCTAGTTCCAGAAGTAATCATTGATAAGAAGATGAGTGTAGGTAATCTAGTAGTTATAGGTAGATATAATTTTACTTTAAATACAAAAGTACATCAGACAACATATACACCTATGAAAACATAAACGACATCGTCTTTGTTTAGGGGAATGATTGGAGGAATATTTTCTGGTGAGTCATCTAGACAAAGTGTGGGCACACAGAACATTGGGAATACATCTCAAAGTAATAAAACTTCATATAATACGAGATTTTAGTTTAGCACCATAGTTGGGACACAAGGAAGTACATCCATTGGTCTATTTTTTGCTACAGAAGGTGGATCGGGAGGATCAAGATCAAGTAGATCAGGTGGTTATAGGGGTGGAGGAAATACTAGTAGTGGATATGGTGGACAATGTATACACCATCATCAACCACATCAGATGTATTATGTGATGTCCCTCCACTTTCCAAAATATAGAGGTATTAAAGATGCTTTAGAGCATGTGCACAAGTGTGAGATGTTATGGTGCACTAAAGGAATCACCACCTCAAATAGAAAATCAAGTCAGTTTTCTACTACTCATTAAGGGAATGTGCATAGTTGGTACATAAAGTATGAACCACATTAGAGTATAGTGGATTATGATAGTTTGTACTCTACATTTATAGCTGAGTTCTGTATTCTTGAATTTGAGCAAAAGAGTATCAGTGTGCTTAAGGACAATAATCAAGGATTATCAGAAAGCGTTCGAGAATATGACGTGTGATTTAAAACTTTGTCATCAAAGTTGTCTTATGACATACATACTAGTCAGCATGCACAATTATTTGTTGGTGGAATATTTACTCCATTTAGAAGTGTGCTATATCATAAGACATTTGTGGATCCACATGACACTTTTGAAGTAACTCTACACATTGAGGCAGTTGGAAGTGTGGAAACTAGGGTGAGCTCATTTTTAAAGGCATAAATTACAGATATGGAAAAATAGTTGGAAAATATTTCTACTAATTCAACACATGAGACACGCAGTGGAATATGGTGTACAAAATGCAAGGTTGAAGGACACACTAAGGATAGTTTCCCTTGGAAGTTGGTGCATGCCATGTTGTTGGATTGTGAACTTTTTCATTTAGACCATGATGCAAGTAGATGTCCCCTTTTACAGTGCACGTTCTGGAAGAATGTGTCTATGTATTGTAAGATTTGTAAGACTCATACCCATGATACCTTTGACTATAGAGTGATTGATCATATCCATGAAGCCATTGAGACTAGTATGTGCCATACTAGTGTGGAAAGTGGGAATAAGGAATAGGGAGAGAAGCATAATAAAGGGAAAAATAATGGGGATAGCAGGAATAGAGGATTTCATGGAGGATACAGAGGCCGAGGTCGCGATGGTGGAAGAGAAGGATTTCCTAGAGGAACTTGTTATAATTATGGATCTCCTAATAATTATCAATGTGAGTACCCTCAGAATGTGTTTTTCTCATGGTGTGGAAAAAAACAAAAATTTGAAGAATTCCTTGATTCATATGATCACATGAGAAAGCAACACAAACAAGACAAGGGTGCAGGAATGATAAATTTATAATGTGTAGTTGATGATTAATGGATGCAAAAGGTAACACCTACCCCTGAGTTACAACCCGTTCTGGTTACTGCAGACACTAAGGTTGCATGCGCACGTCAACCTATGAATTATAAGCCAAATATAACAAAGTAAGAAGTGATTAATGCCAAGTACCCCGATGTTGTACATTAGAAATAAGTTTACCAAGATATTATGGATGTTATTAGGGATCTACAAGGAGAAACTCGAAGCTTGAAGGAGTAGGTGTGCGTGATGGAATGAGAAAAGAAAGTTAAACTCATGAAAAAGGATGTAGATTACTTGAAGGAGTTTGTAGAATGTTGCGCCAGGAGAATATAATCCCCTTGTTAGGAGAGTGGTTGAGAGAAAAAGTACCATGTAAAGGTAATGAGTGTGAGAGGTAGATACTTCATGCAAATATGTCCTCACATAATCATGAGTATGATAAGGAGATTACAATGAACATAGTGATATATGGGTGGATTCTGATAAAAATTCAATAAATATAGGTGCAAACGTTAATGTACTCATGTTGGATGATTGGAATCAGATGGGAAGACCACCATTGCAATCTTCTTTGAATGTGTTGTACATGAAAAAAAGAACTAGGGCTAATCCTATTAGAGTATTAAAGGACGTAACTATTAAAATTAAACGGGCCAAGTTTACTGGGGAATTTTAGGTATTAGAGCTTGCTGAAGTAGATAACTTCCCACAATTAGTTGGGTGACCTTGGTGTTATGCGAATAATGCATATTTGTACTTCAATAAGGGGTACACTAGCCTTGAGAATAAGGAAGAGCATGTCATTATACCTTTGAATGATGTAAAGGATGATCCATATGCTGATCCTTTAAGTGAAGAATACTTGAAAAAAAAAAATAAGTACAATCAAGGAACTTGAGGTAAGTGAGCCATCTAAGGAAGGAGTGATACAGTGGGATGATGCCTAGGTAGTTAGTGATACTAAAAGTATTGCGTGTGATAATTGGGTGCATAGAACATATGAATGAGTTGGGTGAGAGATAAAAAAAACCATCACTTACATGATTAGGATGCACATGGTTAGGCACTTGAGTTATAACTCAGTACCTCAATATACTAGTGTAGGGAACCCTGATGTATTTCTCCATACCATGGAAGCTTAGTGGAATAATGAAGGAGATAGGAGAAATATGCTAGTATATAATCTATGTAGGATAACTGTGTGCTGGTGGGAAACACACAAAGACAACCTATTGGAATGGTGAGAAGTGAGAATCACTTTTTCTAATAGGTTCCCAATGAGAAATGTACCTTTATAGATGTACAAATTTCATGAGAAGTCCCCTACTTTGCACCATGTCCAGTATTGTGAGAGACTTTAGACGGAGGGGCAGGAGGCCTTGCGACCATCATTCTAGGTGTATAAGTTCTACTCCACATTAGGTGGCTATGCACGTGTATAGTATGCTCATATAGAGTTAAAAAGAGAAACAATTTATTGGCAGGAGATGGCCTCAGGTATGATCCATAATTTTGATTAATTTTTTGCTAAACCTTCAATCAATGAAGCATTGTAGATTATGAAGTTCCTTACTTTGGGATAGAGTGCAAAGGCTGAGGAAATCTTGTTGGATATGTTTGGAGAGTTAGATTTAGAGGCACACCTTGACCTTGAAGAGACTAAGGAAGAAGAACTCATCCATGTATGGGAAGTGAAGAAAAAGAGTAAACTGGTATGCATGATAAATGATGAGGATAATAATATGGATGTTAACTACACTAAAGGTACGCATGAGGTGATGGACACAACAGATGAAAAGGAACATGCATATTATTGGGCCCTAGAATATTGGCTAAGTATAATAAGGTGCATGGGTGCATGAGACCTAGTTGAAGAAGGGTGTGCTGGTAGAAGGCACGCAGGGAAGGGTTATAGAAGTGTTTTTGTAGAACACACTGCACGCACACAAGGCAAGAAATATTTTTGGGACTTCGCCATATTTGGCATCCTAGGTAGCACATGAGAAAAACATGACCCTTATAGCATGTGGAGTGGATAAGGTGCCAGCCTGAAAACTGAAGGATCAAAAGGGGAATATTCCATGCATGTGATGGAAGGTTCTAGAAGAACATCATTACATAGAGTGGAGAGCTCAGATCAAAGGAGGAATGCTCCATTGGAGGACCACTTGGACACTTGGCAGCTGATCTGTTACCTCAGAAGGCATGGTGGTGAAGGCAGGAAAGCTATATAATGAGGTGCACGGATGGTAGAAAGGGCAATGGGTATGAGGGAGAAGAGAAGAGACACAGAGAGAATATTGCACTAGAAAAGAGGTGAAGCTTTGCAGAAATACCATGGAGGATTCTATGGGTTGGGATTAGGAAAATATAGGAGTGATGACATATTTATAGGGATGGGTCTATCTTCATTTTTATAATGTGAAGGACATAGTGTAGTTTTGATGCATGACTTCACTCCGCAGTGCTATATGGATCTATTATGACCTCAAGGGATGTAATGTGGTTATTAAACTCATCTATATGAATATAAGACTCTATTCTAAATCATAAATGTGTTCATGAGTATAATCCTTGTGCATTTCCTTTATTCATGAACCATTTTTATATGTTGTTGGTTGTTTCTCTTCTATGGATGCATTGATGTGATAAATTATCCTGGGTTCTCAAATGATGCATGGTTCTTTTATATTCATTTGCACTTGAATGTATGCCATAAGATGATGTATTCTCACAAGAATCACATAAAGGAGAGGCTCGACACTGGCACATGCCTCGAGTGAGCACCCAGAACCCGTTGAGTGATAAGATGACATGCATGGAATTTTACTATTAATCTAAGGGTATAAAAATGACTACATGTATCGTGATCCTATGAAAACAAAGAAGGTTAACATTGGAATAGATGTAGAGCCTAAAGAGGCCATTATTGGTGATTACTGTTTAGAGTAGGAAGTGGATAAGATTATTGAACTTTTGCATGACTTTCACTACTTATTTCTGAGGGGTCATCTTGAGTTAAAAGGAGTAAACCCTTATTTAGGTGAGATGAGAATCAAACTTAAAGAAGGAGCTCACCCAATTAGGAAGAGGCCATATAGGATGAATCCTAATTTGCATGTCAAGGTAAAGGATGAAATCGATAAAATTCTCAAGTCTAGTATAATTGAGCCCATTGAGGAGTCTACATAGGTTAGCCCCATGGTCATTAGTATTAAAAAATATGGGAGGATAAGGATTTTTGTGGACTATATAGAATTAAATGCTTCATGTGTTATTGATCCTTTACCCACCCCATGCACAGAGGAGATTGTTGAGGGAGTTTCAGGGTACGATATCTACTCTTTTACAGATGGGTTTTTAGGTTATCATCAAGTGCACATAGTGAAGGAAGATACATAAACGAAAGATTTCACCACAGAGTGGGGAAATTTTGCATACATAGTGATGCCCTTTGGATTGAAGAATTTTCTAACAGTGTTCTCGCACATTGTTGTGTAGGATTTTCAAGATTTCATTCATAAATTTTTATAGGTATATCTAGATGATTGGAAAATTTATGGTTTGGTCAAGGATCATTATGAGAATTTGAGGATTATGTTTGAGAGGTGCAGGTAGTTGAGTATCTCTCTAAATATAAAGAAGTGCATCTTTGTAACACATTTTATCAAATTTTTGGAGTATATTATTTGTAAGGAAGGGTTGTTGGTGGACCCAACTAAGGTCATTGTGATCTTGGGATTGGAGGAACATAATAATCAAAGTGAAGTGTGCGTATTTCTAGGACATATATGGTATTAATGAATATTCATTAAGGGTTATAAAAATATTTCCTTGTGCCTAGAGGAAATTTTGAAAGCTAAAGGAAAATTCTATTGGCATGACGCACAACAAAAGACATTTGAAACATTGAAGGAAATACTTACTACTGTGATTATTTTGCGCTTTTCTTTGAGGGAAAAACCCTTTCATGTTCACTTGGATTCTTCTTGGATGGCGATTGACACAATGTTGGTGCAACCATGAGACAAAATTATATATCAAACTATTTGTTTTACAAGTAGGAAGTTGACACTAGCAGAGAACAATTATACAACCACTGAGTGTGAGGCTTTGTCCATGATCTACACGCTGCACAAGTTTATATAATACTTATTGGAAATACCATTTGTTTTATTAAAAATCATATGGAAGTTAAGTATTTGGTCAATAAGCTTATTTTATAAGGGTGCATTTGCAGGTGGATACTACTATTTCAGGAGTTTTAGTTTACAGTAATTGTAAAACCAACGAAAAGTAACTCAAGAGCTGACCATCTATTAAGAATCAATTCTGGTAAGGACGTAAAAAACATTTAGAACACAATACCAGATGCATAAATCTTTTGATTCAATCATACGCCCAATAAAATGGAGGACATTGTAATATTCTTACACACTGGACATGCACTTGAGGTAATGAAGATATTAGAGAAGAAACAACTTGTAATACATGCAGTACCTTACTAGTCGATAGAAGGAGATTTGTACAAGCTAGGTCATGACGAAGTTTTGTGCTGATGTGTTTTAGAGCATGAGTGTGAGTCTATTATGGAAGAAGGTCATGGTGGAATTGCATGAGGTCATTATGCATGTGATGCAACCACACATAAGATTTTGATGGCTGGATTATAGTGGGAAACATTGTACAAGGATATTAAAGAATATGTCAAGACATGTGACCACTGTTAGTGCCTTGGGAGGCTCAGAACTAGAGATGAGATGCCTTTGAGGCCTATTGTAGGTCCTATCTCCCTACTGTGCATAGGCCTAACACGTGCTATATTATAACTTGTAAAAATTATCTGATAAGGTGGACAGAAGCAACACCTACCAAAAATTACACAACTATGGAAATGAGATTTCTATGGGAGAACATTATCAACAAGTATGAATGTCCTTTAAGTTTAAAAACTAACAGGGGCCCTCATTTCTTAAATGATACCATTAGAATTATTTTGGATGAATTTATGGTGGTACACCATAAGACAACATCCTATCACCCATAGGAAAATGGTACTATTGAAGCTTTCAACAAGATTCTGGGACACACAGTAACAAAAATATGTGATGTTGGAAGGAAAGAATGGGATGATAAAGTATCTGTTGTACTTTGGGCATACATGACAACTTATAAGAGGTTTAATAATGCCACAACCTTTAAGTTGGTGTTTGGTGCTGAGGCTATATTTCCTATCAAATTCATGTTGTCATCCCTGCGTATTACTCACACAGGAGGACTAGATGATGAACAAGATGTTGAAGAACACATAAACAAATTGATGTAGCTAGATGAAAGGAACACTATTTCCCGGTGGATCTAGAAGATAGAAAAGGAAATATAGAAGGCCTGACATGATAAGCATATTATGAATTAAACATTTAAGGTGAGAAAGATGGTTCTTCTATATGATTTGAAGTTTACGTGCCACCCAAGGAAATAAAAAGTTCATTGGTTGGGACCTTTTAAAGTAACTAAGGTATTCGAATCAGGTGCTTGCTAATTACAGGCGCTGGATGATACCTTATTTCCCAGTTACTTCAATGGGAGTAGGCTAAATCCCTAGGATAAATAAGTCTTCTTGGTGTTTATAATAAGGAAATATTGCCACTTATATTAGCTTTCCATTTAATGAATTTCCTTTATTGTGTTTTCTTTCATCGTTGTTATGCTTTGTCAATTTAGTTAAGTGTTTTGTTGTAATAAGCATGTTTACATGCCAGGAACTGATTACTATCTCTTGGATTCATATGCAGAGGACCGCACATACTTTTAGTGTGGGGTGGATCAAGAGTGGAGAAAGGAATTATTGACTTATGTATTGATACATGTTGGCTCATTTGAAGGTGTTTCCTAAAAGGCTGACATGAGAGACAAAGGTGTAATAGGTGTTATGAATAAAGGTGCTCTAAAGAAAATTGTTCAGAGTGAAGACCATGGGGGAAAACTGATTGCATAGTGTAACATGAGGTAGGAAACGACATGATAAGATACTTGGTATATGGCACAGTGGTTATGTACTTCAGAAAAATTAGGTACGTGGAGGAGGTATGTGGCTTGGGAAGTAGTAAAGCACACTAGAAGGTTATGTTTGCAGTGTGCAAAAGGAATTTGTGGATGAAAGCAAAGGTAAATAAGGTACTTTATTAAAAAAAGTGACTTAAAAGCATGTGTGACATGGATAATGTCGGTCGATGAAAAATTATAAATAAGGGGAAGGGGTAGTCATTTTTATACCTTGCATGTGAATAAAACTTAGAGTGGAAAAGCTATCGAGCGTCCATGTGTGAAGGAGAGAAGGAGTGGAGAGAAAACAAGATCATTGCAAGAAGATGTGTGTGGATCCTTGTGGGGAAACAAGTTAGAACCAGTAGTAGGGCACGAGAATAAGGGTTTGCATGTGATTTACGTTGCTAGGGTTCACAGTGCTCAGGTAACAGAGAAGAAGTGTTATTGTAGAGTATCTAGGACATGAAAGCACACAAATATACAGAGATATGAAAGTAAAAGGGAGGAACATCCAGAAAAAAAGGGTGGAGGTCATGGCAGAATAAACCTTGGAAGAAATTTACTTAGAAATTCAGTACCCACCTGGTGTACATAAGGTTGAGATATGGAAGTCCAAGCTCCCAAAGTGCAAGATCAGTGAATATAATCATAGAACAGATGAGCACGAGAAGAGATTGAAGGAATATTTGGAGAAATTGCTGTTAGGAATAGATGATGAATGGATTGCTATGGTAGACGACTCTATGTAAAGATGATTGGAGAAGACTGGAGTTTTACAGTTGTATGAGCTTCCCTTCTTTGTGAAACCCACACACTTGTACTAATGGCTTATGTAAAGGGTACACAAGGATTTCTTCTAATTCATGGGAAAAAGGATGAGGATCATGACTCAATTAATTAAGTGTGCTATAGGCCTCAAGAGCATAGGAGAGGCTATTGGGTTGGATATTTGAGCTAATATAAAGATAGATGAATTAGCTGCAACGTTGAGTTATGAAAAGGGTGACAAGGTAGTGATTATTACAAACTTGGATGATCCTATGACTAAGGCTATAACCAAGTTGGTTAATTGTAAATTGGGCACATCTGAGTGATGGACTGATGTAAAAAAGAGATTCCTCTATGTGGCACACAAAATGGTGAATAGGGAACATTACAATATTATGTAATTTATCACCAAAGGAAAAATAGAAGAGGCACGGGTGTAGAATGACGAAGGTGCCGAGATAACTTGGGGATCTATCCTCCTCCTCAACATGTTTTGGGAGATTAGAGTACCGAATGGACTGGATGACAACATGTGGGTTTATCCACCTGTGAATCAAAATCTGGCAGAGAAATTTGTGGGATATACTTATGACGACACAATAAAAAATACATATAAGGAACAAATGAAAAAATGGGATGACAAGTTGAGAGGGACATTTGAGAATGAATGGTGCATTTTGTATGAATTATCTATTATAGTTGGGGAATATATGAAGTCTGCAATGATGCAAAACTACAACCTTACACCTTTTAGAATGAAAAATGGGGAGATGAACCCCTGGTGAAAGTTTCTATTTGATTTCACTGCGCGGTATCTCAAGTACTCTGTAAATAAAATAAAGGATGTATAGAAGTTGACCTTTAACACTGACAGGATCTACTCAGACTTACACACTTTTTGTATGACCTACAGGTATGATTCAAGGCCTACATACTTAGAGGTGTTGGAGCCTGACATGTTGGACTTGCATCCATATCTAAATGTCACCATTAAAGGTTTGATTTAAAAAGTGTTTGTATAGTTAATACCTAAAACTCAAGGAGGCGTAGAAGTGGATATCATAGATTCCATGTTTCATCAACTTAGAAGAAAAATAATATGATCATTGAAGATGGAGCATGAGGAGGACCCTGAGAAAGAAGATGGCGATGAAGATGAAGGGAAACTAAACCACTTGTAAAATAATATGTACTACACTAGGTAAAACAACAGTGGTGTAGGGACCTCACAATAGGGGAACCCAGAGTGGAAGAAATTTAAGCGTCTAAAATCCATGATTGTCTCTAGTATAGAGACAAGTGAAAAATTATATTTGGAGAAGAAGAGTGAATCCTTGCGTGAAGAGCTTGAGAAGGAATGGGCTAAAGAGTTTGCATGGAAGAATGATACAGAACGGAAACATAAATAAGAAATGGTGGGAGAGGGGAACAAGAGTCCACTTCAGGATGTGACACATGTACAAGAGAAGGCACATGACAAGAAAGAAACTGATAACACTTATGTCATCAAATAAGAGAAAGGTGTAGGGATGAATATAGGCACAAGCACCTATACTCCAAAGAAGAGAATAACAAAGGCAAAGGCACAAATGAATAGGTGGACACCCCGATCTCCACACATTGATTTTTTATATGACCTCAAAAAGGTCCTAAGGGCACATTTCCAGAGTACAATGACGAATGAAAAATTTTATGCATGGGAATTGATGGAAAAGGATGGTGGAGTATCAATCAATAGGAAGAACATAAGTTAGAACCTACATAACCACACAGAGAAGCTAAAAATTGAGGTAAGCGAGCACTCCATCAGGACTATAAAGTTGAAGAATGATCTTGGGAAGAAGTATAAAGAGATAGATCCAAATCATTTGATTGATGAATATGCGTGCAATGAATTAAATAAAATGGCTACAGAGTTAGCTTGTAGGAACTTGGATGTAATTACCACTGTGAAGACATTAGTTGCTGATATAAAGGAAAAAGAGCACGAGGTAGGTCAATTAAAGAAAGGTCTATAGGGATAACATAAGATAACTAAAGCACATGATAGGGTTGACACCTTGGTCAAACAAATTTTTGGACAATTCCCATCATTGGTAAGCCAAGCCAGAAGTGACTATGTCGAGGAAATGGAGTATCTGGAGGACTCAGTGGGAATGATTCTTGAGAACATAAGGAATGATACATGGCCTATAAAAGATTAAATTTTGAAGGAGAAATAGAATAACAATGTCATTGTTAAAGCAAGGATCACTGAGCTTGAGGACTTGTTTGCAAATCTCAAAGAAGCAAATGCAAAAGCTGATGTGGAATTCAATAGGTGTCAGAAGTGTGAGAATATAATTGATATGTGGTTGATCTATGAATAAGAAGTTCTAAGAACCATTCAAGATAAGACACTTTCTAATAAGGTTGAGTGCACACATGTTATAGTTGAGATGACCACGTAAAAGGACCTAATAAAAACTAAGCGAGAGAAGTTGGAGCTTCAGATAGGAGAATTTTAGAATATGATATTAGACCAAATGGACGTATTTTATGGACCATGCATAGAACTGTTAGTGGTAATGTGAGAGCTCAAGATTAGGGTTGAAGAATTTCCTACCGATCAAGTACCAGGGATTATGGGATTTGCGCCTAGGAAAGCCTTATAATAACTTGAAGAATGGAAGAAGGTGGTGAGTGAAATAGATGAATTTCTAGAATTCTTCCATTAAAATTTGGATTGAGAATTTTTTTGGGTCTGATAATTATTTATGGGAATTGAATTTTTGTTCTACTTACTTCAAACACATCAATTTTGGAGCACCAGTTGATTAAAGAATCATTGGGGACATAGATCTAATTAGTGTGGGGTAAGGTTACACAAAAAAATTGTGCTAAGTATAAGTGGCACATGAGAGTTAGGGATACATGTGAAAAAAACATGAAGGTGTGTGTTGAAGTTATAATAGGAAGTGTGTGGGGGTTCACGCCCAAGAAGAGGAGGTTCGAGATTTAGCCAATTTTGGAGCCACAGGCTAAAAATAGCCAATGACAAGATGGAGTGGCATTCAAGAAAATTTCTAAGAATAGAGTGAAGCATGAAGAATTGTAGACAAAGGAATGTATATTTTGGATAGAGCACATACACGAGGATATCGAGAGGCATTCAAAGGTCAAACTAATAATAGGATTAGACGAGGGTTTAATTATAGAGATAATCTATTATTAGGAAAGCATGCATACAGTGTAGTTATCTTTATATATACGCATGACTATTTTAAGCATACTCTTTCTATTGAGAGTGCATGGGAGGGGAAGGGAAATTACCCACCCCTATAATTATGTGATTTATTTCACTATTTTGGGAAACCATGTGATATTTTGAGTTTTATTGGAGTTTTTCTTCCTGTATGAACTTGTGTGCATGAATCTATGACAATATTATGATGTATTCAGTTCCTATTTTGTGATGAATTAATACAATGGATAACCGTGGATGGATTTGGTAATAGATGTATATGATCGTGGTACTTATAATGTGAATCTAATCTTAATTGTGATTTAATCTAATATGCTTTATTATTATGTATGTTTCCAATTTGAGCTCATGGATATGATTATTATGATGGAATATACACTTTTATTATGATTAATTTGGACATTCATGCTAACATCTTTCCAAAATTTCATAAAGGAGGGACCTGTTATTCTTCATGTTCTTCAGGTAAGCATCTAGATCTCTCTGGATGAAGTGCCAACGTGCCTAGGAAATTTAGTGGGAAAACAAGAATACATAGTTTAATAAAGATGTATAATCTTGTCTTGGATGACCTATACAGTCTTGAACCAACACATTTTCCAACTTTGTTTTTGATGCACTATATTTTTTAGGTATTTTTATCCTCATGGGTCATCCTTATCATAATATATTACCTTTATAATAGTATATAATCAAGTAGAACTCACCTCATTTGATAACCTGGGAATCTTCTGAGATCTCATTGTAAATAATAAAATAAAAGGAAATCAAGGCTCCCTAAATATTCCTAAAAATTATGCCAATCCATTAGAGCAACAACTAATAAATTAATGAAGCATTAAAATAGGTGAAGGAGTCTAAATTCTCTCAAATCCAAGCATACCAAGTTCTAATTTCCAAGTCTTAACAAGATCACAATCTAAGCAAGCATGATCAAAGGGGTTAAAGTTTCCAACTAGATACATTCATATAGATGTTACATGCTAGGTGGAGAAATACATGTGGTTTGATTCATCTTTGGAGTAATTTTGATGTAGGTGGTACATGGGGTGCATCATAACCCAAATTAACACTATTACATGATATTTTACCATGGTTATGGTTTTTGAGTGATTTAGCTGATTACAAATTACATAGAGACTATGCAACAACTAGGGTTCGAAAATGAAGTAAATTTATAGTCCATCAGAATACCCAAAAATTCACAAAACCCAATTCTAAAGGCATCTAAGAGCGTATAGAAAGGACCAAACCAAACTATCCATCCTAACTAGACCATATGTTCCCGTACTAGGAGATTTTCAAGTTATAGTTCAACAATGAAAGTTCTCCACACTTTATACTTTTAGATTCTCGAGTTTTTCTTCCTAGAGTATTCATGCAATTTTTTTTGTAGTATATATATCTCTCTCTCTCTCTTGTGTATTTTGAGCTTGTACACATGCATTAAAAGAACCAATACATTATTTTAATATTGTAGAATTAATGTTGGAATTTAAATTATCAGAATAACTCCTAGTTTCCTAACCTCACATTCCTTTTTATTGTTGTGTATTACATAAAAAATATAATTAATCTTAGAAGGGGTGTAAAAAATATGTTAATTTGCACATTCCTCATCATTATTGATTATATATAAAGTTGTTATCGTTATCAATTGAGCTAATAAGAATAATACATGTATATTATAATGTGCTAACCTATCTTTCTATTTCTATTTTTCTATTATTGTTTCTTATACTTACTTAATATACTATTTTCACTACTTATTTATACATATTATTTCCTTAATTGATTTTTTTTTGGTTTGAATTGATTGTCTTATTTAGTTACGATGCTATGGTCATTTTCTTTATTCAGATTGAGGGCCTTGATTATCTTATGACACCATGTATGTCCCACGTTCATGGATCTATTTCCATTTTGCATGTATACACTTGTATATTTGATTGCGGCACATTATTTCTTTTATTGTGATTGTTTTGTGACATTATGGGGATCCCATGTTTGTGGATCCATGCCTACATATGACTATTTTTATATATTCTTGCTTACTCAAATCTACAGTGTTTTTTCTACTATTATACTATTCTATCTTATGAAACATTTGGTTTACACTGTAATTATTACACTATTGTCTTTACTATATCTTATAACATATTTATTATTTACTATGTTTTTTCTATTCTTGTATTACTATAGATTATGAAATGATTGCCAATTTTTTTTTGTGTTATTACTATACACATTAATTCTTTCTTTTTTACATGTTTCTTTTTCTCCGTGCCATGGTCTACACCATGCACAAATCCTTTTGCAGGTAAAGGTTATCAATAGTGGGCACCATTCTAGCCTAATATGTTATCTTATGTAGATTATCGAGCTTATTACACATGGGTAAACATCTATTCATTTGATCTCCACACTTAAATGCTTCATCAAATACACCTCAAAATAGGGGGCATTCATCGCGATATTTTCTATAGCTAAAAACAAATAACATAATACAAGAATTTTTTTTACAGCGTTAAGATAATTAGAAATGGTCAAAAATACTAAAATGTGGTAGAATTAAAACAAGATCAAAATTGTATAGTGCTATTAGGACTGTGGTATAATCTTAATCATAATGGAAGTTTCTAAAAAGGGGGCATAATATCTAGATTTTTCAAATTCTCTAAATTCTATGACCTATTTACATGATTTTCATATATATACAAATGACTTAGTTTAGAACATGATACACGGGGGAATGAGTATTTCATTCCTTCTTCACTACACTATTCTCCCCTATGATTTATCATAATCCATATGTTAAATTTCAAGCAATAATAACACCTTATAGGGGCATGACAATGTACATTCTATTGATGGTTTTATGTTGTAAAGTAGTTACAATAATACAAATTAGGACTAGATCCATTTGCAATGGTGTGGTCTGTGGAATTAGTGAAAGGTGTCAAAGTGGCTAAGTTCTTCATAAGTTCTAATTTCTCTTTTCTCACCAAATTCCCAAAATGGGAAGGTGTCCAAGTAGCTAAGTTCTTAGTAGGCTAGACCTTCCTCTCTACAAATATTTAAAAGGAGACACTTTAGCTCCTCTTCACACTCTCTTTGGTATTGGGGTTTACTAAATACTCTAGTATCTTCTATGAAATGAAATTGGGGACCGATCACCCCAAATCCTCTAACATCTCCACAACAATTACAAGTCTATAAGGCATGACAAGAATGGGAGCTTCTTCCTTCATAAAAAAATGTGTATTCCTTCCATGTTTTTCTTATCTTTACTTACTTTTTGCAAAGTTGAAAGTTACAAGCATTATCTCTATTTTGAGTTAAATATTTTTTTATCATAGAAATTGACTACACTATGTGTTTTAGGTTTCATCATGAATAATTCCAACACCAAAACTTATTGGTTCAATTTTCTCTCTCTTTCTAGGACCATATAAATGGTTCAAGATGTGGGATATGGTCTTGGATGAAATATATGGTACTGGCTCTTTAAGTTCTCTGACTATGTTTTTAATTTGAATATTTTCTTTAGGTCATTTCATCTTCCTATGGTAATCCTTATTATAATATTTCACTTAAAAATGTTATATAAGATAGTCAATGTCACTTTATAACTCACCCGACACTCTCATAAGATCCTATTTCAAATATCATTCCAAAATAACTCAAAAGGTTCCTAAATGTATTCCTTAATACATGTATGAAGAAATCAATGAGGTCCAAGATTCTATCTTCCTACATTTCCAAGAATGAAAAGGTCATAGAGCCATGTCTTAGCAAGAACAAAGTCACTTATTGGTCGGTAGAAATGGCTAAGTGTTAAATGTGAGGAATTCTGAGACTGCGCACATGAGTGCACACAAGGAACATATAAGGAATAAAGGGATGCACAAAAGCATGGGCATGAGAATAAGGAGAAAAGAAAGGATGGTGCACGAGGATACCTGCAACATAGAGGAACATGTCAGCATGCAAGGACTTGTACACATATAAAAGATTTAAGACTTATCCAATTTTGGATGAAGGCTAAAAAAAGGAAGAAAAACAAGTTGACGTGAGGCACACACAAAGTCCATAAATAAGTTATCAAAGAGATAAAAGAACATGCAAGAGGTGATTTAATTCTATGAATTAAAGAATGTTAAAGCTGAGCTATTTATAGCTCAAGCTAAAGATAAAGTGGATTTGTAAAGGCATGTAGCCTATAATTATCATAGTTATTAAAATGAAAAATTCATGTAAGTTATGAAGGTAAAGTCCCCACCGTGTATAAATAGGAATAACACTCTTGTATTTGGTAATATGTAGCCCTTATAATGTTTGTGTAGAGAAGGCTAATGCTAAAGTATATAGGTGAGTTTTGTATGCATGCATAGTCAAGCAAATGGATGTAATCAGTGATTTTTTTTATGTAATGAAGCATTTTTTCAATTGATAAATGTGTATGGGTTGCTGAGATTACTAGATATGAATATGGAATCATGGGAATTCAAATAATTTTACTAATTATTAATGTTGAATGACTTCCTTATTATAGTGTCTCTAATCCATGACACTATATTTCCATTCATGCATGTTATAATGGCTATTATTATTATGTTTGCACTAACCACATATTGATAAGAGAAGTAAAAGAGGGACCTGGTTGGTTGTGTAAGCTTTGGGCGAATGTTCAGATTCATGACTGGATGAAGTGCCAATGCACATGACCTTTATGAAGTGATTGAATATTAGACATGAAACATTTTGATTCCTTTGTTGGGACATATTTTCATTCTTCTCATAAGGATGTGGCATACACATGGCATTTCAGTTGTCCTTAGAGAATATTGAGCTTTGGGTGTATGACGAGCATAAAACATTTTCTCAAAGATAATGCACCGGACTTGATTTTAATGCATGAGTGGAAGATAAACTCCATGATTTCCTATATAATATGTTATTTAGATTCTTTCCAGTAGAATTATATTAGTAGTTATATGATTACATGTAAAACAAGGGTGTTTGACTTGGAAGAAATCAAGTGTGGAGCCATGACGAATAAAAAAAACTTTCTAATTTGGATGAGTCATGGAAAAGAGTTGTAGATCGCTGGTGGGAAGGTGTGTTGTATAGTTATACCTTAGATTATGTGATTTTGACATACTCGTATCTTGAGGATGTAGTTTTTTGGTGTTTATGTGAGCCAAGGGGTTGTTATTTGCACGTAACACCTTTAGTTATCAATATTTTGATGATTTAGATGGGAATGGAGAACCTACTGATGACATGATAAAACCCCACCACGTGTAGGGGTATGTAGTAGGTTTGGGAAGAGTGACGTCAGTCTAAGTGGAAGAAAGGGAAACAGAAGAAATATGGCCCATGTATAATAATGTGCGAGAGAGAGAATATTAATATGTGTTACGATTGAGAGGAATGATGTCTAGCAAAGGTGATGAGAACCATTCAAAAGATGAGGGACCATAGGATCATGTCTTACAAGTATTGGAAAATTATAGTAGAAGGAACCCTTTGGGATCTGGAGAGAGTGAGTCTAAGTAGAGATTGAGAAATATTGTCACACATTTGACCCAACATGGCCACCTAGCTCTTGCACAAGGTTCTTGGAACCTAATTTTTTATATATAAGATCATCATGGTGAAGATGAACAAGAAGGTACTCAAGTATCACCACGTTGGGTAGGAGATACATGTAGGAATGTTTTGGTATTAGATTAAGAGGTGAAATATATTAATGATGCACATATTGTAGTGCAACAGACACCCATGCTTATAAAAAGTTTATTTAGAACCAATTTTGTAGGCGCATCGTTAGGAAAAAGTAGTGGTGTGCTACCCGTTGGGAGTAGTACTATTGTTGGAGTTCTATGACAGAAAATTGGTGTGTAGTTTAACACTACCATAGGGATGTAAGGAATTACTTCTACAAGTCTCTAGGTAGAGATGAGAGGCTAGGGAGGTTCAGGTCAACCATCGTGTAAAGGAAATCCTAGTGGAGGATTAGGTTCATGATTCGACCCCACTCTAGGAAAAGGGCTGCAACAACCATTATAACAACCATAACAACCACAACAACATACTCCTTAATTTTTCTTTGATATGTCTCTTCATTTTCCAAAGTACAGAGGTATGGAAGATGTAGCTGAACATGTGCATACATGTGAATTATTATGGAGAGCTAAGGGCATAACATCTCTTGATTGGAAAGCTAGTTAATTTATAACCAGACTTCAAGGGCATGTACATAGCTAGTATAGAAAGTTTGATCCACATCAGACATTGGTGGATTATTATGCATTGCATGCTAATTTTTTGACTGAGTTTCATATTCATAAGTTTAAGAAACAAAGAATTAGAGCATGAAAAGATATTAATCAAGGATTGTTAGAAAGTGTTAGAGAATGTGACATGTGTTTCAAGACTTTTTTATCCAAGATTTGCTAAGATATACATCAGAGCCAGCACACGTAATGGGTTTTTGGGGATTTTTAACACATTTCTGAAGAGTGATTTCACATAAGACATTTATTGATCCGCGTGAGGCCCTGGAAGTAGCACTGTACGCTGAAGCAGTTGGATGTGTAGACATTGGAGTGAGTCCATTCCTTGAAGCTCATATTGCAGAAATGACTAGCTTGCTGGAGAAATTATCTACCAATTCAACCCATAAGATGCATAATGGATTATGGTGTATTGAGTGCAAGGTAGAAATAAATATAAAGGATAAATTTCTACACAAGAATGCGTGTATGATGTTAACTTCCTATGATATTTTCCATGAAAATCATGATGTCTGTAACTATCCACTCTTACAATATGTGTCTCAGAATAATGTTTCTATATATTACAAAATTTATGATGCACACACCCATGAAACAATCAACTATCATTTAATTGACTAGATCCATGAGGTGTGTGAAACTGGGTTATGCCAGACTAGTATGGAAAGTAGCTCATAGGTTTAAGAAGGAAATACTAGTGAAGCATGAAATAATGGGAATGGAGGATTTCGAGGATGTTACAGAAGTAGATACCATGGTGACCATGGAAGGTTTGTATGAGGGACACATTATACATGTGGATTTCTTGATCATTACCAACACAAGTGTCTGAAGAACCATGTTTGCACATATTGTGGCAAGGCGTACAAGGTTGAGGATTGTCCTGATCTGTATGCAAACATATGTAAGAATACTAGAAAAGGATAAGGGTTCCACTATGATCAAGGTGAAACATACTAAGAAAGGATAATGGGAACCAAAGGATATGGTTGAGCAAGAATTTTAATCCGTGTTGGTCACTATGCACATAGAAGCAATGGGGGTGAAAGAAAGGAAAGGAGAAACCTCTCATCAAATAGGAAGAGGTTGTACATGCAAAGTATCAAAATATAACCCAACAGAAGGAAGTCTACCAGGAGATCATGGGAGTCATCAGGGAGCTGCAAGGGGAAATATAATGTTTAAAAGAGTAGGCACATGATAGGGAATGCATGAGGAGTGTTGATCTACCACAACATGATGTTAATAATCTTAGAGAGGTATGCCAAATGCTTAGGTAGGAAAACATAATACCCCTTTTAAGAGAGTGGTTACGTGATAAGGTGTTGCGTGTAGGAGTCGAAAGGGAGCATCATATCTTTTATGCCTCTTTCCACCCCAAGACCATGAATAAAATGAAGAGATTACAATGGATGTAGTGATTAATGGATGGTTGGTAAGCAAAATTATCTTTTGTAAAGGTACAAAAGTTAATGTTCTCACCCTTGATGTCGTATATGACCAATAAAACAAGGGTCATGCCCATTAGGGTATTAAAGGATGTTTTAATCATTATTCAGGGAGTAAAATGTATGGGTGAATTTTGAGGTATTAGAGCTAGTGGAAGTGGATAAATTCCTTGAGTTTCTTGGATGACCTTAGTGTTATGCTAATAATGTCGACTTGTACTAGAATAAGAGGTATATCAATTTTGAGGAAAAATATGAGCGCATCGTGATTCCCTTGGATGATGTAAAGTTTGTTCCCTATATAAAGCCTATTAATGAAGAGGATCTTAATATATCTATGCACATATGGTGTGTGATCTTGAGAACATGGAGCCACCAAAGGAGGGGATGCTTTATTGGGAAGATGTGCAGTCCATTAGTGATACTACTAGTGTGGCTTGTGACAATTGGGCCCACGAAACTTATGAAATAGTTGAGCATGAGGTGCATGAATGCGTGATAAAGATTATTTGGCCATGACACATTAAGTAGTTGGGTAAAACTAGATTGCCAAAGTATACAGAAGAGGAGAATCCTGAATCATTTTTGTGCGTGATGGAAGAACATTGGCACAATGAGGGAGATAGGAGAAAAATGATGGTATACACCTTACGAGGGACATTAAGGAGTTGGTGGGAAAAACACAAGGACAAATTACTTAGATGGCATGAAACTAGGGTAACATTCTTGAAAATATTTGTTCGGAGAAACCTTCCTTCTTTAGTACAAGATTATGATGGGAAGACTTCCCCTATGTTACACATTTAAATACATGAATGGAATTTGATGCAAGGAAAAGAATCCTTTCCACCATCTCTGTGGGTACAAAATTTTTATTCTACTTTGTGAGGATGTGCACATGCTTGGAATGTACATGATGAGTTGAAACATGAGACAACAAGATGGCAAAACCTGACTAAAGGTATTTTTCATACTTTTGATTATTTTTCTACTAAGACACCAGTTCATGAAGCCTTACAAATTATGAAACACATCACATTGAGGGATAATGCGAAGGAAGAGGATCTTATGACTCAATTGCTTGATGAATATGATAATAAGGTGCACAAGGACTTGGTAGAGACAAAAGAGACATAGTTGGGGCGTGTGTGGAGAGAAAAAGAGAAAGGTAAACTTTTCTACCTCATAGAGATGAGGAAGTATAGGACCTAGATATAAAACACATAGAGGGTACATGCGAGGTGATGGATTCCACATATGACAAAGCACACACATACCATGTGCCATTGAAGACAAAAAAAGTCAATATTGGTATTGAGGATGCACCTAAAGAGGCTATTATTGGTGATTATTGGTCTAAATATAACATTTCAAAGATAATTAAATTACTTCATAAATTTCTAGATCTATTTCCTAGGGGGTTTCATGAATTGAAAAATGTACATCCATAATTAGGTGAAATGAATATTAAGCTCAAGGATGACCCCCAACCAGTCTGAAAGAGACCTTATAGAATGAACACCAACCTACATGTCAAAGTAAAATAAGAAATTGATAAGATTATCAAGTCAGCTATTATTGAGCTTATTGAGGAATATAAATGGATAAGCCCCATGGTGATCAACATTAAGAAGGATGGCTGTATAAGGATCTGTATTGACTATAAAGTTCTTAATGCTTTATGTGTCATAGATCCTTTTCCCATGCCATTCACTAAAGATATCTTAGGAGTGGTAGGGCATGATATTTACTCATTCACTAATGGATTCTCAAGTAACCATCAGGTGAGGATTACACGTGAAGACCATGTAACTACTACTTTTACAATGGAATGGGGATGTTTTTCGTACATAGTTAGTTGGTCAAGGAAATTGACTAAGTATCCATATAGCATAAAGGATTATGCACAAGGACAAAGACATAGAGGATCAAGGTAGTGTGCAAGAGGCATGTATGGAAGTAGAACATTTTGGTGCATGGGGCTGCACACATGCTTACAAAGGGGTGGGGAACTAACCATTTTTCTAGAGTCAGGGCTAAAAATAGAAAAGTATAGTTAGAGTGCCGATCATGCAAAGAACTAGAAATAGATAAAAGAAATATGAATTTGCCGATAGGAAAGGGTTATAATTGGAAAAATTACATGCATAACAGGAGTAAGGAAAATGCATGAGGATGTTTAATAATAGGATTAAAGCATATTGTATATTTAGGCTTAATCCATTATTAGCATAGAATGTAAAAAACATGCAAGATTTTGTAAGCATGGATATTATTAGGAAAGAAAACATGTAAGTGGTGAAGGGAAATTCCCCACCCTATAAATATTGATGATGTACCAGTATTTTGGCCAGTGCAGAGAGAGTCTTTAGTGAGTGAAAAATAAGGAGTTATAGAATGATAGTTTGGGTATAATCTGAGTCTGTTTGGGTGTGTGTATGGTCCAACGCATCGGGGTATAGGGTGTATTGTATAATATTATTTGTTATATAAAAAATGATACTTTTACAATGCTTAAGTGATTATAATTTACAAACATGTATTCAAACTTCCTGGTTATGTAACATGGTTATGTTGTTGATAAAACCATGGAAATCTAAGTATTATTGTTCATGAGGGTTTTGTTTCCTTATTATATGTGGTTTTGAAATACCATGTTTATAATGATTATTTGTGTATAAATGAATGTATTAGTTATGAATTTGATGAACATGCATGCTAACATTTTGATAAGCATAAAAAAGGATGGACCTAGTGGCTGCCCATACTTTGATTGAGCTTCCAGATCAAACTGGATGAAGTGCCAACACATATAGCTATTAATTGGGTAAATAAAAGACTATATTTTGGTTCCATTTTTAGGACTTATTTTCAAATTTTCTACTGGGATGTTACATTCAAATGGCATATTGATTGTCTTTGGAGAGTATTAAGAGCTAGATAGAAGATAGATAAGATGCTTTTGCATAGATATATAACACTGGACCTTACTTTAACACGTGAAAGTGGGTGGAAGACAATCTGTATGACTGCTTGTATGTGACATTCTTCAGTTTATTCTTAGTAGATTTGTACCAGTGGTTGGTAACTTACACGGTGAACAAAGGTCTTTGGTAAGGGAAGAGAGTTTAGCTACAGGAAGATTATCATACTATCTTTGATTTGACTAAGATGTGGACTACAACTATAGCTCATTGGTGGGAAGGTGTACTGTGAAACTATACTTTTGGGTATGTAATTTAAAAAAAAAATTGTCTAGAGGAGGAAAAATTATGGTTCTTGCATGAACCAAGAGGATTTTATTTTCTTGTAATACCCTTAGCTATCAAGATCTTGATAGTAGAAATGAGAATGGAGAACTTACTGTTATCCAAAATAAGCCCATGCTTATTTTTGGCTAACTCCTCCTCCTTTTCCTTTGCTGGTACTTAAAATAATTTTTTTTCATGCTTCAGGGACTCAAAATTTTCAAGGTATGTTTTTTTCAGATAGAGGATTTTCTCACCTTTCTAGAAACGTAAAGAAGTCATTGTAACTCCTTGTATTTTTTGAGTTATGGCTCAGCGAAGTTAGCAGTGAAAATTTTCCCTAGGCGAGCATGTGGAGCTAAGTTGGAAAATTTGCCAAGGAAATTGGTGGGTTGGTGGAGATAGGGAGAAAATTTTGGCGCTTAGCCTTGGAAAAAGGGTGCAAAGGAAATATTTGGCCCACGGGCCTGACAAAGGGAAGAAACAGACTCGTGGGGTCAGGGAGGAAATTGTGACACTTAGCCTTTTTGGCTAAAAACACAAAGTCAAAAATTGGCCTGCAAGCCCATGAAGGAGAAGAGAAAAATTTGGGCCACACCTCCACGCCGAATCAGAAGGTGCCATGTGTCATCAGGAGAGTGGGGCACAAAGTTTTTGGGAAATTTTCCCAATTTGAAATCAGAGGGAAAAAAGGAAGGTCTTTGACCCATGGATCATCCAGAGGATGCCACATGTCATCAGGAGAGTGAGGCGCAAAGGTAAATTGGGAAATTTTCCCAATTTAAAATTTAAAAGGAAAAAAGGTAAATATTGGCCCAAAAACCTGAAATTTGCCCAAATTTTTGCCGTTTTTCGCCCAAATCTTCAAAGGGCATATCTTTCGCACCAGAGCTCGTATTTTTATAATTTTGGTATCATTGGAAATTTGTTCAACTTATCTAGATGATGGAATATTCAATTTTGATTTTTGGTCAAGATTGGTGGGAGAAAAGGAAGAAACGTCTATGGCATGTAAAAACACAGAAATGGTCTCCCAACCACCAAAATCAATGAAGTATGGGTCGTTTTTGGGCTCTGCGAAGCAATGTACTTTAGAGTGTTGGTTTGTTTATGAAGCCCATCACTTTGTAGGAAAATTTAATGGATCTGATTGGTGGTTGAGCTCTCTAATCACTTGTCACATATTTTCTTCTCATGTGCTTTCTAGTTCATCGTTAAAAGCTAGTTTTGGCTCATTTTGTAATCGTTGAACATTTCTTGCTCTTGCAAGCTCTTATTTTCTCCTTAGCAAGTGGATTTGAGGAGTTTTAGACCTCCCATATGGACTGCAACATGTTTTTTTCCTTCTTGCTATTGTAATGCATCGTATCAAATCTATAACTAACATGCATGCTCTGTGAATGAGTTTTCAATCCTCTCTTGTGTTGGTTTGTTTCCTTCTGATCTTTCATTGCATTTAGAAAATTTGTGCATGTTTTGATGCTACATCCTCATGATCTGTGTCTATTTTTACAAAATAATAAGTTAAGCACTCCTTTGGTGTATCACCGTTTTGTTTTTGCTCAGTTTTGTTTCCCATTTCCATGTTTTCTCTTAACCCTGTCTCCTTGGTATTTTAGAGTAGGAATTTTGAATCAGAACTTCTACAAAAATTGCAGGCATACACCTAAATAGAGGAGTAAGAACCAGATTCAATCTGGAGAGTTTTCCCCAATTGCAAAGGTCCCACACTTTGGTAAAACTCCATGTTGTGCATTCACACCAAATTGGCCATTTGTCTACAGCAGATCTGAGAGTCGATTTGGGGGTGTTGTGAATCTAGACTAACACTGACCTATGGCTAGATAAATCCACACTGCGTGCAAGGGAAGGGACATGTTTGGAGAGGATGATAGCATCCTTGACTGAATAAAGGAAGAGAGAGGAAAAATGACTCAAGTATAATGAGGCACGATAGAGGGAAGTTAATGAAGTGTTGAGATCGATAAGAATGATGGATGGAGGAAGTGATGAGAGCCCCATGGAAGATGAGGAGCTATAGTATCATATCCTCCCAAAATTGGGAAAGCGTAGTAGAGATACCCCATCAGCTTTTGATGAGAGTGCATCAGAGGAGAGAATGAGGACCGTAGGCATGTATCTGACCCATCCTGGCTACCTTGCTCTTGCGCAAGGTGTTCCAGATCCAAGATGTAGTTGTTAAAGAGTTTCATGTAGTGAAGGTGAGAAAGCAAGATCTCCACGTTGGGTAAGGAGACATGAGTTTAGGTATCTTTTAGTTTCAGCTTAGGAAGCGCGATAGGATTAGGGAAATACATCATATGGCAGCGCAACATGCACCAGTGTTTAGGACAAGTGCTTTTGGAGGAATATTTTTTAGGCTGTGTCATCCAGGAAAAAGTGTTGGCACACAAACCATTGGAAGATAATCCTATAGGTGATGTTATAGCACAAAAAATTTGGTGTTCAGTTTAGCACAACAACTAGGACACAAGGGAGTTCATCTACAGGACCACAAGTAGCGGCAGGAGGCTCAAGAGGATTAGGACAACCACCGCATGGAGGAAATACTGGTGGAGGTTCATAGTCTGGGTCTGGTCCTAACCCAGGGTAGGTTCCATCACCAAAGTAACCTCCCCAATAACCACCACCAAATAAGAATCAGAATACACCACCTCAACAACCACAAAAATTGACACCTCAAGTCTATTTTTAGATGTATATTCACTTACAAGATTATAAAGGTGTGGAGGATATAACTGAGCATGTGCACAAGTGTGAATTACTATGGAGAGCAAAGGGGATTATATCCCCTGATAGAAAGGCAAGCCATTTTTCCACCACACTTCAAGGGCACACAAATAATTGGTATAAAAATTATGATCCACATCAAAATGCGGTGGGATATGATGCATTACGTGCTATGTTTTTGGCTAAATTTAACATCCCAAAGTTTGAACAACAAAGTATTAGCGTAGTAAAAGATATCAAGAATGGATTATTTGAAAGTGTGAGGGAGTATGATGCACAGTTTAAAACTTTTTTGTCCAAATTATCTTATAGATTGAACAATAGATTATCAGCGCACTCAAGGACATTAAGTAGGGTTTGTTTAAAAGTGTGAGGGAGTATGATAACGTCCATTTAAAAATCTCTATTATCCAAACTATCTTATGATATTCATCCAAGTCAACATGCACAAGTGGTTCATTGGAGGATTGTTGACTCCATTTCTAAGGGCTTTATCACATAAGACATACATTCGGGATCCATGCGAGGCTTTAGAAGTAAATGTTTGTTGAAGAAGTTGGGAGTGTAAACACTGGAGTAATCCCTTTCCTTGAGGCATAAATAATAGCTATGGATAAATAATTAGAAGAATATTTCTGCCAATTCAATGCATGAGACACACAATGGGTTATGGTGCACTGATTTTGAAGTTGAAGGCCATGCGAAGGATAGATTTCCACATAGGACTATGTGCACATATTATTACAGTCTTGAGATATTTTCCACAAGAATCATGATGCTTCAAGAGTTTCCCTCTCTTGAGCAAGTGCACAACGATGAAGAATGTCTTTATGTATTGTAAGATCCTGTGACATGCACTATCCATGATATAAAAGATTATTGGTTGATAGACCAAATTCATGAGGCATATGAGACTGGATTATATACATAAACATGGTGGTGAGTAACTCTCTGACAGTGTAGGAAGTGACATCCTAATGAAGGATTGCTTTCAATGGAGATGGCGTGTTCCGAGGTGGATATAGGAGCAAAGTAGGTCATGCTGGTAGAGGTAGATTTACACACATAACTTGTTATACTTGTGGGTCTCCCAGATTATTACCACGAGTGTCCCTAAGAACCAAGTATGTGCATCATGTGGAAAGCAACATAAGTTTGAGGATTCCCCGATCTTTATGAGAATCATGTGTAATAAATAATAAGGAAAATGGCACAGGCATGATTAAGGTACAACAGTGCAAATAATGGGCAATGCACACCTGAATTAGTTTGCCTGATCTAGAATTAGTATCCTATATTGGTTACTATGAGTGTAGAAGAAGTGTGTGAGCCCCTTAAAGCAAAACCACTTATTAGGAGATAGGATTATTATGCATGTCAAAGTATCCAAATGATTTTCATCAGAAGGGGGTCTCTTTGGAAACTATGGGTAGTGATAAGAGATTTGGAATGATGATATTTAGTGCTTGAAGGAGTAGGCACATGATTAGGGAACATGTAGGAAGAACATGAGCTCCCATATTTTTGAAGGAAGTTGATGACTGAAGGACCATGTATGCATAGTTTGAGGTAAGAGAACATCATCCCTTTTGGTACTAGGAGAATGGCTAACGTGAGAAGGTGTCTATGCACAGGGTTGAGCATGAGCCACCCTTCAGAGACTCCATGAAAACTTATCACCATAACCATGAGTATGACAAGGAAATCACACAGGATGCAGTGATTGATGGTTGGTTAGTGAGTCAATATTTTTATTAACACAAGTGTAGAGGTGAAATGTTCTGATTTGGATGCATAGAACCAGATGGGAAGTCCACAGTTGCAACCATATTTCTAATGTGTTAAGTATATGGAAAACAAGACAAGGACCATGCCTATTGGGGTATTGAAGGATGCATTAATTTCACTATTGAGGGGAGCCAAGTTTACGAGGAATTTTTAAGTTGTGCTTACTGAGGAAGATAACTTCCCAGCACTTCTTGGCATTCCTTAGTGTTATGCAAACAATGTCATGACTTTTACTTCAATATGCTAGTATATATCATTTTGAGAATAATGAGGAGCGTGTGGTCATACCTTTGGATGATGTGAAGGTTGTTCCCTACATTGAACTTGTGAGTGAAGAAGAGTTAAATAGGTATTTATACGCACACATTGAAGTGACCCTAAGAATGTGGAACCATCTTAAGGAAGGCATACTTAGTGGGAAGATGTGTAATTTGTCAGTGACACTACTAGTGTTTCCTATGAAAATTGGGCCCATGTCAATGTATGAAATGGTTAGGCATTAGGTTAACTAGAGATTTAGTAGATGATCAGGCCACACATGATTAGGTGTTTGGGAACTCAGTTACCTACTGTATATTGGGGAGGACTTAAAATCCTAAATCTTTCGATTGGTGCATATAGGAAAATATTGGATTAACGAGGGTGATAGATGAATATGTTGGTCTTATACCTTACATGTGAACAACAATGCACTAGTGGGAAACACATCTGAGATAACCTGTTGGGACCTCTAACGTGAGGTAAGTGAGAATCACCTTTTCTAATAAGGTTTACCTAGAATAATGACCCCTACACTTATACATGAGTATGGATGGGAAGAATTTTAGCTTTGGTACACATCCATAACTATGAGAGATAATGTGTGCTAGGTCAGGAGTTCCTTTACCACCATCTCTATGAGGTACATAATTTCTACTCCACTCTGATTCTAGTTGATATGCGCATGCACTTAGCAATGGTCCATAACATTCTGAAGCTAGGAGTAATGATGTTAGCTGCAAGCCTTTCTGACAAATTGAATATGATACATACTTTTGATTATTTTTCTAATAAGCCACAAATTACATGAGGCTTTATAGATAATTGCAAGTGCATCACATTAGGGGATAGTGCAAAAGTAGAGGAGATAGATGCTTCAGTTGAACTTGGAGAACCTAGTCCTATGACACATAAGATGCTTTGG
The DNA here is from genome assembly GCA_019776745.2 of Taxus chinensis. Classification (NCBI taxonomy): domain Eukaryota; kingdom Viridiplantae; phylum Streptophyta; class Pinopsida; order Cupressales; family Taxaceae; genus Taxus; species Taxus chinensis. The sequence goes on from CM034154.1 coordinate 509,614,306, forward strand.
ATATAGAGGAGACAGCTAAGGGTGTATGGAAAGAGTTGAAAAAAGGAAGATGGTATACCTCATTGATGATGAAGAAGTTGAGAACCTAGATATTATCACATAGAGGGTGCATCCAAGGTGCATGGATCTGCAGATGAAAATTAATGCAGTGGGTACCATGTTCAGTTATGAAGATGAAGAAGGTTAATATTAAGACTAAGGATATTCCTAAGGATGGCTATCATTGGAGATTATTTGTCAAATCTAGAGGTAGCCAAATATCATTGAAGTTGTTGACTTCATGGGACTTGTTTCTGAGAGGTTATCATGAATCTGAAAGGTGTGCACCCCTCATTGGGATTCAAAATAAAGATCAAAATGAAAGAAGGTCAGCTTGCCACATCTAGTTTAGAAGAGGCCTTATAGGATGAACCCAAACCTTTGCGTGAAGGTTAAGGAAGAAATTGATAAAATTCTTAATTTTGGTATCATTGAGCCAATTGAGGAATCTAAGTGGGTTGGTCCCCATGGTGATCAACATTCAAGAAGGATTGCTGAATTATGATATATGTTGATTATAGGGAAAGAATGTTTCATATGTCATAGATCCTTTTCCTACACCATTTACAGAGGATTATCCTTGAAGGAGTTGCAGGGTTACCAAAATGTTATTGAATTCACTAATGGGTTAATTTAGGGTATCACTAGGTGCACATTGCAATGAGGATCAAGAAAAGACTACCGTTGCACATTGAATGGGGAAGTTTTTCTTATAATGTGATGCCCTTTAGATTGAAAGAATGTGTGAATTTGTTCTCACACATATTTGTGCAGGAATTTCATGACTAATATTCATAAGTTTGAAAACAGTTTTATCTAGATGATTGGACTATTTTATGGACTTAGTAAAATATCATTGTAGATAATCTAAGACTCGTGTTTGAAAGATGTAGGTATTTAAGCATCTCTCTCAGTATAAAGAAGTGTATCTTTACTACACCTTTGAAACTTTTCTTGGGCACATCATTTGTAAAGATGGATTGTTAGTGGATCTACTAAGATTGCATTTTTTGGGATTGGAAGAACCTACCAACCAAAGTGAAGTGCGTGAATTTCTTGGGGCACTACCAACTATTATTGCTAAGAAGCTTTAATCAAAGGATATGAATACAAATATTTTTCACCCCAAGATTAATTACTCAAAGTCATAAGGAAAGTTTTTATTGGGGTGATGCGTAGAAACACGCGTTTGAAAGCATTGAAGGAAATTACCACTTCACCAATCTATTTTGTGCTTCCCTTCATGGATAAAACCCTTCCATGTACATGTTGATGACTATGGTATGGATATTGGTGCATTCTTGGCACAACTAGGAGAGGGTAATGTGGATCATCCCATATGTTTTACAAGTAGGAAGTTGACACCAATAGAGTAAAATTATACAACACAGAGCACGAGGCATTATCCATGATCTACGTGCTTCAAAAATTTTGATAGTACTTTTTAGCCACATTGTTCATCTTTCTATATAGATCATATGGAGCATTGAATTACTTGGTCAACAAACCTATTTTGCAAGGGTGCATCTTTTGGTGGATACTCCTTTTTCAGGAATTTGATTTTACATTATAGTAAAGAAAAGCAAAGAACAATTTGGGACCTGGATCGTGATCAATTCTGGAGAGGACACATAAAGTATTGAAGACACTATGCCTGATGCACAATTGTTTAGATTGAACATGCGCACCATAGCAGATTTGGAGGACATTAGCAGTATTTTTACACACTGGATTGCACTAGAGGGAATGAAGACATTAGATAAAAAAGTACTTGTTATTTGAGCCACACCTTATCAAGCTTATTAGAGGAGAATTGTATAAAATGGTAGAGATGAGGTCTTGCATCGATCTGTTCTCAAGCATGAGTGTGAAGCTATTATGGAAGAGGATCATGGAGGGATAGCAGGAGGACCACTATGTAGGGGATATGACTGTGTGCAAGATCCTCTTAGTTGGTCTATGGCGGGAGACATTGTACAAAGATACCGAGGCTTTTGTCAAAGCATGTGATCACTGTCAGACAGATTGGAAAGCCTAGAAATAGATATAAATTCCTGTTAAGACCTATAGCAAGTGCATAGAACCTTTTGAAAAATGGGTTGTTGAGTTTTGTAGGACCTATTGCACCACCCCTGTGCATAGGACATGGGCATGCTACATCATCACATGTACTGACTACTTACAAGGTGGGAAGAGGCTACGTTTACAAAATATTTCACGATGCATGATGACAACAGTAAGGTTCCTTTGGGAAAATATAATCAACAAGTATGGATGCTCTTTGAGTTTGACAAGTGATAGAGGAACTCATTTTTTGAATGAGACAATTAGAATTTTGCTAGCAAAGTTTATGGTTGCACACCATAAAACTACCCCTTATCACCCTCAAGAAAATGGCATTGCTGAAGCTTTCAACAAGATCTTGGGAAAAACACTTACGAAGATATGTGATGTTGGAAGAAAGGATTGAGATGACAAGGTATCAAGTCATTCTTTGGGCATACAAAACAACCTATAAATTGTTGAACAAGGCCACACCCTTTCTATTGGTGTTTGGCATGGAGGCTTTACTACCTGTGAAATTTATGTTATCATCACTTGTGTATTACACACGTAGATGGATTATCTAATGAAAAGGATGTGGAAGAGCGTATTGAGAAATTGATGCAATTAGATGAGTGGTGTGTAATTACGTGTTGGAGCCAGAAAATAGAAAAGGCAAAGACATAAGGCTTGGCAAGATAATACACGATCAAGAACAAGTATTTTACAGTTGAGAAGATGGTCCTTATGTATGACTTCCAAGTTTGCCCGCCACCCAGGGAAGTTAAAATTTCACTAGTTGGGAACCTTTGTAGTGACCAAGATAGTTGATTCAGGCACATGTTCAATTGCAAGCATTGGATGGCACCATGTTTCCCGGTTACTTCAATGGGAGTAGGTTGAAGCCCTACTATAAATAAGCTTTCTTTGTGTTTGTAATAAGGTAGTATTGCCACTTAGATTAGATTTCAAATTTCATGTTTTGTTTTTTATTTGCTTTTTTGTTGTAATAAGCATGTTTGCACACAAGAATTTGATTACTACTTATTGAGTTGATGCGTAGAGGACCACCTTTACTATTAGTATGGGGTGGAAGTAGGTATATTTATGTGAAATGAAATCTTGGATGTTGATGTACTTGCCTTACATTTAGTTCAAAGAGGTGTACGTGAGAAGAAAAAGTGAGGTATTACAGGTATTACAGGTGCTTAGGATGATGGTGCTCAAAAGGAATTTCTCAGATTGGGAAGCCACACGAGAAAAGAGGTCGTGCAGTGTAACACAAGGGAGGTAGTAACATGATAGACTACTTGGTATATGACACAGAGGAAGATGGGTTGCAGTGAAGAGGATGCAGGCAAGGATGAGCTGTGGTCTGGGAAGTAGTGGTGCACCATGAAGGTTATGACTAGATGCGTGTGGAAGAAAGGGAAAAAGAAAAGTAAAAAGTGTATTTAAATCTGCAGTATAGTGGTAGGTGAGGAACAAACACTGAGCACAAAGCGAGCATGTAAAGAGACCCCTACCTTCTAGGAATAAGAAGAAGATGAATGAACCCTCAACCAAATGGTAAGGAAAAAGAGATAAAAAAGCACAGGGAGGCATGACAAGGTGCAAGTACTTCCAGATAAACTAATAATTCACCCAATAAACCAAGTCCTAAGAAGAAGACCCTAATGAAGAAGAAACACAAAGTGGTTTCGAGTGAGGAAATGGAGGACGTGGGGAAGTTTGATGAAGAGGAGGTAGCAAAAAACCCCCCAATCATTCACACTATGGATGAAACAAATGAATAAGAGTGTGATACACGTAATGAGGAAGGTATACAGAAGGATTTTAAAGAGGAATAAGGCCATGGAAATCCCTTTACAAAGAATGTAGGTGAAGACCGAGAGCCTGAAGAAGAGTGTGAAGCAGAGCACAAGGAAGAGGAAGAAAAATATAAGGACACCAACGTGGGTGAGGGTACATGTACATGAGAAGCAAGTGGTCTGGTGTATGTTATTGTGTATAAGGTACCTATAGGGAAAATGAGGAAGGGGATAAGGAAAAAAAGGTATATCCCCCAAGGCCCACTGATGAAGTATAATGATGATCCTACAAAGATTCTTTAGGAAAGATACCAAATCTTGGTGGCCACAAAAGATCTCTTATGTTGGTCATTCTTCAATAAGAATGAATCCATTTTTCACACCAAGAAGATGATTTCTTGGGATTTTCAATCACACATGGAAGAACCTGTGTTTGAGATAAGTGTAGAGTCATTCATTATATAAGAATCAACTTAAATCTGCGCTAGGGGAAGCCTTTCTAGTAGTCGACTCACAGATACTCACTGATGAACAAGCGTGTAATATGTTAAAAAAATTGGCAAAAAAGGTTGGGGTAATGATTTTTTATAAGGATTCCACCATCAAGAGAATTTTTGAGGAAGCTTAGGAGAAGGATCATAGGATTGAAGAGCTCAAATAGGATTTAAGAGAAAAAATGGGCTGAACGCACGTGACATATAAGAAAGTGGAGTGCATTGTCAATATTATCACTTCTACATACCCAAGCCTCATTGAATATGCCAAGGATGAATATGAGATAATGTTACACTATTTAGAGGACTTGGCATGGATGATTTCACATGAGAAGAGGAAGGGTACAAGGCTAACAATTGAGGAGATAGCCATGTAAACGAAGGATGACAAGAAATAAATAGAGACACATCTTGCATAGAATGAGGTGCTAGTTGCAAAGGCTAATGAGGTTGAACAACATACATAGTTTGTTTTTTTGTAAGAAAATTACTTGGATAAATAAGAATATTGGTAGTAAGAGAACACCAAATAATAAAATATTGTAGATAAATGATCACAATATGCAAGTAGAATATCTTAGCCACTTGGAGGGGGAAACCTCTAAACCATGTACTAAGAATCAAATGCTCAATATGATATGAAATACTACCTACAAACACACACACAACACACACACACACACACACACACACACACACACACACACACACACACACACACACACACACACACACACACACACACACACACACACACCCACACACACACACACACACACACACACACACACACACACACACACACACACACACACACACTATTCCTATGCTATGGCCATCACCAAGGCCAACCCACTAATGATAATATAACACATGAAAGAAATACATCATGATAAGAAGTTATGATATCTAGAAGTCAACTATATACATCCAATGTAAGATATATAATTAAGGGCGTAACATGCCCCTCCCCTATGAAGAAAAATTGTCCCAAATATTGAGAAGCTCTATATGTTTATGAAGGAAATTTACATCCTCCCAAGTTGCGTCTTCATTGTCTAGATTGATCAAATACTAGGTGATGACCCTTGTCCTCAATCACTTAGTGCATGTATAAAGGATGCATTCTAGTTCGAAGATGATTATTTGCTCCTTATCAAGCTCTGGTAACATTGTTTGGGCTGATATTGTCTACCCAATTACCTTCTTTAGGTAAGATACATTGAATATTAGATGTATTCAATTGGCCGGAGGATGTTCCAGTTTGTATGATACATTTCCAATCTTCTGTAACACTTGATAAGGTCCATTAAACTTGGATGAAAGCTTGTTATCATTATTTTGATGTTTCAAGGACATTTGCTTATATAGATATAAATGCACAAAAAACCAATCACCAACTTAAAAATGTATTTTGCTATGATGTTGGTCTGCCTGATGCTTCATACGGTTTTGTGCCATGGCCAAGTTCTCTATGAGACTAGAAAGTACCTCTTGTTGGTGTTGAATATGCTCTTCAACTACTCTAATCCTTGGTTGGAATCTCAAAGATGAGGTGATGGATGGTGGATGGTACCAAATAATTCCACGAAAGGAGATATTTTAGATGAAGTATGAAAGGAGGTGTTATACCACCATTCTGATAGTGGTAACCACATGAGCCATCTTGCTTTCTTATCTGAGGTAAAAAATGAAGATATCCCTTCAAGAACTTATTTAGCACATTTATTTTCCCATTAGACTAGGTATGATAAGATGAACTACAAAATATTTGTGTGCCCAAACATGAGAGCAAGTTAGTCCAAAAATTACTAGTAAAGATAGGGTCTCAATCACTTACTATAATATTTGGTGTCTCATGTAGCTTTTGAACTATATCCATGAAGGTTTTGGCTACTATACTTGTAAAAATGGATGTGATAAGGCAAAAAAATGGGCATATTTTGTGATTCTATCCACCACCACCATGATTACATTTTCCCCTTCTAATTTAGGCAATCCTGTGATGAAGTACATGGAAACCTCTTCCCACCTCTGGATAGGAATAGCTAGAGGTTGTAAAAAACTCGGGACTTAATTGTTTCACCCGTATGTTGTTGAAAAACCATGCATTCTACCAAAAATTTGTGGACATCCCCTTTTATACCTTCCCCAAAAACATCATGCTTAATTCGATGGTAAGTATTCAAAAATCCATAATTCATCCTACTAGAGAAGCATGGAGCTCATATATAACCATATTTTAAGGGTTTAATTCTTACATAGGTATAATTTATCTTTGTACCATAAAGCATATCATTTACATACAAATTTGATTGATATTCTTGGATCCTGTTAGAGATTTTGAATGATATTTTATGTACCTCGTTCATTTTCAAACCTTGCACCCTCTATCCAATCCTCATTTAATACATATATAAAACACACCAATGCCTCAGTCGATTCATCCTTTTGAGATAAAACATCAACAACTACATTCTCCTTTCCTTTCTTGTATATTATCTCAAAATCACACTCCAACATTTTTTAAACCCATTTTTATTATTCTTCAGATGATAAACATTTCTCTAAGAAGTATTTCAAACTATCATGATCTGTATTTACTTTGAAATGTCTACCCATTAGATACGGTCTCCATTTCTTCACTACATGAAGTGTGGCTAGTGTTACCTTCTCATAAATTGGTTTTGATATATTATTACCTTTGAATTGATGGATCTTATAAGAAATGGGTAAACCTTCTTGCATGAGTAATGCCCGCATACCATACCTTGAAGCATCACATTCAACAATAATTTTTTTGGAAAAATCTCGGGTGCCTAGAACTGGAGTGGTGCACATGGCCCCCTTCAACTTCTTAAATGTCGTAGTAGCTTCCTCATTCTAATAGAAAGAGTTATTATTCAATAAATCTAGGAGTAATGTTTCTATGCTACCATAATTCCTTAAAAATATATATGATAATAACTTGTAATCCCCAAAAATACTTAGAGATTCTTTAGGGTTTTGGGAACCTTCTATTCAAGCATGTATTTTATCTTGTTAGGATCTAGTTTAACACTGTCATAAGAGATAATATGACCCAAATATTCAACCTCCTTGAATCCAAAATAAAATTTATGTTGTTCAAGAGGTTCCAACACCTTATTTACATGATGTAGGTTTCCCTCCCATGTTTTACTGTAGATTAATATATCATAACAGAACACTAAAACAAACTTCTGCATAAATGGTTTAAAGATAGAATTCACCAAGCTTTGAAATGTATAGGGTGCATTAGTTAGTATAAAAATCTATACCAAAAATTCATAATGGCCTTCATGTGTCATGAAGGTTGTTTTATGAATATCTTCATAGCTGATTCTAATATGATGATATTTAGAATGAAGATAAAGTTTTGTAAAGTAAACAATACCATGTAGCTCATCTAGCAAATCATCAATTAGAGGAATAGGAAACTTATCTTTGAATGTGTACTTATTGAGTTCCCTATAACCTGAACACATGCGTAATTATCATATTTTTTCCATAACATCACTAGAGGAGAAGAATAAGCACTCTGACTATGACGAATAATTCTTTCTTCTAACATTTCTTATACTATCTTCTCAATCTCACTCTTTTGCATATAGGGGTACCTATAAGGTTTGATGTTGGGTGGTTGACTCCCTGATACTAGATGGATGACATGGTCATGGTATCTTTTTGGAGGTAAACCTTTTGGCATATCTCCAAACATAACTGAGTGCTCATCTATAATTGATTTTATATTTAAAGATATAAATGTAATTGACTAGTGTGCTTCTAATGAAAATAGATGTGTCATAAACCCCTCTACACCTTTTCTAAGAAAATTTTTCATCTAGTGAGAGCTCACCAACTGTGGGGACTTTTTTCTTAATCCTTTTAGTTTAAAATTCCTCTCTTCTGATTGAAATTACATGAACAACTCTTATAAGTTCATTTCAATGGTTCCTAAGGTGGTAAGCCACTAAAATCCTAACACAATGTCTACTCCTCTCATGATAATGGAATATATAGGGATAATTAGAAATTAATATCCCATGGTGAGATTAATTCTATGGAATTTTCTTGAACAACTAATAGTTTCCCCATAAACAATCAATACTTGACATTCTAAAGTTGGATAAACAAAGAAGTTCAATCATACTGCCAACTTATGATTGATGAGGTTTTGAGTACTACCCAAATCAATCAAAACTATTACCCTCTATTTTTTACAGAATCTAACCACTTTGAGGGTTTGGGGAGTGATAGTACCTAAAATTGCATGAAATTATATTGTTGGCTGAGGATCTCCCAATTCCTCCTCTGCATCTACCTCTTCATCTTATTCATTCTCTTCTTCTTCATTAGGGCCCTCAATGTAGAACAACTTATTTTTAACAAACTTTTGTCCTGGTCCATTTTTTTTGTCACAATTAAAAAATATCCCTTTGGCTCTATTTTATTCAATTTTTTGAGGTGTCAGTGGAACTGGTCTAGGGAATGATGGTGGAAAGGTGCTACAATCTCTTATATTAGTGATAGTTTGTCTTCTGTTGGAAATAAATTTTTCCTCTGCCCTTTGTGCAATGATAATAGAATTTGAAAACTTATGAGGATTAAACATATGAACCTCATTCTTAATGTGTTCCTTAAAATCTCCAAGAAATAAGTCATTCAGATTCTCTTTAGTAATATTTTCCACCCATACGGAAAGGTTTTGGAATTGATGAATGTAATCCTTGACTGATCTTGTTTTTCTTAAGTTTGCTGATTGGTTGAAGTAATTCTCTGACACACTAGAACTATAGTGAACTTGTAACTCTTTGGTGAAGATTTTCCATGTAAAATTGAGACCACTCTTTTTCCTCTAAGCACATAACCATTGATACTAAACTAATTGGTCAAGTTCAAGATATAAGGATTCCATGGTAACCTTTTCTACTAAAGGAATCTGATGTAGATCAAAGAAATTCTCCATTTGGTTAATCTAATTGAGTGGATCCTTTCCATAAAACTTACACATTTCCACTTTTGAAATCTTGTTATAGGCTTACAGAGTGTTTGTATTTGTATTGGGCATGCTTGAAGATTCACCATGGATAGTTTTTCTATTACTTTAACCTAAAGATCCACCTTTGTTAATATGAGTATGATTGAGTTGTGGCTGATTTGGAAGAAGATGAGGACACGTTAGATTTGAACTGAATTAGTGCATAAAATCCTCTAATAATTGTCCAATATTTTCTACATATTCTTTGCTATCCATTCTAAACTTGAGGTTTCATAGATCAAACTCATGTTATCTTACCCTATGGTCCATTGAAGTAAACCCTAGCCCTGAGGATTCTATAGTTACCCCTTCTGACTCTAACCCCTCAAATATTATCTCATACTTATCTGGGGTTTTATCCAAAGTGATGGGATCTTTTACCTCTTGTGGAAGGCCCCGCCATGATGACCCAAAATAGTAGGATTTAGGGATAAAGGTAAAAATTTAGGGTTTAGGACTTCAATATGAATTTGGAAAATATGAACAAACTTAAAGAGTGAAATCAAACTAATTTTTTATCCTCTTTTTGGAAATGTAAAGAACTTGGAAAAATTCTGCAATTTGTAGTTGATAGAGCATGTTTATCAAAAAACCTAAAATTGATGTAGATTTCGTAAAACAAGTAAAAATATCTAAAAATTTGGAGACGATCTTACTTGATTGATTTCGTAACACCCCAAAAAATTACAAAAAATTTCTCTACCAAATTGGAGATATAGTCAATTCTATGAAATTAGGGGTTTGACGTAGTTCTGGACAAGATCAAGCTCTGATACCACTTGTAAGGAAATTACTTGGATAAAAAAGAATATTAGCAGCAATAGAACACCAAAGAACATAATATTGTAGATAAATGATCACACTATGCAAGTAGAATAACTTAGCCACTTCGAGGGGGCAACCTCCAAACCATGCAATAAGACTCAAATGCTCAATATGATATGAACTAATACCTATCAACCTCTATATATACTATTCCTATGCTATGGAAATCACCAAGGCCGACCCACTAATGATAATATAATACATATGGAAGAGATACATCATGATAAGAAGTCATGATAGCCACAATTCAGCTATATACAACTAATGTAATATATATAATTAAGGGCGTAGCATTTTAACAACTACCAAGATTTTGAATAGGTTATGAACACACATGCCACAAATAAAAAGGAATATTTGAAAGAGATTCAAGAAAAAATCAAGAATAATATGGCTGAGCGAGATAAGGTGTTGGCCAAGGTAGAGCAGAAAAGAGACTTAATAACAACTTTAAAGGCTGCATTAAGAGACCAATTAAAAGAAGTATTTCCCTTGGTCACATGCATGATGGATGCATTAGAAGATGAATATTTGTAACTTAAGAAAATGATAATGGATCTTAAGGGAAAAACTGATGAGTTAAACCCCGTTGAAACATTTACCATCATCGATGCCACATCGGTCAAGGTGAAAAAGGAGTTAGAAGGATGGAGGGAGTTGGTGAAAGTATTGGATAAGTAATATCTAGGGATCCTTCCACCTAAAAATACATGAATGGTATCTGGGCATAGATCATAATTATTTTAATTATTGGGGCACAAGCCCATATTGTTATTATTTAATGCATTCATTCTCGAGGGAATTATTTGATTCAATATTTCCAAGGATGGACAATATCCCTAGTGTGGGGTAATTTTGGTCAAGGAAATTGACTAAGTATCCATGAAGCATAATGGATTACAAAAAAGGATGCGCACAAAGAGGATCATGGTAGTGCACAAGGGGTGTGCATAAAATTAGAACATGTTAGCATGTGGGGCTGCAAGCATGCTTACAAAGGGGTAGGGACTTAGCCATTTTTCTAGAGTTAGGGCTAAAAAATAGAAAATATAAAAATAGAGTGCCAATCAAGTAAAGATATAGAAATAGATAAAAAAAGATGACTTGGCAGACAAGTAAGGGATATAATTGGAAAAAGCACATGCAAATCATGAGTAAAGAGAGTGCACGAGGATGTCTAATAATAGGATTAAAGTATGTTGTATATTTAGGATTAATATATTATTAGCATAGAATGTACAAAACATGAAAGATTTTGTAAGCATAGCTATTATTAGGAAATAAAGCATATAAGTGGTGAAGTGAAAGTCCCAACCCTATAAATATTGATGATATACCATTATTTTGGCTAGTGTAGAGAGAGTCTTTAGTGAGCACAAACTAAGGAGCTAGATAATTCTAGTATGGGTATAATATGAGTCTATTTGGGCGTGCACATGGTATAGCACATGGGGGTATAAGGTGTACTGTAACAAATTATTTATTATGTAAAAAATGGTATTTTTACAATGCTTAAGTGATTATAATTTGTAGACATGTATTCATACTTTTTGTTTATTTAATGTGATTATGTTGTTGATTGAACTGTGGAAATCTAAGTTTTATTGTTCATGAGGGTTTTGTTTCCTTATTATACATGGTTCTGAATTTCCATGTTTATGATGATTATCTATGTATAAATAAATGCCTTTGTTATGAATATGATGAACATGCATGCTAACATTCTGATAAGTATAACAAAGGAGGGACTGGTGGCTACACGTGCTTCGGGCGAGCTTCCAGATCAAACTAGATGAAGTGCTAGTGTGCATAGCTATTGGGTAAATAAAAGACTACATGGTCACACCATTTGGATTGAAGAATGTGCCATCAATTTTCTCACACATTTTGGTGCAAGCCTTTCAAGACTTTATTATTAATTCTTTTAGGTTTATTTAGATGATTAAACAGTGTATGGCCTAGTGAAATATCATTCCGACTACTTGTGGTTGATGTTTGAAAGAATCATGTAGTTAAGTATTTATTTGAATATCAAGAAGTGAATCTTTGCTACAAATTTTTGTAATTTACTTGGACATATCATTTGCAAAGAAGGATTGTCAGTGGACCCAACCAAGATTACAATTATTTTAGGGATGCAAGAGACAACTAATCAGAGTGAAGTGAAAGGATTCCTTAGGCATAATGGTTATTACAGAAAGTTTATCAAAGAGTATGCCAAGATTTCCATGCCACTAGAAGAGTTGTCAAATGTTAAAGGAAAGTTCCATTGGGGTGATTCATAACAATAAGATTTTGAGACCTTGAAGGAAAATACAACCACCATGCCTATCATATGCTTCCCTTATTAGAAAAAACCATTTCATGTTCATGTAGATGATTCTGGTACAAAAATTCATGCAGTATTAGTGTCACCATGTGAAGGTAAAATTGATCATCCCATCTATTTTGTGAGCAGAAAGCTAACACCGAATGAGAAGAACTATACAACTATGGATCAAGAAAATTTTTCAACGATATATGCAATTTATAAGTTTAGGAAGTACTTATTGTTAACTCCATTCATATGTTATACTGATCCTATGACATTGAAGTACATGGTTAATAATCCAATCTTGCAAGGGAATATATGCCACAAGATCTTTCTCTTCCAGGAATTTGAATTATCAATTATAGTAAATCACAGTAAGAGAAAATTAGGACCTGATCATCTATCAAGAATTAATTCTAGTGAAGGCATGAAAAGTATACAATATATTATGCCTGATGCCCAGTTATTTATATTGAAGCACACGCCAATATACCTTGAAGATATTGAAGTGTTCTAATGCACTAGACTTGCACTTGAAGGTGTGAAGAATTTGGAAAAGAAGCAACTTTCTATTCATGCAATACCCACCATATAAGCTCATTGGATGAGATATGTATAAAATGGGTAGAGATGAGGTCTTGCATAGATGTGTGCTAGAGTATGGGCACATGGATATCATTGTGGAAGCACACAAGAAAAAAATATGGAGGACACTATATAAGAGAAGCAACAATGCAGAATATCTTACTGGTTGGTTACAGTGGGAAAATTGTATAAGGACAATAAGGAATTTGTCAAGGCTTGTGACCATTTTTAGTGAATGCGTAAGCATGGAAATCAAGATGAGATGCCACTACAACCCATATCCAGTGCAAAACCATTCTAACAGTGGGTGATTGACTTTGTAGGCCCAATTACTCCACCTACATGAAATACTTACATGTGTTATATCATTACATGTATAGACTACTTGATAAGGTGGGTAAAGGCTTCTCCTATATAGGATTACACAAAAAAAACATCGGATAGGTTTCTATAGGAAAATATTATTAGCAGGTATGGATGTCAATTCAACCTTACAAGTGATAGAGGGACTCATCTTGTGAATGAGACAATAAGGATATTATTGGAAAATTTTATGGTAGCGAACCATAAGACTACACCCTATCACCCTTAAGATAATGGAACTACTGAGGCCTTCAACAAGATTTTGGGATAGACATTGAAAAATATATGTGATGTTAAAAGGAAATATTGGGATGATAAGGTATTACTAGAGTTATGGGCATACAAAAAAATTACAAGAGGTTGAATAAGATCACACCTTTTCAGTTGGTGGTTGGTGCAGAGGCAGTCTTACCTATGGAATTTATGTTACCCTCCCTGTGTATTGTGCATGTAGGAGGATTGGACGATGAGACTATAGTCGATGAATGCATCGATGAACTCATATGGTTGGATGAACGTCATGTTAGTAGGTGATGGATTCAGAAAACAAAGAAAGTGCGATAGAAGGTATGACATGATAGGAACATTAAGAAAAATTATTTTATAGTTGGAGGGATGGTACTTCTATATGATTCATAGTTTACGTGCCATCCTAGAAAGATTAAAGTGCATTGGTTGGTACCATTTCTAATAACTAAGATATTGGAACCAAGAACATGTCAATTGTAGGCACTGGATGAAACCATATTACCTAGTTACTTCAATGGGAGTAGGATGAAGCCCTACTATAAATAAGCTTCTTTTGTGTTTGTAATAAGGAAGTGTTTCCACTTATATTATATTTTTTTATCTTTGTTTTTCTTGTTTTATTGTACTATGTGCATTTGAATGTAGGAGATGATTTCTCTATGTTAGAATGATGTGCAATGTACTGCACATACTTTTAGTGTGGGGCGGAGCAGATGCAAGCACACACAAGAAGAGAAAATGTGATGATGATACTTCCTGGGAAGTTGGCAAGTGTGTGCTCAATGGTTTGAAAGAATGATGCGCAATGGAAAAAGATATTGGTGCACAAAAAATGGTGCTATGGATGGTTGAATACTAAGAAAAGGTTTTTAAAGATGTTAGTTCTTAAAGATATAGAAGTTACTCATATTGGAAACCATGTAGACATTCGCATAGTGTAACACAAGGGAGGAAACAACAAGTTAGACTACTTGGAAAGTGGCGCAGAATAAGTTTGGGTACGGTGGATGTAGGTACGCACAAGAAGGATTATAGGATGAGAAGTAGTAGTGCATATGAAGGTTACAAATCCCACGTGTGAGAAAAAGTAAAAAACAATTTTAAAGAAAAAACTGGTGGTAGGTGAGGAGTAATAAATGTGGATAAAATTGGAAAAAATATAAATAGTGTGTGAGAGAATTAATTCTTACTTTTCCTTTCATGAACTTATGTGATTGAAAGAGTCAAATTGTGACTAAGTGCAAAGAGAGAAGTGCAAAGAGTGACACAAACTAGAAAGATAACATGAGCTAGAGAAGAGTGTACATGAAATTGAGTTTGAGAGCTCCTTCAGAGGGAGTGGAAGCTTGGAGAGAAGTTATGGAGGTAATAAACAAACAAGAATTGGGGTTAACAAAGCTTGAAACTATAGATCTAGGGCATGAAGCTAAGACATACGAGAGAAAAGGATTTAACAAGTGAAAGCATTGATCGAGAAACTTGGATGCTCGGCACTAGGGCACAATATTTGAGTAATTCTAAGCACATGAGATACATAATTTAGAAAATTTAAAGTTTTAAATAGTTCAAGACATAAAAAATGGCACCAAAGAGGGCTATTACAGTAAAGAAATCACCCAAAAATGAGAACAAGAATATGAAGGAAGCACTTGAATACTAGTATTCTAAAATATAATGCCCATTGGAGGTGGTGTTAGGGCATCCATAGGTATCACAAATGAAAAAATGAAAAATAAGTGATTACAATCATTGCATAGAAGCCCATGAAAGAGAAATACAGAAAGATGTAATGAATTAATTAACCTAGAGTATGATAGAAGGGAAAATGGTTATTGATGATAAGGTTAAGAAAGACCTAGAGAGCACAGGATTTCTGTAGCTAAATGATCTTCCATATTTTGGGAAGCCAGAGTGTCTCTACCAATGGCTTATGTCAAGGGTACATGAGGAATCATTCAATTTTGTAGGGATAAGAATGTGCATAAATACATAATTGATTGAAAAGGTGACTGACTTGCGCACTATCAAAAATGAGATTGGGATGGATTTTGAAGATGACATGACAGTGGAAGCCACAACTATGTAGTTCAACTATCACTGAAGGAATAACATGTTCAAAATCACAAGTATAACTAATCCAGGCACAAAGGTAGCAACACACCTTGTGAGTTACAAAATTGGCATGCCTGAATGCTGGTAAGAGGTGAAACAAAAATTTGTTGCAAGTCACACACAAGATGGTAGAGAAGACCCTCTACAATATCACACTATTATTGAAGGAATAATCGAGGAGGAAAATGTCCAGGTGATTAAAGGAGAAAAGATAACTTGGGGTGTGATTCATTTTTTTATTATTGCTTGGGATATCAGGGTACTTGATGGCTCGAAGGATAATATTTGGGTTTATTCCTTAGAGAACATGTCTTCCATGCAAAGGTTTACAAAGTTCACCTATGGTGTGGATATAACAAGCCCTTACAAAATTTTTCTATATAAGTGGTATAAATGAATTTTTGAAGCATTAAAAAATGAGTGGTGCATACCCAAGGAGCTTCCCTCATTATTAGAAAATTAAGTAGAGTTTGTGGTGCATCAATTTTTTTTCCTTGGTCAGTTCTTACTTAGCAACAAAGAAATGAGCCCATGGTGTAAATTTTCATTTACCTTCACGGAAAAATACTTTCATGTTGTAATGAACCACATCAAGGACGCATAAAATATGACATTCAATGTAGACAAGGTAGAATTTAATTACCATACCCTACGCAAAACTTATGCGTATCCATAAAAGTTGATGTATGTGGAGACAATAAAATCTGACAACATAGAATTGATCCCCACGTCTATTATAGTTGGTAAACATGCATACAAAATTTATATCTATTTAAGGCCTAAGATCAATGATGGAAAGTACCTAGAAACATGAGACCTTTATCTACCTGAGCCTCCACAAAAGAAGAAGATAGTAGGAATGGCTAAGAGAAGGCGTAAAGAAACTCCACCCCAACAAGAAGAAGAGGTAGAAGGTGAAGATGAATAAAGGGAAAAAGTAAATGATGAAGAAGAAGAGACTTCCTTGGACATGAGGAAAAGGAAGAAAATGCAAAAACATTGGAGAGAAGAAATTAAGGGTGTGAGTTACTATGTTGTGGAGCCATTTTTCAGGTGTGGAAGTTTTGAAGACTGTACACTAAAAGCACTGTACACTCTCCATAGTTATATTGTGGAGCCTATTTTATCACCAGGGTTGGCCTCAAAAATCATGCTTGATACCTCATAAAATGTGATATTTTCATATGGGAGGTATTTTTACCCATAGGTTTATGGGGTGGTTTTGGCCCATGGTTTTGGTATCCACGGTATTGCAAAACTGCTTAAGCAATTGCCTATTAATGTAGAGAGACATAAATTGTATGGTGTTGGAAATTGTGTGATTGTGTTGTAATTGATTTCAACCAACATTTATGGAAAATGGTGTCATGGTGATGTATGTATCCCCATATGATGTTGTTCAAGTGTTAAACATGTTGCTTATGTGTTTTGGTGAAGTTCAACATAGTCCTCGTGCATGGTTGAGTATGCAAAGTCATGATTTGAGTATTCCCAAGTGTGTTACTAAGTGTCATGAGGTAAATCATGGTCCATGATGTGTGTTACATGTGTTCTTTAGTATTCATAGGGTCAACATGGTCAGGTCACGTGGTTTCAGTGTTGAGTCAGGTTGTTCCAGGCTTGTTTCTAACCCTGAAACATGTAGAATGAATAGAGATGTGATATTTGGACAAGAAATTTATTGTTGGAGAATGGTTTTAGAATTTGGTAAGTGTAACTAATGTTTATGGTGAGTTTCAGGTCAGTATTTTGTGATTCATTGCATCTATGAGGTTCTTATGAAGTAAACAGTGAGAAACATGCACTTTAACAAAGGTAAGTCTTAAGGGCTGGAGACTTTAAGATGCATCAAGGATATTTTGGTGAGTTTGAGAATTTATATGATGTTTTCATGATGCTTCATGGCAAATTTCATGTAGTATGCTGAATATTTTTAAAGTTATGAAAGTTTTGGTGAAACTGGGTAATTTTTAACGTGATTTTGAAGCAAAGATGGACCTACTATTGCTCATTGTGAATTGTATGATTTTCATGGGGACATGAGATATTTGGAATATATTTTTAGGTCAGTTAGGAATATTTCAAAAAAATATTTATGTGGTTTTATCATCACGTTTTTATGAACGAATGTTAAGAAGATAAAATGGTCTAAAATCCTAGTTAAACCCTAGCTAGGAGGATCTTGCAAAAAAGTGAATTATAATGGCCCAATTTTGATTGATTAATAAAAATTGATGATTGGATATTGTATAATAATCTATTATATTTACATAAATGTATGGTTGAGGTCATGGTGATGAGTGGGCCCCACCTAAAAATAATAGTTTCTAAAGAAGAAGGTTTTATGACAAGATGGTACAAAGGAGTAATATGAAAAAATGATGGTGCATGATGTATGAGAGTTTTTCTATGTCCATGGAGGTTTCAAGAAAATTTCATGTAATTAAATGGTGTTTTGAGGTCCATACAGGTTGAATGGTCAAAGGGTGGGTTTGGGATCTCAAATAGTAGGGTCTAGTAAAATGAGCATAACTTGAGCTATAGGTGGAGTTTGAAGGTGATTCAAGCTGAATTGGAAATAGGATTAGGATAAATTTCAATTGATATGAGTTTTTACTCATGATGAATATAATTTATAGGGTTTCAATGGAATTATTTAGAAAATAATATTTTTGGTAGGTCAAGACAACATGTGTTGTGGTGAAATTTTGATGTTGTTTGAGGCAAGATATTAATTTAGTGATGCTTGATATCACCTGAAATATAAATAGGTATTAATTTTGAATCCAATTAATCCATTTTAAGGTCTTTAATGTATGTAGAAATGAATTTATGAGCTAACCTTTGGAAAAGGCACTTTCGGAAGGTTGATCTAGTGAAGGAAAGAGTAGCTATGGTTTGATTAGGGGGTTGATTAAAGGCTTCTAACTTGCTTAGAAGTGTTATAAAGGTTCTAAAATTTCCATAAAGTGGTTGCATGGCATTTTTTTCTCTTTATAAGTGATTTTTTGATCAAATGAAGTTTCTAGGGCGTTGAAGGGCGCATGAAACAACTATTTTTAGAATTGTAAAAGGAACTGGGCCCAATAAATGAAATAATTTGATTGGTTTATCAAATGTACAACCGTGTATGAATTTAAAATGATATTTTAATCATATGTAATGGGTTTCAGGTCATTAATATGTATACATTTAATGTAAGGGCATTTTTAAGAATGTGCAAATGGGGTTTTGAGCCATTTTTCACACATGTAATGAGGTTTTAAGATAGGTCGACTTACTTGGGTCATATATGACCATTATAAATTTTTTATTGAATGTAATGAAGGTGTATGGGTCAAATTTTTCATGAAGGACCTACCACCTTTGGGTTGGATAGAAGATTTGCATATTAATGTGAAGTTTGAGCTCATTTTGTGAGTGAGTCTTACATGGGGGAGTAGTATGACCTAGAGGAGATTATTCTATAGGTATGAAGGAATGTATTGAAGGCTAATGATAGAGTGTGTTTTAGATTGAGGAAGGTATGGTAGCATGAGATAAATATTTTAGAGGAAAGACAAGTTAAGAAGGAAGGAGATAAAACAAGTTTGATGCCCTAGGGTATGAGCTAGGGTTTTTGAGATGAATATGTGATATCCATCAGTTATGGTAGAAGAAATATAAGAGATAAAACATATTCAGGTGGCTGAGTTGGTTCTTGGTCATCCTAGGGTGTTGTAGCCTCCTTGTGGAGTGGGTGCTTCACTAAATTAGGGGTTATTGCTCCTTGTGGAGTTGGTGCTCTACGAAATTAGGGGTTGGTGCCCCTTGTGAAGTTGGTTATGAACTAAATATCCTTTATTTGTGTAATATAAGTAGAGTTTCATTGGTTTTTCTTCCCCACGAGGGTTTCCCACTTATATCTTGTGTCTATGAGCTCTCTTGCATGTGTTATGGCTATTTGATTGTATTATGCACACTAAATATGCTATGGTTTAATGTATGTGAATGGATGGATGATAATGTATGATGAAATAAATGGTAAATGAATTGAAGAAATTTAAGGACTGATTCACCCCCCTCTTAGTCCATTGTGCTTCCACCAATTGGTATTTTTGATGATTATCCTTGCAGATGAACCATTAGAGTCGTTGAATACCTTAGGTCGGTGGAATGTGTGCCCTAAGGTAACCTATAGATTTTAAAGAAGATGGATTTTATCTGTAGTGTGAGATAGGGCTAGGAAGAAACATAAAACTAAGGAAATGCACCAAAAAAGGGAAGAAGTTAGTCACGAATATGACTACCTGAATTGGGATGAGGTGAGGAATGAAAAGGGTGGACGAAATGCACTACAAGACATAAACAATTCAAACAAAGTCCTGCTTCAAAATACTTAAGCAAAAATTTAGAGAGAAGTAATAAAATTATAAGCATGCACAATATACCAATATCAAAATAAAGGCCATTAGATACAATAAAAATTATGTAAAGGATGGATGAAATGCACCACAGGGCATATTATATTACTCCAAAATATATGCACAATACAGCAATATATAAGAGGCAAGAAAAGTGTTATTACAAAGCTGGGTAAGTGCAGCAAGTTGGGGGACAAAAAAGGGGTCATATGTGGACATCATATTGCAAATAACAACATAATATCAACTTGTAGGGATTATTAGCAATACATACACTCAAAATTAGAAAAACTTATACTAATATGAATCGTAGAATATTGAATCTAGTTTCTAAAATACTATTTTTTTTAAAAAATGGACAAGATTAGCTATATTAAACACTCAAAATTCAATGACTTGGTATTAAAAAAAAAAACGCCTATAAGATTATAGTCTGTTTGCCCACAATTTGGATGACCAAAAAATAATATATATTTTTCTCCTTTGGTGAGAAGTTAGATGCCACTATCTATCTTGGGATGAATTTTATTTTGTACTTTTTTGAGCAATATTTTATTTTTTATGATTTTTTCTGTGAAAGTGGTATGAAAACATAAAGAAAACAAAGCACTTTCCGTTTGCTCGCCATAACTTCATAAAAAATATTGAAATCAAATAATTTATTTTTTGAACATGTATATAATTTTTCCATAGTTGGGATGGTATAAGTTTTATCACATTCTGATAAGTGAAACAAAATTTGTAGTCTTAAACGTAGACATAAACATTCATGGGAAAAAGTGTCTTAAATACCTACTATTAGTAAAAAAATTATAAAATGATATTTATCCTATTCTATTCACTTTAAAATCAGTATTTCTACAAAGCTAATAGTCTCCCCTATGCAATGGTACCATTTTTATGACATATGTTTTACTTTTCGGCATGGTTCAAGTCCGCGGAAGACTAAATTTTATGTTTTGTTGTTTTTAATGTAAAATTCAGGATTTGATGTCCACTTAATTGTCCCCCAACTTGGTGCACTTACCCAGCTCAGAGAGAATACTAGAGCTTTAGACCCCTTTCTTTTTACAGAAGAGGAACTAAGACAAAAGAAGAAATATCTAACACCCGAAATCCATCTCTTTTAAAACCTTTCATTTACAATATATAGGATGGGAAGAAGAAAAGAAGATCATTTTTGAACTATTTCCCAACTGATTTTCCATTATGGTAAATGGTGTGAAGTGACATAAGTAGATTACGAGATCTGTCTCACACTTCCCCATGATTTTTTTTTGAGTAAGAGCCACAATCATTTAATACATCTCTTAACTATCTTACAACCGACTCCCTTGAAGTGGAATTATTCTTTCAAATATTTATTACATATCTAAACTTCATGCATCAGGTTCTAGGATCATGATTCCAGTAGAACCTATTTTTATGCTATTCAGTTAAAAATGACCCCTCAAGTGTAGGTGAAAACATTAAGTATTCATAGGTTCGCACTCTCCACATGGAACTATGCATTAAGTTTGTTACTGAAAAGACCAGCCAAATGAACCTTTGTCTTTGATCTTGAAAATATCTTGAGCATTTAAAACTTTTAGATAGGCTTCATAATTGCCCATATGTGGTATTTGAATTCTCATCTATCCTTCACAACCCGTTTCAAACTTAGATCCCATTTACTATGAGATCCACATGGAGGCCAAGCACTTCTCTAGGGTCTCTACTCCCTTTGTAGATTTTGGAAGTGCATCAGGATGACACCTAGCATCGTCTGTAGCCTACTGCTCTCCTTTGATCAAGTAAGGAACCCGTTGCATATTAAAGTGGAGAATTTTTCTTGTGCATGATACTTCAACTCCATGTGTAAGTCCTATGGGATTTTGAGGCTTTCCACCCTTTTTATTTCTATAACTTACACTGGGTCGACACTTGGAATCTCCCATGAGAGTTCTCCTTTCTTTTGAGTTTACTTGTCCTGGCTTAATTTTTCATCGTTGATTCAGATAAGTCTTTCTTCCATGTTACCAAATGCTTGACCCCTGGTGGATAATGAATCTACAGGAATCTCAGAGCTTACTTGTTCAATTTTAGTAGGAATATGCTTGTTATCTAATTTTAGTGGGAAGTGGAGGAAATTAGATAACAATTCTAGTAACTCATGGAGGACCATTAGCTTACTAACTGGGATGAACCCACTATATTTTGCTATCTATTGGGCCTGAAGTCTATCTCTTTATCATGAGCTGTATAAAACCTAATTCTAGAGTATTTGAAGTGTTGTTGCTTGCTTCTGGAGCCGCTAGTTGATCCTCATGCTTTCATATTATCACAAGGAAATTCTACAACTTTGTTTTGTGAGAGTAGAAAATTGAAAAATTAACAAAATCACTCCCTTGGCTGATTTTAGTTGCTCTACATTTTCTTGGATTGAAGCTTTCGACTATTACAGACAACCAAAAATTCCCTTGCTACGATATTTAGAGTCTGGTGAATTTTATTGGAGTAATATGGACACATGCCTATATAAAGATGAATCATACATGCCTCAAATGAGTCATGTAGATTGTGCACAAGAACTTATTATGTTGAAATAAATCTACTCCTATTCTTAGGTTAACTAGTCTTGAGAGAAGCTAAACAAAACCTGAAACCGGTAGGGAGAAATAGATTCCCTTTCTTATAAAGTAAGGCCATATAATTAATTTATCAATAGATATGGCTTGTAGTAAGAGTGAAAAATTACCTTCCACTCTTCCACCTTTGGTATCAAAAAACAAAAAGAATAACTCTAGATGCTTCTCATTTGGTTAGAGGTATTACATCCGAACCTTGGGGATTTGAAGATTATCCTCATGCTCTGAGGTGAACATGACAGGTGTTGGCTTCTCCGTGAGCTCTAGTGTGGCCAAAATCTTAATGGGGAGGGAACTAATCTATTGTGTTTGGCTATCACCCTGAAATTCATCTTTTGGGATGAGGATCCTTTGTAGATCTCCATGAATGACATCATCCTTATCTTCTTTATCCTCCCCCCTTTTAGCAGCTTTTCCGAAAAATCCAAAATCTTTGATTGAAAGAAAATATACTCCAATAATGTATCTTTCTTGACCCTCTGAATTTGATCCAGGGGATCTATCATGAGTAGCAGGATGTTTTGGTTGTGGGGTTGATGAAGCAACAAAGGTTGTGATTTCCATGGGATCTTCTTCATCGAGACGTCCCCTCATATTTGATAAGAAATCAAGCCTATCATCATCCTGTTGTGTAAGGGTCCCTCCTTCTTGTATGATGGTTCATGAGTCTGCAAATTCTCCATCATGTATAGCTCCGTTTTGAAATTTGAATCTCGTTGGCCAAAACTCTTCCAGGAGCTCTGATTTATGGGGAGGACAAACAGAGGAAAGATCCACAACTTTTTGAACACTCAGCTTGTGATTCAAACCCCCTGATTTTGTATCAATTATCACTATATGCTCCTCTTCTTTTTGATTTGGATCCATTACTTGTTCTTCTGGGGGGCATAGCTATTCGAAGGAAAGGGGAGGGTGGAATG
Source organism: Taxus chinensis (assembly GCA_019776745.2). NCBI lineage: Eukaryota > Viridiplantae > Streptophyta > Pinopsida > Cupressales > Taxaceae > Taxus > Taxus chinensis. Next base: position 509,638,147 of record CM034154.1, read on the forward strand.
GATGGCTTGGAGATGGAGAAGAGAAATTGACATTTATAGAAGTATGATATGGAAAAACTTAGGGTGAGATGGGAGATGAATAAAGATTTAGTGATTGAACCTCCCATAGATGAGGTTGTCTCATGCTTTACCCATATATTTTAATGCCTTCGATCCACTGCATAAGTAAAAGAAGAATTTATTCTAAAAAGCTAAGCTGCTCTTGCAAGCTATAGTGTCCAGGAATATGGAAAACCCATGGACAAGGTGTCCTACATCCTGTTCCAAATGCCTCCATTTATGTTGTGGCCTGAGATGGAACCATGTATTCCTCTATTTGTGTTATCTTCTTTCATATACTAACATCCTCTAGTTGATCGTAGTCACTAAATGTGCGCCCATGTCTTTGATTGCTGTCAAAGCCAAAGTGGTCTTGGCTTTGCTCATCTGGGTCACCATAACAGATTTGAAATTGGTTATGTTGCTAGTTTAGAGTAGGCATGGAGCTCATTAGATGCTAATGATATCACTGATAGTGTGAATCCCATTGTGAGAATTGAATCATGATTGCAAAACTTCCTGGAATGGAGGAAACTGAGGAACGTGGAAAGAAAGATGAATGGAGGTGGATGAAATAAGGGTCTGTAGTTTTAGGGAAGGGACCATTTGGGCCAAACAGAGTCAACAACTATGTTTATACATGGCTCTAAAGGCTGAACTTCACCAAGAACACACCAGCTTGATGAAATGAAATGATAGGATTCTTCGAAGTCCCCCACCGGGTGTGCTAGGAAAACTGTTGATGATTATCCTTACAGATAAACCATTAGGTTCGTTAGATACCTTAACTTATTGGAAGGTGTGCCCTAAGGTAACCTCTAGATTTTAAAGAAGTTGGCTCTTATCTGTAGTGTGAGATAGGGTCAGGAAAAAACGTAAAACTGAGTAAGGCAATGCACTAAAAAGGGAAGAAGTTAGTCACGAATACGATTACCTGAATTGGGAAGAGATGAGGAATAAAAAGGATGGAATAAATGCACCATAGGCCATAAATGATTCACATAGAGTACCACTTTAAACTACTTAAGCAGAAATTTGGAGAATGGTAATAACATTATAAGCATGCACAATATACCAATATCAAAATAAAGGCCATCAGAGATAATACAAATTATGCGAAGGATGGACAAAATGCACCACAAGGCATATTATATTACTCCAAAATATATGCACAATACAATAACCAATAAGAGGTAAGAAAAGTGTTATTACAAAGCTCAGAGAGAAGGATAGAGCTCCAGACCCCCTATTTTTTACAAAAGAGGAACTAAGATGGAAAAAAAGAAATCTCCAACTACTAAAATCCATCTCTTTTAAAACCTTTCATTTACTATATGTAGGATGGGAAGAAGATAAGAAGATCATTTTTGAACTATTTCCCAACTATTTTTCCATTATAGTAAATGGTGTGAAGTGACATAAGTAGATTGTGAGATTTGTCTCACACTTCCCCATGATTTGTTTTGTAAGGAGTGAGAGCCATACTCATTTAATACATCTCTTAACTATCTTGCAACCGAATCCCTTAGAGCGGACTTATTCTTTTAAATATTTATTACATATCTAAGCTTCATGCATCGGGTTCTGGGATCATGATTTTGGAGACACCTATTTTTATGATATTTTGTTAAAAATGACCCCTCGAGTGCAGATGAACAAATTAAGTATTCATAGGTTCATACTCTCCACATGGAGCTATACATTAACTTTTTTATTGAAAAGACCAGCTGAATGACCCTTTGTATTTGATCTTTTGAAAAGATCTTGAGCATTTAAAACTTTTAAATAGGCTTCATAATTACCCATACATGGTTTTTGGCTTCTCATCAATCCTTCACAACCTGTTTCAAACTTGGAGCCCATTTAGTATGAGATCCACATGGAGGGAAAATGATTCTCTAGGGTCTCTATTCCCTTTGTATCTTTTGGAAGGGCACTAAGCTGACACATGACATCACCTGTGACCTAATGCTCTCCTTTGAGAAAGTAAGGAACCAACCACATATTAATGCAAAGAATTTTTCTTGGGTGTGACACTCATAGTTGAATCCACATGTAAGTCCCGCGGGATTTCGAGGATTTCTCCCCTTTTTCTTTTGAGAACTTTCGTTGGGTTAACACTTGGCATTACCTATGAGAGGGCTGCTTTATTTTGAGTTGGCTTGCCCCAGCTTAATTTTTCATCATTGATTCAGATAAGTCTTTCTTCCATGTTTCCAAAGGATTGACCCTTGGAGGAATTTGAATCTGTAGGAATTTGAGAGCTTACTTATTTAATTTCAATAGGAATATGATTGTTATCTAGTTTTAGCGGGAAGTGGAAAATTAGATAAAATGTATAAGAGAAGGTCCTTGTGAAGAAATTTTAGTAACTTGAAGGAGATCCTAGAAGAAAAAGCTATGGGTAAGTCTTCAAATATTGAGGCTATAGTGAGGAGAAGGAAAGAAATAGCTCAATCATGTATTGGGGCTTATCAATATCTAATCAAGGAAATGGATAAAGATCATGATCAAGTCATCAAGGATTTGAAATCTCAAATTGAAATTTTGTCTAATGCCTTAAAGGAGAAAGAGGAAGCTTCGTCCAGGTATGAAGAGAGGTTAAAATCCCTAGAATTATATTTGGAAAGTGCATCTAATAAGTTGAAGATGTATGAGATACTTGTGATCTCAAACACCTTGGCCCTTCCAAGATTCGAGATGCAGGCATTTCTGGCAACTTTTCGGGCCATCTTCCTACTAGATGAAGAAGATTAGTATCCTGGAGCATCTATTGGGCATGGATTTTGCTTATGTAATCATAAAACTACCCTTGTAGTCACTTGAATATCATTTCTTGACTCTATTCTGAATCTTACAACCGTTGAGAGAAGATCTACATTTTGGAAGCAATGAAAGGACATGAGCAGGAAGCACAAATAAAAAATGTATGTACAACACAGTTGGAGAAAATGAAACTACTCTAATATATACAAAATGATGTAATACAATTAATTGAAGGGTTTGAGATAGATCCCATTTACTGGGATTTGTAGCATGCCTCCATCAAGATGAGTTAACTCGAACGAGTTATCTTCCTTGCAAGAACTACTGATATATGGGCCACTATAAAGTGCATCAAACTTTGAATGACACCCTGGTTTATCTTTTTCAGCATCCCATTTTATAACCAAGTCCCCAAACTTGAATGCTTGAGGCTTAGCCTTTTTTTAAAACCACTTCTTTGTTGCTTGCTGATACTGTTCTAGCTTGATCATGAAATAATTCCTTGATTATTTAAGATTAACCAAATTTTCCATTCTGATTTCTCTCTGGTCAACACCTTCGAATTCAAGCTACTGGGCAAGTGCTAATGAATTCAGCTCTAGTGTTAAAGGAAGGGCAGCCTCCTTTCCATAGACAAGCTTGTAAGGTGAAGTTCCTATTTCCTTTTTGACTGTGATTCTATCTACCCAGAGCGTACGTGAGACCTTGTTATGCCATTGTCTTTGGCTCATGGTCATTGTGTGCTTCATAATTTTGATGAGGTTCTTATTTGTTGAATCTACCAAACCATTTCCCTAAGGGTAATAATTGGAAGAAGTCTTCAGGTATATGTTCAAATTTAGCACCCAATCAGTGATTTTAGTACCAAGAAAGGATTTTTCATTATCAAAGATAATGGTTTGAGGAATTCCAAACCTTATGACTATACCCTCAAGAAATTCAAGGATGAATGACTCGGTTGATTCCTTAATCGTGACAGATTTTTTCCATCTGGTGAAGTAATTTGTAGCTTTCAACACCTACTTATGTCTAGCGCTTGAAGACAGATTGATAATGCCTATGAAGTCGAGACCCCATTGTGCAAAAGGATCATCTTCTTGGATTTTTCAGAGGATAAGCACTGCCAATATTTTATTTCCTACAAAGAAAGTTCATTCCTTTCATTTTGTAACCCACTTGTGTGTATCTACAAATAGGGTAGGTGAAAAGATACTCAGCATTATGATTTTCATCACTGTAGTTTTGGCATAGAAGTTTCCACCATAGAATCCATCATGAAATTACGCTAGCACCTTTTCAGTTTGTGCACCGTTGATACATCTTAACAACATGCCATCAAGATTCCTTCTGAAGAGAAGTCCATCAATCAACATATAAGGGATGGATTGTAGTATCAAATGTATTCTCTTTGATTTATTTAAACTAGAAGGGTATGCACCCTTGGAAAGGAATGTGATCATGTCCTTCATCCTGTCATGTGTTCCAGGGTCTATATTCTACTCAAGTTCTATGCGTGGGAGGTCCTCATTCAGAAATAATGAAGCCTCGGGCTCATTATGCGCATCCTCAAAAATTTTCCTACAAAGTGCAATACATCTTACTAGCTTTATGGCCTTGATAGTCACATCATACTCCATGATTTTGGTCACCCATTGTGATCTTTTCTCACTGATTTCTACTCCCATGATGAAGTATCTAACAGAAGAGTGGGAGACTAACACCTTGATAGGATTGGTGGTGAGCATACTCTTCAAAGTTTTGAGCATGCGCATGATGGTGAAGACTTGTTTCTCCATGTGACTATATTTTATTCCATAATCCTTTAGTGTCTAGCTGAAGAAAGCCACTGGTTGTTCCTTCCCTTGTTCATTTTCTTGTGTTAGGACAACAACAACACTTGTATCAACACCATAATCATAAAGGCTGAAATCCTTTGAATAATCTGAATTGATGAGTGTTGGTGCATAAGCAATTTCTTGCTTGATTTTATTGAATCTTTCTTTTCCTTCCACTATCTATCTGAATGTTGTGTCCTTCTTGAGCATAAAGGTGATGGGCCAAAAAGATCCTACAAATTTAGGGATAAAACATTTAAAAAAATTAATCTTGCCAAGGAAGGACTGTAGGGTCTTTTTTTGCGCCGGGAGGGAAAGGACTAGGATGGTTGAAACGCACTCAGGATCAATAGTCATGCCATCCTTTAAAACCACATGGCCCAAGATCTTGCCCTAAACCACTACAAAATTTCACTTCTTGGGGTTAAGATATACCCTAAACTCTTTGCATATCTCAAATAATTTCTCTAGGTACACCATATGATCTGCGCTCTACTTTGAAAAGACTGTTATATCATTAAGGTAAACCAGGATGAACTCATTGATGTAACATTTGAAGGCAATATCCATGGTGCACTGAAATATCACACCTACATTTGAAAAAACAAAGAGAATTTTATGATATGCATATGTTCCCCATTTGGTTGTGAATTCTATTTTGAATTGATCCTCTTCCTTGACCAGGATCTGGTTGAAACCTGAATACCCATCTAGTATGGAGAATCTCTGCACGCCAGCCAAAAACTACATAATCTGCTCCATTGAAGGTAAAGGATAATGATCCTTTAGAGATACCTTATTCAAATATCTAAAATTAATGATAGAGTCTGGTATTTCACCATTCTTCTTGTGCACTAATGGAACCAAAATTTGTGACCCAAGTAGAGTATTTGATAGGAAACATTAATTTTTTCCTCAATGATTTTGGATAATTCCTTTCTCATGAGGGGCTCTATCTTTGGATTGAATTTTCATGATGCTTCTGTCTGACATGGGCCTAATACTAGGATCAAGGTTCAATGTATTGTTGAGTAACACTTGAATCAAAACCTTTGAGGTCTTTATACTCCCATGCAGAATATATCATTGTATTTTTGACAGAGAGATATAAAGGCCTACTTTTTATTCAGGTGCACGCAAGTTCTTTTTGAGTAGTGACTTCTTTCTGTACATGTAATAGTGATTGGTGAGTAGTCTTCTTGTGTGGCACACATGTAATTTTCTTCACCCTTGGACTCATCATCAGGGATAAACATTTTCTCTAAGGTGACCAGTAATTTAGGCAACTTGTTTTTCTTCAGCTGTATCAGTTGGTCACCATAGCTATCATGTAAGTTAGCTTGCATGTTTGATGAGAAATTAGCTTCATTTTGGATAAATTGGATGATCTGCATGTCACTTTCAAATACACTTCCCAGCTAGTGTTGTTGTATGGAATGGATGGTCTGATAACTATCTTGATGTGTTGATTGTTTCCTTTGAAAAATTCCTCAGTAGGAGATAATTTTGAAACCAAGTGCATGGCCATATGGTTAACTTCCTTGTTTCATTTTGTGTGGTACCATCGTACATATTTAGAGAATCAAAGCTCTTAAGGAGGTCCTAAACTCCATGCTTATAGATATTTGAGGAGCTTATTCTTTGTCTTGCATTTATTGGTAACCTAGTGGATAGCCAATTCTGTAGTCCCCAAATATCTACAACATATTAATTTTCTTCTTCTCAACAATGAGCAAGCCATATACCAAAACTTAATATTATCCCACATAGTTAGAACATGTAAACTGTAGCCTATGTGTACAAAGAATAATTTCTCATCCTTAGGGGAAATGAGAACCACTTCTGTTCCTAGTTCCATTTCTCCTTTTAGATCTATCAAAGTATAACTTCAACAGACCCCAGTTCAACTTTGTATTTCTTGAGCATGCACGTGGACAACACAAATTATTCTTCAAGAATGTAATAAGTGACTAAGAAAAATTCCATAAGATTCCAATTCTTTAGCACACAGTATCAAATTTATGGTGCCTCTCCACCCATTCATCAAGTACTAGGTCAGGAATAGAGGGTGGAATAGACTTCTCTATCTGGAACTGAAGTTTGTTCTTCTTGGATTAAATAGTTGGCTTGGAGAGGGAGATGGGGACATATGAATCTACATGATAAGAAAATATAGGCTTATCTTTGTATGGTAAACTAGGTACCATACCTTGTCTTGAGTAACATAAGATACCAATTATAAGAGAAGTAACCATCTACTTTAGTAGTGAAGTCCCTTGATAGACATAGGGAAAACAAAGGAGGTAGGTTGATAATAGACACATCTTGAGTTATTGTCAGACTTGGACATGCATGGAGAGTCAACTCAAGATCCTTGATGACTTCTAAGGTGGTGATAGTTGAGCCATCTAGTTGCAAGACTCATTTAGATAAAGAGCTATACTCTCAGACCTAAGACATCAGCTATTTTCTTAGGCATAATAGAAGTACTAGCCCCTAAGTCAATCATGCAATTATGCACTAGGTGTTTCCCTATGATCAAGGACATGTAAAAGGGTGGGGTTTTAACAAATTTTATTACTTGATTCTCTTCTCCTCTTCTTGGTAGATATTGATAGATGTGTTTGGCTTCTACACATCTAGATCAGCACGTGCGGGAGTTGCGCTAAAGATTCATACAAGAGGTATCCCTTTGAGAAGGAATGGTCAAGGCATCCCACATTATGACATTTATGTTTGTCTTCTTCATCTGGTCAACAATGTTGAATAGGAAGGCCCACTGAATTATGTACATTTGGAGAAAAAAATCCCTTCTTGACTGTTTAGGAACAAAAGCCTAGACTTTAGAAAGAGCAGAGGATTGACCTACCAAAGGAAGGAGCAGTGCAGCTTCTTCTAGAAGGAGCTTTGCATGGGATCTCTTGTGTAGGGAATCAAGCACTTTTACCACTGGATGCTTTAGTTGTATCTTTCTACTTCTAAGGATCTACCTGCGTTGCTAGGAGTGTGACTTGTGCACCCGCATAACTCTAACATTCTCTTCTTGTATCTTGTGTTGTCCACAAATTGGGCGCGTGGTGTATCTTGTATCTTCTACATCTTGGTTGTTTGCATAGAAGTCCTTCACGTGCCAAAGAACATCAAATTTGTCTCTAGAGGAGCTTTTGGTCTTTCTTGGTTATCTTGCTTCAAGGGGAACTAATTGAAGGCTCAAAAACTTGAAGCATTCTTGTACCATGAAATCCTGGGTGCACGTGCAACATTAGCACAATGATATTTACTATGAGACATGTTGCAAGGGAAGCACCATTATGACTCTTGTGCCAAATTGTTCTGAATTAGAATGAGTTTCTGACTTGTACTAGGTATTAGAAGAGAAGGCATGGGAGGAACAACTTACAAGGGAAGATGTGCATTGGTATTCCATCTATCATTCTTTTGGTTGGGTACGTATATTTTAGTTTCCATACTGATTCTACCAAGGCTAATTTACTTTGGCCATGTGCCTGATTAGAACTACCTCTATACGCTTGTGCATATTGTTTTTCTAATGATATGACCTTGTTTGAATAAATTTCTAATTAGGGCCTTCAAATCTTTCATCTTCCTTCTGGCTGCGTTAGAGAGTAAGATGTTAAGGCATTTGGTTGTGTGCTTTTCTCAAGAATATGAATAGGGGCCACAGAAGGATGGGGTGCTTGTGAAATTTCTAGGAACAAGGGAATAGGTGGTCTAGGAGCTATCTTTCCCACCTGAATAAGGACTATTTTATGCCCTTACTACAATACTATAAGCAACTAGTAAAGTCCTACCTCCCATGGATTGGATCATAACTGAAATATCGTTGTTGAGCACCTTCAAATAATACAGGAAAGCATGTTGGGTTATAGGTCTTACCACAAGAGGGATTTTGTCCCAAGTCTTCTAAAATCTGATGTTGAAATCAAGTCATCTGGTCTTTGGGTGCCCTCATTGTTGTTGTTAGTTTCTCCACCAGAGATAGGTGATCTAGACTTATCTTCAAAGTAGTTACAAAGAGTTGTTCCCAGCTCATCCCAAGTGGTGATAGATCCAAGTCTCAGGCCTCAATACCATTGAAGTGCTTTACCTTTGAAATAAATTGCAAGTATCCTGAATACTACATTGTCATGTGTGATCAGATAGAGTGAACACATGTTTACTATATCCTAGATATGCTCTTAAGGGGTGAGGTTGATTCTCATCTAGTAAACTATGGAATACTCTTGAGTGTGCCATTTGGCATATCATGTTACACATCTAGTAGTAAGAGACACCCTCTAGTAAATTTTGCAAAGCTCCTAAGTGGAGGTGGTGGATGATACACCTTTGTAGGGCATGCACAGGTTATTTGTTTTAAGGAAGAGTTTAATGGGTGCGGCACGCTAGGAGATGGAGATGTGCGAGTGGGATTTCTGGGATAAACTCTTCTTGGGGGGATATTTTGAGGTACTCAAAATAATCTTCAGGTGATGAACTTCTATTATATGCACTCTTCTCATGAAGGTGCACTCAGGACTGCTGAAATAGAGATCTTAAAATGTTGGGATTTGTCAGATGTGTTGAAATGAGCCTCCAAATTCTGAAATACTAAGTCCACACACCAAAACCTAGTGATGTAAAATTTGAGCTTTCAATACTACTCCCATTAGACGTGCCATACACTATTGGTTTCTCAAACATGTGCACGCTTACATATTAGATCTTAGAAGGGTCAAGGTGTTTGAGACCAAAATGGAACCATCCCCAAGTTGTGGGACGTTGCGCACCTGGGATGGATCTCCGGAGAAGGCCGATTCCTATATCTATTTTTACTACTACTACTACTAGTGCTGGAAAGGGAAACTAAGATATTAACTCCAAGGGACTATAGATAGAAGGATGACATGAAAGGAAACTACACTAAAAGGTGATAGCACCAAAAAAGAGGGATGAACACTATATGTTTTGAGCAATAATGAAAGGAAATACGTGAAAGAAGGCTAAGACATGAGTAGCACAGCTAAACATGTATTTACCATATCGTACTCATGGAACACAACTAAATAAATAAGTGCAAGGGATGTGAGATGGCACAACCAACACATGCAATACAAGACAAAAGGCAAGAAGAAGGAATGCAGGCAACACGTTAGGATGGAGAATAGTCACAAAATGATGCTTCTATTACTTCTAGAAATGCACAGAGTTGTATAATGATTAAAGAGGACAATATCCACATGCAAGAGCCAGATCTAGAGGTCTACAAATCAAAATACATAAAGTATGGAGTCCTTACCAAAATGTGTAAGGATCCAAAGTGTCCAACATAAAAAAATGAGTCTATATCTTACATTTATAGATGAATCCATGGAGGAAAAAGGGAAGAAAGGGGAGAAAACTTGAATTTGAACTACAACCACCAACAAGAAGCATTCAATGCCTATAAATCCACCTGTAGATCTATAAAATATGCTTCCCCAAGCCTACTTGGCATGTGTTGAAGGAGGGTGGATCATATCGAACTAGGTGGTTGGAGAAATCAAATCAGCTCATTATTTCTTAGAGAGACATTTTCCCATTTCTCACCTATAAAAACTACTAAATATTTAAATTTGAATTTCTAGCACTATAGTTGATGTCCAGCATCTTTCTGAAAAGTCTAGGCATGCGCCGATCTGAGCTCTATAGAAAAAGATACGGCTTGTCAGAAGATGTCAGAGTTTTTTGGCACATGAAAAACATGTGGCACGCATAGATTGGCTGAAATGATGGCCAACTTGTGAAAATATTTTTCAATTCTACCATGTTTCACTTACTAATTTGTTGCAAGGATTTGATGCCCTATTGGCACGCTTTGATAGGTTACATGTGGCACACTTAGGCATGTCAGAAGAAGACCCAGCATAAAAGGGCACAAAGGAGGGCATGAGGGGGAAAGCGTGTGGAGTAAGGATCATAGAAGGAACGTGCATGTGACACATGGAGAAAATGAGGAAAACAAGTGAGCACATAATGCACATGGTGAATGTGTAACTATTACAAAGTAATGGGTGCGGTGCGTGAGGAGGATCAGGGAATTAGCTGATTGAAGCAAAGTTTGAGATGCTGCACAAGGTGAAGAAGCTACATAGGAAGAAGGAAAAAGTGCAAAAGATGGGTGCGAGGGAGGAGTGGTAACAAAGAGGAAAAGGAAAATGAAAGGAGAGAACAAAAAGTATGCAAGAGTGCTTGAGAAAAAAAAAGAGGCCCCAAGGGGAAATTACAACCAAGGAAATGTGTCGACTGAACATGAGCGTATGCAACATTCGATGGGTAACTAAGATTCAAATATGTATACAAGTTACCTAAATAACTAGGAGAGGTATTCGGATAACAATACTTAAGAAGAGATAAAAAGCTCTTGATGAGTGTTTAGAAGGTCAAAAAGGCACAAATGTTAAAACATGCCTAGGTTTTTAAGGAGAGCAAAGGAAGAATGATTATGTATCTAGTCCAAGTTCAAAATTAGATGAGAAAGTAACTATGAAGACTAATTTTAGGAGGTCCAAACCCATTATACCTCATAATTCTATGAGGTATGGTATATCATTTCATGGATATTACTTTTTTTGTCATGATTTTGGTCACAGAGCTAGAGATTGTAAGAGAAGATATCTTCAAAGGTGAATGATTTTCATGTTGTGAGTATGGTTATAGGGAAAAGGATTGTGGATGGAATCTTAATGTGTTTGAGTTGAGAAGAAAGAAAAGTGTTATTTGCTTCAATTGTCACCAATCAGGTCATATAAAAAAATCTTTTGAAAACAAGAAGAGATTTATTGCAAAGGATGATCCAAAGAAAAAGGAGGTAGCTCAAGTCAAGGATGTCAAGAATACTGATTCTCAGTCTACCATGTAATGTATGAATCCTGTCAAGGAGAATGTCAGTGCTAACAAGGTGGAAAACGAGGTTCTCAAGCACAAGTTTATTCAAGAAAGTAAATTTGACTTAGTTGAAGGTTTCAGAACTGAAGAAGAGTATTTATGTATCTCAGCCATCTATTCACCAATTCATGACAAGATGAGAAGTATAGGAGTTTATAACACCTTAAATGTTATAAGTTATGTCAAGTAATTTCATATGTCCATCCATCTTTGAGTCTTAGTTATCTATAGGTGTTTGACTTTTTTGGTATGTATCATTCATCATGTTGTTAGAATTTTGTTCATCTAGTAGTAGTCTGATACGAAGGAATCATGGTTATAGATTAAAAGGTTTCTAAGATGTATGTCATTCACTCATAATGTTGACATTGTTGAATTTTTATCTTTAAGAAGTCTATGCACTGAGTCCTTAAGTTCTTGAAGAGTGTTTTGTTTGTTAGGTATTGCTGATATGACCGTTTCACCTTTTTCTTAGATTGTTTCTTAGAAGCATCGACGAAATAGATAGGGTAACGGGCGTAGGAGGAATACCTGTTCAAATGTTAGTTGATGGGTTGTTGCACGCGTATGACTTCCAAATCCACAGATGATCATGAGAGCTTCCTTTTGGCTAAGAGGAACTACCTTTAATGAAAACAAGACCACCAGAAGGAATTAAACAATATGGGCAGTGAACTACCTAGCGTATGCTAGATCCGGGAAATGTGATACTTCCTAGATGGCTGTCAGTCCACTATTTTAAACAATTCAATTCTATAAACAAAGTAAATCCTATTGTTATTTTAAAATGATTTAGGTATCTCACTTAAAAACACATTAAGAAATAGATCTAATCTAACAGGCTAAGTTAGAATAGAATCCAAAGGTCAAATGATTGGTTCTGGGTTCTACAGGTTTGACAGAGGTCTCGGGTAGATCACAGGTGAAAGAGGGTGATATAAAATTAGGTGAATAGGTCTCTGTTCAGGGATGTGTGGGAAAAAACAGAGACTAGTGTTAGTCAGGGGTGACCTATAGAGGTTAGATGTAACAGATACCGGTTACTGTCAGATCTAGAAATGTCATATAATAGGATGGGATCTCCTTTGTGATTGCACACAGGGATTTGGTTGGGCGGGACGAGGTATTGGGTGACTGGAGTATGATTTTGCAAGGTTTTCAATGGATATACAGAGCTGAAAATGTGGAGAAGGTCAATAGGGAGAAAGATAAACAAATGGATGATAAAATGATGATGAAATTAAATAACCAAGAAAGTATGATGTTGCACTTACTTGGATTTCATTCCTAAATTTCTATGTGTGAGGGATGGAGGTGCTGATGATGGGTTTGAAGGCTGTAAGTGATCACCAACTGAAGAAAAGATTTTACATGGGCTCCATGTACACTCCTCTTTGCTTAGATATATCAGATCATGGCTGGGATGGCTGTGCAGGATAAGATGCTCAATCTCCCTCCTTGGATGTGAGTTTTCACTGGAATTGGCTCTCTGAAGATGCGTTATCTCTCTACAATGTGTTATTGCTCATCATCTTTCTCCCAAAGTTTTCCAACTTCCTTCCAACCTTAAGAATAAGGTTGTTTTGGGGTTAAAAGGGGTAATAGATGGCAGTCTGGCTTAACCAACGATGGTTAGGGGTAACTGACGTCGGTCAAGGTGGGATTTCCTAGGTTTACTAAACTAGGGAGATCCTTCTGATTTCCTTAGATCTCATGTTGTTATCCCATGGATTAGACTGAGAGTTTCTTGTGAGCATGCAGGAATGTGGTTAGAGGAAATGTAGGCATTGTTTTTTAGGGTTTGGATAAGTCTTAGTTAGTTATGGTAACTTGCTAAGAATAGGTCTTAGGTTGAGTAAGCTTAGTAAGGTGTCTAAATGAACTGTATGTGGGGATATTATTCAAATAAGATATTTAAATAATAAATATAGTGAGGATAATGCATTAATTAAATTAAATTAATTAAATTAATATTAGTGGGGTGAAGGAGGTCATGGCTAGGTAAATGTAATAAAGGGTGCTTATTTGTCGAGGGACAAAAGGGGAGTGTGACCTAACTTTAGTGTCTACAATTATTTTCAAAAGTATATAGAAAATTTATTTCCTATGTTAGTCATGTGTGTTTAAGTAATGGGTCTGCAACTATGTGTTGGTAATGTCATTAAGGTTTGTGTGTTGTGTATAGTATGACTTATCTCTATCATGTCTCAAAGTATTGGAGCCATGTGCAATAAGTATAAATATTTGTCTCAAGGCATTTATAAAGTTTTAAAGGGATCTAGTTAAGTTTTCTGGCCTTTATCTATTGAGAGCATCAAGTAAAGGCTATCATATTTAGAATAGGTCTTAGATATATCATGTGAAGCTTTGAGTTCAACATGTGAGTTCATTGCAGTAGTTTGAGTTATTAAAATCATGAGTAATGAATGATTGAAAGTGAATTGGATACTCAAAGGGGCTGTATTAGAGTTTCACAATGAAAAGTGCCAATGATGTGAATATGTCCCTTAGTAAAATTTTCATTTGTGGAGTTTTCTATGTCATGTTTCAAAAGGATTCAAAAGGTGTCTTAGTCTATCATGAGGATGTATTAAGCCAAGAAAAATGTCCCAGATTCTTGAAAGTCTCTTAACAAATACAAAATGTGAAATTGAGCTCAAATAAAGAAGTGTACAGTGCATGACACATAACTGTGAAAGCTTACTAAGACAATAGAAGTATTTAATGGACTTTAGTTAAGCATGTGCCATCTACAAAGTGTTGAGGTCTTAAAAGTTTGTCTTGTTACCATGAATGATATTTCTCTGACCAAAATAAGGTTATCCATGAATAACGCTCAGGGTTTATGTCAAGAGTTTGTTGTCATGTCTATGAAGATCTCAATCATATGTATGACTTCCAAAGAAGAGAGACTATATATTTTTCAAGTCATTAATAGTCTATGTCATGAGTTTCTCAAATAGGTGCTCTGAGGTTTCTACAAGTGCTTTTAGTAAAAGGTCTTTGTACACTGTTCATGAATGTCTTTGAGTCAAATATGAAGAAAGTCGGGGATTTATGAGGATATGTTAAAACTATTTGTAGCCTTTGCAAGAGTGTTCAAGGTCTACAATGTGTCTAGAGGGTTTTTTATATTTTTTCAAGATTATCAATCCTATGTTATGGTCTCTTTGACCTAAGCTACAGGTGTATTCTCACTCTTAAAGGAGTCTATAAAGTTTGAAGCTCTTTCATGATGCATTTAGGATTATAAAGGTGTTAAAAGGGCACATTGATATCTCTATGCTTGAAGATAAGTGGTAAAATTGTTAGGAAAAATATAAGTCTTATGCAGTCTTAGTTAGTCAAAGATATCTAATCAAACATTGTCATGTTGGTTCACTTTTCCATGTGGTCTGTGTCAGTCTCATGGTCATGTCACTCATGTTGTTATTAAGTAGTCTATGTGAATAAGTTATCAAGGGTATTTGTGTCAAAATTTTCGATCCTTGGTGCATGAATAAAGTACTCTTGAAGTCATTATAAGGGTGGTATGCAACTTAAATGAAGGAAAAACTGTGCATTGATCTATAAAATATCAAAACTCATAATGTATGGGATATAAGATGGTGACCTACAAGCTTAAAATAGCTCTCTTAATGCTAAAATGAGATAGACATAAGGGTGGATCAAGATGAAAAGCATTATAAGTTGTTGAGAATCCAAGAAGTAAAACTAAAGTGTAGTGTTCCAGGTTAGAGTATGTTGGGTCAATTGTAAATAGTTCATGAAAGCTAAGTGAACTGTGAAAGTGTAGTTATAGGTGCATGTATTGTGAGAAACTAAATTGGATGAGTTATTAGATGCTATGTGTTTGAAATATTGGATATATTTTCTTAGTTTGAGTAGATCATGCTCATGAAGCTCCTATTGAAGGACCAAGGAGGGCGTTGAGCCACAAGGGAGTTTTTATATACCCAAATAACTATGTTAAAAACTAAGAAAGTAGAAGACTGTGATTCAAAAGTGATTGAATGCTATGAAGCCTCATAAAGGACGTGAATTCATGGAAATTTTTAGTGGTGAATTTTTGTAATCTCGCAAAAATCGAGGATTATGGAAATTCAAATTGGTGAATATTCTGTGATTCGTAGCTAAATTATTCACTAAAAAAATTGACTGACATGTCCCTTACACTATTCATTTCACCTAGATTTTACACATATATAAGATCTTATGAATGTAATTTTCCACCATTTCGAATCATTTTGTGTGCATATTCACCAAAGTAAACATAAGAAACCTCTCAACCATCCAACTTAGAGCCGTCCAACCCTAAGCCACCCAACACCTGAGCCATCAAACCTTGAGCAACCCAACCCTTGACCGTCCAACCCCTAGGGCCTAACTGGTCTAAACCATGAGCTATCTAACCATGAGCCATCCAAATCCTTAGCTATCCAACCCTGAGCCATCCAACCCTGAGCCATCCAACCCTGAGCCGTCCAACCCCATGCATCCAAAAATAATATATCCAACCCCTCATCTATCCAAATCCTCATCCGTCCAACCCCTCATCCATCCAACCACTCATGCATCCAACCCCTCATCCGTCCAACCCCTTATCCATATAACCCCTCTATCAAGAGCATTCCAACTACTCAGTCATCCAAACCTTTTCCATCTAACCACAGAGCCATCCAAACCTTTTCTGTCCAACCATTTACCATCCAACCACTACCTTCTAACCCTAAAATGTCCAATCTCAGAGCCTTTGAACATAAGATCCATCCCTAAGCAGTCATAGATACTAGAAATTAGGGTAAGAAGGTTACTAATTCAGCCATGGATACTAGAAATACTTTTCTTGGTTATTTTAGAAAATAACAAAAAAAGAAGGGGGTTTCTGCATCAACTAAAAATATCGGTATTTGGCATGTGTTATTTATAGGTTATTTAATCTTACAATATTTAATAATTATTTTTTTCTTACTGCTCTTGGAACTCTTTTTACTGTGTAAAAAATTTAACTATAGATAAAATTATTACTATATTTGTAACCATTTTATAAAATTATATGTAGATGTTTCAGAAATTCCTTCACAAAATAATCAATTTAAAGATATTGATGATCCCTTATATGTTGAGGAAAACATTATGTCCCTCGATGACATAGAAGTACAAGAAAATTCATTAAATTCTCATGATACACCTACATAGGAAGCTTCTACTCCAAGGTATCTTTAGAGAAAAAATGAGACATGAGAATAAAGATATTCCTACTGAGAGCCCAGATGCAGAATTTGAACCCCAAGAAAAAGAATGTCAAAAGAAAGAGGAAAAAATGGACAATTGGAAGGAAATTCTAGTTCAAATGGGCTGCAAAATATCCATTTATTGAACCTATGTACACTAAAAATAGTAATGATGTTCCAACACAATGTCGATGCAAAATACGTGGTTGGAAATAAGGGAAGAATCACACGAGCAACTCAAACTAGACACAATTGAAAAGCATTGTGGGAGAATATACATTTCCCAAAAGTAAAAGGATGGCAACATAGTCGGAACATATAAATGGAAAGATGCAAAAGATTGTCTACGTGTCAAATACGCAGAAGAATAAGAAAAGGAACAAAAACATATGAAATATGTGAATGAAAAAGGTGGGATGATAATAGCAAGATTGAGAAAAGCTAGGTAGGAAAAAATGCATGCAAAAAGTATTCAGTTTGCTACCGTATTCCATATATTGAAAAGGGGAAGACTGATGTCAGATTTCGAAGAAAATAAAATTCTATATCAAGTTATTGGTCTACAGAACGTTCCTTAATCTCATTAGTCAGATACTAGCGGCTGGAAAATTGTAAAATGTCTATCTCTAGTAGAAAAGGAGGATCTAAAACTGTGTGTTCAAAAGGCGAAGTATATTTCCCTTTCAATAGATGAGGTTATTGCAGTTGATAATTCTTCATGGTTTTGTATTCATGTTTATACATTTGTTAATGAAATAAGAACTCCACACCTCTTAGCAATTCATAAAATGAATGAGAATTACAATTTTGAAAATATTTATAAATTGGTTGTCTCAAATCTGAAGGATGTTGCTGGAATGGATGACTTTTCCATTGCAACAAAATTAGTTTGTGTTAGAACTGATGGTGTTGTAATAATGCAGGGAGCTAGAAATGGTCTTTGTGTTAGAATTCAAACAACTGTTGCTATGTATATGGTTATTGTCTATTATATGGCTCACAAAATTAATCTAGCTTACAAAATTATGAGAACATTTGAAAATGTAGCTAGAGTAGAGGAATTGATACATGAGTTGCATGCTTATTATTCTAGCAGTCCAAAGAGATTTTTGGAATTTCAAAAATTTGCAATTGGAATGACAGAGGGAAAAAAGCTTCTCAAAGATGTAGATACCAAATGGATATCTATGTATGAACCTACTTATAGAATATTTGATGAATGTCCTTCATTGACAGGATTTCTGTATAAATACCACAGGGATGTAGATAAAGCTAAAGATCTATTGTGCCATCTAACAGAAATAGAAATTTTAATCACACTCTACGGTATTTTTCCCATGTTGAGGGAGATTAATATATTAACGAAGCATGCACAAGATCATTCTTTCTACATAAGATACTTCATTAGACTCAAAAGATGTGTGTGCTGGAGTCTTGAAATTTTATATATTTTTGATGGGAGTTTTTAGGGTGTTGCTTTTGAAAACTGGAATGTATTGACAGATTTGAAAAATCCCAAGTGCTTCTTAAAATACAATATACATGATCATCTGTGTATTATAACACATGGAAAGGAGATTCTACTTCATATGTTCCAAAAAAGAGTTGATATGGATGTCTCAGAAATAGAAGAAGTAAAAGTGACACAAAATTTATATGATGTAGTATTAATGGAAACCAGGAATAAGTTGAGAAAGATCTCTGAATCATTAGCTAAAGAGATCCGGGAAATATTAAAAAATGATAAAATTATTGAAGCAATGGGAGTTGTAAATCCACAATTTTGGAATTTGTCTAGGGGAAAACCTTATACATCTATCAATCCTTTATTTATCAAAAACATGTGTGTTCTAACTGACCATTTTGTTAAGACTGAAGAGATAAACATAGTTTTTGTAGAAGGTATTTTACAAAGAAAAATACTTAGTTCCCATTCAATGGATTTTTCTAATACTATGATAAGACAAGTTCAAATTATACAAAACCCACAGGATTATCATGCCATCAAAAGGATTTGTAAGGATATTTGTTCCAATAGTATTCTAAGTGAATATTTGAGCGAGTATATTAACTTGTATGAACTCTGTCAAACTACGATTCTGGGTTCTATGGTAGATGAGAGGGTTTTCAGTGCACTATCCTTTTTAAAATCAAAATTTCAAAATAGATTGGACATGAATCTAGAAAGTTTTCTGAGGTTGTATGTATCACGTTACTCAGTAGAGTCTTTCCCTTATGATAGATCACTCACATTATGGAATTCACTAGCAGAAAGAAGAGCAGTTTGTAATATTCTTCCTAACCCAGGGGATGGAGACACATCCAAATATCATGCTACAGTTGATTTCCATGACATGAATGAAAGTGTTGATCTAGGACTGTTTCAATTCACATAGATTTCATTACAATTATTTAATGTAAATTATAACTATTGATGTATTTCATACAGAGATTGCAACTTTCAATAAATGCAATATTAAATATTTGTTTTTTTATATCTGGTTTTTAAACTAAAATAAGAAAATATCTATATTTTATATCTGTTAATTGATTTATTTTACATCTGTAAGAAATAAAAAATGTAAATATTTTAATCAAACAAAATCAAGTAAATTTAAGCAACATTTACGTAAACAAAGAGACAAAACTTAGAAACATCATTTTTATTATGTAGAAATCGAATAACAATATATAGTTACAATTCCAATTCCTAAAGTACTGTCGAAATGGTTATGTCATGTGGAGGATTACTTTATGAAGGAAAGTACAAATTCATAAAGCATTGTCAGCCAATACAATTACAAAAAGGGGGTTGTCAATACATTTCAAAGCTTCCAAACAAGTCCTATCATATAAGGACACATTACGAGGTTATCATATTTTAGTACCTATGATTCTGAATCATAGTTGTCCTTATGTCTTCCTCATGGAATAAAAAAAAAATTTGGTTGGCCACTATCTTTTAATTCCTAGGCCAGTGTTGGAATTGTGACAACACACCTATCACATGATGAACTTCACTAACATATTGTCAAATCCTTCAGATTTTTTTTTCATATAAAGACACATTACGAGGTCATCCTCTTTTCTACCTATGATTATGAATCATAGTTGTCCTTACGTCTGCCTCATGGAATAAAAACAAAAAAAATTGGCTGGCCACTATCTTTTAATTCCTACGCTAGTGTCAGAATTGTGATAACACATGTATCACATGGTGAACTTCACTAACATATAGAATTTATTATGTAACAGGAGAAGCTTGATATTTGTCTTAAATTAGAGGTGGAGGAATCTACTGTGTCTATAAAGAGATATCTGCTATAACTCCCAATGCATGTAAATCTCGTGCAATAGTATTGATATTTTAAAGATTATTTAGTTTGTCCCTCGCTACGTCTCCTGCTATCAAAAGTGTTACATCTACGTCTATATTTTCCTTCAAGAATATTTATGGATCTATCTTATGCTCCTTAATTATTATTCTCAATGTATTAGTATGTTTATTTATCACTATCAGTTTTTCCTTCAACTGTATAAATGAATTCAGGCTTTTGTGGGCATTCTATAAATGTGCTTCAAAAACATCTTCTTCTTTATTTAAATTTTCATATTTTTCCTGCAAAATAGAAATACTTTTTTTAATTTTATTAGATAAGTTAAAAATATATATTACAGTGCTTATAATATTAGGATTTTAGATGTAAAACATAAATCCCACTCACCAAATATTTTTCTTTTTCAATATTTCCTATTAAAACATTTGTCTTGTCTTTTGCCCATATGTTGTAGTAAGCATGTGCTTTAGCATTCAGATTCACCAACCTATTTAACATCATGTCTATAATTTCATTGTTGTAATTATTAGCATAGGAAATTTTCCTTGACTGAGCTTTATTTAGAAAAACGTCCTGCCTTGCCAGTTGGCTCTCTATGGCAGTGAACAATGAATGCCTTTGAGCATGATTATGGTATCTTGTATTTATTTATTTTATCAAAATCCACATCAAAAATTACAACCTCTTGAATTATTTCCCCCATCCTATTTGATATCATATTTTCTAATATAAAATGTGTCTTTTCATTATCTGTTTGTGGAGCACTTGATGGAGGAGGAGAAGAGTAACTGTCTTGTACATCATGCACATTTTGTTGTTGTTGTGGTTGAGGTGGAGTATACTAAATCATATCATGAGTGTCAAAATAGTTTCCCTTTGTTAGCATTGCCAGTATCGAATCCCAAATACTCCTCATCAAGGGAGATGTTTTTGAAAAGATGTGACGCTGTTACATTTAAAACACCTCCTAGCGAGAGTTCATGAAATTCTGTTGTTACAGGATGAACTGTTCCAGCTGATTTTGTAAGAAACCTTATATTCTTTCCTGAAGATCTTATTTTAGTTTGGAATCAACATGTTGGCAGTATTTGTGGCCTCCTTGCAAGTGGAATGTGCTCAAAAGATATATTACTTGCAAGATGCAAACAAAAAATTGTTAGAAGCCATTTTACAGTCAGGCCTTGTAAATTCTAAAAATTAGTAACGTAATAAAACACACTAAATATTAAATATTACAATTTACCTTACACATTTGGAGATGAAATAATAACATTTTGATCTTGTGTGTCAGAATCAGTTTGATCATTATCACCCATTTCAATAGTTTCTTAATACAATAAATGTAAAAAAGAATAGTAGAAATGTTAAAATACGATACTACGTACATAATTTATATTATTTGTTTGAATTAGTTAATTATATCGATAGAAAAACTCATAAATTTAGTTAAATTTTATGGTATACGTGATAGAAATAGTGGCCCCCTAGGTTACTTTTGACGAGGAGGTCTTACTGGTGTTGATTTTGCTGAATCCATGTTAGAATTAGTAGAGACCTTTACAGGGGATTTTCCTCAAGCAATTACCTCCTTACGAGTTGTTGCAATAATAATTCTACTTTGCAATATAAAATATTACAATTATTATTTTATTGAAAAATATTGAATATGAAATCATTATAACAAGAAAAATGTAAAAGTAACAATTACCTGTTGTTCTTCAAGAGTTAAACCAATCATTTTATCATTGATTATAGTTGGAATTTTAGCTTTTTGAAATTCATAGAATGCTTCCTGATAGAAAGAAATAATAAAATTACAACAAGAGAATACTATCTTAGATTTATCAGATTGATTGAAATTGTGGGCACGAGAGACATTTATTTTTATTCGATTGGAAAAATATGTGCACCAATCAAATTGTTGAACTGCTAGTGTCTACAATACATATTGAACTTCCCAATACGGAATGTTTGTAGATCTTCCTTGTAATACAATCCTGTCCTGAAAAAGTGATGTAACTGTAAGAAATAATTGGTTTGTAATACCTTGAAGAAGTAGGCCTTGTGATGAACGATTAAGAGGAGATGCAATAATAGAAAAAAATGTTAGAGGATTGTGCGGTGGAAAAATGTTAAGAGAAAAATAATTTGAAAATAATAAAATTACCATTAATCTGCACACTGTAATGATGCTCCAAAAAAATTTGTCTTCGTCTATAGGGAAAACCTTTGTAGTAATAGGTGGCTTATTTTTGAATGGTAACCCAGTTAACCGATGTACGTCTACGAGCTCAATTATGAATGAAATTTGACAACGTCTCAGATGCACCAAGAGAATGAAATTTTTTCCATCATTATCATTGTAAGAGGCGAGAAGGTAATCAAGCACTGAAGTATCCATTTCGAATTAGGGCATCTCCATAAGCTTGGTAAATTCTAATTTTTTGAATGAATCCTTTTATATGTCTTTTTTTTTAGAAGGGATAATATCTATGGGAACATGAGGTTTTTGTATTGGAATTTGGGTGTAGGAGTAGATGTTGTACTTGTCATTGTTGAAATTTTGAAGGACTTTGAAAATTAGAGAGCTCAAAGCACTAGAAATTTTCGTAGAAAAGTGAATAAATGAACCTTGTAGGGGTATTTATAGGGTTATAAATGGGTCAAAGAAAACATGGCTGAAAAGTATTGGCTAGCAAAGGTGGCCACCTAACCCATAATTAATTAACCCATCAAAAACTTAGTCATCCAACCATTAGCCATCCAACCCCTCAACTAACCAACCCACCTTTTAACTCCTTAACCATCCAACCCATCAACCGTCCAACCCATAGCCATCCAACCCTTCTACCGTCTAATGCCTTTAACTATCCATCCCACCCGTTAGACCCTGAGATGTCCAACTCCCGACCATCCTACCCACCCATACAAACCTTGGTCATCCAAATCTTAGTCATCCAACCCTCAACCGACTAACCATCCTGTCCAACCCCATGCCTACCCAATCTACTCGTTTAAACCTTACCCTTCCAACCTTCCCATTTAACCCACCCATCCAACCCTTACCTGTCCAACCTCATACCCATCTAAATCTTTTCCGTCCAAGCCTTATCCATCCAACCTACACATCCAACCCACTCATCCAACCCCTTACCCATCCAACCCTTTTCCATCCAACCTTCTTTTCCAACCCACTAATTTAACACCTTACCCATCTAACCCACCTATCCAACCCTTCATCATCTAATCAACCTATCCTACCCACCCGTCCAACCAACCCGTCTAACCCCATATCCTTCCAACCTATTTTTACAAACCTTAACTATCTAACCTTCCCATCTAAACCTTTTCCATCCAACCCTTATTCACCCAACCCCTCAATTTCCAACCATCCAACCCACCCGACCAACCTTCTTGCCCAACCTGCATGCTAAACTTCCCAGCCTACTTTGCGAAACTAGGGAAAATTTATCTCTATGAAATCACCTTTACCACGAAACATATTTTCAAAAATTCACCAATGATTTGAAAGTTGATTTTTGAGATTCGCCAAAATTTCTAAACTAATGTTTCAAAGGGAGCTTCTTAAAATGAACCCTGCATGAATTGATATATATATAAGTTGTATGAAGGCCCATTAGAACATGTCATCTATACGTAGAGGAGGTATTCAAAGGTAAGATACAGGTGTGTTGGTATCAAAATGTATTTGCACATCAAGGAAGACTTGGGTTGATTGTGAATGGACAAAGGAATACTTGATGTAAGATTTCAAACCAAGATTGAAGCTCAGTCAACATAATAAGTCCAATGTAAGTACTATAAAACCATGAAATGAATTAATATCTAGGGTATGAATCCATCAAGTAGGTCTCCCAAAATCCAACATATAAGATCAATAACCGAGTTTCAAGGTAAAGGTATTGGTGATCATTGATAATGTTGATATTATGGCATCATGTTGAGACAATATGAAAGAAGCATAGTAATGTAGACCTAAAGGATTACAAAAGGTTTGTGAATAATAAGGACAAATAACGTTTCCAGATCATTCAAAAATAGGTCTAGAGAAGAATTCATGAAAATACAAATCTAAGAGTTGTTTTGGCATCATGAGTGAAAGAAAAGGATGAAGGACCATTGAAAGATTCTTAAGGAAAAGGTATTTGAATACACATCTTATAAGTAGTGTAAGTAGGTAATCTCTTAACTATGAACTGAGAATATAACCAATAAAAATTGAATACTCTATTCTAGTAACTCAAAAATCGGTTGTGCTTGAAAAGTGGGTTTGAATTCTCCTCACGGTGCTTAAAATGTTGCACTTAGAAATGCTTTCATGATCATGCATAGATATTCATAGTTTAAAAAGTGTCACAAATAATAGGAGATAAGGGAGTAGTCATGTTTGTCTATGTAACAGTGGATCAAAGTCTAGTAGAAAATGATTGGAGCACCAAACCTAATCTCATTCGTAAGGAGTGTGTTGAAAAGTTTTATGAGGTCTATAACCAGGAAGTAGTAGCTTTGCAAAGTTTACTTCATGAATATGACATGTTTGAAGTTGTTCAAGGGATGAGGAAAGAAGAAATTAGTATGATAAAGGTCTATGGAGATCTCTCAAGTATAGTGACTAAAGAAAAATACTCCTACATATCTACTGAAGTGAGAGGTGCTAGAACAGGGGATTGAGATTAGAGAACTTCAAGATTACTATTCTAATTATTGCAAGCATGAATGAAGGTAGAGAAATTATGAGCATGGATGCTTTGAAAATTTCTCAGAGACAGGGGGAGATATTTTTTGAGCTTTATCATGTATGAGGTGATGGAAAAATGGTGTAATTCAACAAAGATTGTTGATGGTAAATTCCAAAGGTAATAATTTTACCCAAGAAAGCATAATAAGGTGTAAGATTGATGAAAAATATAAGATATTTCTTTAGGAATGTGCACAGAAGTATGAATAATGTTCCAGAAGAAGTAAAAAGTATCAAGATTGATATATAAATTATAAAGAAATTTTTTTCTCAGGAGAATGAAGTGTTTTTCCTATCAAGATAGGTGGATTTGGATGCAAATGTGAAACTATGATCTTACACATGAAGAGTATGGAGTACTTACTTAACTTGGCCTTTGGAGATATTTTTTGGTATAGAGATTACAGTGCTATAGTGATAAGAGATATGCTTCTACAGGTATGTGAACGTTGTTCAAAGTGTGCTTTGGCTCTAGATGACAAGGGGAGAATATAAATATCTTTCTTGAAGGTGATGTAAAGGTATCAACACATATAAGGTATGTTTCTTTTATGCTTAAACTTGTCAAGGCCATAAATTGTCACATCTCAGTAAATTATGACTGAAAGGACTGATAAATTTGTTTTGGACCTAACAAAATTGGTAAAGGTATTTTCTTGTCAAGAATCCAAGATAAGTTACTTAAAATTGTTCTTGGAAGCTAGATATAATGCTCATATGTCCAGGGGGTGCTTGTTTACTAAGTCTGAGTTGTGTGAAGTTTGATCAAAATTCATTGAGAATGATGTTCAGGGACATTTGGAGAAAAATTTATGTTTTTGGGCTTGAAACAAGGTCTAGTAAGAGAGGTATTACATGAATGAAGAAAAAATATGAGGAGTATCAAATGAGGGAGATCTACTTTTGGCTATCATTAAGTCTAGGGGATCATATTTTCTGCTAAAGGAGTCAAAGTGAAGTCAATTTAGTCCCAGGGGGAGATTATTGAGTTAAGTAAGTGGGTCTTTGCATTGTTGTCATTATTTGTTTATTTGAGTTGTCATTTTTCATAGATGACAAAGGGGAAGAGAGAGACATTAGAAACATGGAGTTAAGGCCATGTGGGTGTGCTTTGTCATTTGGTTGTCATCAATGTTTTTGAATGATGGTTGCCATCAATGAAAAAGGGGGAGATTGTTGGACATTGTGTGATTTTGTTATCATTGATGTCAATCCCCATTAATGCTAAATAGTTTCATGGTGTTGTATGTGTCCCCATATGATGTTGTTCAGGTGTCAAACATGTTGTTTATGTGTTTTGGTGAAGTTCAACATAGTCCTTGTGCATGGTTGAGTATGTAAAGTAATGATTTGAGTCTTCCAAAGTGTGTTAATGAGTGTCATGAGGTAAATCATGGTCCATGAGGTGTGTGACATGTGTTATTAGTTTGCACAGGGTCAACATTCTTAGGTCATGTGGTTTAAGTGTTGATTCAGGTAATTCTAGGCTTATTTTTAGCCCTGGAGCATGCAAAATGAGGTAGATATGTGATATTTGGACCATATATTTCTTTTTTATATAATATTTTCATAATTTTGGAAGTGTACCTGAGGTGTATGGTGAGTTTCAAGTCTGTATTCAGTGATTCAGTGCTTCTATGAGGTCCTTAGGAAGTAAACAATGATAAACATACAGTTTAACAACGGTAAGTCTTAATGGATGGATATTTTGAGATGCATTTGGGACATGTGGTGAAATTTAATAGTTATAATATATTTTCATGGTGATTCATGCCAAATTTTAGGTCAATATGCTGAATATTTTTGAAGTTTGCAAGTTTTAGTCAAACTGGGTATGTTTTAGTGTGATTTTAAAGCAACGTTGGACCTTCTATTACTCGCTATTAATTATATGCTTTGCATGGGGACCCAAGATATTTTTCATATATTATTATTTCAGTTATAAGTATTTCACAAAAATATTTAGATGGTTTTATTGTCACCTTTTTTTGAACGAATGTTAAGAAGATATAGTGGTCTAAAAACCTAGTTAAATCCTAGCTAGGAGCAACTTGTAGGAAAGTGAATCAAAATGACATAGTTTTGATTGGTTGATAAAAATTGATGATTGGATGTTTTATATTACTCTCTTATATTTCCATAAATGTATGGTTGAGGTCACGGTGATGAGTGGGAGCCACCTAAAAATAATAGTTTTTGAATAAGAAGGTTTTAGGACAAGATGGTACAAAGGAGTAGTATAAAAAAAATGGTGCATGATATGGGAATTGTTATTGATTTCAATAGATTTTTCAGGAAAATTTTATGTAGGTACATTATGTTTTGATGTCCATATAGGTTGACTGGTCAAAGGGCAGTTTTAGGATCTCAAATAGCAGGGTTTAGTAAAATGAGCATAACTTGGGCTACATGTGGAGTTTGAGGGAAATTAAAGTTGAATTGGAAAGATGATTCATATATATTCCATTGATATGATTATTTCATCATGATGAAGATATTTTATAGGGTTTCTAAGGAATTCTTTGGATAGGAAGATTTCTGGTAGTTCAAGACAGGATGCGTTTTGGTGAAAGTTTGATGTTTTTTGAGGCATTATATTGATTAGGTGATGATTTATATAACATGGAATATGAATAGGGATGAATTTGGAATAAATTGAATCAATTTTTAGGTATTGAATGTATGTAAAAAATGATTTTATGGGCTAACCTTTGGAAACATTTTTTTGGCAGGTTGATCTGATGAAGGAAAAAGTAGTTGTGGTTTGAGAAAGGGGTTGATTAAAGGATTTTCACTTGATTATAAGTGTTATATTGGTTATGAAATTTACATAAATTTGTTACATGGAATGGTTTTATCTTTTTTAAGTGAGTTAGTGATCAAATTAAATTTCTAGGGTGCTAAAGGGCACATGAAACATCTGTTTTGAGAATTATAAAAGGAAATGGGACCAGTAAATGAAATAATTTGATTGGTTGATCAAATGTATGACCATTTATACATGAAAAATTATATTTTAATCATATTTATGGGGTTTTTGGGTCATGAATATGTATACATTTAATGTAAGGTCATTTTTAAGAATGTGCATATGGGGTTTTGAGCCATTTTGGCACATGCAATGAGGTTTTTAGTTAGGCCGACCTACTTGGGTCATATCTGACCATTGTAATGATGTTATTTTAATTTGATGAAGGCATATGGGTTGAAAATGTTATGAGGTACTGACCTTCTTTTGGGTTGGAAAGATGAGTTGCATATAAAAGTGAAGTTTGATCTCATTTTGTGAGCGAGTCTTACATAGGGGAGTAATGCGACCTAGAGGAAATTGTTTTGTAGGTATGAATGAATTTATTAAAGGAATATAGAGTGTGTTTAATATTGAAGAAGGTATGGAATAAAAATAGAAATATTTTAGAGGCAAGACAAGTTGAGAAGGAAGGAGATAGAGCAAGTTTGATTCCTTAGGGTATGAGCTAGGGTTTGTGAGATGAATATGTGATCTCTATCAGTTATGGCAAAAGAAATATTAGATATCAAACATATCCAGGTGTTTGAGTTGGTGCTTGGTCATCTTATGGGGTTATAGCCTCCTTGTGGAGTGAGTGCTTCACTAAATTAGGGGTTGGTGATCCTTCCAGGGTTGGTGCTCCTTGTGTGGTTGGTGCTTCACTAAATATCTTTGATTTGTGTAATTTATGTAGAGTTTTAGTGGTTTTTATTCCCCATGAGGGTTTCCCACTTATATTTGGTGTTTATGAGCTCTCTTGCATGTGTTATGGCTATTTTATTGTATCATGCACACTTAACATTATATGGTTGAATGTATGTGAATGGATGGATGCTATTATATGATGAAATAAATTGTAAATGAATTGAAGAAATTGTAGGAATGATGCATGCCACCCTCTCAGTCCATTGTTCTTCCAACATATGGGTGTGAGTTCAAGTGTGAATTCAGAAGAGTTTGTTGAGCATAACTCTAAAAAGATCTAGGTATTGTATTGAGAGAAATAGGTGGCATGTAATAAAATATGAGGAAATGATTCTTGGTGGAAGTAGCCTAAATTGGGTGAAACACATTAAATATTTTATTTATGTTGTATTTTTTTGTTTTTTACACTTTTACTTCAGATATGTGATATTATTATGTATATTAGTTTCTACTATTGTGATTATGTGTTGATTTTTTCCACTTATTTTATCCCTTATTTCCTAAAAAGATTACCTTAGATGAACCTAAGGAATCACTATTGGTCATAACGACTAAACAAAGTCCTTTGAAGAAGAAACAAATTTCCATAAGGAAGAAATATTGGGTGATTTATGTTGAGGAAGTTGAAGACTTTGAAGAACAGAATCATCTCCAAGAAGATATGTTAGGACGTGATGAGGTGCCTACAAAAGAAGAAGTAATCAAGGTTGATACCATACACAATGAAGAGGAAATGTGCATCACGTGTGAGGAAGATGCCAATGGAGATGAAGAAGAGGAAAAAGGTGATAAAGATTAGCCTACTAGGGAAGGCTTAGGCATTGTAGGAGGTTATAAAAGTAACACACAACTCAATATTGTATACGACATGCCCAAGGGAAAATGAGGTGACAAAAGGAAGAAATAAAAACCTCTACAAGAACCCAAGATTTTTTATATCAACGAAATTTCTAAGGTACTAAGGGAAAGATTTCAGAGCATGGTGCCATCTAAGAACCTCTTCAGATGGGAGTTGATAAATAAATCTAGGGATCTCTCATGAACCAAGAAGATGCTATCGTGGAGTATGAAAATGTATATAGAGGATTCAAAGTTTGAGGTAAGGAATCATGCTCCAAGATGTGGATAAAGAAGGATCAATTTATATTCCTAACCACCATTGATTCTATGGATTTATCTAATGAACAAGCCTCCAATGTACTCAATAATATGGCCTCCGAGGTTGTAAAGAGAAATATAGATAAAGGGGCCATAATAAGACTAATGTAGGAGGATAAAAAGCATAAAGATAAGGATATTTAGAGGCTTATGGAGGAATTAGTGGATAAGAAGAAATGGAATACTGATGCCTATGATAAAGCAATAGATATAGTGAAGAGTATCATGAGCGCATGCTCAAAGTTAGTGGATCAAGAACAAGATGAATATCCTATAGAGTTGGAATATTCATAAGAATTGGTGTGCATGATGGTGGTGAAAAGGAAGAATGGACTAGGGATCAAAGATAAGGAGTTAGTAGAAATAAGGTGAAAGAATAAAGAAGAAGTGGAGAATAGGATAGTAGGGCATGAGGCTTTGATCGCGAAGGTTAAGGAGGCCGTTAAGAAGGTAGAGCACAAATTGAACAATTGTTAATATTTTGATCCATGAAGAGGTGGCGCTGAAGCAAATCCAGGCCAAAATGAAAAACAATAAGGTAGAGCGTGAGAGGGTCATGGAAGAAGTTACAAAAAAGAGGGAACTAATAAAGGCCATGAAAGACATCCTTGCAAAAATATTCAAGGATATCCACAAGGAGGTTTTTCACATGATGGATGCACTAGAGGGTGTGACCTTAGACTTAGAGGTGTTGGTGAAATAATTGAAGGAGAATGCTAATAAGCTATACCTTGAGTAAGTACATAGTATTATTGAGTTGACACTAGATAAAGAGACCTATATGCTTAAGGGGTGGAAGGAGTTGGAGAATGTGTTAAACATGGAGTTTCCATAGCTTCTCTAACCACCTAAGGCATGAGGATTTTGGACACGTGCAAGTATATTATTTGATTTTTCACTTGGGTGAGGGTCCATATCATTTATTCTTTGACTTCATCATTATTTCATTCATTTTTGGAGAAGGCATTATTTGATTCATATTTCCAAGGAAATACAATACTCGTAGTGTGGGGTAATATTATTCGGGAGAAATGAATAGGTGTAATCCATGTGTGTAAGTCTGAGACCACACGTAGGAGTGAACTCAAGGAACTAAATGGAATAGCTGAGGAACATAGGGACATGCAAAATAATGCACATGAGATCAAGGAGAAACACGTAACACAGAGTAATAGGTTAGTGTGTAAGGACTTGTGCACATACAAAATATTCAGGACAACTAATTTTGGATAAATGCTAAAAATAGGAAGAAAAAAAGTTGACGTGAGGCACACGTAACTTCCATAAATAGGAGATAAAAGAGGTAAAATAACATGCAAGAGGTGATCTAATTATATGAATTAAAGCATGTTAAATATGAGCTATTTATAGCTTAAACTAAAGATAAAGTAAAATTGTAAAGGTATGTAGCCTATAATTAGCATAGTTATTAATAGGAAAAACACATATAAGTGGTGAAGGGCCAGTTCCCACCATGTATAAATTAGAATAACAGTCTTGTATTTGGTATTATGTAGCCCTTATAATGTGTGTGTAGAGAAGGTCGATGTTGAAGTCTGAGGTTGAGTTTTGTATGCATGCATGGTTTAGTGCATGGATGCAATCAGTGATCATTTTATGTAATGAAGAGTGTTTGAAGTGGATAAATATGGATGGGATGTCAAGATTATTAGATCTAAATATTGAATCATGGGAATTCAAATACTTTACAAATTATTTATGTTGGATGACTAATTATATGTGTTGCTAATCCATGACATTGTATTTGTGTTCATGCATATTATAATGGTTAATATGATTTTATTTTCAATAACCACATCTAAATAAGTGAAGTACAGGAGGGACCTAATTGGTTTCACATGCATCGGGTGATCATTCAGACTCATGACTAGATGACGTGCCAATGTGTACAATATTTATGAAGTGACTGACTACTAGAAAAACAACATCACTCCAATAATTATTAAAGGGTTTCAAGTAACAAAGTTTTGGGTCAAATAGTTGATGCACAACACATCTCATTATTACAGTGCTAGGTACATTCTATACTATGTAGTTATCCCACTATCTTAGTGTTAAGAGACATAAAATCACCTCTAGGGGTTGGTTAGCTATTCACACTTCCACAAGAACATATGATAACTACATGAGGATTGATCCTACAATAAGGGAATGCATTTTAGAACTTGGATTAGTTCAAAAACTATGAGCTTGACCACTAAGGGTAGTCCAACCTCACCACATACACATGTTTTATCCTTTTGATTTAATAATTCTATCATGAAGGGTTATGCAAGCTATAAGTGTTTCCACTTTTTATAGGTGATTATAAGGCATCCCAAAGTTGTACAAGTAAGAGTGACATAAAATGAATATAATTACTATAATAACAAATCAAAAATAAATTTATAGATCCATACATTCAAGGAGTTTAGTACCATATAATTCCAGGCTAGGATTATATAGATTAGGTATGGAATGTACAAAAAATTCATTAATAGGAATCTCTAGAATTTGATAAATTCTATAAAAGGTACTTTAAGGTCTTGTGATAAGAACATGTAGGTAAATTTGGGTTGGAAATTCCAATATGTTTGAGT
Organism: Taxus chinensis; assembly: GCA_019776745.2. Lineage (NCBI taxonomy): Eukaryota > Viridiplantae > Streptophyta > Pinopsida > Cupressales > Taxaceae > Taxus > Taxus chinensis. The sequence continues at coordinate 509,670,515 of CM034154.1, forward strand.
CCTTTTTTAAGAGGGAAGCCATGATGTACTAAACACTAAAGGAAGGTAGTATTTGGTCTTGAGCATAGAGTTCTAAGTCCAATCAAGGTAATTAAGACATATTCTAGAAGAGGAATTCAAACTCCCATGAGTATTGAGTTTAAAAATGTATATAAATAATGGGCTCATTATTTGATATAAAAATATAGGTGAGTAATTTTTTAATGCAATTTTGTAGACACTAAAATTGGGTCATACTTCCACTAAAACCCTATTAATTAAATTAACCATATCCTACCCATTCATATCCCCTAGTGCACATGTTAATTGAATTAATTATCTTAATTAAATTAATTAATATCCTCATTTAACCACCTCACCTAGCCAACTCACCTAGCCACCTCATTCAAATGACCCACTCAAACCTCATTAATTACCTATGACAAATTCTAAGCTTATCCTAACCAACTAGGACTTAGTCTAAACCTAGACTTAACTCCTATTAACAAACCTAAAAATAATCCTACTTATCTTTTTAGGATCCATCACTCAAGACTCAAAAGAAGATTGGAGATCACACCAAAAAAACAACAATCTGGCTATTTTTGGCCAACGTAGATATTCCTGCTTTGACCGACAACAGTTATATCTCAACCGACATTGGTCCCCTAAATGTCACTGGTTAGGTTAAATAAATTTACAAAATCCTTTGCCATGTTGGTCATTCGATCCAGGATCTCATACAAACAAAGACTTAGAGATCTCAAATTTTTGAAGCACTTAGGCAAAGGAAAACACATAGGAGCACTACCAACAACAATTTGGCATTCATCATCTTCTCCACGATAACAGATTCACACAATGAAGCACGAAGGTTCAAACTGCTGCAACACAAATACAACAGATCTTCTCTCTGGATCTCTTCCCTTACCATATTCATCACCTACATTCTCTAAATCTACTTTTCAGTAATTACCTAGCACCTCTTCATTTACCTCCATTTTCTTTTAGTAAGATTTATTATTTATCTCAATAGTTTATCTTTCTCCACACCAGTATACTTCCTTCCTCCCACCAACCTATCACTTTACCATACTTGGCCCTTTCACATATCTTCACCCTTTTCTAATCATCTCTAAGTTTTCAAGACCATTTTTTGAACTCACCCTCACCATTTCCAACCTCTGTGCAATCACAGGGAGTCTAAAAATCAATTTTTAGAACTTTATGCTAATTTCCCCTACCGATGCCAGCTAACCAACTGACGTCGGTCATTCTGCTTAACCAACATCGGTCATCCAACCGACATCGATTACAGTGTATATCAATATACCTCATACCAGCTAGATAATATCCACTTTCCAATAGCCCCGAACCATTTCTAATCTTTACCAGACCTTACCTAGAGCCTATACTAGACTTACAACTAAACACTAGCTAGTCACCTGACCCATTTTTACCTCTATCACCTTTTACATGACCTTTCTTATTGTTTTGTGTGAGATACCTAAATCATTTCAATTTCAATAGGATATTTACTTTATGTATGGTTTAACTATCACTAACAATGTTATATAAAAAGTGGATTGACAGCATGTTTAGGAAGCATCACGCTTCCTAGATCTAGCTCCCGTTAGGAACTCAACTCATTGTTTTTTTTAACTCTATCTGGTGGTATTGTTTTACATTTACATGTAGTTTAGCTTAGCCAAAAGGGAGCTCTCACAGTCAACTTGGATTAGGAGATCAGAACACCCACATGAATTTCAACCAATGTTACAAACATGCATTCCTCCTTGGCCTACTGCCCTTATTTTGTTCATTAATTTGCTAAGAATCCGGTGAAACACAATTTCATCATTCCACTACAAATCCCATCTTTAAGAAATTGGGGGTTACAATCCAATCTATTCTACCATAACATATATAATTAGCATTTGATTTCTTAAAGGGAAATATTAGAGGTAATTACATTGAATCTTATTTAGATACCAAGAAAAGGGATATAGTTTCTTTAGAATACCAGATCATAATTTGTGGCAATGTCTTTTCTAAAGAATCAAATGAAGTTGATGCCAAGTGTTACATATAAATGCATGTAATTTCTAAACATTATGGAAGACCACCATATATTGTGGTCATTCAAATACATGTTAAAACTAAAAAAATACCCAATCCAATTAAATTAAGGTTTCACAACTTCAAAATCTTTCAAAATACTTTTAGCAAAAAAATAACCTTCATTTTTTATTAGAGAAAAAGTAATTATAAAGACCAATATTTCTCCAAAAAATTCTACCATAAATTAGGGGAGATGCAATGTATCAAAATCATCTTCCAAACTTTATTATCATCAATGGCCCTAATTATCCATTTAACACATAAAGAAATTCTTTACATGTAGATATCAATGATACCCATACCACCTTTGTCTTTAGGTAGCAAAAAACATCCCAGGCGACTCTATAAAATACACAGGGTTACTTAGAATTTCCACAAAGAAAATATTTTATAAGCTTGGAAAGTTTTTTACAATATACCTTAGAAGCAACCCAACTGAAAGAGTAGTAAATGTGGACAGTGGCAAGAATTTCAGTGAAAACCTAGAACTTCCTAGAATAATATAGAGATATAGTAATCCAAATATAAACTTCTTATGAAATTTAGCAAGCACATATTTCTATAATTTAGAAGGTGTGTCATCAAAATAATAAAGAATGTCAAGAAACCCTAACTTCTTTTCACATCAATTACACTTCAAAGGATGGTATTTTAGTCAATCTAGCATCGACATCATAATCTTCTCTAAGAATTGAGTATGGCTCCACTGAAAAATAGATCCCAACGATTTGCGAATTATATTAAGACAATGAAGATATTAATTGAAGAAATCTTTATTTCCAACAAGTGTGAAAAAATGATCATATGTAGAGTGGCAATTTTAAAGTTGAGATATCTAATTAGGGAGCATGATTCCCTATATCAACCCATACCTAAGAGAAAGAAGATACCTAAAATATTTTGTTATAAGAATATAAAGAGGGGAATTAAGTAGACATCCTAAATAGATAGAGAAAAATAGACCATTTTTATATTTCTGACCATTGATGGTTAAAAAAGTTGAAGCCTTTAAGAAGAAATTTTGTAAAACTAAGAGAGAAAATAATCCTGACCCAAACTAATTTATTATGGTGAGAATAAATGACCATTAAATGCTATTGTAGGCATTTCCAAAATCCAACTTTAGAAATATAATGCACTGTAAAAAAGAAAGATATTTTTCCATCCCTTTCCAAACAATAATGATAGTATCAAAAACATAACAGCCTTTAATTTTTTTTGAAGATTTGATGATAAAAAGAAGACTATGAAAAATTCAAGAGTGTAAGAGCCTCGACAATTATCTTATATGAGATGTTCAATAAGGCGATGGGCCTCTAACTAGTTCTAAGCTAAATAATTATCTATCATTATCATTAGGCCTCTAATCTTGAATTTGATGTTACCTTTGTTAATAATTTTTGTTTTGTCCACAACATTCCCCCAATTTCATAAGTGATATCATGGAACCCATTGGCATTTCTCAAGGTAGTTCAAAATGGTGCACCCAAAATTTATTTAATCCACTCGGTAATCCTTGTTTGTAAGAATTCTACATGCCGTATCCATATTAAGCCGAGTTGTCCTCTTATATTCTATATTTTCTACACATTTTTCAAATATTCTTCTCTCCCATTGTGAAAAATACCCTCACATGATTGTGTAGTCTATTTACATATTTGTCTTAGCCCTGAAAAAATTCCTTTACGTGCAACATTACACAATTCCATTATGTAATGATCTTTGAGACCCTCATGCACCTTCACAATATCCACATTTATTATGAATTATTATAAGGTCCTTTCACAACCAAAAAATATTTCACATAATTACATCAGATAACTATATAAAAGATTCTTATAATCCCCTTAATGCTCCATGACACTTACACTTACCTAATACTACAAACCCATTTTGAGATCCTACATACTTCCAAACTCAACATAACCAATTTATTTCTACACTAAGAACATGGATAACCCTTGTAAAAACCAAACATTAAATTTTGTAGTCACCTGACTAAATCCCACATAAAATAGTTATCTCTTAGAGTCATTATGAATATATAAATCAATGTGCAGATGTCCACATTTGAATAAATGTTTGGGAAAGTTTCTAAGTATTAATGTGCACCCTTACATAGGCATGAAAAATTATACATAACCTTTACACAATGAACATGATGGAAATTTGTGCATATACACTGTGTGTTCCTTGTAAGTATTTATATCATATCTTGTTATGTGCACGTAAGAATGAATTTTGGAATTACAAAAAGAATAAATATGCACGTATTTAAATACACAAAGACATAAAGGGAATTGTGCAAATCCTGTGAAACATTGATTTTAAAGGAATGCTATTTCATATAAGTTACCATTGTATAATATCTATATACACACTCAAAAAATATCTAAGGGTGCAATACATTACACAAGATAAGTGTACACACCATTGAACAATGTAAAATAATGATGCATTAAATAAAAAAATTCAATTTTGTTAGTGGAAAAATTAGATTGCTAAAAAATCATGACACCATAACCATTATATTAGTTAAAATATTTATCTCGATGTATGAACTTTCCATGTCAGAGATGGGTGCCTAAATTGAATGAAGAATTTGAATTATGCAACCATGCATGTCATTTGGCATTAAAATCTAGAAATTCGAGTGGATCATATCTAGGATTGTTCCTGAAACTTAACATTTAATGAGAATATTCCTTCTTGCAATGGATATTTTGACATGACACGCTCTTCTATATTCCCAACCTGGCATTCAATCTAATTGAAATATGTATCTGCCATATAATTAATACTGTCAAATTTGGGCTATGATAGAGCCTACTACCATGAATTCTTACAAACATTATTCATCACCTAGGTTTTCCTTTAAATAATTGTTATCAAAATAAAACCCTAGGCCATTTTGATGTCTTGACAAGCCATTTTGATGTTTTGACAAATCATTGTTAGTGAGTGATCTGTAAAATTCTAACTTTACATATATTTATAAACCACACAAATTCTACTATTCTACTTTCAAATTTTAAAATGTTAGATTGTTGAAGTTAGTTAAAATTTCTTTATGCTTATAATTGTTTGCAGAAAAGGGAAAGAAATTAAAACCAACAAGACAACTAGATTTTTATCCTAGAAACCCACAGTTTGGGGGAAAACTAGTTGGGAAGGGAAATATCTCTTTCTTCCCACTTGTATGTATTGGAAAATTCAAAATATACAGATTACAATAAGATGAAGGAAAGTAAACAATGCAAACACTTCCTCTTTATACTTGTTTTCTCTGTTCTCACACTCCTTGCTCCTACAATTCAATTCCATAACTGAATTCTTCTTACTTACTTCTCCCATGAATCGATGATCCATTTCACTTACTCCCCTTGTATTTATAGATTTTCTCATTTCCTCCCATGAATTGGAGAATGAGAAAGGTTTCATAGAGGAAGAGACACCATCCAGATGCTTCTAATCTACGACTGTTAATGGAGTTTTTTAATTTTTCATCTAGAAGTGATAGGAATGACAATTTTTGCAAACTTGAGGTTACGAAACCACGAAGGCGGTTACATAACCATGGTCCTATGAAGGGGGAAGTTACGCAACCACCTCTCTACATAGAGGGGCAGTTCTGTAACTTTACAGTCTACTGTACATTTTTCTAACTTTTCCTTCTCGTACTGGTTGAATTGATGAAGTGGAGTATTCTTATATCCCTATGGATTGCACTTCCCTTACTCAGAAGGCTTTTGGTACCACAAAATATTAGTGGGGGAGTAGATGAGTAAATAGTTCCCTCACTTTCTCGTTCGAGTGCTACTAGGTCTGCCTTGGTGTCTTCCCTTCTAGTCCAACCTGTCAAGACTCCTTTGGACCTCTCTTTTTCTATATGATATTCTGTTGCAGTGGTACGTCCTCCTTTGATTCACCTTGTGAGTCTAAGATCAATATTATATGGAAGATAACAACTGGGATCATTCTTCTTCATCTAGCATGGATAGCTCATATAGGTGCAAGTTCTCATAATTTACTACTAAGTACAGCCAAATGAATGGTGGAAAATCAATCCTGAAAGCATTTTCTCCAGCCTGCTTCAATATGGTGAAGGGTCCATACCGTAGTGGATTGAGTTTCCTTTCTTGGCCTTGTAGTCTCTCCTTTCTCAACTAAATCTAGAATTTATCTCCAACATGATGTTTGTGTTCCCTCTTATTCTTATCGTGTCAAGCCTTATACTTGGCTTGAGATTTCTCTAATTTTTTTTTCACCTTGAGATGGATTATCTGGATCCTCTCAATGAATTTTGTTGCTCTAGTCACTTCTAAAATCACATATCTCCCCTTCTTCCTTCTTCCCAACTATTATGTCCAGTGGATTCATAGGTAGATATCCCAAGCATGCTTCAAATAGTGACTTCATAGAGCATGTGTGCACTTCCTAGTTGTAGGAATGATGCATGTAGGCTAAGGACCCATCCCAAGTCTGTGGATATTTTTTATTATACCCTCTGATTAGTTGTACCAACTTCTTGTTCACCACATCTATTTTCCCATAAGTCTGTGGATGGAATGTCGTGATCCTCTAGAACTTGGTGTCTATCTTGTCCCATAAATTAGTCCAAAACCTCCCCAAGAACCTGGAATCTCTGTCACAAAAAATAGACTTTGGCAATACAAAATGTACCCATACATTAGCAAAGAAAATTTTAGCTACCTCATATGCTTTTATTATATTTTTACATGCCATAAGAATATAAATTGTACTAAATCTATCAACAACGACATATAGATATTCATGGCCATGTTTAGACATAGGTATTCCTCCTACAAAATCCATAGAAATATCTTCCCAAGGATGAGTACGGACTGATAAAGGAATATAAAATCCTTCCTTCCATATTTTAGGCTTTCTTGTACAACAAATTTTACATCCTCTTATGAATTCAGATACTTCCTCTTACATATTGGGCCAATACATGTACCTTTGCAAGTGGGATAAGGTTTTACCAACACCGAAATGTCCCACTACTTTCAAGGTATATACTTCCCTCATCAACATAATTATTTCTTCCTTTGGCACACAAATATTCCCTCATCAGTAGAGTAGCCCATCTTTGAGATAATAGTCTTCAATACTCATCCTTTTAGCCCCTTGAGACTGCAACTTATGATAAGTTACCCCAAATTATTATCTTGAGCATATGCCTCCCTATAAGCTTCCTTTGTGAAGGGATCAACTTGAGAGATAGTTTCCAAACAAGAGATTTTATCTTGTGTGGGAGACCTAGACAACATATCTGCCACCAAATTTGTGCTTCCTTTCTTTTATTTGATAAAAAAATGGAACTACTGAAGGAATCCCATCCACTTTTAGTGCCTTTCCTGCTACAATTTAGACTATGCTTGCAAATACTAGAGAGGTTTTTGGTTAGTGTGCACAATAGTTTATTTACCCAACAAATAATGTTTCCATTTATTTATTTCCTAAAATAGTGCATACATTTCCTTATCATAAACAAAATATCCTCTAACTATTGAAGTGAAAGTTTCTGAATGATAACATATTGGCTAACCTCCCTGTAACAACACTGCTCCCATGGCATAATTAATGACATATTTCTCTACTTCAAAAGGCTGTTAAGAATTAGGAATAACAAGTACCAGATCATGACTAATCTTGTATTTTAATAACTCAAAAGACTTATCTCTTTCCTTACCCCAGTCAAAACCATTACTCTTTGCACCCTCTGTGTGTAGAGGTGTTACAATAGTGGATAAACACGTAATGAACTTCCTCATGTACTATAATGATCCCAAATAACTTCTAGTCTCTATGGCTCCCATTGGTGTTGGCTAGTTGGTGATGGATTCCACCTTCTTTAGATCTACTCATAGCTCTTCTCCTCCAACCTTGTACCCAAGATAGATAAGTGATTGTTTGGAAAATTCACAGTTCTTCATATTTCATAGCAGTTTTTTCTCTCTAAGAACTTGTAAGACTTGCTGAAAATGTTTTAGATGTTCCTCCCATGTGGAAGTAAAAATAATAATATCATCCAGATATACAATGACACATGAATCTATGAATTTCCAAAATACATAATTCATCAATCTCATAAATGTAGCGGGTGCATTACATAAACAAAATGGAAGTACTAACCACTCATAAAAACTGTCTTTTATTTTAAAGGCAATCTTCCATATATCCTCCTCCTTCATCCTGACCTGGTGATAACCCAAATTGAAATCCAACTTCATAAAAAAAATTACATGTTGAAGCTTGTCTAGAAGGTCATCTATGTGGGGGAGAGGATATCTTTTCTTTATGGTGATCTTATTCAAGGCTTAGTAGTCAATGCACATCCTCCAAGATCCATCATTTTTAGGACATAACAATAGGTGAATTACATGGTGAGGTTCTTGGACATATCACCCCTTGGTCTAGTAGCTCATGGAGTTGTTTCTTTACCTCCATACTCTCCAATAATGATTACCTATACAACCCAATGTTTGGTAGAGGGGACTCTGGAAATAGTGGAATCTCATGCTCTACCTCCTATTTTGGTGGAACCCACTGGGAGTATGAAATAATTCCTAAAAATAATTAATAATATTATCCAAATACTTCAACCCTTGGTTAGAAACATCTAAAATTTCCACCCCATCTAGTTTATCCTTTAATAAAAGTAAACAAAACTGATTATGATTTTCCTGAATAAGTCTTTTTTCTTGCTTATCACTTACCATAGCAATTTTTGTCTTATGCTGGTGTGCCAAAATGTTGTAACCAATCCCATCCTTGACCCATCTGTATCAGTTCTCACTTCTCATGAATATGACATCCTTGATATAAAAGTAAGGACTCCCAAAAACAACATCAAATGCATTAAGGGGAATTACATTAGCTTCCAATACATCTATATACTGAGAATTTATCCTAAACTTGAACATGCATCTTCTTGATACTTGAATATCTACACCCTTCTTCACCCATCCTAAAGGATATGGATGTAGATGCTCATAAGTTTCAAGACCAAGCTTCTTTACAACTGCATCAAAAATCAAGTTAGATTGAGAACCGGTATCAACCAAAGCATTTACCTTAGTTCTCTCGATTTGGATTTTGATCTAGAATAATTTACTCATATCCTCTTCCTCTTCTTGGTTGGTCATGTTGGTGGCCATGTATCAAATCCAATCATCTACATTAGAATCATCTTGTATTTCCACCTCCCCATCTATCTTTACAACTATCATGTATTTATTTGAATCATTGGTTTAGTTCTTTGGATGTAACTTCAAACATGTAGCGTTAGTATGACCATTGATATCACAATTCTTACAAAAAGTCTTGGGATATTTAAAAGTATTCAAATTAGTGGTATTTTTTACCTTTTCCCTTCTATTTACCTTTGTTACTTATTGGTCCCTACTCTTTCTTTGCTTGATTTTTTGTCTATTTCAGCTTCAATTATGATTCTCCTTGGATCCTTTCATCATATATGTAGTATGCATGTATATAGGCTTCATTGAGATCCTTGGGCTTCATGGATATGACCTTCCTTCAAAGGTGAGTGTGAAGTACTCCCAAATACTTGGTCAGAATATCCTCATCCTCCAAGTCCATATTAAGAAACATGGCTTGTCTCCAAAACTCCATAGTATATTCCTGCACACTTTGACCACTTCCTTATCTAAAATACTGCCATTTAATCATCTGGTTAGTCTTATGGCCAATAGGATAAAAGTTAGCTCTTAGAAATTCTTTAAAGCCCTCCCAAGTACTGACAATAGGATGTTTCTTCTCTTCACAAGTGGATAGATGGGTTTGCCATGAAACTAGAGCTTGACCTTCCATTTTGAGACGTACAAAGGTAATATTTTATGCCTCCATGACATTATGCACACTAAAGTAAACTTCCAGTTACTTTAACCATTTATCAAATAACCCTACATCTACTTGTCCCTTAAAGCTCTTAATTTCAACCTTGGTTTTAACTTTAAAAGTAGCATGATCAAATTTTACCTTCTCTTTTACAACTGGAGTTTCTTCTCCATGCTCTTCCACATCTTCCTCATCATGGCTGTTGCATATGCAAATTTTTTTGTCTAACTCTTAAACCACCGAGTCCATGTTATCTTGCTTGACAGAAGCCATCTTTTGTACATATGAGAGTTCTTGTTGGTGTTTATACATCCTATCCATCATGTTCTCCAACATATCAATTCTATGGACCAAGTTTTCTTCCTCCATTTGATCCCAAATTCGTTATTTCCACTTCTTTGTAGACATGTCTTGATCACAAGGTAAAAATTATTCACCTTTAGATCTTGTCACTTTCATACAAATCACAAGAACGAATGCCACAATCATGGATACTTATTATCATCTCTGATACCAAAATGATCCATAAACTTATAACTTTGTAGATATTTACAAACCACATAAATTCTACTATTCTACTTTCAAATTTAAAATGAAATATTGTTGAAGTTAGTTGAAAATTCCTTGTTCTTAGAATTATTTATAGTGAAGGGAAATAAATTAAACCAAAAAGAAAAAAAAAATTATCCTAGAAACCCCCAGTTTGAGGGAGAACCAGTCAGGAAGGGAAATTACTTTTTCTTCCAACTTATATGTATTTTCCAATTCAAAAGATACATATTACAATAAGATGAAGGAAATTAAATGATGTAAACACTTCCCCTCTATACTTTCTTACTCTTTTCTCTCACACCTTACTCCTATAATTCAATTCTAGCACTGAATTATTCTTTCTTACTTCTCCCATGAATTGATGATCCATTCAACTTGCTCCCCCTTGTATTTATAGTTGTTCTTATGTCCTCCCATGCATTTGAGAATGAGAAAGGTTGCAAAAAGGAATAGACACCTTTCAAATGCTTATAATATGTGACTGTTTGTGGAGTTATTTTATTTTTCATACATAAGTGACAAGACTGTTAGTGTTTGTAGACTGGTGGTTACATAGCCACTAGCGCGGTTACGTATCTATCATCTTGTGTAGAGGGTGGTTACACAACCACCTATTTGCATAGAGGAGTGGTTATGTAACTTTATAGTCTACTCCGCATTTTTCTAACTTTTCCTTCTAGTACTAGATAGTTTAATGAATTGGATTCTTCTTAGATCCCCATGGATCAGTGAGTTTTTAGTGTCATGGATCATTGAAATTTTAAATATTTCATGAGTCATGGGAAAATTGAGTGTTCTGGTCACTCCTACCTCTCTTGGTAAGCCCTTCTTGTAAAGGAGTTAGTCAAATTTTGGGTCAAATTGGGAAAATATGGGAAAAATTGGCCTTCATAGGAACATGAGGAACTGTTCCTAAGTTCCTCTTGTTTCCTGCATCTTCACCTTGGCTATTTTGCAAAGAAATATTAGATAAATAAGGTTGTATTGGAAATTTAAAAATGTTCCCGAGTTCTTTGTGTTTACCACTTCCCCATCTTATTTTCCTGGACAAAATGGGAAGTGAAGTTGGTGAAGTCACTCTTTTGTAGAACATCCAATACCATTCCTATATTTCATTTCTTCCCTGAAATACCTCTCATATGAATACGTGGAACGTTCCTTATTTTCTCCCATTCCCCACAACCCCACACAACCTTTTAACAAAAGGATAAGAGTTAGTTATGTCAACCATTTCAATAAATCTTGGAACAATGTGCTCACTCCTCAAGTTATCCACAACTCCATACTAAGTGATAGGAAATGATCAATTAATTATCCCCACCACAAAATATGAGAACAATTCCATTATTCTGCAAGTTCTCTGATCGCCCATCTTATCCGACCCCTTCATTGTTAACCAATAAAAAATGGTAAATTCATATCTTCATGGAACTTAGGGAACGTTCCCTCACTCCATCGTTCCCCCGAATGCTTACATCTCCACACAAGGGAAAAACATTGTTTAAGTCATCTTTAAAGAGGGAACAAAGGGAACCATTTCCTCATTCCCTCTATTCCCAAATTCACTACCCAACTTGAAATACAAATCAATTAGCGAATTTGGTGTTTGAAGGCTCAAAGGGAAGAGTTCTAGTGTTCATCATGTTATTTGATTCATCAAAAAACTTGATCCAAAAGCATGCACAACTTAGAAACATTTCAATTTTCTATTTTTATTTATTTATTTTTCCCAAGTTGCTATTCTGAACATGTAAAGGATAAAATTGGAAAGATCATAGAGCAAGACTCCATTTTTATCATACAAAGACTAAGATTAGTATGTTTTCATATAAGAAAATATTTCAGAACAAACAAAGACTACTAAAAATAGTAGGAACATACAAGAGACACCATTATTCTATTTTCTGAGTAAGAATTTATTTTTGGGCATGCATAATCACTTTCTGAGTGCAAGACTTGCTATTTTTAACACAAATTACTCTTCCCATGCAAAATAATTCCTGTTTCAAGAAATATCAACTATTTATAGAGTAGAAGGGAAGAATGGATATGTAACATTCCCATTCTTTTCTTTTTTTGATTGATCAAACTTGCATGTCTATCTCTCTTTCTCTTCTTATATCCCTCAATTATCTATAAAAATCCATGGATTTCATTGTTAAAATAATATCTGCACATTTTTTCATTATTCTAGAGCTATCTAGTGTTCTGAGTGAAAGATTAGGGGTCATGAGTGATCTTTTGTACTACTTTCACCTCTTGGATCAATAAAGGATCTATTTCTACCTTCTTACAACCTGTTTATTGTGTAGTATTGTGTCTTAAAGCTGATTTTATCTCGTGATATTGTTTTATCCTTAATTTATAGTCTAATTACCATGTTTTAATGTAGTTATATGTTAATTTATAGGTCATAGATTATGTTTAACATAGTTTTTACAGGATTCAGTCATGTAATTTATCAAATTGCCCTTTCGGAGAAATTTGTTTCACTTCTTTATTCTGTCATAGCTCTAAATCATTCTTTGAAAAAAATTGCATTGACATATCCATTGTAAGTTGTTTATGGTGTGTGTGGTTCAAATGAGTCTCAAATCCTCAAATTTTTTGGTGTATCACTCCTTTTTATTTTTAGTAATTCCTTCTCCCATTTCCCATTTCATCTAGTAGATAAGAATCTAGTTTTAAATGTTACACTAGGTGAACTAGCCATCTTTGGATACTCACTTTAACATACAAGTCAACCACAACCTAGTAGTGTTTCAATTTTTTTCATTTAGAAGGGGAGACATCACACCACTCCTTAAAGGATGCATTCTTCTATTACAACAATTTCTAACATGTCAAGTGAAACCAAAAAAACAAATAATTTTCTAAAGATTTGATGTTGTTCATGGCAAGTATCAATGTTTCAGACATATTCATCAAGTATCTGACATCTCCATAAGTTCAAACCACATACTAGTAGTATATTAGTGCATATTTCATGCTAAAGGTTATAAATAGATCATATTCAAAAGGTTTCAACATATATATTGAACATATGATGACTCTACTAATCCAAAAAAGACCCATTTTCTTAGTTTTAGGATATTTCCTTCATCCTTTCATCCATTTATGAGGTTATGCAATCATGAATTCTTTTTCCCATTAGAATTCTCAGTTCCAAGAGCGTCATTATTCCTCTCCATCTCATTTTTCCAAAAAATCCTCCTCTAGATCAATATTATATGCCCTATCAAAATGATTATGCCCATGATCCAAACCTTACTAATCTATAATGTTAACCTATTAATCATGGTGTTTTTCAGGGGTAGGAATATGCATATTATGAAGAAAAAATCATTTATGATGATGGGTTTCAAAGGAGGATCTATAATATGGAGAAAATCATGTAACCAATAAAATATAAGTTCCCAATCATAACATCCAAGCTTGGTTTCAGGGCGCCCTATCTCTAGGTTGGCCCTATGCCAAAATGACATAGCCCTCAAGATAAGCTATGCTTTATGTCTAGATTATTACCAAAAATATTAGAGTCAAATGAATTAGTGAAATCTTACCAATCTAGTTTTAGGAAACCATGTTAATGGGGAAATTCCTAACCATCATTCTATATCTATCACATTCCTCCTTTTCATCCTACATAATCATAGCCCAAATTTTATGTCCCTAGTTTTCGTAAAGATTCCCTTGACATAAATTCTCATCCAAAAGAGAATTTTATACCTCCTCTGTCATGCAAATATACACAAAATAATTTAGAAGCCCAAAGCCTTCCCTACCTTAGTTTTCCAAACCCCTTTGGAATGAAATTAATAGCCAAAATTAGTTTGAAGAAGAGTGAAGTAAAGAATAACAGATTCAAAGTTCCAAGAATTGGTGACTAGAGTTTAAAATCAACAAAAACATTATTCATAAAGAAGCTATCAATTAACCAAATCCATCAAAATTGGACGAGGTAAGCTCCATTGTAGTAAATCATGCATTATTTATTGATAAATTGACTAACTCTGAGTGTATGGTTGAAGAAATGGCCCCATCTTTCGAAGAACTAGCTTCTGTTTTTATTAAAAATTAGAAAGAGTAGATGAAATATTTGAGTTCCAAGAGGAGGATTTTGAAGTTGAAGAGCACGTGAAAGATGATGATCAGAATTCTACATGTTCTAAATGTAGTATCCATGATGGACCTATGTTCTTATATGTTGCTAATTATTCTCAATATTTTTAAAAGAAAGAGTTATTCCCCATGCAAACTCATACAATTGTCCGGGATAGTTATAAACAACAAGAAAAGGTTTGAATTTTTTTTCTCAGATCTCTTGAGTTACAAAGGAGTATGTTTTTGAAAATTCTTTGAGTGTTTCTTATGGCTAGATCAAAAAAATTTGAGCCTATATAATTTTTGTTTGGAAGTGGAATCAAGGAGAATCCCTTTACTAGTGTCTCATATTCTTCTCAAATCAGTTTTAGAAAACAAAATGATTCAATTAAAAATAAATATTTGAATAATCATGATTTATAAGATGAGAATGTGCTAACCATACAAGAAGATCTCTCCAAAAATAAGAAATGAAAATTAGATCTAGATGAAGATCAGTTTGAGATTAAATATAAAAAGGGTTATCAGGAAATGGAATAAATCATTTAGAGTTGCATGTTGATGAGTGTAATAGGTTCAAGTTATTAGATTTTTTGCTTGAGGATGAAGATAAGAATGAAGCCCCAAGTGTGGAACTTGAATTTCTTGTACAAAAATAAGTAAAAAATAATTAAAATAGGATTGTAAATAGTTAAACAGAGGAGGAAATCAAAAAAGAAATTCAAATCCAAAGGGAGTATTACTCAAGCATGGAAAATGAAGAAACAAAGGTTTAATATGAATTAGAAGATTTTGATGATGAGGAAGAGCTAATTGAACTTGTAAGTATTCAACCCCCATCACCTATCTTCCTCAATAAAGACTCTATTGTTACTGAATATTATTTTAGTATTGAGATAGAGACAAATGAGAACCCAAGTATGGAAACAAGGTTGTTCATAAATGATGAAGTAGAACAAGTTTTAAATCAGCTTGCATGCACCCAATATGAAGAGGAAAATGTGTTCAAATACTTCATTTATGAGGATAAGTTTGAAAAGAGTGAAAAAATCAGAGAGATTAGTCCAGGGATAATTTTAGTGGCGAATATTCGTAATATGGAAAAAAATTAATTTTAGGAAAATTTGAAAAGGTGATTTTTTAGGAGCGGGTCAGTGTCCTGTTTTCCTAAAATATACAATATATTTTTTTGGGGGGGATGGCTTCACCTTCATTTGAAAACATCTCCTATAAAAACCTAGGTGATTCGCTGGGTAGTATACCACAAGTAGCTTACCGAATTACCAATATCGTGAAGTTTGAACTCGCATACTCTTGAGCACCAGAGATTGTTGTTAGCTTGTTAGGGTTAGTTGTTGACACGCGACATGGATATAGTTGATGCATGATAAATATGTATTGTAGACACATGACAAGGAGATATTTCAGATGCATGATAGAGAGAGTTGACGCATGACAGGGCATAAACAGTTGATGCGCGATAGGGCATAAGTAGTTTACGCACGATAGGGGATAAGCAGTTGACGCGTGATAGGGCATAAGCAGTTGACGCCTTGGTGATGTGTGATAGTTTCAATTGATGCCTAGTTGACATGCGACAGGGATTATTAATGTGTGACAAAGGGTTAGTTGTTGATGCGCAACAGGAAGTCGCTACTTGGTTCTTTTGCTGATGTAGGACTCTATTTAGAATAATGGAAGGTGTTAATCCTAAGAATGCGAAGACCCTAAAAGTAACTAAGAAATATCAGAAATCATTGTTTCAGTATTTTGGAAACTCTATAGATACATATATTGAAAATACCAACAACCATAAATATTCCACCACAAAGAATCAGAATACTGATTGTGTGGAAGGTATTATTGAGGTGGATATGCATTCTACATAGTATCAAACAAATGACACCTACAATAATATGCCAGATCTTGAAGATATTCTTCCTGTTGGGGTGTAACCAGAAGTCCATCAAGATATCACACATACAAATACTCAGCAAAATGGAACACAAAAATAAAATTCAAAATCTAGTTCACAAAAGAGGAAACCAGGTGATTGTGATATTGCTCAAAATTCTACTAAAAAAAGTAAAACATTGAAAATGAACAAGAATATGTGGACCATTGGCAGGTCATACAAGTTTTATTGGGCAGCTAAATTTCTGTTTATTAAAACTATATAATCATCTAATTCTGAAGATATCCCATCTGAATGTACATGTACAATATGTACATGAAAATTGGGAAAGCAACAAAAAATGCAAATGAAGCTAGACACTATAGAAAAACATTGTGGAAAACAATATTTGACTATAACAGGGGCAGATGGACAGAAAAACAAAACACATAGGTGGAAAACTAAAAAATAATGCATGCATGTTATATACGCAGCGGAATATGAGGCAGAGAAGAAAAAACACAGACATCTCTTGGAAAAGGGAGGAACGATCACATCGCATATTGGTAAGATGAATCAAAAAAATCTACATGCAAAACTCATACAATTCTCTACTCTATTTCACATACTAAAAAAAGGAAGACCAATTTCAAAGTTTTGTATCAATATAATGGAATGCTAAACGTACCTCAGTCTCATTGGTCTGAAAGTAGTGGATGGGAAAAGGAAAAATGCCTTTCAATGATAGAGAAGGAAGATTTGAAAGAGAATGTAAAAAAATCAAAGTTTATCTCTCTTTCAATTGATGAAATGACAATAGTTAACAACACTACATGGGTATGTATCCATGTCTATACTTTAGAAAATCATATAAGGACACCTCATCTACTGGGTGTTATGAAAATGATTGAAAAGTGTAATGCCGAAAACCTGCATAAAATAGTTGTTTCTTATTTGAAAGATATTGCTAGAATGACTAATTATGAAATTGCTACGAAGTTGTTATGCATTGGAGTAGATAGTGCATCTTTCATGCAGGGTCACCGAATAGGGTTGTGTGTTAGATTACAAACAATAGTGGCCCCATATATGCTACTAATTCAATATATGGCTCATAGAATGAATTTAGCGTATAAAATGGTAAGAAAACACGAAAATGTTGCTAAATTAGAAGACCTTATAAGAGAAATTCATGCCTATATGGCAAGCAGCCCAAATAAATTTCTTGAGTTCCAGAAATTTGCAATTGGAATTACAGATGGCAAAAAAATTCTGAAAGATGTTAAGACTAGATGGATCTTTTTGTATGAACTTGCATGTAGAGTTTGTGAGGTGTATCCTTCGTTGGTTGGTTTCATGCACAAATACCATCATGAAGTTGATAGGGTGAGGGGATTGTTCCATTTAACTGATTTGGAGACATTGCTTACATTGTTTGGTATTCTTCCAATGTTTCAGGGGATCAATACACTGATGAAGCATACACAAGGAAGATTAATCTATATTTTTGATTTTATACGGATGAGAAAAATGGTATGTCAAAGTCTTGATATCTTGTACTGTTCCCAAGATAGTTTTGATTCTCCTATTTTTGAGAATTGGAAAGCTTTATTAGATCTTAAAAATCATAGTAAATATTTGAGATTTAATATCCATGATCACCTCTGCATCACTATTAATGGGAGGGACATACCACTGCACATTTTATAAAAACGTCAAGATATTACAAGATTAGAACAAGAATATGTTCTCGTGACACGTAATCTCTTTGAGTCTGTTATAGTTGAAACAAAAATAAAGCTTAAGAAAATTTCAGAATCCTTATCATTAGAAATTAGAGAACGTTTCCCCAAAGATAAAATTCTTGAAGCCATGGGTGTGATGAATCCTAATTTTTGGAATACTAAAGGTGGTCATGCTGACTTTGTAAGAAAGCATTTCCATAAATCCATGGGTACAATAATGGAACATTTCATAAATTCTTTAGAGTTCAAGGGTATTGAAATCAAAGGTATACTGAATGCTGATTTATTAAATTTCAATCAATTTTTTTGGTAAGAATAATGAGGAACCAATATAAAAATTTAGACGAACCTTCTGAAAGTGGTGCTATTACAAGGCTGTGGTGAGGAATATATCAAAGTTATATCTAACAAGAAGATATCAGTGAATATTTCATATTATATGAGTTATGCCAAACAATGATTTTGGGGTCTGTGGAGAACGAAAGGGTTTTCAGTGCACTATCATTTATAAAATCAAAACTGAGAAATAGGTTGGATAAAAATCTAGAAAGTTACATGAGCTATTATGTTTCTCGGTACTCCATGGAAACCTTTCCTTTTGATAGAGTAATTGTGCATTGGAATTCCCTTTGCGAAAGAAGAGGTGTGAATAATATAGCTACAAGTACAACTGTTCCCAACATTGAGAGTGGAATTGGCGCATTGTCACACTCTATAGAAGAGAACATCGAGTTTGAAGAAGCTATTGATAATGGATTTTTTCAACTTTAAATAGGTATCTTCTTCACCTTAATCTTATTGTTTGTCACTTTAATTTTTTTTCATCTCTTGTTATCATTAAAGATGTTACAGGTCTATATATTTACATTTATTTAAATACAATCTTTTTCTTTTTTTTGAAAATGTGGGTTGACATCCATCCGAGGAAGCTGGTACTTCTCAGGACTAACAATGCCAGGAAACTCACCCATCTATCTACTAATCTATTTCTCATGTTGAGTTTTTTTAGAACAAATATCTAGCACATTACCAGTGATGATTTCACAGCAATCTAAAACACTAGAGGTAAGTTAAACCCTATCATATCATATTTCTTGATTTCTTACAATTCTGTTTAATTTATTTTTGATATTTACAAAATGATTTGATATATTTTTTAAACTTTGTGGGATAAAATGACACAATTGAATTTTACAGAGGAAGATATTTCCATACTATACAATTCATAATCAACAATCCATTATACAATTTTTCATCCACGATCGTGCTAGAAGTTAAATCTACGTCCACATAAAATTCATCATCATCCATATATATCATATCATCATCATATCATTATCATAATCCTGACACTACAATTATTATTAAAACAATTATTAATCTATTTTAAATTTAAAGAAATGTCTCTGTCCTAACACATTCCATTTTTTTTTTAAATTCATGATCATATCATTACAATTATATCCATTCTAATTTCATATATATACATTTTAACACATTCCATTTATTTATCATCTATATCCATTCTAATGTCATCATGATCATATCATTACAAGTATAGAGAAGAAGAATTATCTTAAAACAATTTTAAATGTCTAGAGAAGAAGAATTATCGTGCTTGAAGCTAAATCTATGTCCACATAAAATTCATCATCATCCATATATATCATATCATTATCACAATCTTGACACTACAATAATTATTAAAACAATTATTTATCTATTTTAAATATAAAGAAATGTCTCTGTCCTAACACATTCCATTTTTTAAAAAAAATTATCCATTATCATCATTCATCATCATCTATATCCATTGTAATCTTATCATGATTATATCAGTTACAAATATTATACATAAGAGAATTATCTTGAAGTCAACCATCCAAATGGAGAAGTAGAGAGTTGAAAATATTATCAAATCCTGAAGTACATCTCATCCATTATTACGGCTTTATGATAATCCAAGTAAATAAGAAACATTACATCATCATGATTCATCCCTATCTAATGCAATCACCATTAAGAGTAAACCAATAAGCATAAACTCAATAAAATTTAAAAAGGCTATCAAATCCAGATAATAAAATTCAAATACCATGACCACAACATTCAATGTTTCAAATTTTCAAATATAGACTCAATATTTCAAGTTTCCACAATAATAAAAATTTTCAACCCTCTTTTTCTGTATCCAGTTCAATTCTTGTGCTCCTTTCCCCAATGGTTTCAGCGCATGTGGCTTTACTCCTTTCCCCAACAGTAAAAATAACCCTATAACTTATGAGATTATCCGCAGTACTGTCCAGATTTCTTAAAATTCTTTCTTCTTGATTTGTCGCATCTCCATGTAAGGATATAAAAATTTGAGATCATGGTACTACCTTACAGTTTGAATAATATTTTAGGGTCAAATCCGTTGCTCTTTAATTATCCACTTCAGTGTATTGTTTTGTTTGTTAACCAAAACAATATTTTCCTTCATTAATTCTTACTATGGATAAATGTTCCTTATAGAAGTTGTTTCCAAGTGAGCTTGGAAAAACTTTGCTTGACTCTTCAAATTTTCATATTTAACTGCACAAAAACCTTAATGTCAATTCAACATATTACTAAAATAATAAACTTTAAATTAAGAAAAAATATTGTTTGAAAGTGATAATACTTACAACCGCTCTATCTCTCTACCGACATTTGCAACTGCTACCAATCCTTGGGATAGACCATTTGTTAAAATATGCCTGGGCCTCAGCTCTAATATTTTCCAATTTGTTTAGTGCCTTATCCAAAATTTTATCTTTGTAGTTGTTATACGTGATAGTAATAGTTCTTACTTGGGTAAGTAAGGAATCCATCTTCGCAGGTTGATTCTAGACTACAGTGTATAAACTATCCCTTTGCCAATAATTTTCAAAACGACTAATAATATCATTGATAAGTATTTTAGACCTTCTCTCCCATTCTATGAGCTGACTGATATGAGGTAGAATAAACTCATTGACATGGGATTAACAATCATAACCAATTAAGTTTTCCAAAGGAAAAGGTAACAATTGTTCACCATCTGTATCTAATGAAGATGATCTTGCTGGAGAGGTATGGGGGATTTCAGGATGATCAACTACTACTTGTTTTTGCCTTTGGGTGGCATGATCCTGTTTGTGATAAAATTAAAAGATTGAGACCAAATAAATTTAAATCAAAATGTAATTCAATATGGTAATGCACTAAAGTATGTTGAAATTGAAGTATACCTTCTGGCCTTGAATCATCTCACGGGTATTGAAAAACCAGTTGGGTCATTGCTATCAATGCCCAAATAATCTTCATCTAAAGTTATATTATTCAAAACCAATATGCCCATTGCACTAGGCAAGCCACCAAGTGAGAGAGTTGGAATTCGAAAGGAGGAGGTAATGTTTAGTATCCCATTAGGGGCCAGAGCAATTAGTATGCGTTTACCAATGTTATTTTTCCATGTTCCTCTGGTTGGCATTTTAAATATTATTGGTTGAGGGGGGGTTGGTGCCACTGTTTGAATTTAGAAGGACACACTCACTGAAAAGTTCAAGAAAAAAACATGAAAAACTAGAAAACAATCCTAAAACTATGAAATTAAACGAAGTAGTATTCAAAAGTTATACCTTGTTGTCGAGGAGTAGTTTTTCACGGTGCTAAGGGTGGCCATGTAGGAGTAGTAATTGGTGGTTTTTGAGAAGATACGAATGCATGTGACTATACTGAGTGACTTGGGGAAGATGGTTGAGTTTTCAAAACACGCGTATGGTCCAAAGTCTCTGCAATGCCATCAAAATTGAATTGTATGTCAATTCAATTGGTTAAAATTTAAATTGGAAAATAAAAATAAAAATTTGGAATTTGTTAATAATATATGAGAAGGTATTACTTCTCTAGCATTTAACAAGTTTAAACTGTTGAGGGTTCGGAGAGGAGTGAGCTTCCATTTTAGATTGGGAATCTCCCAAAGCCTCAGTGTGTTGCTGGCCTCTTCCTCTTGATAACGGCTTTTTTTAGGGAAGGCCTTCAATAAATCTTCTCTACAAACCGTAAAGTGTTAATAACTATGCAGTGTAATGTCAAAATACAAACTTAATGGTTTTTACCTGTCGTTCTTCAAATGGAATTGAAAACATCATCAACTCCTCGTCAGTAAAAGTAGGAATTGGCTTATCCCAAGGAGATAGTTTGTGGAATAAATGACAGGTTTTTTTGAAAGCTTTGCATTTGTTATGTCAGTTTTTTATGCAAAAATTCTCAAAGATAAGCATGCACCATTTAATATCTACATGAGTATTTCAAGCGATAGTGGCAACTATGTATGCAATGGCCCAGTTTGGTATATCTATTTTCTGACCCTGCAAAACTATTTTGGATTGAAAAAAGGAAATCATTGTAGCAAGAAAGTGGTGTACACCATGCCTCAATTTATTGACATGAGATGCAAATGCCAAAAAATAGTGGGAATTAATATAACATTAAATTGTATCAAAATAAAAAATAGAATAAAAAATGATGAATGAAAATGAATTATACTTATAATCAACATGGAAAATGAACCTTGATTCAAGATATTTCATTCAATCATCTTCCACGAGTGTTGCCTTCATTCTTAAGTAAAGGGTAAGTTCCTTGAATGGAAGGCCCATGTTAAACCTATGGATTAATAGAAACTGTTGATACCGAATTGAAACAATCAGTCGTCATTCAGAGTAACATAAAAAAGAACCTCCTCTGTATTGTAGGATGAGAGAAGGTAATTCAAAATATTTGGGTCAATTTCGAATTGGGGCATCTCAACGAGCCCAATAAACTCACATGCATTGATCAAATCTTTATATTCGGAAGACATATATAAAAAAGTATGGATGTGGGGGCACAAAGGATTCCTTAGATGATCTTGCCCATGGATATGACTAGATTTTTTTCTTGATTTTTCAACTGAGTTTGTAGTTGGGAAGCACTTGAAGTCGCCATTCTAGTTGTGTTTGTGACTTTAATAATGATGGATTCTTGTAAACAAAAAAATCAAGATCTAGAAAGTGAAAATGAGAAAATGACTGAAGGGAGGCTATTTATAAGCCAAATCAAGTGTCAATAAGGACCATTGATACACGTCAACACAAATTTTTTCACGCATTATTATGGTCCACATTGACGTGCGTCAATGACCCTTGAAAATCGCAAATCATTAAGGGTATCATTGAAGCATGTCAATAGGGGGATTGACATGCATCAACGAGGGCCATTGATGTCATGTTGATACATGTCAATGAAAGTCATTGTACATAGTGTTGAAACATGTGTCAATGGTTCTTGTTGATGTGCATCAATGGTAAAACATCAGCCTGAGCTAATGCAAATCTATAACTTCTCCAACAATCGATAAACCTAGAGAAAATTCAGTTTTGAAATAATGTCAAATCTATAACTTTCGCTGAACAATGGTATAACAGGGATATTGGCTAGGTATTGCCCACCGACCATAGTTAGAATTGCCTAAGAAAAGCAAATGTCTTACAAATGAAAAATTGTGTGGCTTACCCTCAGGAATGATTAACATCTATAACCAGTTATGTGTCTAATACCACTAGTATAAGAAAGGTCCAAGCCAGCCATTTAAAAAAAAATAATTGTCATCAGAAGTTGATGTAGCCTAGAATCTACTATGTATAACCCAAGGTGCACTGACACATCACTCATCCTGAAGCTGAGCATGCTGACATGAAGTGCATGCAAAGGTACTGAGCCCCACTTTAGAGTTGTTTATATAGGATGTTAGGGTGATGGTGTTTAAAACATATCTCAGATCTCATAATTAAACATAAGCTTTCCATAGTGCAATAATCTAGATCTAGATCTTTAGAGAATCATGGACTAAATGAACTAAACGATAACTATGATAAGATTAACCATACAAGAACAACATTCAGTTATGTTTGACACCATTATCTAGCCAATATCACTCCATCGCATTAAACATTGTAAAAGAAAAAATCTTCTTTCACTATAAAAGTATCACCATGAATCATGTGCGCATTAGAACCAACATCATAACTCTACAATAATTCACACACTCATACTAATCCCTACGCTAAAATACATAGTTCACAATATATTTATAGAGGTAGGGACTTGTCCCTTCACCACCTTTGCACTTCTTAAAATAGTGTCGCATGTTGATAATAGCCATGCACCTTTACAATAGCTATGCACAATATGTAAGTGTTCTAATAATAGATGTCTTATAGTTAACTGGAAGAAGCAATCCTATTATTAGCTCAAACCATGCATGACACTTATCTAGTCACTTGTTCCCAAAATACCGTTGCACGTAACATGCAAGTCTCCATCTTTTTGTATGCTCCGCATGTTATCTTCCAAAAATATCCCTTATCCATACAAAACGGCTAAGTCCTGAGCCAAAGTGTTCTTGTGCGTGTTTCCTTCCCTATATTTCTGCGCACCTTCAAATGCACCTTGCTCGCTTGTTCATATATCCTTTGTGTGCCTTTTTCTTAGAGATAATATTTTTTTTTCTCAACATATACCCCACACTAAGGTGCATTATCCTTCCCAAAAATGGGAATTATTTCTTCATGTTCCTAAATAATAAAGAATAGGTGATGAAAGAATCAAAGAATCACTATACAAACGAATGAACCTTCACTCTGCAACACCCTCTTGTTCAACAGGGAAGTATCAAATCTATGGATACTCAATTTTCATTTCAGCTTCCAATGTCTATCAATCACTCAGCTGCATGGTCCTTATGTTCTCTATTGATTTTCTATGGCTAGGACATCTAGTTCATCTTGAGTGAAGTCTTCTCTTTCTCATTCTATAGAAATCATAGAAAAAATTTTCCATACCTGACAACATTCCATCCAAAATATCCATCTTATCTATGCTATGAACGTTTCCCAATATCATCTAGTCCTCTCCTTATGTGGATCTTTGGCTGCTACAAGGGCCTCACACTTTTATTTCACCAGTGCCAATATTTTTGCGCACCCTAGTGTCTCATCTTTCATTGCTGCCTTTAGAACTTCATTATCCTTTAACTATAGATTTCTATGATCCTTAGTACTACCTATGGTGAAGCACACAAATTAAGATCTTGTTCTAGCTTTCTTCAGCTCATCCTTTCAAAGTTTGGAGCAATTCCTCATATGTTCAATTTTTTCTAATCATAAAGTGCCCTTTCCTCTCTCTACTTCGTGTTCAAAATCTTTCGGTGTAGGAATTTGAATTGGTCCATCTTATAACACCAAATTGACCAAAGTGTGCACATAATGCATAGCAGAAGGAAAATTTTCAGGTACCTTTGAGATTCTAGATTAGGCCTTGTCTTTAAGAATGTAATCACCAATTTCCTCCTCCTTGCTAACAAAGGACTCATTCTTTGTCCTGTTCTCATTCCTTCTCTTCCTTTAGGGGTCGCTATCTCTTATAATTTTATCTTTGTTATCTTCCATCAACTGCTCGAATGATTATTTCCTTATCAAAATGTTCCTTTTTGCCACCTCAGCAGATACCTTCACCAATGCATTGTAAGACCTGCTCATCAGAAATTAGAGTGGGATTTATCATCATGTTCCTACTTTGGGGTGCCTTCTGTCACTCTTGTGAGAGACACAAGAATTTTCACATACATCAAAAGTAAGGTTCATCCATATGGGTCTTCATGGACTAGGATAACTGCTTCCTTGGTGTGGGTAGTGGACATATCTAGATCCATCAACACCCACCCATATAATCTCCTTAACGCCCATAGTACTTTGAAACTGGGCATAGATTATTTTACTTGTGTCCTCAACATAGCCTATACTAGGGACAACATACTCCTCACTTATTCCTTTCTCTTTTTGTTCCTTATCCCCTTAGGAACCTGAGCACCAAGGTTTGGAGTTGCTCCTACCTGATGTCGTAATCAGATGCGTTGCTGTGGCTCACTGGTAAACAATTTATTCTACTTCTTTCACCTCTTCATCTTCATCTTTCATTTCTTCATCTCTGGGGTTCCTCCACATATTTAGGCTAGACCAGGGTACTAGGCATGCACTCTCATAAATCAGACGTCCTCCTCCTCATTAAGCTTCAAATTCCTTCATCTTCTCTTTTTCTCTGGATGCTTCATTTTGAGTGGCGATTTGATGGTGACCTTTCATAAAGGGTGTGATGTTCCTATGCCTTGGGTTCTAGTTCTTCTGAAAACCCTCTTAGAAATTAGCGCTCCACCTAGACTATATCCACATCAAATTCTTCCTCTTCTTCTTGCTAACCATGGAGGAGTATGTATGCGCTCACTCTCCACTTTGTCTGTGGGCTACCTCTAGGCCTCTATGGTCCAATAATCCACTATCCTCATTGTTCTTCTTCTTCCTCATCTTCCTCTATGGTCTAGGTAGGATTTGTAGCTGCCACATTTTCAACTGTATGTTTTCCCTTAGGTGTCCCTATGGTAACATGAACTCATTCTCCATATACTTGCCCTATTATCCAACCTAGATTTAAGTCTGAAATATATAAGCAGTGTGGATCCACTATCTCCTAATATCCAAACTTGATTAGATTCATACTTATAACATGAGAAATGAGCCTCTCAATGTAGGCAAATCGACCTGGATATACATAAGTTTTTCTTAGAGTATGGTAGTCACAATCTACCTTATCTACATTAAAGCTTCAACTAGTGCACATCAGTTAAAAAACCTATGTAGTTCCGCCTAGAAGATAGTCATGTTGTGAAGGCATATGGATAGTTTTCACCATGGAATCCATGTCTCATCCTTCATTGCAAACTCACATGATGTAAAAGATTTTGATACATCTGCGAATTGTACTTCCTTACCTACTTCTAATGACAAATCCTTTAGGAATACACCATTCCTCCTCAATTATCCATGTGTAGTCGATCATATAATAGTTTTACCCTTTGTTTAAATGGTCCACTCATTTTTCCTTCACAAAAATACTTCTCAAATCTGTCAATGAGGGACTTCTTATCCACGTGGTATTCTAAAAAAAAATTATTTGGCCTTATCAGGAACTCCAATTTTTACAAACACAAGATGATAAGAGGATAACGCTCCAAAACTTATCTTTTCACATGTGTGCACTTTCTCAAGTAATTGTCTCTCCCATGTACCTAGTTGGAGTTGTAAAATTCTCCTTGTGAAATATTCTTAACAACATATAGCCACATGGTTTTTACTTGTGACCATTTTCCCTGATCATTCAACTTGGTGAGTAAATTCGTGGCTGCCTGTATCATAGGGTACCTCCTCAGCTTGTAGATATCCATCCCTCATAGACCCTTTGTGTATCTGAAATCCTTACTGGTGGCCATAACTACTAACTTATCCTTGCTAGTCAGATTAGTAATAACATCTATCCCTATGTTCCCTTCAATCATGTCAATGTGGAAATAAGGGATGTTGTGATTCTTACCCTTACCATCCAGCAAAATAGAAGAAGTACTCATAGACTCTTCTCATAATCCACATGGTATAAACTTTCTAGTTTTCCAAAATATGGGAGTTCATACTATTTGATATAACCCTACCTTCATGATAAAATTCTCCCCAACATCATCATATACTGACATGTCATCCACCATGCGCTTTTTAATCTTCTTATACAGTACAATGCATCCAACTCTCTCATTATTGTCATTGGTGTGGTGGTTGTAATCACTTACACCTTGACATACTGTGAATATGGGAATCCCAATCACGTGTAATAGATTAAAGCTCTCTTTTGGATACTACATCTTCTAAAAAAATTTACTCTTGGGAGTAACTTTGACCTCTAGTTTCCACCTATCTTCTTCCCCTTTGTCTCCTGCTGCTAGGTAATTTCCTTGGTGCCATGATAAAAATATACACCTTTCATTCCTCTATCGAGTAAGCTCCTTGTTTACGCTAGCTAAAAAAATTGCATTCCCTAGCTTGAAACCCCATTCCCTAGCTTTAAAACATGAGCCCTAGCTCCTAAATTCTTTTACTTCACTCAAACCCTTCTCCAATTGAGGATGGAAGCCACTTCTACACACCAAGTCCCCTCTCCACACCTGGTTTCAACATGCTCTTTGCACCTCAACATATTGGCAATCAGTTTGTTTGCAACTATCTTGCTTGAATACTTGTGATTGTAAAGGTAAAAATGAACCCACATCATGTCCTTATATAGATTTGTGAAAACATTAACTGACATTTATTAATCCTTCACCTACCACCAATCCTCTCATTAATTGACCATTTTCCCAACTTCCGCACAATACACCTATACGCTCCCTAGCTATAACCTTCTAGTGCACCTTCCTACCTTTTTGCTAAATACCTTCTTCTACACACTTCAATGCACCAAAGTACCTCACCATTGTTCCTTCCCCTGGTAGTTTCCACAGTTGTAGCTTACCATGCATTATACTCTTCATTTATTTATGTCCAACTATGGTTTTATTTGGAAGAAATTTCTTTCTAGACAGCCTCCTTTCATTTTTAAATAGCACCTATAACAGTATGTTCTTATGTGTACCCATTTTTGAATAAAAAATAAAAACCACACCACACCAATTGTATGTGTAGTCTTCTGCACATAAAAATAATTCAAATTGTAATTAACTTCCAATGTGCAAACGTTCTTATTACACAAAACACCAAACTAAATTGACAAAACATAACTTCAAAGAAGGAAATACATTAAAATAAATACAAAAATGGAAATCTATACTAAATGGAAATATTGCCTTAATACAAACACCAAGAAGACTTATTTATAAGAGGGATTCATCCTACTCCCGTTAAAGTAATCGAGTAACTGTGTTCCATCAAGTGCCTCTAACTAATAAGTGCTTGATTCAAGGATGTGTGTGATAACATATGGTCCCAACTAATATACCTTAAGTTTTCTTGGATGGCACCGAAACTTGGAATCATAAAGATGTAGCATCTTTCCAACCTAAAGCTTCTTGTCCTTGATGTGTTCTTTTATGTCGTGCCTTATGCCTGGCCTTTTCCTGCATCTGACTCCATCATGCTATGGTGTGCGTATCATCCAGACTATATCAACTTGTCATTTCCTTATTCTTCCAATGCTTTCTCATCAGCTAAACCTCCTATTACGCGCCATACACAAAGAAGGTAACATGAGTTCCATGGGAAGAACTTCTTCTACAGCCAAATACCAACTGAAAGGGTATGGCCTTATTCAACCTTTTGTAGGTTATTCTATATGCCCAAAGTACAACAGAAATTTTATCATCCCAATATTTCCTTCCAACATCAAAATGTTTTGTCAAGTTTTGGCTCAATATCTTGTTGAAAGCATCAACGGTCCCATTTTCTTGAGGGTGATAGGGTTTTTGTAGTGCCCACTTCCCTTTGACACCTTTTGATACTGATCTTGATATTATTGATTACACTATGGACATTATTATGGTTTTGATTTAGTATGATGTTAGATGTTAGACCATGGATTATTGTTGATTTTGATTTAATTATGATGCATGATGATTATTAGAGACACTTCAGATGTGGATGATGATATACTATTTGACATGGATATATTATGAATATTGTTCAAACATGTGATTTTGGATATTGTGAGTAGACCTAGAAAATGGACATTATATGATGATGATATAGTTGTTGATATAAATTGTAAGTGATATTGTTGATTTCCTTGATGTTGTTGTGATTCATGTGTATAGATGATTTCGTGATTATATTTATATCATGTTGGATGTTCTGATATGGCCATGAGACCGAAGGAGGTATTTATGTTTTGCAGGTTAAAGTATTACAACAAACATTGGGGGATTGAAGACCAACCACATTCAAATTCTAGATGAATTCAACAAGGTCACCATGGCAACATGTTTTGTGTGTGTGTGTGTGTGTGTGTGTGTGTGTGTGTGTGTGTGTGTGTGTGTGTGTGTGTGTGTGTGTGTTATATTTAGTTAGGAATTCCCATGGGGGGGATCACCTTTGAATGTGACCAAGGGGTTTTGTGTATTTTATTAATGTGGTTCCTTTTTATTATTGTTTGTATGTATTTTATTAGTGATGTGTCCCTTTCTTTTATTTAATTAAATTGTGGTAGATTAATGTGAGAAAACATATGGTTAAAAGTTAATTAATTAAATTGGGACATAAGGAAGTAATTATTAAATTTGTTGAACCTTGTGTTAAATGTTGTAAGGTGTGTGTAAGTATGTGTAAGGGTTGTGTAAGTCAGATTTTAGAGTATGAAACACTCCACCTCCTTGGGAATTCGAATTTGTCCTTGGAGGCTATTTTTGGAGGCTTGTGGGACAAGTAAAAATTGTCCCATACCTCTTAATTTAATTTACCAACCATACCTATGGTTGGAGGGTTGATTTTAGACATTTTGAATGCATTTTTATAACTCAAGTTGCATGTTTTAATTGCACTCTTATTACATTTTATTTAATTGAGTTCTTTGGGGTGTGGGCTTTTTGGAGTGTGTAAGTTGATTGTCATATTATTAACCCACCTCTTTATTGTGCTCCAGAGAATGAAATTTTATTTTTGTGTTGGAGTTGAGGATGTGTGATGTGGTATCCTACATGGATCCACCTCATCCTCGTCTCTTCCCTCTTCTATAAAATTGAAAATCTTTGCTTTGTTTTGGGTTGTTGAAACATTTTGCATGCTTCCTTGGGGAGAATTTTCTTGTTGATTAGATATCTTGATTTTGGAAGGAGATTGGAGAACTCTGCATGCTTGTTGGTTGCTGATTTTGGGACTGTGTATTTGACATTGAAAGCTTGCTATGTTGGAACAAAATCTACCATGGAGAGGTAGGAGCTTAGATCTTCTTTTATGTTATTTTTTTATTTTTGTGTATGTGTGAGTGGTGAATGTCTTGTTGTTATTGTTGTGGGCTGTGGGTAGACTGCCATAGGAATGGTGTAGGAGAAGGCTATGGGGAATCCATGTGGGGGGGAATAAGGGAATGCTAGTGGCATCAGTTTTATTGTGGAGGGAGTTTGGGTTTGGAATCCACCATGGAAAAGAAATAACTTGCATTTCTTACTTTGTGGGGGGCATAAGGAGGGATTATGGGGGGCATAAGGATATGTGTGATGATTTATATAGGTGGTTTTTTATAGGTGGATGCCCAATTTCCATTGGGAGGCATAAGAAAATTCCCCCATAGTTCTTGCTCCTTTGGCTTGCATGATGAAGCCCGAGTTCTGTATTAATGTTTCAATGCAGTTGTAAACTATTGTTTTGTTGGACTGTGTTTTATTTTGAAATGCACATGTTGAAAAAATGTTGTGTATGTTTTATGGAAGCCTGTTGTTTCCATGAGTTGAATCACACCTTCTATTGCATTGTGGTTGGGGCTCGGGGGCCAGTGAAGAAGGAAGGATTATCCTCTTCATTGGATGTCTTGGTTGGGTGGAGAGCATTGCCTTTCCCCCACTTTTGTTGTGATCAAATTGGAAGAATAGGGAACTTGCATGTTGTTATTCTGGAGCAGAGGAAAATATAGTTTGATAGTACCTTGTGAAATAAATTCTTTTGTAACCTTTCCCACTTTGAAGTGGATGAAATTGTAAATGTTTTGGAAATGGAAAGATATTGTATGGATTGTGGAATTTGTAAAGTGAAATGAAAAGAGACAAACTTTGTTTTTGCTTTGAAAGTATGTGAAAGAAAATGTAATATTCTGCTATATAATTAATAAATGATTTTGGAAGGAATAAAAGAAAGAATATGTAAAATTGTATTTGGAATCAATAAAGGATTGCAATACCTTTCTTCATTTGCATTGTTGCATTTAAATCTGATTTTTAAATGATTGAAATATCTATTTGAAAGAAAAAAATACGTATGAAGGAATTACATTACCTTGTCCTTTTTAAAATATGACAAAATTGGAAACCAAATTTTACATTTTAAATTTTAAATGGTTTTTTTATATCAACTAATTGTATTAGACTAGAATAGGAATGAAATTTTCATATATGGAAGATGAAATTGATAAACAGATCCTTTAGAAATTGATCTCTGTCATAAAATTTAAAACTGACAATTAATTAATCTAAAATGAACAATTCGAGCCTACACACAATAATCAATATGGAAACATTAAAATTTAGTATGCTATGATATCAATGGACTCAATTTGACAAAAAACACTTAAGTAATTTAAAACATTGCAAAATCGGGCCCAAACTTTTCACAGTCGTTTTTCAGTCAATTGTTGGAAAATTTGAATTAGAAATCAATTGAGAAAATTTTCCTTTTAATGCATCTTAAAATCCTTCTCAGAGTAATTATCCATGTCTGTATGGCATGTTGAGTGAAGGAGGAGATCAAATTGAACAAAATTTTATAAGTTAAAAATTACCAATTGATTTTAAAAAGCTTACAGGCCGTTTTCTTAAAATTTACCCCTTAAAATTTATCAAAATCTAAAATTTATGATTCCTGTACAAAGAAGGCGTCGAGATATTTCTAGAAAGTCCTTATTTTCCCAAAATTGAGATTTCTATCAAAATTTATGGCCTTTTGAAGTTTTCTTCACTAGTATTAAAATTTTGGGAAAAATTTCCTTTGTGGGCTCGCAGCCCAAAATTTTCCCTTGGGACTTAATAAATTTTTTTGGAATCTTTTTAACATTTTCCCCATTGCCCCGTCGGCCCGCAGCTAATCAGAGGTTGCCACGTGGCCTTACTAGGCAATGGAAGAGGCATGACACAACCTTCTTCCTTGGAACCTTTTTAAATTTTTCGGAAAATTTATTAGTTTCCCTCCGTCAGCTGTAATCCTGCAACTAATGAAAGGCTGCCACGTGGCAACATGGGGTGATAGTGGAGGGGATAGAACCTTTTTGAAATTTTGGATTTAGAAAATTTTTTGAGTTTACCTCCGCGGCCCCGCACTCCCGCCCTGCTTTGGAAATCAATTCCATGGACACACGGGTCCACATGTGCACTTATCTCTTTTTCTCCCCTTTGGCGAAATTCCGCAAACTCCTTCGCCGCCCCACCCTTCCCTCATTTCCCCCCTGCTTTGGCTTGTTGGGTACCACGTGTCCCTGACATAGAAAAAAATTAGATTTCTTCCCCCACATAGAATTTTTTTTGTAAAGTCTCCCTGCGACCCGCCAACTCGCCCTTTTGGGAAATTTTTCATCCTTGGGCTCACGGGCCTGCTCTTGGGGGAAAATTTCACCCCAATGCCTGCTGGCCTATAACTTGAGTTTTATAAGGATATAGGAGGACTTCTTTATATCATTGGAAAGGAGAGAAAATTTCCTATCCAATGGGAATGATTTTGGGAAATTTTGAATAGTTGAAACTCTAAGCCTGTTAGAGAGTGGGTATGGTGATAATTTACCCTCTGAACCTATTTGAAACTTCTAACACTAAATTTTGAACCTTGTGACCTCTAATAATTATTAATAAAAGAAAAGTATGTTCTAGTAGATTAAACCTATTTTGGAACTTGTTAGTGATAGTTGTTGCCTTATAACGTGGTAGTCGACTCCTTTAAACAAAAAATAAATTATTCCATAATTTTCCTAACTAATCCTAGGTTGTTTCTTAGGTCTCAAGTGGGTTGTTTTAGTGTGCATCACAGTTTATTCTTGTGGTGTGCAACCATAAATTCATCCAATAATATTTTGATTGTCTCATTCAAGAAATGTGTGCCCCTATCACTTTTCAAAATCAACAGACATCCATACATAATAAGAATATTTTCCCATAAGAACCTTGTTATTATAGCCACTGTGCAATCGTTTATAGGTGCTGATTTTTCCCACCTTGTATGATAATCTATATAAATGATGTAGTGTGATCCAGTTCTACACACGGTTAGGGAAATAGGACACAAAATGTCTTTTTCCCATTTTTCAAATGGATCTGTTCTAGTAATAGGTTTTAAAGGAATTTTATCTCTTTTCCCAGGTTTTCCATGGTGCTAACAATGATCACACACATTATAATACTCCTTGCAATCCTTGTACAAGGTTTCCCACCATAAACCAGTGAGTAGAATCTTACACGCGGTGGTGTCACCTACATAGTGTCCACCTGCGATACTGCCATGAGCCTCTTCCATGATTTCCATGTGCTCATGCTCTAGTATGCATCGACACAATACGTCATCTTGTCATAGTTTGTATAGGTCACCACTAATCACCATGAAAGATACAACATGAATTGAAATTTGTTTATTTTCTAAGGATTTCATTCCTTATGGTGTCATACCTGTGCATAAAAAGACAACAATATCCTCCAATTCTAAAGGCATGCAGTTTAACCTATACAACTGTGCATCTAGCATTGAATCTTCAATTGTTTTTGCATACTCTCTTGATTGAATTCTTGATAAGTGGTCTTGAATAGAATTACTTTTGGTTGGTTTTACCATGAATGTAAACTCAAAATATTGGAATAAGAGAACCCATAGGCATATGCACCCCTGTAAAATGAGATTATTTACCAAGGATTTCAATGCCACGTGATCTGTATAAAACAAAAAAGGTGTTTCTAGCAAGTAATGTCTAAACTTATGCAGCGCATAGATTATTGACAAGGCCTCACACTCTGTAGCTATATAATTATGTTCTACAAGTGTCAACTTCCTACTAGCAAAATAGATAGGATGATCTATAGTACCTTCCCCAAGCTGAACCAATAATGTGGCAATGGCCATGCTAGAGGCATCCACATGTACATCAAAAGGTTGGTTCCATGAGGGGAAGTGTAGA
The DNA here is from genome assembly GCA_019776745.2 of Taxus chinensis. Lineage (NCBI taxonomy): Eukaryota > Viridiplantae > Streptophyta > Pinopsida > Cupressales > Taxaceae > Taxus > Taxus chinensis. The sequence continues at coordinate 509,705,567 of CM034154.1, forward strand.
ATAAGTGCCATAGTAAGTGTAACATCCCCATTTAAGAACATTAGAACAAGTAATTTTTTTTTTTGATAAATGCTTCCTAGTTCTAAATACATAATTTAGAACTCACAAATCAAAACCACCATTCTTATAATAGATAACCATATGCAGCTGTAATGACTCGGAGTACCTCCGATCTATTCATTCCATGACTCGGTAATCCACCGATCTATTCATGAGTATCAAAGAGTTGGCATTTTTATTTTAACACATCACTCTTGCGGTTCTCTTCCCTAATCTGGGATTCAGAATGCTCTGTCCAAGGAACCTATCTAAATAATTGTTACCATTATTCATCGGCATCTCGTCCCTTAGACTAGGTGACATAGGACAACGCAATCAGTAGCTTGTGATACTTTGGCCAAAGATTTGAAACATACTGCTTATGTCTCGTATTCCTTGACAGCATACTCGTCATTCTGGAATACGTCCTTCACCCCATTCCTATGTTATGTAGAATGTCTTATACTGACTTCTGTCAGTCTCTCCTGCCCCAAGTTATTCACTCAGGAACGGATTAGTAATATGAAAATGTTATAGGGATGCTCCCGAGGGCTAGGGATACGCTGACATACTGGGTCAACCCTAGTTAACCCAGTGTGTCAAGATACCCCGAGTCTCCTGGGGAAGCCTTATAACATAACCACATTCCTAATCAATCCCAAAGTAAATATTGTTCGAGTTTAAGGTGTAAATCTTAACGATCAATGCAAAGGGTGTTGCCATAGGTCACCTGTATTGTTGTATCTTTGAGAAGATCCTAATCTTCTCAAAGGTACAACCCTACAGTTGACTTGTGCCATCAACCTTCAAATCCGCCTCGAAAAGATCTACTTATATATAAGTGTTACATACGTTGAGTTAAAGTTATACTTTAAGATGCTCCTTTTAGGGTAGTCTTTTCCCAACCCCTGGGTTCCTCACCTTAGGATTACCTTTCTCAATAAAACCCATTACGCAAAGAGAAGTTATTAAGACTTGAGGTCCCAACAAGGAGTTCATAGAAAAACATAAATCTAAATCAACGAAACTGGACAATAACCCTTAATCTTCACATGAGATTGCTAACCAAACCCTTTTTGGTTTATATCAGATCTCATAGCTGAAATATATCTTACTTATTAGTATTGAGATATAGTGATTAAAAATCCAATTAAACGTTGTCTTGACTTAGATCAAGACTAGGAAGTAATAATTTATTCAGCTCGTTTAGCTTCCTGTTCAGGTTTATTTTAACCTTAGCTTCTCGAAAGACAGTGATCTAAATTCAAATTTAGCTTTAGATAGAACATAATAGAACTACTAAACAATCATAAGTATTCAGTCACATAACCTTGCAAAGCTTACTTAGATAATCACAAATGTCTCCAAGTTATACAATAATAACAATGCTCTTAAAATCATTCGAACTGAAGAAGATCAATCCATCAAGATACGAATGCAAAAACATAAGTAACAAATACCTCATTTCATTCATTTCAAAGCTAATCAAATACATTTTATGCATTCAGCATATTTGATACAATACTCAACAGCAAAAGAACATCTTTCTTCAAGTAGTACATTTAGAGAATCAAGTTGAAATTCATCATAAAACCAAATTAAACAATCTGAACATCATATTAGATCTGCGTGCCTTTACCACTTATGGAAACCATCTGTAAAAATTGTCAACACGGGTCAGTTCGGTGAACTGAGCATGATAAGCACTAATTCTTAAAACAATTGCAATCCACCAATTGTTTTCATTAAACAACCTATTTAAATGAAATCATTTCTTCACATTCCAAACTTAAATCAGGCTATTCATCCTATATGTTAGAGACTAAGAACATATGAATACAACCATTCTTAAGACAGAAAAACTCCTACAAGATTGTTTCTACAATTTCTCAATGGCAGTTAAAACATTCAACAATCTCACAGTCTTAATTCTTTTATCATCTTAACACATTTCAATAATATTGACAAGTATACCAATTTATACAGCAGCACACATTTTATACCAGTCTCTCCATACAATACCTCAGTTTATTCTTGTTATGCCCTTACCATAGAGATCGCAAAAGGATGCAAGAAGAAAGCACACAAGGTTTCCTGACTAGGAGAGAGAGAATTTTCCCTTCAACTTATTTATACATCAACATATAAATTACAATCTAGAAGAAGAAACAGAGTCCATCAGAATCCTAAGTCAATAACATTTTGAACTGTACCGATTCCTTTAGATTAATGTAAATACATTTACGCATGTGACTAAACAGTCGATATTACAAGAAGAGCTACAATTCCATCTAATTCCAAATATAAAAGTCACATGTAGCTACTAAACGATTCAAGAGTTCATGCAACAAGCATTAATAAATAATCCAACTCCAATAGGCTCAACAAAACTTTCCAAATTATTCAACAAACATGAAAAATATCCAATGCCATCGCCTGTCATGGCACAGCTAGTAACTCTTTACCCTGGTCAAGCACAAGACTAGATAACACAATAACAGATTAGGTAACCATGTGCAAACATAGCGACATTCCCACTGAGTCGAAACACTCAGCAACATACACAACTCCATTCAACTAATCAAATCCCTACGATTATACAACAAGGATGTAAATTAGAAGCCGATTTCAAGAATAATAATCACAACAAGGTCTTCACAAAATCCGAATTCCCTATCAATAATTTTCCTCAAAGTTTCATCGAGCTACTACAAAATATAACACAACAATATTAAGAAAGAGTCAAAATGATATGCATGCTCAGTGAAGACTCAAATCGAGAAACGAGCCAACACGCAGCGTATCATGGACTCCAACAGTGTCAATTCCAACCAGTACTTATAACCAAGGTTTCGATTGAAGTTGAATTCATACGACAACAATTCAAGAATCCTCAAAGTACTCACAGCAAAACTTCTACAGAAGTTAAAACATAAATTACATTTCAAGGACTCCATCAAAGTTAATAACATTTAGTATTCTTAACAAAACAACAACATTCATAACCAAGCTTAGACAGAAGTTTGAAATACGAGATACATTTCAAGAACTTCAATAGACTCAAAACCAATGAGTATCCACAACAAGCTTCCGCAGTAGTCAATAACAACCACCCATTTCAAGGATTCGAACAGTATGCACTATGAAACTACTACAGAAGTTAAAAACATACTATACATTACAAGGATTCCAACAGAATTCTCAACAAAACTTCTTACCAAGGTCGAAACATTAATAACGTTTCAAGGAATCAAAAGGAGTCGAACCCATGTAGTATTCTCAATTAACCTATACAGAAGTCACAACATACTATCCATTTCAAGGATTCCAACAGAATTCACAACAAATGTTCTACAAAAGTCAAAACATACTATCTATTGTAAGGGTTCCAAAAGTATCAATAACATATAGTATTCACGGCTGAACTTCTACAGAAGCCAAAACATACTATCATTTCAAGAATTCCAACAACAACAATAACATATAGTACTCACGACTAAACTTCTACAGAAGTCAAAATATACTATACATTTCAAGAATTCCAATAGTATTAGTTTCAACAAGTGAAAACATCAAGGCTTCGACTGAATTCGATATCAAACAAGAAAACTTTTCATGGACTTGAACAAAGTCAGTTTCATACATTATCCTTGCAAGCATTTCATTGGAATCTACCAAAATGTGAAACACAACAAGATAATTCAACAACACGAAACCAAGAGCACACCCAGCAAGAATTCAACTGAATAATCGAGCCATCATGAAAACACAGCAAGATAATTCATACATTGCTACCATTAAAACCAACTGAACCAAAAATCATCTGAACAGAGTTGTTCTAATGAAATCATTTGAAGGAAAGCAAGATTTTCAAAAGTTAGGGCCTAACATGCCTGGTAATGTCGCTTAAAAATCTGAAGAAGACCTCTGAATGAGCTCAAGCCTTCTCCTCTTCTTCCACGTTAGATTCAATAACAATAATTTGTTATTTCCATGCATTATAAACTTTCCTTGACAGAGAAAAGAGCTAGTTATTCTCATAGTTGCCATGCAATACCAAGTAGACTAGTTCGAAGAACTAGTGATCAAACAGAGAGAAAATTGGAGCGTATGGAAAACCAAACAACCAACTAGTTTTCCATTTTGCATGCCTTCCCGAGCAATCCATGCTCGAGAACCAAGTTCATTAATTGCATTAACTCCAAAATTCCCGCTTAATCTCTATTGCCACCGACCGCCATAGTTGAAGATGGACAAATGCAAACCAAAGATCATTTCCAGATTTGGTGACTCTGCCACATCGGTCTCGTTGGCTGTTTGAAATCTCCACTAAATCCCTTGTCCTTCATGCTTATCCCCTTCATTTAATGCCATAGAAACTATCACCCATGGCTCGTACCCCTTCATAGGTCCCCCTTCATCCATGGTCATTAGCTAGGTTAGAAGCATAGGTTAGATCTTAAGGTGATGCTTAGTCTAACTTCCTTAGTGCTAGGTCACTAACCTTAGAAACATTTAGCTTATATTTTAGGGCTAGGTTAGATTAGCACTAATCCAACCCATAGGTTATAGTTTAGGTTTAGGTTATTAACCTTAATAAATCCAGTCTAGGTCTAACAAATAGAATCGTTCAGTATAAGAACCAACAGATATACATTCCCGAAATGGATTCAATCCAACATTGATAATAAGCTAGCAATATGTATACCAGAATTTATTACCTGGCTCAAGGTCTAAACCTTCCTGATATTACGATATCGGGAACCAATTCATATAACAAGATCAACCTGAGTTAACTCCTGAATTGCTCATTCCACACATTCAGACCTTGCAACCTTCGTAAGGTCTATAATTTTTGGTTCATCCAGAATAAACTTAAAACATCTCTTGGATCAATGCAACTGATCCAAGGCTGAGTCATAAAGATGGGTAAATCCACAATTCACCCCGAAATCAGATTAAACTCAGGTGCTAAAAATGAAAGAAATAAAAGAGTCCAAGCATATCCTGACTCAGTCAAAGATCTTCAAGAGAAAAGAAGATACAATCCATATCAAGCATGACTTCACAATCAAAGGAACACGTCCTTTTTACAGAAGAAATCATATATCAACACTTGAATGCTCAGGAGGAAGTAACAATAGTTCAGAGTGTTACAGTAAGCCTCTTCTTCAACTCTTCAAACACATGCTAATGAAGTTCTCCCTAATAGGATGTCCCTTTTCCTTTTAGCAATTATTCCAACGGCACAGAAATCTTCGCATAGCCTTTGATAAAATTTTTGTAATACCCTATGTGGCCCAAGAATCCATGCACCTCACTCTAACTGGTAGGTTCCTCCAGGCCTAAGATAACTGTAACCTTGGTTGGATCTACTAACAAACCCTTGTTGTAAATGATATGCCCTAGTAGAGTTACAAAAGGTGTAGGAAATACACACTTCTTGATGTTTAAGGAGATGCTTAATTATATGCATATTTCAAACATTTTACACAAGTTTTCACAATGATCCTATACAAGCCCATATACTATTCAATCATCTAAGTAAACCTACAAGAATTTGTGAATAAAATCATAAAATGATTGAACAATTATGCACAAAAATAATACAGGTGCATTCTTTCGTCCAAAGGGCATCACCGTGTATGCAAAAATTCCCCATTCAATGGTGAAATTTATTTTCTCTTGATCCTCATTTGCAATCCTTACTTGGTGATATCCAGAGAATCCATCTGTAAAAGAGTAAATTTCATTCCCTTCAATTCCTTCTAATATTTCCTCAATGAAAGGTGTAGGAAAATGATCAATCAAACATGAAAAATTCATCTCTCTGTAGTCCACACAAATCCTAATATGACCATATTTATTTATACTAATTACCATGGGGCTAACCCCTCTGATTCTTCTAGGGGTTTAATGATGCAAGATTTCAACATCTTGTTAATTCCTTCTTTAAGTTTTATGCACAGGTTAGGGTTCATTTTATAAGGTCTCTTCCTAACTAGGCACAAACCTTCTTTTAGCTTAATCCTCATCTCACCCAAAGAATCATGCACTCCCTTTAACTCATGGTAGCCCCTAGGAAATAAGTCCTGTAAATCACATAGTAACTCAATTATCTTAGCCACTTCAGAATCAGACCAATAATATCCAATTATGGCCTCCTTAGGTTCAACATCTGTGCCAATGTTCACTTTGGTTCTCCCTTTGAAGATGAGAAACATTAATAGGAAGAGCATGATGCTTAGAGACATATGGATCAAAAATTGAGTCATTTTGTAGATGGGGATGGATTTAAATGAATCTTTGCAACTCGAGCTTGGAAAAGTTAGATAACACCGTGCTGAGGGTATGACCTACCCTCCTACTTTAGGTTGTGCCTTCAACCAGGGTGAGAGGACCCATTTTGTAACCTGTATTTGTAAGGAATATAAATGGATCAACAATATTTGACTCTCCTTCTATGATATTGAAAGAAAACCTTGAGAAGACATGGTCAATGCAACATAATCTAACTCTCATGAGTTGTTACCCTAGAGAATGAATATGTCTCCTAAACAAGGTTCATGTTACTAAAGACAACAATAAAACTTGATTTCTCCTGCATATTTTGAGTAAAGGATGGGTAAATTCAACAAATCTCCTTAGCATTTATGGACAAAAAATGCAAGCAGGGGTAGTTCTTGTAGGATTTATCATTTATAGATGGATTTTGTTGGGGAATTAAGTAGGATAAAGTTGATTATACCAGATTCCTGGGAACTTTTAACAAAAGTTGGAAAGTCTGCCAAGAAAGATGATAAAACACTTTCAAATAGTCAACAATGAACCTTTAACCAGAAGATGTGCACCCATGGAAGCCCAAAGATGCATGGTTTCACACATTCTTTGAGAATTTAACATAAAATATCATGTCAAAGACTCAACTAAACATAAGAAATCCCTGGTCCATCATGCCTAAGATACACTCATAGACTAACAAACAATCTGTATCAGCAAAATGGAAGTAAAGTGAATTTAAATTGTTTATTATGTGGTGAAATGAAAGCTCTTCTCACAACACAATTGCAAATGCCACAATACTACCACAAGGATAAGATCTTGTGTGATTCAGAGGAATTCCTAACATAAGATTATGACAAGAACATGAATAACTACTTGAAACATCTTCAAATTGAAATCAGATACAATAATGCTCATGATTAACATAATTAACTTAGGGCTCATCAAATTTATCAGCAAGGGAAAGTTTCATTTACAGTCTCAATGCTTGTCAATGGTTGTACACTTGCAACCATCTTGACATGATTTATTTTGAAGGCTCAAGAAATTAACAGGTTTCTCAGACAAGTCTTTTGGAAAAATGGATTTTCTCAGTCTCTTCTCTCTTTTCTCTTTTTATTTCTTAGAAATCTTAACCCCCCTTTGCGAGAGTATTCTCATCACCTTTATACAATTCCATCCCTATTTTATTTTCAATTTTCCCCCCAAAAATGTGGATATTTCAAGAGTATATTCTTCTTTTACAAAATGCCAGGTGTATCAATGATACTTTTATGAAAATATTTTATTTGGCCTTTCCAGGTGTAAAGAGTACGGGCCTTCTTCATTTTTCTCTTATCATATAGGATTAGAATATCATGTCATTGCTTGTGACTAATGTTTTCATGATTCCTTCCACCTGGTGATTGGATGGTTGCTTCTGATATCCTTTGAGCACTCTGAGGTGACCTGAAGTGATAGACACTTTTCATCTACTATCTGAAGATACATCTTGGGTGTTGTGCATTCCTTCTCACATCTGCTTGGTTTAACTATCCCACGTGGTTCTTGTCAAATCCAGTTAATTCATCAATCATGCTTGTTATGGATTCACTTCAACCTTTAAATTTTCCTCATGCGATCTGAGCAAGATCTTCCTTTATCAGGTGTAAATGATTTCTTTCAATTCAATCAATTTGTGCCACTTCTACTATAAAACCAATTTTTATCCCATTACCAGGATGTATTTCTCTTCTTATCCTGTAAGTGAGGAAATTTTTTACAACTTTCTACTAGTGACATGGAAAAAGTACCTATGGAAAATAGTTTGAAGGAAATTTCATCACAATATTTGAATCAAATCTTTGACCTGTGTGGTCTTGATGAGGATTTCGTTAGGGCCTTGTTTGACATAGAATGTGTAGGAGACACCAGAGGACCCTTGACTTATCAGCAGGTCCAGCTCACACTTCTCACAAGGCTAATTAGGATCAATCTTGTCTTTGCAGCCTTTCAATTCATGTATTTTCATCTCTTTTGATGGGAACATCTGAAGGCTCCCAAAGAATTGAAGAAATTATGGATTGAAAGGAGGTCTCAAGTGTCTAGGTAAACTGACTTTCAGTTTCCATTCCTATGTGATGAAGAATTTGTATTAAAGGAGATTCCCAAGGAATCTTATGTGTTATATGAAAAATATTCCATTGACACCGTGCCTACCATTTCTCACAAGGTGGATGAATTAGAATAGAGGATTTCCTCTCTGGAGAAGGGGCAGACAAGACCTGTACCCTCACAACCAAGTACAATGCTAGCACCATCTTTGGGAAAGAGAAGGGGTGAATCAAGCTCTCAGCCCCCAATCATTATCTCAGATGGAGAAGAGGAGTTGTCCATATATCTGCTCATCGTTCAAGAGAAGAAATCTCCTCTACTTGGGACAACAGGGGTAGGTTTGCAGTTTTGGTCATCCACTCACTTAGGGATGTTATGTTCCTTCATCAGGGCATGGCTTCTCAAGTCCTCAGCCAATCCCTTCCCCAAGAGAGCATCCACCCTTTACAAGGAGATGGAAATTTAAATCTAGCTCAAAGTATCTCATTCCTCCTAGCCCCCGTGATGTAGTCCTTGGTATTTCAACCACTCTAGTCATTCCCTCTCAGTCTATTCTCAACAATTCTACCCTTCACAAGGGGAAGGGGAAGATGACATTCTTCACAGGTGGCCTGGATATTTTAGACTAGGTATCTTCCTACCAAAAGAAGATTGAGCTGGAGAAAATCATGAATGAGCCAAGAATGACTCTTGAGTCGTTAATGGATATGAGAATGTCACGGGATTTATCAGGGTCCATCATGTTTATCAAGAAAACACAGGGCTCTGATGAATTCACACTGAGGAGGAATAAGTTGCTGAATAAATTGCCTCCACTAAGGAAACTTACAAAGGAATGAAGGGTCTATGAGCATTATGTTTGTCTTTTATGCCTTTATTTTCAATTATGTAAACAAACCCTTTTACCATGGGATGGGGCCCCTATAGAATCCCCATTTTGAATTATATATGAGATTGCTTTCAAATGATGTCACATCTAAATTTTCACCTTTTGACATGTAATTCTTTTATGTTCCTACATTACGGACTCTTTAGCTTAGTACTGGCACCAGTAATGAAAAGAAACCATTATTGTGCTTTCAATGGTTTACAATCATGTACTTTTCCTCATCCTCTTAGTGTATCACATTATTTCAAACCTACTACAACTCATTTAGAAGAGACAACCTATCTCATGGTGATTCGAAACCCTCCTCGCATTGTCTTCTTGGTTTGCAAAACTATCCTTGAGTTGTGAGGCTCTGAACATCACTTCTCGGGGATTATTTCTTGCTTTACGGGGATTTCATTCTTTCCATGTGCCCTTCCCTTTTTTAAATTACACCTGGGTGACACGTGGAAACATCCACACTCTCCCCCTTTCTTTGACTTTTCAGCTTATTGGGACTGCCTTGCTGCGCATAAGCCACGTGGTGAATGCTCACAACTTGGGGGGATGACTTATTAATTTTTCAAAGGTGCATCGGGGAGACACATAGACACCCTTCCTTTCTTTCTTGGGGACTGTCCTCTTAGTGGTTTTTGAATTTTGTCTTTGACCATCCACCAAGTTCATGGAAATTTTCTACAGCCTGTAATTCATACTTGGGACAAGTGAGGTAACATTTGAAGAAGAAAGGAGTTAGAGGGATTTTCCAATGATGGCATACCTTTATGATCCTCAACCATAAAAGGGGATTTTCACAAAATAGAGACCAGGTTGCACATGATATGAGTCATGAATTTTCCCCTCGACATATACACCTTTTAAAATAGATCAACTAGACATGAGGACTTTGAAGGAAAAACTTCAAAGAAAAAGGGGTGAGATTATTCGAGCTCCAACATTGGCTCTGACTCGGGGATGGGTACCCCTTGCAGGTGCCACAAGAACTATTCAATGCAGACCAAGTGCCAAAAATCCATTGGGCTATGGAGTCAAATATCATACATACTAGGTCAAGTGATAACAACCCATCATCCAAAAAACATACCAAGAAACCAAGGCAACTAGTCATAAAAGACCATGGAGAGAAACATGAAACAAAAACACACAAAAAATGAAAAAACAAAGCAAGAAAACTATACACTGTACATTGGTTCATACCTTGCTCTGAAAGCTAATCAAGAAAATGCTTCAGGTGCCTACCATTGACAGGAAACTCGAGAAACTCTCCATCCAGGTCTTTCAAGAAGAAAGTATGTTCACCAATCTTGATATCAATGGAATAAGGGCCCATCCATAATGCATCAAACTTTATGTGTTTTCCCTTATCCTCATGTCTATTGTCCCATAACAATACAAGATCTCCAATGTTGAAGATTCTGGGAGTCACCTTTTTGTCAAATAATTTTTTGAGCTTTTCCCTAAACTTCAAATGCCTTTGGTGGGATTCTTGTCTTTCCTCATCCAACTTAATGATTTGGTTTATTCTCACATTATAAGGGATAACTTCCTCATCTTCAAGCTGTTGGATGAACTGATAAGAAGACAATTGTAGGTGTAAAGGAAGGAGAGCTTGGACTCCATAAACTAGCTCGAATGGAATTTTCCCAGTGGCTCTCTTAGCAATAATTCTATCTACCCAAACAAAAAACTTCAACTTCTCCCCCCACTTTATTTTGTTGATTGCTAATGTCCTTCTAATTATCTTCAGTAAATTTTTTTGCTTGATTCAGCTTGTCCATTTCCTTGTGGGTTATAATTAGATGCATATGTTAAGTTTATACCATATTCTTCACACATAACAACTAATGGTTTGGCTCAGAAACTCATGGTGTTATCAGCAACTATCTTTGCGGGTACACCAAACCTGTAAATTATATGATTCAGGATGAAATCAATAACAACCTGATGAGTCACCTTCTTGGTGGGGATAGCTTCAACCCATTTGGTGAAATAATCAGTAGCCACCAATATCCATTTGTGGCCTACACTAGAAGGTTCTGATAGTTCCCCTACAAATTCCATGCCCCACTACTTGAAAGGAGCCTCAATTGATACTGGTTGCAGAGGGAGAGCACTATAAGCCTTCATTTTCTCTGAAAAATCTCTAACAAATTTCACATTTTTTTACCAACAAGGATGTATCCTTGAAAAGTGTGGGCCACCAATAGCCCATCATCAGTATATTATGGGAAATCACTCTTTCATAAAAATGCTCCCACACACTCCCCAATGAAAGTCTAAAATTAACCTAGGGGCTTCATCCTCTATTACACATCTAAGAAGAACCCCTTCAGGATTTTTCAGGCCAACCCATAATCAGTGATGATATATTTTTGGGAGGCTAACTTGAGTGTCCTTATTTGATTTTTATCTAGATTCCCTGGACATTCCAAGTTTCTTAGGTAGAATATGATGTCTTTGTACCATATAGAATTGATCAATTTCTCATGTATCTCTGCATATCCTCCTTCTACCTCATTTACTTCCATCACTTGTAAGTTTCTTTCAACCATTAGCTTTGCCAAGCCCAGACCTCTAACTAGTTTAGTAGTCTAAATATCCATGTCATATTATTGCAATCTTTTCATCCATTGGCATCTTTTGTTGGAAACCTCCATCTTTGATAAAATGTCTCTAAACATTGTATGAGGAACATAAGCTATTATATTTGAGCTTAGAATATATGGCCTGAAAGCTTTTATTGCTCTAACAAAGGAAAAAGCCTATTTTTCCATAATGGTGTACTTCAACTCAGCTCCCTACAATGCTTTACTGAAAAAAACAATTGGCCTTTCATTCCCTTCCTCATTATTTTGCAATAATACAGATGCGATGGTATTTTCAGATGCAAAAGAGAAAATTTGAAAAATATTCTTATAATCAAGGGCCACTAAGACATGGGCATTTTTTAATGCCTCTTTGATCCTGATGAAATACTGGATAGCCTCCTCCTCCCATTTAATAATTTGATCCTTTTTCAACATCTTCGTGATAGGGATAGTCATTTCCACAAAATTGGAAATGAATCTTCTTATGAAATTGATTTGGCCAAAAAAAGACTAAATACCCTTCTTGTTCTTAGGGATAGGAACTTTCCTAATAGCTTCCACTCTCTCAGGGTCAATAATTACCCCTTCCTTTGATATGATATGCCCCAAAAAATTGGATTTTAGAACCCCAAAATGACATTTTTTAGGATTCAACGAGATATCGTAGTCCCTGTACCTCTATAACATCTTTTCCAAATGCTGCAAATGATCATCCCTTTTTCTTGAAAATATTGTCACATCATCCTGGTATATAACTATAAAATCACTTATATATCTAGCAAATGCCACATCCATAGCTCTTTGAAAAGGTGGCACCAAAATTCATTAGACCAAATGGCATTCTTACGTACACATAGGTACCCCAAGGAGTGGTGAAATTAGTTTTGATTCATTCTGATTACTTCACAACCACTTGGTTATATCCCAAGAATCCATCTAACATAGACAATAGTTCTAACCAAGTGATTAATTACAACATATTATCCATGTTAGGAAATGGATAATTATCTTTCATTGAGGCTTTATTCAGATTTCTAAAATCTACACAGAGTCTTATATCCCCATTCTTTTTTCTAACTAGTACTAAATTTTCCACCCAAGAATAATATCTCGTAGGTTGTATAATACCTCCATCCCTGAGTTTCTTGAGTTATTATTGAATTTTCAAAGAAAAGAGAGGATTCATTAGCCTTTTTTTTTTCCTTAATGGCTTGGCATTAGGTTCCAAAGGTATTTCATGTTGGAAAAGATCCTCCCTATATGCCTTCAATTCTGAATATGACCATGCCAAGAAATCCTGGTACTTTTTTAACAACTAGACATATGACTACTTTTCTTCTTTACTCAAGTTACTACCCAGCCATATTTTTCTAGGTTTATCATTAGTCCCCAAGTTGTGTTCTTCTACATCTCTTGAAACATGGACGTGTCTGTGAACAACCCTATCAGCATTGTCAAAATTTGATTCCAAAGAAACTAACCCTCTTAGAATTGTATTTATTTTTAATTGAATAACCTCTTGGCCAAAAAGAGTCTCCTTACCATCACACATAGAAATCATTGGTTCCCAATCTATATTCTGATTTGTAAATTCTCCCTTATTTTGTAGAAACCTCTGAACCTGGGCATCATCTTCGAAAACTTGCCAATGTTTGACATTGTCAGGGACAGATGGTCTTGTCAACACTTCTATATCATACTCACAGTAAGGAGACATTGTAAAATTTTCAAATCTAGATCCCAATACTGCCAAGATGTCTGTAGTAGCATTATGATTTTTTTCATGGTAAATTATGTTGAAAGAATCAAACATTTCAACAAAATCCCAAACTGCATGCTTATACTATTTCATTCTTTGATTTTTGATTGCATACAATTTCCTAACTTACTTGACTACCAATTATGAATATCCCTTAACAATAATGTCCCTAATACCATACCTCCAAGAAATCCTTAAACCCAAAAGTAGTGCTTCATATTTTGTAATATTGTTAGTACATTCAAATATGAGTTTAAATGAAAAATTAAAAACCTCATGATTTGGAGATATTAGGACAACACCATAACCATTCCCAAATTTAGAGCAAGCTCCATCAAAAATTAAAATCCAAGGGGTGACGAGTTGCTCAGGACACGTACATTTTTCAATGCTATGCTCTTTAAAATCTGCATAACCCACAAAATTATCAACATCCACATCAGTATAAAACACCTCATAGGATGCATTCTTAGGATCCTCAATCAGATGCAACATTATTTTTTCTCCACACAATTTAACAAGGATTCCATCTATTGGTATAGTCACATATGAAAAATCCATCTACACACTTCCTCCAACACTAGCAGCCCATTTCCTTGACAACAACATTCCCCATTTAGCAGGACAATCCACAATGACTACATTCATGGTTAAACACTTTCCTGGATAAGCTACCAATTGTACTACCAATCCTTTGACATACCCAATCACCGGTACTTCTCTTGAATCCATAGCAGTGCACTTTCCAAAAGCCATTGTTACTTTGATATTCAATTCATTCATTACCTCAAGAGGCATCACATTACAAGAGGCCCCTGAATCAAACATGTAGTTGTGCACTAACCTATCTTTTATGATCAAAGTAGTATAAAAAGGGTCAACATCAAGTTGGGATTCAACAAGAGAAGTGCCTAAATATACCTCAGGTGGTTCTCCCAAATCCTCTAATACTTGAGGTACTTCCAATTCTGCAATGATAGGGGGAGTATCCACATGATTCACATTTTTACATGAGGGTAGTGCATCCTTTTGAATCCCAAGTATTCAAATGCTCTTTTTCTATGTTCAGGGATTCAAAGTAATTAAACTATAGGAACTGTGACTTTGATCTTACTCAGAATATGGGCAATATCACATGGGACATATTTGGGTAAAATCATGTTAGGAGGAAGAGAAATGGTCCCTTCTGGTGGTACAAGACTCTTTTACATTTTGGGCATGAACTGGGGTACAAGTTCTATTTGGGATAATCGGACCCTTAGTTGGTGTATCCTTCTTAGGAGACTCATTTGGGATATTGGTAAGAATGGAGTCTTGGGTTTGGGTTGTAGTCCTCCTCCTTTAACAACTCAACTTCTTATATTGTGTTCTTTTTCTTGAGAAATAACTACATTCATCAAAATTGTCTTCCTCAGAAGGAATTCCTCCATCATATTTATTAATCATTAAATCCCTCAGATATTCAAATTCATGATTAGGTAAATCAAACTCTTGCACCATATCAACTTCAATATCATCATTAGGAGGAAGAGGTAATACCCAGTGAATGCAATCCCAGAAACTTTCTACAGTCCTAGCACTTATAAGCTCAGTTGAAGTGGCTCCTTGCTGTGGATTTTTAGGGCTATTCCATAATACATACATCACCATAAGCTTCATCATAATTTGTCTCTTTAACTTCCTCAATAGTCTCACAAGGGGAATGTGGCAAAAAACACCTATCACACCATTCAATAGCATGATTTTATTCCACCATAGCAACCCTAGAAGTCAAAGGATATCAAGGATCGGTTTATTTTCTCTAGGTTGTTGTTGTTTATTTCCTGACCCCATGGGTCCTTTTCCTCTTTCATCTATTATGTGATCACCCCTAAGATGATATCCAAATCAATCTTGGCCCTATGATTTTTGCTGACCTTGAGAAATCTATCCTATTCCCTTTTCTACTCTGGCAAGCTTATAAGATATTTCTTTAACTTCTCCGGCCAAAGTCTTCAAAGCCTCCTCCAGATCCACTACTTTGTTTGAGTAAGGTCTATCACGATTAATCAATTTGACACCCTCCCTCTTAGGGGAGTTTCCAACTACCTTAATGTTATTCTTGATTTGCAAGGCCATTGTGAAAGCCTACCTTAAATTCCAGGGTTCTTATCTCTCAAATAATAAGTAAGATTTCTTGTCAAAATCATCAAAGTACTTAATTAAGCAAGACTTCATCACTAGGCCTCAAAATTATGGGTAGTCTATTTAAAGTCTTATTGAATCTGGTATTGAAGTCCTGGAAATAGACTCATTGGGATTCTTCTTTATATTCTCAAACTCAAGACAAGAGGAACCTTGGGTCTGTCTTATCCCCATATTGAAATCTGAAATCATTTTCATCTCATTCCATGAATCTATTGAGTTATCTGGAAAATATTTGTACCAATCACGTGCATCTTCTTCAAGAGTATGAATGAATAGATTTATATATACATCTTCATATTCTATTTCAAAATCCTCCATCATATTAACAAAAATTATTAAATGTTGATCACCAGTGATGGCATTATTTCCCTAAAATTTAGGCAACCTATTTCTTACATCTTATGGTACAACATTAGGATACCCAACCATGCCTCTAAAATTTATTGGTCCAAACATGTTGACAACAAAAGGAGGCCTATGTGGAGGTTGATCCATGTTATTTTGAGGAGGTGATCCTATAAAAGGATTAAGAGAGTGTGGGACTAGGGGTCCTTGGGATACAGGCATGTGATCTTCAAAGTAAATATCCCCAAGTGACTTGGTTTAAAAAAAACCCTATCAGTCTTGAGTGATAAAGGAAAGAGATAAGGGACACATATTCCAGACACAAATGATGGCCCTTCACCAGTTGGAGTATTTAAATTCACTTGAGGACTATTTGATTCTGAAGTATTTAAAAATGTAGGATAATCCTAAACTACAGGTTGATCAATTTCCATGACTGGTACTACCTTCTCTCTTGGCTCTTGATCCCCCAATACTTTCCAGACTTATCTCCTTTTAGGATTTGTTTTTCCTCACTCTAGAAACAATTTTCTAGTAGGATCCTTGTTAAAGAAAGTCCTCCTTCCTTCAAGATTTGCAAATATTAACAACAAATCTTAATTGAAAAAGCCTAAGACACTGGTAGTTACCAAAATCTCAAACCAAAATGGAGTCTCCACCAAGGATTTTCACCTTAGATATGCCAAAGCACTGTGAGTAACTTGTCAAGTGCCTATCAATACTCAATCTCTATAAATCTTGATAGATCTGATCATCCTTTGTCAATGTTTATCACTAGTGATACAAATCTAGTGAAACATTCACTTAAACCAGGAAATATTACACAATGAACTTCTGATCTTGCTAAATCTTCACAAATCTTAACAAAGGATGACATTTAAACAAATGTATTTTCATATAAACATGTAAAAATAATTACCATAGTTCAATATGCATATGTATTTGCACAAATAGTCCATGAAAATGGTGCATAAGATTGGTGTTGGTACCGAAATCAGTTCTCCCTTTGAAGCCAAGCAACATCAACAGGTAGAGCAGGATGCTTAGAGACAGATAGATCATAATTTGAGTCATTTTGTAGTCGGGGACGGATCTAACTGACTCTTTTTCACTCGAGCTTGGAAAATTTGGATAACACCGTGCTGAGGGTATGACCTACCCTCCTACTTTAGGTTGTGCCTTCAACCAGGGTGAGAGGACCTGTTTTGTAACCTGTATTTGTAAGGAATATAAATGGATCAACAATATTTGACTCTCCTTCTATGATATTGAAATAAAACCTTAAGAATACATGGTCAATGCAACATAATCTAACTCTTATGAGTTGTCACCCTAGAAAATTAAGATGTATCCTAAGTAAGGTTAATGTTACTAAAGACAATAATAAATCATGATTGATCCTACATATTCTGAGTAAAGAATGGGTAAATTCAACAAATATCCTTAGCATTTATGGAAAAATAGTGCAACCAGGGGTAGTTCTTGTAGGATTTATCATTTATAGATGGATTTTGTTGGGGAATTAAGTAGGATAAAGTTGATTATACCAAATTCCTGGGAACTTTTAACAAAAGTTGGAAATTCTGCCAAGCAAGATGATAAAACACTTTCAAATAGTCGACAATGAACCTTTAACCAGAAGATGTGCACCCATGGAAGCCCAAAGATGCATGGTTTCACACATTATTTGAGAATTTAACATAAAATATCATGTCAAAGACTCAACTAAACATCATAAATCCTTGGTCCATCATGCCTAAGATACACTCATAGACTAACAAACAATTTGTATTAAAAAAATGGAAGTAAAGTGAATTTAAATTATTTACTAAGTGGTGAAATGAAAAATATTCTCACAACACAATTGAAAATCCCAATACTACCACAAGGATAAGATATTGTGTGATTTAAAGGAATTCCGAACATAAGATTGCGATAGGAACATGAATAACTACTTGAAACATCTTCAAATTGAAATTAGACACAACAATGCTCATGATTAACACAATTAACTTAGGGCTCATCAAATTTATCAGCAAGGGAAAGTTTCATTTATAGTCTCAATGCTTGTCAATGGTTGTACACTTGTAACCATCTTGACATGATTTATTTTGAAGGCTTGGGAAATTAACAGGTTTCTCAGACAAGTCTTTTGGAAAAATGGATTTTCTCAGTCTCTTCTCTCTTTTCTCTTTTTATTTCTCAAAAATCTTAACCCCCCTTTGTGAGAGTATTCTCATTTCCTTTATACAATTACATCCCTATTTTCTTTTCAATTCCCCCCCCCAAATAATCAGATATTTCAAGAGTATATTCTTCTTTTACAAAATGTCAGGTGCATCAATGATACTTTTATGAAAATATTTTATTTGGACTTTCCAGGTGTAAAGAGTACAGGCCTTCTTAATTTTTATCCTATCATATAGGATTAGAATATCATGTCATTGCTTGTGAATAATGTTTTCATGATTCCTTCCCCCTGGTGATTGGATGGGTGCTTCTGATATCCTTTGAGCACTCCAAGGTGACTTGAAGTGACAGACACATTTCATCTACAACCTAAATATACATCTTGGGTGATGTACATTCCTTCTCACATATACTTGGTTTAACTATCCCACATGGTTCTTGTTAAATCTAGTTAATTCATCAATCATGTTTGTTCCGAATTCACTTCAACCTTTAAATTTTCCTCATGCGATATGTGAGAGATATTTATTTATCAAGTGTAAATTATTTCTTTCAATTCAATAAATATGTGCCACTTCTACTATAAAACCCAATTTTATCCCATTACCAAGATGCATTTCTCTTCTTATAATGTAAGTGGTGATTTTTTTACAACTTTCTACTAGTGACATGGTGAAAGTACCTGTGGAAAATAGTTTGAAGGAAATTTTTTCAGAAGATTTGAATCAAATATTTGACCTGTGTGGTCCTGATGAGGCTTTCATTAGGGCCTTGTTTGACATAGAATGTGCAGGAGACACCAGAGGACCCTTGACTTATCAACAGGTCTGGCTCACACTTCTCACAAGGCTAATTAGGATCAATCCTTTCTTCACAACCTTTCAATTCATGTATTTTCATCTCTTTTGATGGGAACATTTGAAGGCTCCCGAAGACCTGAAGAAATTAAGTATTGAAAGGAGGCCTCAAGTGTCTGGGAAAACCGACTTTCATTGTCCATTCCTACATGATGAAGAATTTGTATTAAAGGAGATTCCCAAGGAATCTTATGGGTTATACAAAAAATATTCCATTGATGTCGTGCCTACCATTTCTCATAAGGTGGATGAATTAGAATGGAGAATTTCCTCTCTAGAGAAGGGGAAGACAGGACCTATACCCTCACAACTAAGTACAATGCTAGCACCATATTTGGGAATGAGAAGGGGTAAATCAAGATCTTGTCCCCCGATCATTATCTCAGATGGAAAATAGGAGCTGTCTATAGCTGCTCGTCATTCAAGAGAAACAATATCCTTTGGTTGAGGCAGTAGGGGTAGGTTTGAAGTTCGGTCATCCACTCGCTCAGGGTGTTATTTTCCTTTATCAAGGCTTGGCTTCTTAGTTCCTTGGCCAATCCCTTCCCCAAGAGAGCTTTCACCTTTTACAAGGAGATGGAAAGATGAATCTAGCTCAAATTCTCTCATTCCTCCTGGCCCCCGTGATGTAGTATCCTTGGTCTTTCAACCACTCTAGCCATTCCCTCTCAGTCTATTCTCAACAAGTCTACCCTTCACAAGGGGAAGGGGAAGATGAACATTCTTCACAGGTGGCCTGGATCTTCTAGACTGGGTATCTTCCTACAAGAAGAAGATTGAGCTGGAGAAAATCATGAATGAACCAAGAATGAATCTTGAGTCATTAATGGATATGGGGATGTCATGGGATTTATAAGGGTCCATCATGTTTATCCAGACAACACAGGGCTTTGATGAATTCATGCTGAGGAAGAATAAGCTGCTGAACAAATTCTCCACTGGGGGAAATGTACAAAGGAATGAAGGGTCTCTAATCATTATGTTTGTCTTTTATGCCTTTATTTTCAATTATGTAAATAGACCCTTTTACCATGGGTTGGGGCCCCTATAGAATCCCCATTTTGAATTATATATGAGACTACTTTCAAATGATGTCACATCTAAATTTTCACCTTTTGAAATGTACTTCTTTTCTATTCCTATACTACAGACTCTTTAGCTTAGTACTGGCACTAGTAATGAAAATAAAACATTATTGTGCTTTCAATGGTTTTCAATCATGTGCTTTTCCTCATCCTCTTAGTGTATCACATTATTTCAAACCTTTTGCAACTCATCCGGAAGAGACAACCTATCTCATGGTGATTCACAACCCTTCTCACACTGTCTTCTTGGTTCGTAACACTATCCTTGAGTTGCAAGGCTATGAACATAAATTATCAGGGATTATTTCTTCCTTTGTAGGGATTTCATTCCTTCTACGGGCCCTTACCTTTTCTAAAATTTGCATAAGTGACACGTGGAAACATCTCCACTCTCCCCCTTTTTTTGACTTTTCAGCTTACTCGGACTCGGACTGCCTTGTTGTACATAAGCCACATGGTGAATGCTTGTAACTTGGGGGGGGATGACTTGTTACATTTTCAAAGGTGAATCGGGGAGACATGTGGAAACCCTTCTTTTCTTCTGTGGGGACTGTCGTCTTAGTGGTTTCTAAATTTTGTCTTTGACCATCCACTAAGTTCATGGAAATTTTCTGCAGCCTATAATTTATACTTAGGAAAAGTGAGGTAACATTTGAAAAGGAAAAGAGTTAGAAATATTTTCCAATGATGGGATATGTTTATGATCCTCAACCATAAAATGGGATTTTCAAAAAATAGAGACCAAGTTTCACATGATCCAAGTCATTAATTTTTACCTCGATATGTACACCTTTTGAAATAGATCAACTGGACACAAGGACTTATAAGGTAGGACTTAAAAGAAAAAAGAGAGAGATTATTCGAGCTCCAACAATGTCTGATTTACTAGAGGTTTAGTGGAGAAGTAGTCAAAAGGTTGAATCATTCCTACAGTCAAGTCTTGCCAATTTCTAGTCTCCCTATGTAGATCTACATAAACATACCAAGTGTGTGCACAACCTTGAAAAGTGAAATAAATTTTGTGCACCCATAGTGAAGGTGCTAAAGCTTCCTACCCCTCTATCCAGAGTCTCTCACACTACTTAATGTGGTGCTAAATAGGCTGATTACCATGATATGTGCAAATTTGAGTAAGTGCATTGCTCCTGAGAAACTAGGTTATTAGAGAAATTCTCACTTCATTCCATTCTATGAGATTATTCTTGTGAACCATCCACCAACGTGTTGTTGTCCCGCATAGGGTATAAATTAATATATTTCTTCTATCCACTTGATCCTTTCACTGTTCCTTTATGGCACATAGGAATACCGTAGGGTCTCTTTCTCCAGTGTACTAGGGTACATAGTTGTTACCTATTCTCTTAATACATCGAGGTTTTTCTCCTCGCAAAGATGTACTTTGTACTTTGCACATAACCATCTCATAAGTTCCATGTTCCCAATTGTCACAGGAAATACTTGTAGTATCACTAATAGACTGTGCATCTTCTCACTAGAGAAATCCTTCCTTAGATGGCTTAATTACTTCTGGATCTTGAATGGTGCATACATAAACTATGTTCAGATCTTCCTTACTCAAAGTTTCAACATAAGGTGCAGATTTCCCATCTATGAAAGGGATAATCACTCATTATTCCTTGTGCTCAAAACTTATATACCCCTTGTGTAATCATATATCAACATTATTTGCATAACACCAAGGGCGCCCAAGTAGATCTGGGAATATGTCTTCTTCTACAAGCGCTAAAACCTCAAAGTCCCCAGTGAACTTGGCCCCTTGTATAGTAATCGATACATCCTTTAAAACCCTTATTAGAGTGGCCTTAGTTAAAATTTCCATAAACAATACATTAGAGGATGGTTGTAATCTGTACTCATGCATCTACAGTAAGAACATTAACTTCTACTCCTGTGTCAATAAATATATTTCTCAAAAGCCACCCATCCACAATAACATTCAGAGTGATCTCTTTGTCATAATCCAAGCTACAAGAGGGAAGATTAACATGCACGAGCTATCACCCATTCTCAATACCTACGCATGGATTGTTTCCCTTTAACCAATTCCCTAGTAATGTAATAATATTCTCCTAGCACAACATCTTGCATATCTATTTCAAATCATCAAAATTTGACTCGACCGTCTCTTCTTCCTTCTTTTGTTCTACCTTTCATGATTGTTCCTTTAAACATTGTATATCACCCTAAATATTTCTGAGTACCTCCATGGTTTCCTGATAAACCTATTATCCCAAATTCACTTCTAGGTTAATTTGGATAACTCATTATAAATGGAATTAGATATTTAAATTCTGGGACGTGCAGGAGGCCATCAAAGTCAGCAACAGTTCAAAGAGAAAGATAACTTAAAAGTCAAAATTGAGAATATATGAGTTTTCTGGCAGGTCAAGTTTCGTGGTGAGCCACAGAAAAGGTTTACATCCATCTCATGTCACCCATCAATAACGCGTCAACCATCCCTTTCCTTTCATACATCAATGCCCTTTGCTATCATGTGTCAGCCATCCTTTCCTATCACATGTTAACTGTTGTCTGCTATCACACATCACCACCCTATTTTTACATGTCAACACCCTTTATTGTCACACATCAACATTCCTTCTATCTCACGTTAGTATTCCTTCTTGTCGTGCATTAGCATACTCTTTCCTGATGGTGGAAAAATTCTTCCATTCTTGTTTGGTGTTAGAAAGGAATGTTAGGTATGGTTCGAGAATTAATGGCATCGTATAAGGTATCTCAACAACCGGTTTAATGAAGCATGGCACCCATGTCTTTTCTGAAAGAAAATTACCATTAAAAAGTGGACCAGTATGGCTTCCCATACCTCTATGCATGAAATTAATGAGGGTTGTGTGTAGGTGAGAATTATTTTCTATATAATGTATTTGAACCCCTCATTTTTTAAGAGATATTATAGGATATGGGGAAACTATTGCAAAAATTTCCCTCAACTCCATTTGAATTGAGAGCCTTCTCTTGGGCCTAACAATGTAATTATGCCTTTGTACATAAAATGTAATAGTATGTGCATACTTTGAAGCAATAATAATTGTGTTTTGTGTTGTTTCTTCAACCCTAACTCATTTTTAATTGTATTTTCTTGCCTCTCCATTATTATTGTTGTATTTTGTGCATGTTATTTCACTTGTAGGTTTATGATGTTGTGTTCCATGGAGTTTTGATGGTAGATTAGGATCTGGGTCTGTGTCACATTTGTTTGACCTCCCTCGGCCCCTTTTTCCCTATTTCATCTTCCCTCAATAGAGTATCTCATCCCTTTTCTTGGTGTTATCATCCCCTTAGTTTAGTAATTTCATTTTTATGCATCTCTTTCTTCCCCTAGTCCCTTGGAAAATCTAGGTTGGTGTTAGGATAGTTACATTTCCTCTTCTAGGAGTATCTTAGCATTAGGATTAAGTAAAGGAAGCCAACATTCTCTGGAGGTCCATCTCAGGTTTGAAAGTCCCACAACTTGAGAGATGGACCCATGTTAGAAAAATTTCACTGATTTCCCCACACAAATAGAGAGTAAATTGGGGGGGTGTTGTAATTTTGACATAACAGTTTTGGCACACCCTAGTGGGACAGGTTTAAAGTACCTTACCACTTTACTTCACCAAGTTTGATGTGCAATTGGTGAAGGTTTCAACCTTTGGAGGCACTTTCATGTACATTTGGAGAATCCATTGTTCCAACAAACCCATCATCTCATTTACAACCCCCCCCCCTATATTTTCATTTTTCATCCATTTCCCTTCTTTCCATTCTTTCATTTTCCTCTTTGATGAATTCTTGCACTCATGACTTCATTTCCATCATGGAATTATAATTTGTAGAAGCAAAACCATTCAAAACCCCCTTCACCTTTGTAAAATGTATTTCCAGGGTATTTAGAAACCCCTCCAAATCCATACTACATTGAAGATCAACATTGTGCATACACATGTGAGTAGAATGCAGATCAATTTGTCTATCTGCCAAACTATGGAGTTGTTAAAGAGCAGGGGTATGTAGATTTTGGAGCCTATCATACACCTAGTGATTTTGAGTTACAGTTCAAGGTTTAAAATATGGAGGAAACCATGGTGCAGACTCAAGCTACAACTCAAATGAAGGCATTCAGGATCGGCTTCGTGTTACCTTGTCCATGGGTTGGCCATATGCCATTTTACTATAGACCAGAATAGAAGATTTTTTTCATAATTGAGGTGCTACTACAACTTAAACAATGGATTATGGAGATAGAGGCTTATGAATCCAATGTTGGTTTATCTTGTCAATGGGATACCCCTGCATTGCCATCCTACAACCCTCTCCCTTTTCCATAATCATTTTCATCTCAACCCAAGCCTCATTTCCCAAGCTTCTTATCTGTTTCCCCCATTGCAAATTATGTCTCTCCATCTTCTACCCTTCCATCTCACCTTCAATTCTATACCCTTTTCCATTCTAAAAATCAATTCTCTCCACAGAAAAAGCAATCCATACCTTCCCCTCCACAGCAAAAAATGCAAACATCAGTTGTGACCCAACCCACCCCTCCTCATGCATTCCAAAGTTTATGTTGGGAGGAGACCCAAAATACCAATCAAGAGGAAAAAAATAGAGAGGAACCCAACAAATAAGAAAGGACCAACATTCTAAAGAGATAGGCTATCAAGTTTAGAATAGAAAATATCCCCTTGATGGTTAAGCCTTAAGAGGAAATCATGGTTTAAGAACAAGTGGTGGAGGATAATGTTATGACAAAAGTGGAATAAGAACAAGAGGATGATGACCATCAATCTATTTTCTCAGAATGTAGCATAAATGATGGTACTACCTTCTCATAGGTTTCTGATCCATCACCTATTGTAGAATAAAAAATAGAAAAAGAAGAAACTCCAAATCTCCAGGAGGAGGAGCATGTGCAAGAAAATAAGGAAAAGCTCCCAAGTTTGCAAGATGCTTTGATAAAATTCGGTGATCCCCATTGTCATGCATGCTTAGGGCTTGCTACACTATTTGAAGGCTGCATTGACCCACCACAACCAATAAAATTAACTACAAAAAACTGTGGGGATATTCATGCCATGGAGGTGAAACATTTAGATTATGAATCCTTTTACGAAGAAGAGATCATATGAAGCTTCTTACTTTCTTTTGATGGTGAAATTTCAAATCCTTCTTACACTTCATCCTTGCAGGAATATAATTTTATGGAGGAGTTTGATCTTTCAATCTTAATTCTTGAGGAGGAGGAAGATGATGACAACAAGGCCAAATCATTCTTTACGAAAAATGTAGCTTTGAAGGATGCAAAGTTGTTTGTAGAGGAGAATTATCATTCAAACCATCCTACAAGTAGCCACCTTCTTCTAGAAAGTTTACATGATGAACCCATTTAGGGAGTTGAGATTCAAAGAGTTGGGGACATTCAAAGGATCAGATCGTGCCCTATCAAGTACTTGGCCTCATTGAGGTCAAGGGAGAAAAAAATCATTCATGTCCATTTCAAGACATGAGGGTGAACATCAAAGTACCAGGAGTCAGTTGCAACACCTCCAAGAGCTCAATGTAGATCATTTGGAGGAATTATACCCATTGCTTGCAACTGATACCTTGATGATTTAGGTGGAGGATTGGCCTCTTGTAAGTTTTTCACTCATAATAACAATCATGTTCAATTCCAAATCATATACATGGCTGCCTATTCTGAGAAAGGGAAGTTACTTCTCCCTACCACTTGCAGGATTTGTTTGAGTTCCCTTTGCCTTTGGTTGGAGTAGATTAGGTAGGTTTAATTTCAGAAGAAGAATTGATTCTGCATAATCTACACACTCCACTTGGGGTATGTATGATTTTCAGTTTTGTACATAGTTTTTGTGTGGTGGTTTCTCTTGCATATTTCATCATGTTTTCTGAGGGGGAAATGTTGTAATAAGGGGTTCAATGTTACAAGAAATAGTTTCTATCTCCAATAAAATCCAAATGCAAAGTAACTAAATCAGATTGGGGGACAATTTTCAATGTTTTCATCTCTTATGTCTCCCTAGATCAATCACATTTGAGCTCCTATGTCTCTTCTTGCATCATAAAATCAGTTGCAGGGGCATTTCTATCTTCAGCATTTCAGCCAATGGCAGTATTCATGAGGAGAATCAGATTTTTTGGCTTAGTTTCATAGTAAATACATTCAGCCCCAACATATCCATTATAGGCTTAGAGTTCTTCGCACAATGTCCTTGATCAGATTTTTTAGTTTTGGGGACAGTTTACAAGTTTTATACAAAGTCCCAAAATTAGCTTTAAGAGTAGGAAAAGGAGGTTTCAGCCTAGATGCTAAGTTCATACCAGCCTAAGGGACATGTTTTAAAATGGAAATATCAGTTTCTTCAAGGTTAGGCTTGACTCCATGCCCAATGGATGCTTCAAGGCAACTGGTTACACATCTAACAAGTAGATGTCCCCGAGAGGTCACCAATTGTTATCTTAAATTCACCTCTAGGTTAATTTGGATAACTCATTATAAATGGAATTAGCTATATAAATTCTAGGACATGTGGGAGGCCATCAAATTAAGCATCAGTTCAAAGAGAAAGACAACTTAGGATGGCTTACAAGTCAGAATTGAGAATATAGGATTTGTCTGACAGGTCAGGTTTCACGACAAGCCGCGGTGAAGGTTTGCATCCATCTCATGTCATGTGTCAACCATGCATCAATATGTCCCTTTTCTGTCATGCATTAGCATTCCTTGCATCGCACATCAGCATCCCTTCTTATCGCATGTCAACACCCTTTACTATCATGCATAAGTTATCCCTTCCTATCATGCATCAATTGTTGCCTGTTGTCGTGCGTCACTACCCTCGTTGTCATGTGTCACCACCCTATTTTCACATGTCAACCATGAATCAACACCATTTTCTATCATGCATCCACATTCCTTCCATCATGCATCAACATTCCTTCCATTGTGCATCAGCATTCCTTCTTGTCACATGTCAACATACCCTTTCTTGTTAGCAGACAACATCTTCCATTCTTTTCAGGCGTCAGCAAGGAATGTCAGGTATGGGCCAAGAATTAATGGCATCATACAAGGTATCTTAAAATCTAGTTTAATGAAGCATGAAACCCATGTCTTTTCTGACAGAAAAGTACCATTGGAAAGCAGATCGATACGGCTACCCATACCTCTGTGCAGGTAATTATTAAGGGTTGTCAGTAGGTGAGAAATTTTTTCTATATAGTGTATTTGACCACCTCATTTTTGAAGAGAGACATTCTGGGAGATGGGGAAACTCTTGGATTTTTTTTCCTCAACTCCATTTGAGTTGCAAGACTTCTCTTGGGCCTAGCAATGTAATTATGCCTTTGTGCATCAAATGTAATGGTCTATGCATACTTTGAAGCAATACTTTTTTTTGTGTGGTGTTTCTTCAACCCTATCTCATTTTTTATTGTATTTTATTGCCTCACCATTGTTATTGTTGTGTTTTGTGCATGTTATTTCACTTATTGGTTTATGATGTTGTGTTCCATGGATTTTTGATGGTGGATTAGGATCTGGGTTTGTGTCACATTTGTCTAACCTCCCTCAGCCCCTTTTTCCCTATTTCATCCTCCCTCAAAAAATTATCTCACCAATTTTATTGGTATTATCACCCCCCTTAGTTTAGGAATTTCATTTTTATGCATCTCTTTCTTCCCTGGTCCCTTGGAAAATCTAGGTCAGTTTTAGGATATCTACATTTCCTTTTCTAGGAGTAGTTTAGCATTAGGATTAGGTAGAGGAAGTCGACCTTATCTGGAGTTCCATATAAGGTTTGCAAGTCCCAAAACTTGAGAAATGGACCCATGTTAGAAAAATATCACTAATTTCCCCACACAAACAGAGAGAAAATCAGGGGGCGATGTACTTTTAACATAAAATACCTCCTTTCGATGTGTAGGATTTGGGTATCTAACATGAAATACCTTTTCCCTAGAAATGGTAAGATTTTGTTGCAACGATTCTCTAACATGCGCAGCTTCAGTGCATGTAGTAACTATCAAAAGTACTACCTCAGGTTCTGGTGTCAACTTTGACATCCATTTGCTTTCCATGGTGCGTTGTATTCTAACCATCCATGCACCTTTTTTTTCCTATTTATGCTACTTGCTAAGATGCTCATATAAGTCCAAGAAACCCTCATAGTTATGATTCTTCCCACAATAAGAAAAAGTAATATTATGAGGGAATTCATGCCTGTAGTGGTCAGGATATCCATAAGTATAACATGTTGAATGAGGAAACTCACCTCATCCACCACCACATCCTCGGCCCTTAAATCCACCATAGTATCCTTGACCTCTACCATGACCTCCTTCAAAGAACCCTTTGTTATGATCATAGTGCCCTTTCTTATGATCGTAGTTCCCTTGAGTGTGATCATGATCATGGTTCTCACTTTTACCTTTAGAGTTATCTGATACTCCTATCTTCCATACACCAATATCAATAGAATCATGGATCTGATCAATCAACTTTCAATCTTTGGAATTGTGATTCGTGGAAAAGAAAATATTACAGTAATAAGATACACTTTCCCTTATCACATTTCATAACAATGGGAAATGGCTTACATCATGGTTTAAATGACATATCTTTTAGTCTAGAAATAATGAAAGCATTGAATTATGGGGATAATTATCCTTAGTGTTCCCCTCAATTTCACAATCTATACACCAAATCCTAGTGCACATATCATTTGTTGAATTGGCCAATAGTTTCTCCAACTACTTTTCCATAACTACAATTTGAGCTTCTAGGAGTGGTCTCACCCAGTGTCTATACTACCAACTACCACAGTGCACAATGCTACTTCAAGCTCTTCACATGGATATGTATATGTCTTATGTGACAACTCCCTCCTAAAAGGTGTGATCAGGCCTCCGAAAAACCACTATGCATGTTGGATTGCATGGCTATCATAGGAAATTTTGGACGAAAGTGTTTTAAAATAGTCATCATACTCCAAAACACTCTCATTATTTCCCTGCTTAATATCATTGAACGCACTTATACTCTTCTATTCAAACTCAGAGATATTAAATTCCTTAAGGAAAGCATCCCATAACACTGTATAATCTATGCAAGTATGATCGGGGTCAAACTTCATGTACCAACTATGTCCACATCCCTACAATGTAGTTGTAAACTAATTTTCCTTACACTCAGAAGCTTTGATCCATTTTGCAGGCCACAATATCTCACACATGTACACATGCTCAACAACATCCTCTATTACCCTATACTCTAGAGATGAAGCGACATCTCCATGTAAATATTCTGGGGCTGGTGAGGACCATTCCCATTAGATCTAGAATCTCTTGTGTTACCTTTGCCTCAAAATCCATAAGATCCACCAGAACCAGAGCCACCTATGGCCCCTAATCCTCCACCTATAGTAGGAATTAAACTAGAGGATGTACTTCCCTATGTCCCAATAGTGGTACTAAACTGAACTCCTATAGTCTATGAAGTGATACTACTCCCCGAGGTGAGTCCAAAATTTTACATGCCTGAGTTCTGTGCTGAAAACGCACCTAAAAAGGTACCTCCAAATAAAAATTAAGACATCTACTTAACCATAGATGTACTTGCTATTTGATTTACTCATGTTATTCTACTACACAAACTAGCTTTCTAACTATTTGTTGTACTAGAAAATAGAAAACCAAGCACAAGGGCTAGGTTTCTAGGTAGATTCAGATGTGCCCCCACGGCCCATGTTGTCTTTGCTGGCACGCTCTCATAAGAGGCTGATGATGGTTCCCAGTCATACTTTCCTAGATGGGGGAGTTATAAATGATCTAGCTCCATGCCCTCTATGTGAGCTCTAAATCCTTCATGAGCCATCTCTCTCCTCAATGCCATCCATTTTGTAATCTCATGGTGTTTCCCTAGTTCCCTATCATGTGCATCATTATACTCAAGTTTCCTTTCTTCTATTTTCCTCTCTACTGTTAGGTCTGCCATCCTTCACCAAACCTGCTCCTTCCCCCACGCATGGTGGGGTTTAGCTAGCCATCAACTTCTCTTCCAAATTCAAGGTTACCATCAAGGTTTTAATCACCATTGAAATTCCTTGCAGGTAGGTTCCCCTGGGATAATGTAAAAACTATAACTCAACTACCTCCGGGAAAGAATAAGTGGAAATTGAGTACTCCAAAATATAGCTATTCAGAACACCACAGAACCAAGTATCCACAATGCGTGTCCAAATCAGATTAGCATCATAGAGGGACTAAAATTATTCTTGTGTCTAGATAAGTGGGAAAAATCTCTAATTCCTTTTAGATGCATAAGTAACCAGCCACTCGTACAACTCTATCAGAAAGATAGTAAAGAAACTCTTATATAAATATTCATACAAGTTCTGCTCCATCCACGTGCACACATCAAACTCAGATCTAGTGTTGAATATTTGAGTGTATTCTTCTTCGAGATCTACTATCCACTCCTCAACACTTGATACGGTCAACTAGTATGACTTCATCATGAAACATCCTGAAAACAACTTAAAAAGAGGTCTCGACAATGAAACCAATGATGCAACCTAGAATTTACTGTGAATAACCCAAGCACATTGACACATCACTCAACCTAAGCTAAGTGCTCACTTGAAGTGTGTAAAGGCACCAGGTACCTCTTTAGAGTTGCTTGTATTGGATGTTAACATGACGATGTTTAAACATATTCAGATTCATAACTAGACATAAGCATTCCACAATGCATAATCTAGATTTATATCTTAGAGAATCATAATAAATAAACTAAACAATAACTATGATAAGATCATCCATACAAGAACCAAATTTAGTTATGTCTAATACCGTTATCTAAATAATTTACTCCATTATATTAAATACTATAAAACATAGAATCTTCTTACACTATATCAGTATCTCCACGAGTCATGAGCACATCAAAACCAGTAAAAAAACTATACAATATTTCACCACCTACTAAACTATATAAGTCAATACATATTTATAGGGGTGGGGACTTTCCCTTCACCACACATGCACTTCTTAAAATAGGTCACATGCTAATAATAGCCATGTGCCTTTACAATAATATGCACAACATGAAAGTATTCTAACAATAGATGTTCTATAGTTAACTCCAAGTAGAAATCCTATTTCTAGCTTAAACTATGCATGACACTTATCTACCGCTTGTTCCCAAAATAACATTGCATGTAGCGCAAGCCTTCATCTCTATGTGTGCTTTGCACGTTATCTCCAAAAATATCCCTTATCCATAAAAATGGCTAAGTCATGAGCTAAAGTGTTCTGGCGCGTGTTTCCTTTCCTATCTTCACGTGCCTTCAAATGTGCCTTGTTCCTGCATGCACATCCTTTGTGTGTCTTCTCCTTACAGAAAAATTCCTTCTACTCAACAGTTATTCTTACTTCAAAGTATGAGGAAAAGTTTCAAGTTGCAAGAAATCAGCCCCAACATATACAAAGACCAAGTAATAATCCTATAGAGGTGTTTATTCTTTTCTTGGATGGCATTTTAAGAAAATCAGAGGTGCAGAGCATGTTTTCATCTCCACCATGTGATCTAGCTATGAAAATGATCTCATGGACCCACTTGGTGAGAAAAAGAAGTTATTTCTCCCAACCACTATGTAGTTTTGTTTATCATTCCTTTCTCTTTATGTAGATTAGGAGTAGTTTATGTTTTTTTTCTTGAAAAATAAGTGCTTGTGCACACTCTGCATGATTCTATTTGAATCATGTATGATTTCCAAAATTTTGTGATGTTTTCTTTATTGTTGTTGTTGTTGGAGGTTCCCTCATTTTTTGTGTAAATGGTCAGTGATTGATTACTCTTACCTAATCCTTGTGGTAATAATTTGAATAATTTCTTGGATGCATAATTATTGGTTCCTTTTGTGTATTTCAGGGTGAAAGAAACTTGATATAAGTAGTTCAAAGTGTATAATTGAATCCATACCCAATGGATACTTCAAGGAAATTGGTATTTACATATAACATGAAGATGTCCACTAGAGGTCACTAGATTGTTATCAAAATCAGCCCCCAGGCCATTTTGATGTGGTGACAAGTCATGGATAGTGAGTTTTTAGTGTCATGGATTAGTGAAATTTAAAATATTTCATGAGTCATGGGGAAATTTGAGTGTCCTAGTCATTCCTCGGTCTCTTGCTAAACCCTTCATGTAAAGGAGTTGGTAAAAATTAAGGTAAAATTAGGAAAAATCAGCCTTTAGAGGAACAACAGGAACTTTTCTTGAGTTTCTCCCCTTCCTCGCATCTCTACCTTGGCCACTTTGTAAAGAAAGATAGGATAAATCAGGTTATATTAGAACTTTGGAAAATATTCTTGATTTCTTGGTGCCCCCTCTTCCCCGCCTTACCGCCTTGGAAGAAATGGGCAGTGAAGTTGGAAAATTCACTCTTTTTAGAACATCCAAAACCATCCCTATCTTCCATGTCTTCCCCAAAATAATGATTGGTTAGATTTTTTGGCTCTCATGGGAGCAAGTGGAACGTTCCTCACTTTCTCCCATTCCCTGCAACCTCACACATCCTAAAAAAAAGGATAAGAGTTGGTTATGTCAACAATTTCACAAACTCTTAGAACAGTGTCTGAGTCACTCAAGTTCTCCATAACTCTTCACTAAGTGATGAAAAATGATTATTTAATTATCCCCACCACATAAAATTGGAATAGTTCCATTATTCCATAGGTTCCCCGATCACCCACCTTATCCAACCCCTTCACCACTAACCAATGCAAATCGGAAAAGTTTTCTCTTCATGGAACTTAGGGAACATTACCTCATTCCATTCTTCCCCTGACCACCTGCATCTCTGCACAAGGGAACAACTTTAGTTAAGTCGGCTCTAAATGGAACAAAGGGAATTGTTCCCTCATTCCATTTGTTCCTCGATTAACCACCTAGTCTAAAATACAAAGAAATTGGTGAATTTGGTGTTTAAAGGCATAGAGGGAAGAGTTACCATGTTCCTCATGTTCTTTGATTCACCAACAAGCCCGACCCAAAAGTATGCACAACCCAAAAATGTTCTAGGTTGTTATTTTTAGTTGTTTTCTTCACCCAAGTTACTATTTTGAGCATGCAGAGGATAAAATTGGAAAGATAATGCAACATAAATCCATTTTTATAATAAAAAGACTAAGATTAGTAGGTTTTCATACAAGAAAATATTTCAGATCAAACACAGTATGAAAAATAGTAGGAACGTGTAAAAGACACAATTATTCTATTTTATGAGTAAGAATTTAATTATGGGCATGCAAAAGCACTTTTTGAGTGCAGAATTTTCTATTTTGAGGACAAATCACTCTTCCCCATGCACAATTCTACACGTTTCGAGAAATATCAACTATTTATGGAGTAGAAGGGTAGAATGGACATGCAACATTCCTGTGATTTTTTTATTTTTAACTGATCATACTTGCATTTTTGTGTCTCTTTCTCTTCTTCTCTCCCTTAATTCTATATAAAACTCCATGGAATTAATTGTATAAATAATCTATGTACTTTCTGTTCATTATCCCGGAGTTATCTAGTGTTCTGAGTGGAAGATCAGGGGCCATGAATGATATTTTGTATTAGTTTCACCTCTTGGATCAATAAAGGATCTATTTCTACCTTCTTAAAACATGTTTATTGTGTAATATTGTGTATTTAAGATGATTTTATCTTGTGATATTATTTTATCCCTAATTTACAATCTAATTTCCATGCCTTTATGTAGTTATATGTTAATTTACAGGTCATAGATTGTGTTTAACAAAGTTTTTATAGGATTCAGTTGTGGAATTCATCAAATTGCCCTTCTAGAGACATTTGTTTCCATTCTTTATTATGCCATAGATCCAAACCTTTATCTGAAACAATTTTGCATTTCCATATCCATTTTAAGTTGTGTATGGTATGTGTGGTTCCTGTGGTCCATCTGTGTGGTTCAAATGAGTTTGAGGTCCTCAAAATTTCTAGTGTATCACCCCTTTTTATTTTTAGTCTTCCCTTCTCCATTTTCTCATTTCATGCAGTAGAGTAGAAGATAGTTTTAGATGTTACACTAGGGGAACCAACCCTCTCTAGAGACTCACTTGAATATATAAGTCACATAAAACCTAGGAGTGTTTCCAGTTTTTCACTTAGAAGGGGAGACATCACACCACTTCCATAAGGGTGCATTCCTTCCTAAAAAAAATACCTAGACCAAATATTTGGAAATGTCCTTGAATTTGGAATAGAAAAAATTCTAAGAGTTTTCATGCATTTACCTTATCTTTCTTTAATTTACTCATTCTTGGCCTAAGTTACCTTATATGAACATTTTACTTTATTTCAAATGAATGTTAAAGGATCCCTGATTGATTATAATATGCTTTGATTTAATGACTATAAGATTAAAGTTTACATCTAATGGTGTTACTCTCAATTTTGGAATTTTAGTCCTTCCCTTAGACTCTTAGAATGCTCGTGTCTTGATCAAGTGCATATTGTTCTAAGTATATGCATAGTTTCAATAGATATTAGAGTTCAAATGAGCTAGAGATTCTCCTATATATTTTCTATTCATTTCTCTATTTACTCTACCCTTCTCTCTTTTGCACGTTTTAAATAAATTTTTTATTAGTAGGATTAAATTTTGTGTTTTCAATGAAATATGTGCACCCTTGACAAGATCGCTCAATTCTAAAAAACTTGGATATGTTAAAAAATAAAATGGGAATAATTCCAAGATATGAGACTCTTGACTCCTTAAAGTATACCTCAAGATAAATTTGGCTCTCACACTACCTACCTAATGCTAACACTACTCTAAACACTTATCTTGAATGAAATGGAAAAGAGGTTAGAGAAAAACATAAAAGGGGTGGTTCTAACACCAATATGAAAGTGGATCTTTATTCCAATGAGTTCAACAAGCGAGAAGACTAGATAAAAATATGGAGAGAATATACAAGGCATAACCAAAACATGTATCTAAATTGTCTCATCACCATAAACCTTGAGAAATAGTGAAATAGAACCCTGTAGATGCCACACACAATAAATCACAGAGATAACAGAGGTAAGAGGTAGATAAACACAAAAATAGAGGGTAGATATAAACCAAAAATATTTTAAAGGCTAGAGTATACACAATATCTATCACTATAAAACAAAGTGATAAATCATCTACAAATCCCAAGCCAAAGGTCAGAGGCACTTAGAAAACTAAAACCTCAAAAAGCATAGTAACCTCAATTTTAAGGGAAGGGAACCCTTTATAAATGTTCCTAAATTCACATACATAAAAGAAAGAGAGAAGGATAAAATAAGTGATAATAAAAAGAAAATGAATAAAAAAATTCTTCAAAATAACTACCTTTCCCCATTTTTCTCTTCTCAGAAAGATCATAAGATTTTAGAAGATAGTCCAACTAAAGATATTCTCCCAAAACTAATCTTGGGTATATTTTATTCTTCATGATGGTTCATAACAATAAAAGATTCCTTCACCTAGAAAACCAATGAGTATATATTTGTTTAAATATCAATTCCATGAGATCAAGAGGGTAATGTGAATGTTAGGTTGTTATATGATTAAAAATACCATAATTTCAGCTTTACAAACCTATGTAACTAGTCGTCAATGATAAACTTGTTGTAAAAATTCCCTCTACTTTTTGGTGAGTCATGAGGGTCACAATAGATACAAGAGTCTTTTATAAGAGAAATAAAATAACTTTAAAACATCAATAAAAATATTTGGACACCTTAAAATATAGAAAAATTCGCTGGAACCGCTTCAAATTGTTTTCTTAAAGTTCTTCCTATTTCCTTCACCATATTCACTAAAACTATGCTCAAAATGTAGTTCTCATCAATATATTTCTATTGATACCATGTGTAGGTGAAATGGAACCTTGAGTCAAAAGGTATAAGTGAAAAAATATAATTAAGTCATGTTTCCATGTGACATCCCCAAGATTTAATTTTCACTAGGAAAAAACATAAAACTTAAGCTCATGAAGAGTGTTGTCAATGAATGTTTATCCTCATGAATCTCTGCCACGTGTTAATTATTGACATTTCTTCCATCACTAACTTGAAAACATATGAATATAATGTGTAAGGAATGAACCCATTAGATGACATGGTTAATTTTATTGTCAACACTTGTCCATTCTATGCCACATGTTGATCATTGATGTTGTTATGAACTTGAGAGGTGAACTTTAAACACCAAGAAAGTTTGTGAATCCCATGTGTTCCAATTGGTGACATGTGTAAATTTTGTTCATCAATGGCTTGAAAGATGCTAAGATTTAACTTGAAGACTTAAAGAGTGTAGGAATTTGATTCCTACCACTTGGTATGTATTAGTGAGTTTTCCAAAGACCTTGCCATGTGGTTAAATATCAAACAACTTAAAGGAAGTGGTTAGGTTGATATCTTCCATGTTTTAACTTATACACTTATCATATTTAAGGATATATATATATATATACTAATTTTATGACATCTAACCACCTTGAATCTAATGATTAAGGCCACTTGGAATCCATCGATAGTTTGTAACATTTGGAAGCTTGAGGAAAGGTTTCAAAAACTTATGGGGTGTAGGAAGAATGATTATTTCCACATGTTACTCATTGATGAGGGCACTAATTTTTTTGAAATGGATGATTCCCTACTGATAAATTATCATTACATGTACCCTTCTACCCTAATATACTTTGACATTCTGCTTCTCCAAGATAATTAAGTAAAATGGACATCTTTGGCTATCTTGAGGTTTTAGAAGTTTTAGGCACTGAGAGGGGGGGTGAATTAGTGCCAATTAAAAATTTGAGGGATATTTCAATTTTATTTACTTTATTATGATAGAACAACTAAACCATTCATAAGTAATCAATAGGAGAAAACACAGAGAAAAGATTTAATGTGGTAAACCCTTTAAGGAAGAAAAAACCACTGAAACCAATGCACTAGCTTGGAAAATTGTCCTATAAAAGTTACAATGATTTAAATTTTGAGCATCCAGTCAACATGAAGCTATAAATCCAAATTTTAGTCAAACTGAAACTTAACCTTTAGCAATATTCTACTTGCATGGAAGCTTTGACTCCCGAAACTCCAGTCAAGATTCTACCTAATTATTCTATAAGCTACAACTTACAATGAAGCTTCAACTCCTTATTTTCTAAGCCATCATTTAGTCTTCTAAACAGTGGTTTGATCACTCTTACTTAGTTTTCTATTTTTTTTATATCTAAATCAGATCCTCTACCTTTTCTTTTCCCCCTCTCTCTGACCTTGATTCATCTCCTTTCTACTTCTCTTGGTCATCTGTAAAATACTGTCATACATGGCTTCTTGTACACATACATTATTGTCATGATTATCTCCATGAATCACTCTCTCAATCAACCATGCTGCTAAAAAAATTCAGTCATGAAGGAATTACTTTCTCATATTGATTATCCTGATTTTTCATATCCTTGAGCACATTAAAAAAATAGACACAATTTTAAGCACACATCTTCATACATTATTAGCTCTATATTTCAACAAAAAATATCTTTATAAAAAATAATTATTTATTACCTTGATAAATACATCCCACAAGGACTCTTACTTCATATTACATTAACCTTTCACCTACTCACACATGAACTGTACAAAGGAATAAGATAACATCACCTAATTCAGTTTTAAAATGAGAATGACATCAACACTCATGTCAGTTACATGGAATTATTTATTATAGCCTATCATGAGGAATATTTTACATAAGAATGTCAACACATTTGTAAGTCCTCTTCCACCTATGACACCTCTGACACTCTTGCAAACCTTTCATCTAACCCCTGTAACTCTATTTTTCTTATTCCCTTACATTATAATGTTGTATTCTAGATAAAGAAACTTGATTCCAAATGTGTCCATCATGCATGCAAGTTATAACACTCCTAATTTAGATTTATAATGCCTTGAACAAATTCATCACTAATCATTTCTTCTTCATTCTTATTTGGAGATTTATACTTAGTTATGGAGGACTAAAAAATTACAGTCAAGGAAGTGATTCATTAAACTCAATGCATGAAACTTAAAATAATTAAAAATTATGGAGATGATATAATATTATGTGTAGAAAAAATTCACATGTAAAGAGAAGCTTCATCACTCTCATTCAAGTAAGAACATGTTGATTTGAACATACAACTCATAGACCTTCAAACTCAGAAATTTTACATTTACATGGTGAGCTTGTTCTCTCTTCACTTCACCTAATCATGGATTTTAAAGAAATTTTCTTGAAGTTACTCATCCTTATCTAAATAATCATACTAAGATCAATCATCATCTCAAGATATATTCCAAGTAAATTTTCATTTCAGAGACATCTAAATTGGTTTCAAAACACCCAAAGACTAGTCTTGATTTGTATGGCTTAAAACACTTCAAACACACTTTCATGCTCAACCAATGCATGATAAAATTATAAAAGGACATGTATTTCACTTTCAAAAATTTAATTAGAATAATTATATGGATAAAGTCACTCTTTCACTTCAATTTATAAGACTTTTTTCATAGGTCTTGTGGCACCAGAATTAGGTCTTGAAGAATGAACTTGTTTGTATTTCATAACACCTCATCAAGACTCACCACATACATCATTGGAAATATATTGATGTATTATTTCTGTAACTATTCATTTATTTCACCAAATCAAGGTAAAATTCACTCAACCAAATTCATTTCTCTAACTTGTTAACCAAGTTCTAGTGTTCTAAAGAACCAATCTTGGCTCCTCATGTTCAAACATCTTCAAAGTGTTCTTCCAGATCAACTAACATTTTTAACAGTTCAAGGACATAAAAAAACTTGTACAAACATTCAAAGGCATACCTTGTTTAAACAAGACTTCATATATTCACCTGTAGAAACAAGATTCTTCTCAAGTTAGTTTGAGCCAATTTCACACCTTAAGTTTTCATCATGAAAAAACTTGACCAATCTGAGCCAAACATGTTCACATCTCATTTACAACATTCACAATCTTATTACGATTAGAAAAAAACATCAAAAATGTTCATTTCATCATGATCACATCCCTTTCACCATCACTAGCTTTCTTAGAAGTAGGTATGACAGAAACTCATGTATCATCAATTTTATTCACATAACCACCCTACATTATTACTTGGGAATTAAGACTACATCACAAGGTTTGTGGAACACTTCACCTTTCATTATGACTCCATCATTTGAGCTTTTTTTACTAACATCTCTATAAAACACATGTTTTATTGTAGGGAACACCATGTTTCATGAGCTCAAACCACTATGGAAATATGCTATGAGGAATTATCTTCAAGTTCAAATCATTACCTAGGAAAAATAGTTCCAATTTGGCACCTTACCAAGAAATTTTCTCCATACTGCTTCTAAATAGGGTTTAGGAGGGTTTTAGCTAGTACCATAAAAATGGATAGAACTTTTTTATCCTTCATCCTTTTTGCTTAAAACTTTTTTCATAATATTTGTCTCTCTATTCTCTTCAAAATTGTCTCTTATGATTTATCTTAACATTTTTTCTCAATTTAGAACAAATTCTAAGAAGTTAAGGAACTGTTTTGGAATACCTTGCTTAGGTAAGTTTTAAAAAAACTTATATATCTTACATAAAACTCTTCCTATGTCCTCAAGTTTTGTAAAAACCTTTGTGAATACATCATTCATGATCTCCATTGGTTGTTTAATCATGGTTAACTCTATAAAACTCTACCCCATCTCATTTGCACAAGGTTTTGATTCTTGTCTTAAGAGATCATGCTACACAGACCCACATAGGTACTCAAAACACCTCCTAATACACTTGTGAAGTAATAAAAACATCATATACTATCATGTCATGCTCATGTTGTGCTTAGTTAGCATCCTCCTTCCTTCACTCCACTATGTCAGGTCTATTTTCTGACTAGGCCTATGGATTATGCATACTTAACTAAGCTATTCTCACAAATTCCACTCATGTACCCCTGTATTAATCCTTATGAAATTTTTTCCACATCATATACATGTTATAACATGTATGAAATTATCCTGTTATGCTCTCACATCATCACCCTACCTATACCAGTCACTAGCTTCTCAACAAGTCAATGCTTAATCAGGTGTTCTCAAGCTTTGTCTTTTCCTTCCTTATAAACCTTATTCAAATCTCCATCTAGCACCTGCATTTTCAGTAATGTGCCTTTTTCATCAATGAAAACTCAAAATCACATGTCAACAAACTCCCCCCTTTTCATTGATGAAAAATCTCCTGATTCTTATCCCCTTTTTTGCATTAATGAAAAAGTGCCTATCTGTAGTACATGGTATTCATATTTATCAACTTATTTGGGTCTTGTGACGGTTAGAAACATCAAAAAAACTTATCATACAAGTTATCCCTTTTTATCTTCTTCCTTAACTCTATTTTTGGCCTTTACCATTCATTAAACTCATTATCTCCCCCTGAAAATATGCCTTCATAGCATTTGCACATGTCAACAATCTTTTCTTTTAGTAAAAAAATCCTTCTGGATCATGAATAGACCTATCTCAACTTATCAGTCTCAAACGAATCTTAACTCTACTATGTATTTGTTGTCAAAATCATTTAGACCTTAGGTCCCTGAACCAACCTCTCACTGCATTTTAGTCCAACTTTTTCCATCCATAGAACATCATTCATTGCATATAAGACCTCCTTATTTCTCCCCCTGGAGTCATTCCACCATTATCTAATCAGTTAAATAAGAGTTTGACCTCATATCTTGATCTTATGGTGTCTAGGTGAACTAACATAATCAACTTACTCTTGACTTGTTTCTTTAGTGATTATGGCCTTGTTTGCCTGATATAGTGATTTTTATGGTTTCACCACTACCCTGTAAAAATACTTTCCAACATAATTTATCCTACATATCTCACCTTATTTACATCTAAATCACTTGATATTCAGTCATTATCAACTCTATTTTCTCCTCATAGGATTTTTTGGACTATATGTCACTTTTTTAGGCCTGCAATATCATTATTTGTATGGAATGAGGACTTGATTTATCATAGCACCAGATTTTCTATCAATAAGTATGAAATCAGACTTCAATATGCAACATACAATATTATTTTTCACCAAAAACATATGTTTGATGATCATTACTGATTTCCCCTTTTCACTCAACCATTCATTGAAGCATCCATTGCCTTGCTCTGTTTTAGACTACTTAACACTATGTTATGCTTTCTTAACCTTGTAAGTTGAATTTTGTTCTTATTACCTTCACTAATGGTTTTTCTCCTAATTTTTCCTAGGATTTATTTCACTCTCCCTTACATGTTCTCTTTCACAGTTTACATGAAACCTTGTATTTGCAAGACTGTCACAACTAGGTTCTCAAGAACTATCAAATGCTTTATATACTTTTCCTTATTTAAATACCATATAAGAGTTTAATTAGGATTAAATTTTTTTTATTTAAATGTGACATATATCTTTTTATTCTCAAAGTGTGAACTGAGGCCTCCATCCTACTTTCAAACATTCTAATCAGACTTGTAGATGTCCATTTCAGAGCTTTAACACTATTCAACATCCTGCAACAATTAGCCATGCAAACCCTCAAAGTATTATGTCATTTATAAAGCTTATGGAATTTAATTTTATCTCTAAAAATTTCATTTTATTATCAGAAATAGTATACATAGGTTGTTACAGATCCTTCATGAACTTGCATTATTGTCATTTCTTCACATACTTAAAATAAGGAGGCCTTCCACAAACTTGTAATATCTTGTCAAACCTTAGTTATTCATGAAAAAATCATGGAGTTGGGTCCATCTTATACACATCATGAAATGATAATCCAACTATTCAAAGTCATTCATAATAAAGGAAATATCTAAATTGATCCTTTTGAGCTAACTGTCCTGGTTTTGGCCTAGAGCCCCTTCTTTGGCTTAGTTCAAAACAAAGTAAGTTTTGATATTTATTTATTAATTTTACTTTCCTTATCATTGAAATATTGTTAATATATATTTATCAATGCATTGAAATCTAACCAGAAGACCAATGATTTCAACAAAAAGATTATTTTCTATTTCTTTCACAAACCTATTCCACCTAGCCTTTAGAAGAAAGATTCTAAGTGAGATCATGGTTGGGTACTTATGTGAAGGCCCAAATCCAAGTGAGAGATTTTTAAAAATCTCTTTATGGCCCCCAAGGTGTATGAAAATTTTTATGGAATAAATATCTCTTGTTATTTCTCAAGCACCATTTATGATTTCTAGTGTAACATACTCTACTAGCCCTGCTCCAGGAGTTTTTGTATCTTTAATTTTGTTACATAGAATCAAGTTTAAAACAAGTGATAATTAAATATATCTAATTGGGTCCCCCTTATTTTTGGAAAATATCATAGTGTCTTCCTTCATGAAAATTCCTCCAACCACACTATTACTGTGGAAAATTAGGTCTTTGGTGCACACTCCCAGCTTACCAAGAAAACTATCATTAATAACTAATAACCTAAAACTTATCTTGCAACAATTCCTCCTTAATTTTTTTAACATTTATATGTAGATGCTTTCTACATTTTTTTTAACTTTGCATGCACATGTGGGGTTTTGAATGGTGTTAATTTTTCAAACTCGAGGAGGGTTTAGTACTGTGAACCCGAGAAGAGAGATTTTTCAAAAAAAATACTTAAACTTAATTTCATCATTTTTTAACCCCTAATGTACATTTTATATTTCTCCATGTAATATATTTATAAGTGAGGTATGTATTCTTCATACAAATATGAAATACTTATATTTCTAACTATTTTGTTCATAAAGGCAAGGGTTTGAGTTTCTTCACAGTATCTTCAAATTAGATAGTGATTTGCATGAGGTGTAGGCTATATGACCCCATAAATTTACACTAAAATTATCTAGGATAACCTTAAATTTATTAATTTGGATCAATTTCATTCTTGGAACATCCTTTCTAAGATTTCCTTAGCCCAAATTTTGACAGAGACATTTCTTAAAAATTTGTCACTTAGATTATGCTTGAAGAGTTGACATATAAACTTGATCAAATCACTTGATATTCAATCATACATACACTCCTTGATCTTTGAAACAACTTGATCATGAATTATTCATTATAGAATGGTTCAATACATTACATAACACAACCATAACTCATGATGACATTATGAATTTCATTCTTGCATCTAGGGTTGAACACCCAACCACTTTCCTGATTATGCTTTATTTTACAAACCTTTCAAAGTAATGGGATTTGATAATTTGACTATTAAGGTGAATTTCTTGTGAAAACTTCATCCTTACTCATTTTTCTTATTAGACCATTTTCTTCATACCTATGATTACCATCACCTTGTAAGCATACAACAGTCTTAGAGCATCTGTACCTTATTCACACTTACTTTTTGACTTGATAGTCATACTAAACACCACCTCTTCTTGCGAGATACACAAAATTTTGATAAGCATTATAAATATATATACACTCTTCTTGGAAAGAAAAATTTCTTAAAGCTAAACAATTTTTTCAATGTTTACTTTGTTTTTGAGAAGTAGAGTGGTTTTCATAGACCAATGCCAGACACTTGATCAAAGCCTAGTATAATAATTAGAGACACACAACAAATTAGCTAATAATAAGTACTCAAGACCCTTTATTACAGCTTTCACACCCCTTGTTTGTAACCAACTCATAAACTTCTATACAAAACTACTTGACTAAAACTCAGTTGACTTATTAGAGTCAGGCTTGTCAAACTATACAAAGGGTATGTTGACGTTTTCTTTATTTGGAATGATACATGTGTGAATTTAAAACTACCTTGCACAAATCAGATATGCTCAAAACCTTATAATATGGAAAACAAACATCCATTTGTACATTGATAAGACTTAGTTTAGTAGAGTTCAAGATGATAATGAACTTCTGTTGACACAACATGCTTCCTTTATTGAGTCATGCCTTCTAGAAGTCTAAGGACAGGCATACAATGCATGTTTGATCACTTAAAATATAGAGAGTAATTAAAGGAACTTGATGACTCAATATTTTCCATTTTATCCTTTGAAAAATTCTCATTCTTATTGAATGTCTTGTTAGATATGATAAATTCATATCCTAAGCCTTTATCTCTTGATTGAATGCATTGTAAACTATTTTGATGGACTTCATCTCTTGATTTCTCGTGACGATCTTGAAGGTTATTCATTAATCACACTTGGATTGATCTCATCCTTTTAAAACAATGATAATTAAATATCTAATGGGTCCCCCTTATTTTTTGGAAACTATTATAGTGTCGTCCTTTCATGAAAAATTCCTCCAACCAAACTATTATGTGGAAAATTAGTCTTTGGTGCAACACTCCCCACTACAAGAAAACTATCAATTA
This sequence comes from Taxus chinensis, assembly GCA_019776745.2. NCBI lineage: Eukaryota > Viridiplantae > Streptophyta > Pinopsida > Cupressales > Taxaceae > Taxus > Taxus chinensis. The sequence goes on from CM034154.1 coordinate 509,750,425, forward strand.
ATAACTAATAACCTAAAACTTATCTTGCAACACTTCCTCCTTATTTTTTTACATTTAATGTAGATGCTTTCTTACATTTTTTTAACTTGCCAGGCACATGTGGGGTTTGAAATGTTTTGAAATGGTGGTTAATTTTTCAAACTCGAGGAGGGTTTTGTACTGTGAACCCGCGAAGAGAGATTTTTCAAACCAAATCTTCTTAAACTTAATTTCATCATTTTTTACCCCTAATGTTTACATTTTATATTTCTCCATGTAATATATTTATAAGTGAGTATGTATTTCTTATACAAATATGAAACTACTTATATTTCTAACTATTTTGTTCATAAAGGCAAGGGTTTGAGTTTCTTCACAGTATCTCAAATTAGATAGTGATTTGCATGAGGTGTATAGGCTATATGACCCCCTAAATTTACACTAAATTATCTCAGGATAACCCTTAAATTTATTAATTTGGATCAATTTCATTCTTGGAAATCTTTCTAAGATTTCCTGTAGCCCAAATTTTGACAGAGACATTTCTTAAAAATTGTCACTTAGATTATGCTTGAAGAGTTGACATATAAACTTGATCAAATCACTTGATATTCAATCATACCATACACTCCTTGATCTTTGAAACAACTTGATCATGAATTATTCATTATAGAATGGTTCAATACATTACACTAACACAACCATAACTCATGATGACATTATGAATTTTCATTCTTGATCTAGGGTTGAACACCCAACCACTTTCCTGATTATGCTTTATTTTACAAACCTTCAAAGTAATGGGATTTTGATAATTTGACTATTAAGGTGAATTTCTTGTGAAAACTTCATCCTTACTCATTTTTCTTATTAGACCATTTTCTTCATACCTATGATTACCATCACCTTGTAAGCATACAACAGTCTTAGAGCATCTGTACCTTATTCACACTTACTTTTTGACTTGATAGTCATCCTAAACACCACCTCTTCTTGCGAGATACACAAAATTTTGAATAAGCATTCTAAATATATATACACTCTCTCTTGGAAAGAAAAATTTCTTTAAAGCTAAACAATTTTTTTCCATGTTTACTTTGTTTTTGAGAAGTAGAGTGGTTTTCATAGACCAATGCCAGACACTTGATCAAAGCCTAGTATAATAATTAGAGACACACAACAAATTAGCTAATAATAAGTACTCAAGACCCTTTATTACACTTTCACCCCTTGTTTGTAACCAACTCATAACTTCTATACAAAACTACTTGACTAAAACTCAGTTGACTTATTAGAGTCAGGCTTGTCAAACTATACAAAGGGTATGTTGACGTTTTTCTTTATTTGGATGATACATTGTGAATTTAAAACTACCTTGCACAAATCAGATATGCTCAAAACCTTATAATATGGAAAACAAACATCCATTTGTAACATGGATAAGACTTAGTTTAGTAGATTCAAGATGATAATGAACTTCTGTTGACACAACATGCTTCCTTTAATTGAGTCATGCCTTCTAGAAGTCTAGAGAAGGCATACAATGCATGTTTGATCACTTAAAATAATAGAGAGTAATTAAAGGAACTTGATGACTCAATATTTTCCATTTTATCCTTTGAAAAATTCTCATTCTTATTGAATGTCTTGTTAGATATGATAAATTCATATCCTAAGCCTTTATCTCTTGATTGAATGCATTGTAAACATATTTGATGGACTTCATTCTCTTGATTTCTCTTGACTATAATTGAAGGTTATTCATGAATCACACTTGGATTGATCTCATCCTTCTTATCATATGCACATGATTTCTTCTTGTCATTCCTTTTATCTTCAAACTTAGAGTTAGTTTCCTTGACTTTGTTTTTGTTTTCAACCAACTTATTTCCTTTGATTGTCCTAGGCGTTGCTATCATGGACTCATTTTTAGAATGTATATCCACTTTGTATATTTTTTTCCTTTCTTATTAATTTCATGAATCTTTTTGATATATATAGGAGGTTCATAAAAATGTTTTGAAAAATGTCCTTGTTTATGACAATTAAAACACACAACATAATTCATGCCTCTGGGATATTCATTTTTCCAACTTTGACCACATGATTCATAGTTCTCTTGACAGTTGATGCATACTATGTTCCTATCTCTCTTATCTCTACTATGTCTCTATGTATGGTCATCTATGACATGTTTCCTACACTCCTTAGCTTTATGTCCAAAATTGTGACAAAAAAGAAATAGCCATTAAAACTTATCTCATACCTTGATGCATTTGGTTTCCTGACTGAGTTTTGTCTTCTTGATCTTAAATCCTTGACCTCATTCATGGTTTCTTATCTACTAGGACCAGCCTTATCATATTCATACTTCTCTATAGGATCTCCTTTGAATCCTAGTCCTATCTTGTCTCTTGTTTCTCTTTGACTATCTAGAATTCCATTAAGAACTTCAAAGCTCTTTTCAAGATTTCCATACATATACAATCTATTGTTTGCATCCTATAATTCAGACTTCAGGGTTATCAACTCCTCTTCATGTCTGAGGTAATAGTATTCTTTATGCTTCATATTTTTTGAAATAATTTCAACTATAGCTTCCATCTCTTTGAGGGATTAAGCATGATAAATTTTGATAAGCTTGATTTCCTTATTCAATTCATCAATTAGGGACTGAGAAATCTCATACTTCCTTTTCAAAACTACTTCAGCTAGATTACCCATGCTTGTGTCTCAAGGATTTCCTCTAAGATGTTAAACTATTTTCAAGAGGACTAGTCTCTTATACCAATTGTTGGAAATTCTAGGCACTGAGAAGGGGGGTGAATCAATGCTAATTAAAAAATTGAGAGATATTTAAATTTTCTTTACTTTTTTATGATAGAAAAACAATATATTCATAATAAATAAACAAAATAACACATATAGACAAGATTTAATGTGGGAAACCATTGAAGGGAGAAAAACCAACTGAAACCAATGCACTAGTTTGGAAAAATTGTCCTATAAAAGTTACAATGATTTCACTGTTGAGCATCCACTCAACTTGAAGCTACAACTCCAAAAAAAATTTATTAGAGGTAAAAGAGGGTTGAGGGGACCCTACCATATACAAGGTTTACAAAATATTTACATAGTGGCCAAAGGATTAACCATTGAAGCTGATACAAAACCATTAATCTTCACTATAAACCATCAAAAAAGAACATACATAGATATACCAAAGTAGAGTAACTAACAACAAGAGTCTAAGTACCTAACAACATAAAACTATGAACTAACAAAAAATTAAAAACCAAGAAGAAAAACACAAACTAGGAACCAGAATTTAGTCAAGCTACAACTTAAATTTTAACAAGCTTTTACTTACATGGAAGCTTCGACTCCCAAAACTCCAATCAAGCTTTTACATAATTCTTTTATAAGCTTCAACTCCCTATTTGCTAAGCCACCATTTAGTATTCTACAAAATGGTTTGATCACTCTTACTTATTTATATAACACAACATATTATGATCTCTAAATCAGATCCTCTACCTTTTATTTTCCCCCTCTCTCACACCTTGGTTCATCTCATTTCTTCTTCTCTTGGTATGTTGTAAAATACTGTCATTCATGGATTCTTATACACATACATTCTTATCATGATTCTCTCTATGAATCACTCTATCAATCAACCGTGTTGCTACCAAATTTTAGTAATGAAGGACTTGCTTGCTCATCTTGATTTTCCTAATTTTTCATATCCTTGAGTACATTTAAAAATATATACACAATTTTAAGCACACATCTTCATACACTACTCTTCATGCATTATCATCTCTATCTTTTAAAAATAAATCTCTTTCAAAAATAAGTATTTATGACCTTGAGAAATAAATCCCAAAAGGAATCTTGCACTTCATCTTACATTAACATTTCACCTACTCACACATGAACCATACAAAGGAGTAAGATAATATCACCTAATTCAGTTGCAAAATGAGAATGACATCAGAACTTGTGTTAGTTACATGGAATGAATTATTTTGACCTGTCATGAGGAATATTATGCATAGGAATGTCAATAAAATAATTTTTAACTCCTCTTGCACCTATGTCACCTTTGACCACTCCTGTAAAACTTTCATCTAACCCCTATAACTCTATTTTGTAACTGTCAAAATTGATTTGTCTTATTCCCTTATGTTGGAATTTTGTCTTATAGATAAATAAAATTGATGAAAAAAGTGTCCATCATGCATGAACATTATAAAAATCCTCATTTAGATTTAGAATGACTTGAAACACTTCTTAATTCGTCATTTCTTCTTCATTCTTATTTGGAGCTTTATACTTAGTTATGGAGGACTAAACAATTACAGTCAAGGAAGTGATTCATCAAACTCAATACAGACAACTTCAAATCATTATAAAGCATAAAGATGATAGAATATGATGTGTAGACAACCTACAGATGCAAAGATAATATTCATCACTCTCATTTAAGTAAGAACATGCTAATTTGAACATGCAACTCACATACCTTCAAACTCAGAAATTTTACATTTACATGCTGAGCTTGCTCTCTCTTCACTTCACCTAATCACGACTTCTAAAGAAATTGAATTGAAGTTAATCATCCTTATCCAACTCATAATACTAGCAAAAATCCTCATATCAATATATATAGGCCAAGTAACCTTGCATTTCAGATACATGTAAATTGGTTTCAAAACACCCAAAGACTAGTATTGATTTGTATGGCTTTAAACACTTCAATTTCACTTTCATGTTGAACCAATGCATGATAAAATTCTCAAAAGACCCATGTTTCACTCTTAAAACTTAATTTAAAAGGATTATATGGATAAAATAACCCTTCCACTTCCATTTCTCAGACTGATTTCACATGTTATATACCAACAAAATTAGGTCTTCAAGAATGAACTTTTTCACACTTCATAAAACCTCATCAATACTCACCCCATACATTATTAGAAAGATATTGATGTCTTATTTCTATAAATACTCATTTATTTCACCAAATTAAAGAAGAGTTCACTCAACCAGATTCATTTCTCTAACTTGTTAAATGAGTTCTAGTGTTCTCAAGATCCAGTATTGGATCCTCATGTTCAAACATATTCAAAGTTATCTCCTAGATCAAATAACACTTTGAAAAGTTCAAGGACATCACAAAAATTTTTACAAGCATCCAGAGGCATACCTTGTTTAAGAAAACTTCATCTAATCACTTGTAGAAACAAGATTCCTCTCAAGCCAGTTTAAACCAATTTCACACCTTGAAGTTTCATCAGGAAAACAATTTACCAAACCGATCCAAGCATGGTAATATCTAATTTATAACACTCTCAATCTAATAAGGACTAAAATAAATATCAATAATGTTAATTTAATTATGAATACCTCCATTTCACCATGACTAGATTTGTATACTATCTTTCTTAGTGGTCGGTCTGAGAGAAACTCTTGTATCATCAATTTTATTCACATGACCACCCTGTATTATTACTTAGGAATTAAAATTACATCACAAGTTTTATATAACACTTCACCTTTCATTATGAGTCCATCATTTGATATTTGTATATTGAAATATCTATAAATTACTTATTTTCTTATGGGGCCCACCATGTTTCATGAGATAAAACCACCATGGAAAGATGATTTTAGGAATTCACTTCAAACTCAAATCATTACCCAAGAAAAATAATTATAATTTGGAACTTAATAAATAATTTTCTCCATACATCTTAAAACTAGGGTTTAGGAGGGTTTTAGATAGTGCCAGAAAAATGGATAGAACATTCTTATCCTTCATCTTTTTGATTTCAAATTTTTTTCATAATTTTTGTTTCTTTATGCTCTTCAAAAACATCTCTTTTGATTTACATTAACAATTATTTTCAATTTATATAAAATGATAAGAATTCAAGGCACTATTTTAGCATACCTTGCTTAGCCCAGTTTGACAAAACTTCAATATATTACACAAAATGCATCCTCTGATCCTCAAATTTTGTCCAAACTTCATTTTGCAAAACTCTACCCCATCTCATTTGCACAAGGTTTTGATTCTTGTCTCAAGAGATCATACTACATGAGCCCACATAGGTACTAAAAATGGCTCCTAATACACTTTTTAAGTACCGTACACATCATTTACTATCATGTCATGCTAATTCCATGCTTAGTTAGTATCCTTGTGCCTTCACTCCACCATGTCGGGTCCATTTGATAATTAGGCCTAGGGATTATGCCTACTTAACTGAGCTAATATCACTAATTCCACTAATGTACCCTTGTATCCATCCTTCTGACCTTGATTCCACATCATTTACATGCTAGACCATGTATGACATCAATCTAGTATCCTGTCACATCATCACCCTACCTGTGCCAGTCACTAGGTGCTTAAGAAGTCAGTGATTAATTATGTGTTCTCAAACCTTTGTCCTGTATTTCCTTTTCAACCTCATTTCAATCTCCCTCTAGCTCTTGATTTGTTATTAATGTTCCTTTTTCATTAATTAAAACTCACAATAACATGCCAAAAAAGGTCAAAATAAACCAAAAATGGCTAAGTGTTGTATGTTTTCAACTATGCAAATATGGAGCTAGATAATAGAAGAAATTTTGATTTTTTTTGAAACCCACATGGATTTTAAAAGTGAGAAATAACTCCATTAAATAAATCTAAGTCCTTTAAATCAAAATCACTTGTCAAAAATGGAGCAGGGTGCTCATTTTGACACAAATTGTAATATTCATGTAAATCCCATTCTTTATATTACAAGTGACACTCATGGATGAATATTTATGTTAATGGTTTCCACACAATCTTTAAGCTATGCATGAATGCTAAACAATTGTGTTTTCTTATAACACCCTTAAAACTGAATTCCTTGTGATTAATTCTCAAGCCACTAATTTCCTTTGTTTAGGCATGTACCAAAAAATGACCTCATAAAATCATAAACAACCACCAAACCACCTTTAACTATTACCAAAAAAATATTATGGATGTCAAGAGTTACCATAATTGAACCTTGGGGATATTTCTGTTCATGTAATCCCTCATGCAATCACTTATAAATGATGCTTCATGGTTTAAGTTACATAAATCCTTTTCCTTCTTTTGGGATGTTGCCATGAAAAACTAAATGTAACTCATAAATCATGCACTCATGCATGACTATTCTATGCTAAAATAAATTCATGGTGCATAAATGAAAACATATGCTTAATTTTCCACTTGCTTGGAATACATTCCTTCCCCCACGGGCATTCCACATAACTAGTTTGTGTTGTAGTCTAATAATCAACCTTTGGTGTTTCCTACACCCAATCATTATATTGCGGTGGTCACTAACTAGATCACTCCTACCCCCATAAAAAAATAAATATGAAACCCTACACATCCTCATTCTACCATGAAACCATTTCAAATTCAATATTATTATTTTGTGCCCACATATTTTACTTCCAACACCAAACTTAGGAACTTACACCTTATGATTAAAAAAAATTCAAATGACATAATTAAATTATAGAGGCAGGGTGTGTAATTAAATCAAATCCAGTCATCAATTAACGACCCAAATATAAACTTTAACTTCCAAAATAATAAATGGTAATGGAATACCAATCCAAAAAATGGGGATATGCCTAGTCCTTTGGAAAAAAGAACACAAAAAAAGTATCTCTGATCACTCCAAATCTGTCAACTTGGAAGATTTAGCCTTAGAATCTTGGTGCAAATTTCACAACACACTAGGCCATTATGAGGTATACTACTCATAATTTTGTGTAGCCTATGGAATATTATAAAAGGATATTGAAAATAATAAGATAATTTCCATTCCTGAAGGAAGTGCACAAAACACTGAGAAACACCCTGGGACCTCTTTAGCCTTGGGAACCTATGAATTCCTAGTGGAGAATTATAATGAACCCAAGGAAAAATTAGATGATGTTTATTCCTCCCAAAAATACCAACAAGGAAAAAATTACATGTATCCTTTGACCACCTCTACTCCTCCCAATTCTTCTTAGGTACCACCCAAAACATGTGCATCCAATGATTCTCTACCGCTTAAAGGATCCAATAATGCACAACTGACAAAAGACAACCTTTTACCTCATGAACCATGGAGAAAATACTTTTTGATTATAGAATTTCTAATGACTTACACAAAACCTAAGAAAATTTTACATGTTCAACCTTCTCCAAATGGGAAGTCAAAATGACACTTTGTTCAAGGCCTTATTTTCCCATATGAGAAGCCTGTAAGTAAAGAAACTGATGCACACATAACTGCATATAAAGAGAAGCTATAATATCCTACTTTTTTACTAATAGTTAATTATTTTAGTAAAAAATTACATAACTATTTGGTTTATTTAAGAGCTTATGGAAATGTCAAATCATATTCTATTTGTTAGCAGTTGGGAAACTCTCGTATAAAATCTAGTTGTAGAGTGGTACAATTGAAAAAAACAAAGTTAAATGATGAGGCCAAAATATGTCCAATTAATGTATAATATATGATCTCATCTTACTCTCCTTTTTATTAAGTTTGATTGCATTTTGTGACTTTTAGTTAATCTGATATGAGTTAGAATATAATTTTTTGTCTGTTGATTGATTGTGATTCTAATGCTTAAAAGCTCTAAAATTCCTGATGAAGTGTGTGTTGAAATTCAATTTTGTAATAAAGTAGGTCTAATCAGTCGAGGAAATGAAGTAGGTGGAATTCAATATGTTTTTGATAGTAGATATTCCTACATAGCTTAGTTCTGAAACTTCCAAGCTAGTTCCAGAACTCCATCACACAGTCATCATTTAGTTTCGTAACTTTCAGTTTTAGTTCCACAATTTTCAGACTTAGTTTCAAAACTCCTAGGTATAGCTCTAGAACTCTCATGGTGTTGATCCTTAACAATTTCCTATGGTTCTGGAACTTCTCTAAAGTTCTAGAACTGATGGGAGTTATCTTTCTAACCACATTCAGAGATTTTGCATCTACAACCCTTGCAATCAAGAAAGGATGAGAAGATTTATGAACATAGATCTAGGGAGATCTATCCTATAGCTATCTGATCAACCGTAATCTGACTCAGCATCTATTTTGGGAATGATTTGATTGTATCAGAATCATTGAGACAACTATGATTGTAAAATGTATATAAAAGTAGACCCACAGTAGATATATATATATATATATATATAGAGAATCTGATATAAGATAGATATAGAATAGAGAAGAGAAATAGACTAAGTACTTAGATCTAGTACGTTTGTAAAACAAAATATTTTATCAATAAAATATCCATTCTTCTTTGAGATAATTATGAGTTGTTAAATCTTGATTTGAGGAGGACCAAGGGCCCATTCCCTTTCTTCAAAAAATAGCTTAGATTTATTAATTTTGTATTGTTTTAATTCTTTCAGTCAAACTATATTGTATGCTTGTTCCTGCATGTGTTTAGATATATTCTTATATTTCTTGCAATTGTTTTCAATTATTCTGAATTGAGTGTGTTTATTTCCAATAGCAAGTGTGTTTACTTTCATAAGTAAGTTTGTTTCCATTCTGTACAGTGTGTTTACTTTCAACAATTTTTCATAGTTTGATTTAAATAAGGTTTTACCAAGAAGTCCTTAAGACATTGAAGAGATCCCTTAGAAAATACAAAAATAACTACAGTCAACTACTAGATCAATAAAATTACTCTTATTGCATATATATTTAGACACACCCCTAGTTTGATATGACATCAACAAGAAGTTGATTAAATTAAGGGAATGATGACACCCATAATTTTTGGCACCATTTTTGGGGATCACTAGTTGTAACTTTCTAATTAAGTGTTAGAAAGAGAAACAAAACATAAATCTAGTAGTTGAAGGATCTTCCCTGCTATATCAGAAAATATATGAGTAGACCTAGAGACTCACAGGGTAGATTCCTTCCAAAAACATATTCACAATAATTCATAACATCCTCTAGTCAAAGTAAGGAAATTGATCAAGAATTGGAAGCACCACCATCCCCTGTCAGACAAGAAACAAAATTGCCATTTTTGGAATTCTTAGATCAGTCACTTGAAGGAAGTGGAACTTTTAGGAGAAGGATTATCACTCAAGATCCATTTAGGGTGAGTTTTTATTCTTAATTGAGTAGTCAACCTCCTACTCTTGATTTTTCACCTTCCCCAAGGCATACCACTTACCACATTGATTGGGAGGAAAATTTAGAAAATATTTTTAAAATGGCACGAGAAGCTGAGAGAGAACCTAATAGGACCTTTACCTATCCAATCCAATTGGGAGATGATGATACATCAATGAAAAATATCTCACTTGCACATTTACCCATATTTAGAGGGATTTCATCTGAATATCCTGACCAATTTCTATTTGAGTTCAAGGTACTATGTCAGACCTATGATTATAAAACAGATAATCAAAAAATCAAGTTATTTCCATCCACTTTGAAGGATGTAGCAATGAGGTGGTTCATGGGATTACCATTTAATTCTATTAGCACTTGGGCACAAATGGAGATTGTCTTCCTAGATAAATACCAGGACTACTATAATGGAAGAAATAGGAAGGAAGAATTCTTTAAAATCAAGCAGGAGGATGATAAAAACATAGAAGACTATTTAGATAGATTCCTCTTTGTTAGAAAAAGATGTGGATTTGTGATTTTTGAGGAGTTAAGTAAAACCATTTTTCTTAAAGGTTTGGATGACGAATCCAGAGAAGCCCTTAACTTGATAGGAGGTGGAAACATTGATCAGATAAGAATGAATGGAATTAAAGAGATTTGTAGAGGCTATTCCAAAATGAGAGGTGGACCTAAAAAAGGAAAATTAGTGAAAAGTCTGAATCTAGATATGAACAAACTAATGGATGAGTTAGAAAACTTTAAAATAGACATTTTAGTGCAATTAACCTCTACTATGGATGGATTGCAAGCTAAAGTCAATTCCAAAACTGAACCATTGGCTATGTATTGTCCTAGATGTAAGAAGAAGCATGCATTAAGAGACTTTACTTTGGATAAAACAAAAATGTGTCTTATCTATGAATCTAAATAACATGATACTGATGTTTTTTCTTTACTTCCCGTTATTAAGAATCAGCTTAAACAAACCAATGCCTCATCTATAACAGAAGAATTGAATTTTGTTCCGAGACAACCTAACCAAGGGAATTTTATGCCAAGATCAGCTCCTAATCCCTAGATGATGGCATGGGTTGTTCATTCAGTACCAAAAAATTGGGGAAAACCACCTTGGGTACATCAACCAACTTGAAATCCTCAAGATTGGGCAAATAAAGCTTGGTATGCTTAGGGACATCAACAACCATGGGCTGGTCAAGGAAATCCTTATGCTTGGTCATAACCTAGATGGAACCCTAGTAATTATGCTCAAGGAAGAACATATCCAAATCAGAATCAATAGGCCATCATGGGATCCCCTGCACAGAATTCACAACCTAAGAATGTAGTCCAAACACAAATGCCAACACAACTAGTAGAAAATCCAAGAAACAAACAAACAACTCTTATTTATGGAACATAACCAAAAAAATCAGTTGATTTACATGCTATGGATTGTAAGGATATTTCAAACTAGATATGGGAAAATCATTAACATTCCACCCCTTGTAATCACTGAAATGACAAAATAAAATGAAATTCCTAGTACTGTTGTTCCAAAATAGGATATAGAAAGAAAAGAAAAGGAGCCAGATAGCAACACTACTGAGACTCCATTTCCAGAAAGATTTAAAAATGCTATAGAAATCAAAGAGTCTGAATTAGTATAGGAATTAAGGAAATTGAATATTGAAATACCATTGTTACAAGCAATTAAAGATATTCCAGAATTGAAAAAATTAATCAAAATGTTATGTATGAAAAATCCTGGAAGGAAGAAATAGTACCCCAAGACTATCAAAGTAGATGGTAAACTTGTTGATTTATTAGCAGGAAAACTTTTACTTCCCAAATATGAAGATCATGGAAGTCATGTTATCTCTATCTCTATAGGAAATAAGGATGTACATAATGTTTTGACAGATTTGGGAGCTTCTATAAATGTAATGACAATGGATACTCTGAAACAATTACCATTAACAAGTATACAACCTACTAATACAATATTGCAGATAACAGATCAGTCTGTAGCAAAACCAGAAGGAATTATTGAAGACATGGCAGTTATGGTGGAGTCATGGGAATATCCAGTTGACTTCCTTATACTACAGCCAAAAGGTAAAACATTGGGTTATCCCATTATTTTGGGTAGACCATGGTTAGCTACAGTTGTTGCTTTAATAGATTGTAGGTCAGGTGATATGACAATCTCGAATGGTAAGAACTCTAAACAAATTTCCTTATATCCTACTACATAACCTTTTACTAAAAATCATGAACAATTATGGGTTGATTCTCTTGAAACTAATAAGAATTTTTTTTTTCTTTGGTTATGATCACATTGCAGGATCATGTAAGAGAAGTAGAAGAGATGATTAATCCACCATTGGATGAGAACCTATTGTCCTCGAAGAAATAAGAAATAGTTCAAGAACCTGTGAAATTAGTTCTAGAACCCACACAATTAGTTCTGGAACCTACAAACTTAGTTCTGGAACTTGCAAACTTAGTTATGGAACCTACGGCTATTGTTCTGGAACCACCACATTTAGTTCCAGAACCACATCAACAACAATTCTCTTTGATTAAAAATGATTTCACTTGGGAGGAATATGATTTCTCATGGGGAGCAAATGAATTAGTAGCTTCAATTTCAAGTACATTAGGAAGTGGTGAAGAATTTCTGGAAAGTAGCAGTGATGAAGAATTTGGCCTGCAAAGAGATAATTCTCATTACTATCCTTTTTCCAGTATTCTATCTCAAGGAAATTTTGGAGATGTTCCTACATACCATATGTTGTTACCACATGCATGTCCATTAAATACTTTAATGAAACCCTTCCCATAAACTAGTTCATCACATATTGGAACCAAGCATGTTGAAATTCAACCGGGTAAAACTTTAAACATTAATAGCTGGTTGAAGGTGTAACACATTGAACAAACTGTTATATTTATCTTTACATTACAAGCGTTGGCATGTGATTTTCATAAATGAGGTTTGTTTCCTTCATGGTTTAAAATAATGCTTGTTATGGATAAATCATATTTTCTCTTGGATTCAGTGGACTAAAATGATATGGCTTTCAGGAATGCATTTTCACTTCTTGTTAATAAGCTGCAATCGGATTTTTAGAGTTGCAAACTTATCTCTTTTGACTGACTCATCCTTGGATTAGTTTTAGTGATCCAAGGAATGTTTTAAATCTTCTTAATAGATTGAATGGTAAACTGACATTCATTGGTTAAGAAACATAACAGACTGAATTTGTGTTTGTTGCAAATTCTTTATTATCTTGAAAGACCGTGCCTGCATTTTGTTGTGTGTTGTGCTCGGCTCTTCTTGATTGACCCTTGTAGGGTGCTTAATGGTGTTAAGGGAAATAGAAACCTGCGTTAGGATTCTTCAGAAAGAGAGAATATAAATGTGTCCTATATCTAATAAGGTCTATCCTAATAAGATTCAAGACTCAGTAAATTTCCTTAACTCTTTCTACGCCACTCTACGTGGGATGACATCCTAACCTAAGTTGTTAATACTAAGTTAGCATGAAGGGAAATACCCTAAGGGATGCTAAGTTATTTCTAATGTATTACCTTGTTGGTTGGATATTTTGTCAAACCAAAATATGAGGTTCAACCACAGTGCATGGGATTGAATCCCTCCTCAAAGACAGGTGAGGCTCCCTGTTTTATTGCTAATCTAAAACACAGTAAATAATATATACAATATTCACACTAATCTAACCATTGGGGGTTGGGATGAAATCCCGAAATCTACATTCACACGATTCAAGGATATTGCTTTCGTACGTGAAATAGGTTAGAAACTATTACAGTGAAAGAAGCACGGTAGAAAAGAAATGGGAGAAACGTATTTTCTTTCGAGTAAACACAGAGCACGAAATAATCATACGAGTTTTAGATCACAAATATAGTGTCCGAGATAATTAGAAACACTGAGATTTTATGCAAAGAATAGCTCTAAGATCATGAACATAAGAACAATATCTTAAATAAGATATATTTCACAACACAAAGTCTGTAAAACAATATCAACTTCTATTCTTCAAAATGATTGAAAGAAAACACAAAGTTTTTCTCCTTTCCAATAGCCTCTTAATGCTCAAAAAATTCTCGACCCTTTTGAATGCACAAGCATCCCTTATTTATAACAAGAGAATCAGAGCCAAAATAGGCCAGATCCTGAAAAGTAGCATGTTTTAACTAGAGTTTCAGCTTTGCATGATTCTCACGCAGGAGATCAAGTCGAAGTCTGAATTAAAAATACGATAAAATGGAAATAAAAGATGTGTCATTCTAAAAATAGAAATGACATGAGACGCTGGAGCTCAATCCGAGTCATCATCTTTTGATTCTTCTCCTTTCTCTTCCTCCAGCTGAGACTGTTTGTTCCGGAACTCCTGGAACTTCCGAATAATGCCTTGCATTTCGTTTTCCTCAGGTGCAGTGGAAAGATCATTCCACATTTCGCAGGTCTCATGGATATCACTGGCACCGCCGGGAAGCTTTTTCAACCTCTTGCTGAGCTTTCTTAAGGCCTCCAACGTATGCTCAATTCTCACAAACTGACCAATGACTTCAAGGTCGAATCCATCTACAGGTTCATGCTGAATAATCTCTTGAACTTGTTTGAAGAGATCATCTGCTGATAGGGCATTTGATTTCCCAACCGACATCTTTGGACAAATCTTTAGCAATTCTTCCTCCAGATCACTTTTCCCATCGATCAATTTATCCCTTGATTCTCTCAACTTGCTGCAGGCTTCATTGAGAATCTTTACTCTGAACTTGATGCCCTTGATCAGCTGAAAGTGTTTATCTGTATGTGGAAGAACGCCTTCTTCTACCAAGAGATGTGCTGGTATTTGCTTTAGCACTTGGAGAGCTTCACAAGTCAAATCAAGCTGTCCAAGTTCTTCAGTGAATTCCTCATCCATCTTCTCTCCTTCCTTCTGAATCTCTGCCAAGGACTGATGAACTTTCACCACGTCTTGAATTACTTCCTTCCCTTGTTGGAGCAACTTTTGGATCCATTCATTAACCACTCTTCCTTTTCTGGTAATCTTCTCAATCGTAGGCACCGATGAGAAATCGAATCCGGCAGAAGCAGAAGCAGATGGTATGGATTCCAGGGGTGTTGAGAGTTTAATCAAAACCTCTGTCAACTGCTCCACTTTTTTCTTAAACTCATCTCTGCTGATCTTTGTTTCTTTCAACTTTTGGCACAGCACGTCTATGGAAGCCCGTGCATCTTGTTGCGCTCCTTCTGTTGTTACTTTCCCTAGAGCCACCTTGGTGATCTGATAATCAGCAGCTGTTACATCATCCCTAGTTTTGTCAGCTGAGGGAGTGGCGATCTCTGCGAACTTATCTCCTGAAGCATCTACCAAAACTCTTGAAACTGTTTTGGGTTTCTTGGCTGATTTCGCAGTAGAAGTCTTGAGTGAGCTAAAATCAAGGGGTGGTAGGGGTACAATCACCTTCCTCTTCCTGGGAGTTTGCTCAAGTAACCATTGTGGAGTATCAGAAGGAACTGCTGATGTTGTAGTAACTAGTAATCTACTCTCAAGAGGAGAAGATTCTACTATTGGAGGGGGAACAGTAGTCAACGTGGTAGTAGGTGCAACAAAGAGAGGCACAGGTTGTGGCGAGCTGGTAATTATTTGGGTTCCAGTAGAGAGGGGAGAGAGACCAGAGAAAATGCCTGCCATACTTGAAGAAGTGAATGGGGATTGAGGAGATTGGAGTGGTTGTTGAGGGGCAGGCACAGATTCAGACTCCAAACCCTGGGTTGCAAGAGACAAAGTTTCTTTGGTCTGACTATCAACAGATGATGGAATCAAGATTTGACTTCCTTCCTCTTCCACATTAATTTCTTCTTTTTCTGGTGACGTTGGTGATTCTGGCACAACCACCGTTTCAGCTGGAGAAACAATTGAAGAGATTTGTCTTTCTTTCCTCCTCCTAGGAATCCTGATTTTTATAGGCCCCCCAGAAGATTCTTTGCCCTTTTCCTGTTGGGAGGGCCCCACCTCTAAAGCAGCCAATTTGGGAAACTTGTCATCATTGAAATTCATCCCCCAAGAAGAAAGCCATTTCTTCGTACGAGCCAAAATTAGGGCTGACCTATCGGTGATAGAGGCTTTCTCAGTAACTGACCAATCAATAGGTGGAAAAATGTATCGATCTTCGTTAAGCCCATCATAGGACATATCCAACACACTTTCATTATCTGCAGTGCCATCTGGCAAATCAGAAAGCCCCAGTGTCTGAATTTCATCAATAGTAAGCCTACTATTATCCTTTCTGCGTATCGCAACTTCGTCCCGCAGATCAATCCAGATGTCCTCAATATCAGGCCTGTGCAGATGTTGAGCTCCATAGGCCCGAAGCACTCCTCGGATGTCAAAACCATCCCGAGATTTCATATGCTTCTTTAATTTCTCCTGAAGTTCACATTCGACATTTTTGGCCTTAGCCGCTGTCGAGCAAGTATATCTCCCAATAGAAATTGGGAAGGATACTGCTGCCTTGTGCTTGCTCTGTTGGAACTTGTGGAAATCCAACAATTGTCTGACCAATTCCAACAAAATTAATCTATCCCCAGGATAGCGAGGCAGACGGAAAGGCTCTCCTGCATACATCACTGTTCGAATGTATGTAAACTTCCTAAACTGTAGGAAGATACATCCCCATTTAGATACCTCGGCCCAAGCCTCATCGGAGACTCTTGTTTTTCTCAATCCCGGGTTCAGTCTGCAGATGTTCTCATAGAAAAAGGCATCATTAACCCTTCTAAACTGATCCTTAGACCCCTTCTTCGTTATTTGCGGAAAATGCTTGTAGATTGGGTTTGTGATCCTGCTGCCTTTTGTATCGAGCCCGGGATAGTTCCTCATCCCGGCTGCCGCATAGGCCACATACGAGAACATGTAAAATTTTCCCGTCGACAAGACCGTCGTCATTTGGGCATCAATCTCATCACTGATCAAGGTTCCCCAGTCAATCCCTTGCTTATTCTTCTTGATGGTGACCATGAACTGGTACATCCATCCGTGAAATAGATTTGACTCTGGTAAACCAAATGCCCGGCTAAGAAGTGTGATGATATCATTTATCTCTTGTATAAAGTCACACCTAGGAATAGTCCTAGGAAATCGGGATACCGCTGGCTTAGCTTTAGCCAGGAACTTCTTGTTAACATCTCTTATACAATTCTCCTGGTTAGTGTCCCAGGTTTTCTGGGCTGACTTCATATTCAAATTCCCATACTCCTCGAAATTGGGTAATTTCAGGAGGTCATCAAGATAAATCCCATCTAGCTTGATCACTACTTCTCCTGCTGGGTTCCTAACGGAACGAGAAGCAGAGTCGTAGTTAGAGGCACAGGCCAGAATGAACTCTGGACATTGGGCCGATAGAGGAAAGCCTGCTGCCAAAGGTAAGCCACTGTTTGCTAAAGAGGTCATCCATTCAGTTTGACTGGGACTTTTCACCCTGTTCCAGAAATCGTCCATGTCAACATTACCGAATTCGGTATCCCGAATATCGTAATTACAGTCAACATATGACGGGGATTCTGGTTTCTTAAACTTATATTTCATCCTGCTTGATTTCTCGGTCTTCTCTTGTGATGGACCGGGGTCTGTCATGAAGAAAATCGGATGAAGAGATGCTCGGAAAACCCTGGTGATGCTATGCACGCTGAAATACCCGATTGAAGGTATGTGACGGAAGATAAAAAGAACCCGACAGGCTGAAGGTGTCAGAACTTTGGAGGAACCCGACACGCACTGCCTTTGACAGAACTTCGACGGAACCCGACACTTAGTGTTACTGGCGGAACCTTTTGAGAACCCGGTACCCACTGTTGAGATCGGAATATTGAGGAACCCCGAACTTCGAGCTCTCTCTGTACTTTGGGCAGATTAAGGAAAGCCTGCAAAACAGCTTCCGAAGTCGGGGTAGCACAAAAAGAATTTCTCCTTTGAGTTTTTGCATATAAAACCTTTTTTTTCTTTGATAATATTCCAAATATCATGCAAACAATTGTAATTCAAAAGGAACAGTACCAACTGATATTTGCAAGAAGAAAATAAACCCTAGAAAACCCCAAAAGCTTTCGAAAACGATTCATAGGAAATAAGGAAGAAAAAATCTTCAACAATCGGCAAGGAAGGGAAAACGTTTCTTAAATCAAGAACAAAGGAGGAACGATTAATACCTTCCAATCGAGACAGGTGAAAATGAAAACAATCGATCCAGTATGATAACGCGAGCTTGTGGGTTCTGGGAGCAGGAGAACATGCGCAAAAAATCCACGGTGTAAAATTAAGAACGGTGAAAATGACGTGTAAAAACCGCATATTTATAAGAAAACCAATAATAAATACACATCAGCTCCGCACGTGCCAACGCACCGACCGCTTAGCATGTGCCACGTCAGCATGTTGGAGGAGTTCGGAAACCCGATGGGAAAAGATTTGGTGTATTTCGGGTTTTGAGCGTCGGAAAACATGGAACACAAAACATGTCTAGAAACACGAATGTTCCGATGTGTTAAACTTCCGAAAACCCGATTTACAAAGGATTTTCTTAATACTTGGCGGGTTTCAGGAATCGGAGAACATGCCATATAAAACATGTTTTGTAACACGAATGTTCCGATGCCTTAAGCTTCCGAAAACCCGATTTGAAAGGACTTGCTCAATATAAAGCGGGATTCGGGAATCGGAAATCAAGCAACACAAAGCATGTTTTAACTCATGAATATTCCGATGCATGAGATATCCGAAAACCCGATTTACTCATAAAGAGGTCATAACTCAAAAGTGTTAAGAAAATTTTGTAGGGGTTATCCAACCATTTCGTCGTTAACTCAAAATGGGGATAACAGCTGGCTCCAGTTGGGGGACTTTCTTTGTAACATCAAAGGAAGAGAACTCAGAATCTCTGGTCTTATTCATTAGGCTACGGGGTCAAGAAGAAAACCAAAACAAAACAAACAAAACAGAAAGCAAAGCGAAAGCAAACACACAACGGAAAGTAAAATATGTACAATGCAAGAGAGCATTTTGCATCAATGGTGGAACAGCTTCAGATGTTGTCCACTGAAAGGCAAAGGGAGTAACCCTCCATCCAAATATGATAGAGGAAACTATTTTCACCATTCAACTCGTTGATCTTGAAAGGTCCTTTCCATAAAGAATCAAATTTTCCATGCATTCCTTTCTGTTCTCTTCTTTTATCCCAAAGCAATACCAGGTCTCCAATCCGGAAGTTACGCTGCTTTGACTTCCTGTCGAAAATCTTCTTTACCTTGCTCTGATGATCTGCTATACGATCAACCACCTTAATCCGCTCTTCTTCTAGCTTGGTTAGATACGTAACCCTTTTTTCTATAGAATTTTGAAAAGCTTATCTTCAATCGCTTTTGCCAACTGCAAGGCTGGCAATTCTACTGAGATAGGAACTTCAGCATCAGTCCCGTATAGCAATTGAAAAAGGGGACATCCCTATGGCTCGCTTTGGAGTGATCCGGTCAGCCCACAACGCATCATATAATGCTTTGTGCCATGTCCTCTGATTTTCGTCTACTAATTTCCTGATTATTGTAACCAGATTCTTATTACTAGACTCAGCTTGCCCATTGCCCTGTGGATAATAGTCAGATGAATGAGCCAAAGTAATGCCAAATCCATAGCAGAATTCTGTCAATTCATGTGACGAGAAATTAGAGGCATTATCTGCTACAATTTTGTGAGGAACACCGAATCTGACGATTATGTTTTCCTTTAAGAATTTGCAAACAGCTTCAGAAGTTGCTTGCTTGATTGGTACAGCTTCTACCCACTTAGTAAAATAATCAGTAGCGGTCAGCACATAATTGTGTCCAGCACTAGAAGCAGGATTCAATGTTCCGATAAAAATCAATCCCCCATTGGCGAAAAGGTTCTTCAATTACCACAGGTTTTTAGAGGAAGAGCTGCTAGCTTAGGACGACCAACGAAATGTTGACAAGCTTCACATTTTGATACCCATTCAGCCGAATCTCGGAAAAGAGTAGGCCAATAATACCTGGCCCGTAAGATTTTATACGCTGTTACGGAAGATGAAAAGTGTGTCCCCCGCATGCCAGGCTATGAAAGGATTCCAATAACTTTTCCTGTTGTAATTATCACACAACGCAAAAAGATACACCATCAATACCTTTTGTATATACTGCATTATTCCACAAAAGGTATTTTGCAGATCTCAACTTGACAGTCCTTTTCTCCTTTTGATTTAAATGCGGAGGGCATTCACCATAGGTTAGGAAAAAAAACAATGTCAGTGTACCATTCATCGGTCGTACTTACAAAAAGTACCATAGGCAGCTCTGAGGAGTATCTTGAATCTCTTTCACACTCTTTTCGCATGGTTTTCTGCAATCAATTGACACAGGCCCCTTCCTCGTACCAACTTGGTGGGTTTAATGTCCAAATCATACTCCTGAACCTTTGCTATCCAAGTACCTCGTTGACTTCCCAGTTCTTGTTGAGTCAAAATAGACTTAACAGCAGTATCAGGAACAAGAACGACCGTATGGGAATTCAGCACATAGTACCTGAAGTGTTTTACCGCTGCTTACCACTGCGTAGGCATGTTTCTCAATCTGTGACATCTTCAGCTCATGTTCCTTCATCGGACAACTCATGAACGCGATAGGAGCTTCTATGCCTTCTTCATTTTTCTGCATTAGAATGGCTGATACTGTATGAGCAGATGCATAACTGTACATTATGAAATCTTTCTTGAAGTCTGGACACACTAAGACAGGAGCATCAGCAACTGCCTTTTTGATTTCTTCAAAAGCCAATTTTCCTTCTGTACTCCATCGAAATGGGAGTTTTTCTTTTCATCATTCCAAGGATATCCTTGGTTTTGTCAGCGAAATCTGGGTACAAATCTTCTCAAGAAATTAACCTTTCCGAAGAAAGAATGAACTCCTGTTTTGCTTGTTGGCAAGGTAAGGCTCTGAATAGCCTTTACCCTTTCTGGGTCAATCTTAGTTCCTTTCTCTGGTCACAATATGGCCCCTGCAAGCGTTCCTTCTGTTACCCCCAAAACATAGACTTTTTAGGATTCAACGAAATTCCGTGACGTCTGCATCTCTGAAGTACCTGTTCTAAATGATCATAATGATCACTTCGTTTTTTAGAAAAGATAGTCAAGTCATCCAAATACACGACTATGACCGTTACCCATCAGATCTCTGAATGCTAGGTCCATTGCTCTCTGAAAAGTAGCTCCGGCGTTGATCAAGCCAAACGGCAGATCCGTCCTATATGCAAAGGTACGCCCAGGGGGTTGTAGAAAAGCTGTTTTGTGTTGATCTTCTGTGGTTACCTTGACTTGATTATATCCCGAAAACCCATCGAGCATGGACAGCATTTGTGATCCAGTAACAGTTTGCAATACCTGGTCCATAATAGGCAAGGGATAGTTATCCTTCAGCGAGGACTGGTTCAATTTTCGGAAGTCAACACAGATCCGAATCTCGCCATTTTTCTTCCTGACAGGAACAATATTAGCAATCCAAGTGGAGTGATGGATCGGAAAAAATTATTCGAGCATCCAACATCTTCTGTATTTCTGCCAGGATAGTCCCAGAAATCTTTGGATTGTAATGCCTCTGTTTTTGTCTATACGGACTTAACATCAGGCTTCAGAGGAATACTGTGCTGAACATCCTTGGGCTTGAAAGATTTCAAATCTGCATAGGACCATGCCAACACATCGATGTATTTCTTTAAAAGTGAAGTGAATCTTTCCTTCTCTTCAGGAGAACAGCATTTACCGATATTCACCATCCGAGGTTGATCAGATGAACCTAAATTGATTTGATCCACTTCAGAGGAAGAAGCTCCTTCAACCTGCTTTTTGTTTTGGATTGAAGCGATCATGCTTATCAAACCAAACCCTCCAGGGAAACCAGACCCTTTTGGTATCTTGTTGCCTTTCAGCTGGATAAATTCGCCATCAACTTCTTGATATGGATCTGAAATAGTTTCACGAAAGGCTGATTCTGAACCCTTCGAAATACAGCTCACTGAAATTGTCAGCCTTTTCCAGGAAAGCCAACACTTGTTGATCGTCATTGAACACCTGCCAGTGAGTTGCATTATCTGGGATGCTAGGGCGGGTACACAATCTCGATAGAGTATGTGTCTTGATTAAACTGAGGATGAGGAAGAAGAAGAGATGCAGACACAGCCAAAGAATCAGCCTTGTCATTATAATCTCTTAAAACTGCCTTAATAGAAAATGCATCAAAGCATTCTATACTATCCCAGACCCTTGTTCCTGTAATGCCTCAACCGGTCGTTTTTTACTTGATATTATACCCCTGACCTGATTAACAATCAGCTCCGCATCTCCCTGTACTTTGAGATTCTCGATTCCCTTCTGTCTGGCTAATTCTAATCCTAATAACAGGGGCTTCATATTCGGCCGTGTTATTAGTATTATCAAATTGCAACTTGTAAGCTGATGGGAAAATCTCAGAGCTAGGGAGATATGAGAACAACACCAGCGCTTGACCCAGAAGTTGAGCAGCTACCATCAAATTCAAGCATCCAAATTGCATTGGGAATCTTCCTCTTCCACATCTACAATGGGTATTTCTGAAGCCATGAAATAATTCCCAAAGCTAGCATCTTCGAAAAGGATCTGAGCTTTTGGATCGTCTGATTTGGTCACCAAATACTTTGCCCTGTGATTCAGGATGAAGAACCTGTTGAACCCCTTTGACTGGGATCTTTGGCTTGGGTCCAATCCATATTAATTTCTCCTCCGACATCTTTACAAAATCCCCTACCCAAGAGGATACCGTAAGCTGCAGGAATATCTGCAACCAGAATAGTCATTTTCACTCTCTTCTCAGGAAAAGCAACAAAATGCGAACTGTGCGTCCTTGATTTTGACCAATCAGAGGGGACTTGCTTAGTTTCCATGGAATAGCACCGTCCATATGACTTGGTCAAAGTAAGCCCAAGGGCATGGGCCACTTTTGCGGGCATAACATTATCAGAGGCCCCTGAGTCAATAATGCAATTGCTGAGTTTAAACCCATTTATTAGTAGAGACAAATAAAATGGTTTCAATCTTTCCTAAGGAAGAAGCAGAGGTTAGATTATTCTGAGGTGTGAGTTGAGTAGGATTTGGAAGGAGACCTTTTGAAGGTGATGGAATACGGCCGCTTTACTTCTGATGAACTTGGCTAGTTTTTCAAATTGTTCAGGATTTGATTGAAGGTATTCTGCTTCTGACATTTGAATTTTAGTTCTCTTTGCATGATCAATAATATCAAAAGCATTGTAAGAAGGAATGATAGTAGGCTCAGTTCTAATTACATGAGCTTGTGCTGGGGGTACTGGCCTTAGGAGAAGGAGCATAAGGAGCAGCTGTCTTTTTAGTAACCTCTCTTCTCAGTTTGTGCCGAAATAGGTGTTACCCCTCTTGGACTATGGATATGGGAGGTTCCTTATTCTTCTCCTTGGTATTTTCCTGGAGGTCTTTCTGGGATTCTGAGATTGAGACCGAGTGAAAACAGCAAAAGATTGACCATCTGGACTCACATTCATCTTCATCATATTCTAAATACCCAATGCTGGAGTCGCCAGCTGACTCATCATAAGACTCATCAGCATATCCTGAAGCTTCAAAATCCTCATGGGAATCCTCTTCTTCTGGTTCATCATCCTCTTCAATCAGTTCCACTGCTGCATTAACGGGGCGGAGCTTCAATTGCTAATCTCAGTTGAGCAGGAGCTAACCGTGGCCTATCTCTGGCAGGTACACCATTGTTATTAAAATTCCGCCTAGGGATATCCCCGGTACGGAACATTGCTCACCATGCTGAGACACTTGCTTCTTTAGGGCAATCAAATCATTAGCCATTTTTTGAAACATAGGGTCAGCATTACCTTGAGAAGAACCTTGATTTTTGAGTTTGGGAATATCTTTCTTGATCCTTCCGGATAAGATGAGATCATCCTCTATTTCAGTAGCCGTTGACTGAGCAGTAGCCAAATCTGGGATAACCGACCTTCATAATAAAAAGCTTATATCAGGAGGGTTGAGCATTGATGAAGAAGCACTTTTGGTTTTTCCAGAGTTGGTACAGCTATGAACTGGAATTTTCCGAATCAGCTTATTGAACTTAGCCACGAATTCCGGCATAGGTTCATGCGATTCCTTCTTCATATGAGTAAGCTGGGCTAACAATGCATGAGAATCTTCGGCTGGTTTGAAACGTGCCTCAAACTTGGTCCGCATGGTAGCCCAATCCGGAATGCATGCATTCGGGAGGTGATAAAACCATTCGGCTGCTACTCCCTGCAATGTTTTCAACGAAGAGCCGAACAGAGACGTCTTCATGGGCTACTCCAAGGACATCGCATGCAACAAAGAAAGACACAATATGCTCATCAGGATGCTGCTTCCCATCCCCATTAAACTTGGGAATGTTTTTACGTGATCCACGTGGTAACTCATGCAATGGAGGAGTCAAAGTAAGAGGACCAATGGCTGCACCCCAAGGCACAGGTTGAACCGCCATCCTTCTGAAAAAGAGTGCGTACAGGGATCCGGGGTATCAGACAAGAGTAGTGCACGGCAAGTTGCAGATGCTTCACGTTCTTCAGGGATCCGATTTCTCCGAACAGGGTGAAGAGCTTCTGGCTCGATTAGACACAACGCTGTTGGGAGAAAGGCTGAAATTGTGCTGTTGCAGCAACTCGAAAGAGTGGATCAATTTCACCTTGAACTCGGCGGGGGACCGAGTGAAGATCCTCCTGGCCAGCTTGAACTGAAAGGAGATCTTTATTAAAAATAAGGCAAATATGGAGTCGCCAGACACCGAGAGGATAAGCTTTATACTATGGATCTGTAGATCCCCAGCAGAGTCGCCAAAAACTGTTGGTTGGATATTTTGTCAAACCAAAATATGAGGTTCAACCACAGTACATGGGATTTAATCCCTCCTCAAAGACAGGTGAGGCTGCCTGTTTTATTGCTAATCTAAAACACAGTAAATAATATATACAATATTCACACTAATCTAACCATTGGGGGTTGGGATGAAATCCCGAAATCCACATTCACACGATTCAAGGATATTGCTTTCGCAAGTGAAATAGGTTAGAAACTGTTACAGTGAAAGAAGTACAGTAGAAAGGAAATGGGAGAAACGTATTTTCTTTCGAGTAAAACACAGAGCACGAAATAATCATACGAGTTTTAGATCACAGATATAGTGTTCAAGATAATTAGAAATACTGAGATTCTATGCAAAGAATAGCTTTGAGATCATGAACATAAGAACACTGTCTCAAATAAGATATATTTCACAACACAAAGTCTGTAAAACAGTATCAACTCCTATTCTTCTAAATGATTGAAAGAAAACACAAAGTTTTTCTTCTTTCCAATAGCCTCTTGATCCTCCAAAAATTCTCGACCTTTTTAGAATGCACAAGCATCCCCCTATTTATAACGAAGAGAATCTAGAGTTTAAACAGGCCAGATCCTGAAAAGTAGCATGTTTTAACTAGAGTTTCAGCTTTGCATGATTCTCACGCAGGAGATCAAGTCGAAGTCTGAATTAAAAATACGATAAAATGGAAATAAAAGATGTGTCATTCTAAAAATAGAAATGACATGAGACGCTGGAGCTCAATCCGAGTCATCATCTTTTGATTTCTTCTCCTTTCTCTTCCTCCAGCTGAGGACTGTTTGTTTCCGGAACTCCTGGAACTTCCGAATAATGCCTTGCATTTCATTTTCCTCAGGTGCAGTGGAAAGATCATTCCACATTTCGCAGGTCTCATGGATATCACTGGCACCGCCGGGAAGCTTTTTCAACCTCTTGCTGAGCTTTCTTAAGGCCTCCAATGTATGCTCAATCCTCACAAACTGACCAATGACTTCAAGGTCGAATCCATCTACAGGTTCATGCTGAATAATCTCTTGAACTTGTTTGAAGAGATCATCTGCTGATAGGGCACTTGATTTCCCAACCGACATCTTTGGACAAATCTTTAGCAAATTCTTCCTCCAGATCAGCTTTTTCCCATCGATCAATTTATCCCTTGATTTCTCTCAACTTGCTGCAGGCTTCGTTGAGAATCTTTACTCTGAACTTGATGCCCTTGATCAGCTGAAAGTGTTTATCTGGTATGTGGAAGAACGCCTTCTTCTACCAAGAGATGTGCTGGTATTTGCTTTAGCACTTGGAGAGCTTCACAAGTCAAATCAAGCTGTCCAAGTTCTTCAGTGAATTCCTCATCCATCTTCTCTCCTTCCTTCTAAATCTCTGCCAAGGACTGATGAACTTTCACCACGTCTTGAATTACTTCCTTCCCTTGTTGGAGCAACTTTTGGATCCATTTCATTAACCACTCTTCCTTTTCTGGTAATCTTCTCAATCGTAGGCACCGATGAGAAATCGAACTCCGGCAGAAGCAGAAGCAGATGGTGATGGATTCCAGGGGTGTTGAGAGTTTAATCAAAACCTCTGTCAACTGCTCCACTTTTTTCTTAAACTCATCTCTGCTGATCTTTGTTTCTTTCAACTTTTGGCACAGCACGTCTATGGAAGCCCGTGCATCTTGTTGCGCTCCTTCTGTTGTTACTTTCCCTAGAGCCACCTTGGTGATCTGATAATCAGCAGCTGTTACATCATCCCTAGTTTTGTCAGCTGAAGGAGTGACGATCTCTGCGAACTTATCTCCTGAAGCATCTACCAAAACTCTTGAAACTGTTTTGGGTTTCTTGGCTGACTTCGCAGTAAAAGTCTTGAGTGAGCTAAAATCAAGGGGTGGTAGGGGTACAATCACCTTCCTCTTCCTGGGAGTTTGCTCAAGTAACCATTGTGGAGTATCAGAAGGAACTGCTGATGTTGTAGTAACTAGTAATCTACTCTCAAGAGGAGAAGATTCTACTATTGGAGGGGGAACAGTAGTCAACGTGGTAGTAGGTGCAACAAAGAGAGGCACAGGTTGTGGCGAGCTGGTAATTATTTGGGTTCCAGTAGAGAGGGGAGAGAGACCAGAGAAAATGCCTGCCATACTTGAAGAAGTGAATGGGGATTGAGGAGGAGATTGGAGTGGTTGTTGAGGGGCAGGCACAGATTCAGACTCCAAACCCTGGGTTGCAAGAGACAAAAAGTTTCTTTGGTCTGACTATCAACAGATGATGGAATCAAGATTTGACTTCCTTCCTCTTCCACATTAATTTCTTCTTTTTCTGGTGACGTTGGTGATTCTGGCACAACCACCGTTTCAGCTGGAGAAACAATTGAAGAGATTTGTCTTTCTTTCCTCCTAGGAATCCTGATTTTTATAGGCCCCCCAGAATATTCTTTGCCCTTTTCCTGTTGGGAGGGCCCCACCTCTAAAGCAGCCAATTTGGGAAACTTGTCATCATTGAAATTCATCCCCCAAGAAGAAAGCCATTTCTTCGTACGAGCCAAAATTAGGGCTGACCTATCGGTGATAGAGGCTTTCTCAGTAACTGACCAATCAATAGGTGGAAAAATGTATCGATCTTCGTTAAGCCCATCATAGGACATATCCAACACACTTTCATTATCTGCAGTGCCATCTGGCAAATCAGAAAGCCCCAGTGTCTGAATTTCATCAATAGTAAGCCTACTATTATCCTTTCTGCGTATCGCAACTTCGTCCCGCAGATCAATCCAGATGTCCTCAATATCAGGCCTGTGCAGATGTTGAGCTCCATAGGCCCGAAGCACTCCTCGGATGTCAAAACCATCCCGAGATTTCATATGCTTCTTTAATTTCTCCTGAAGTTCACATTCGACATTTTTGGCCTTAGCCGCTGTCGAGCAAGTATATCTCCCCATAGAAATTGGGAAGGATACTGCTGCCTTGTGCTGCTCTGTTGGAACTTGTGGAAATCCAACAATTGTCTGACCAATTCCAACAAAATTAATCTATCCCCAGGATAGCGAGGCAAACGGAAAGGCTCTCCTGCATACATCACTGTTCGAATGTATGTAAACTTCCTAAACTGTAGGAAGATACATCCCCATTTAGATACCTCGGCCCAAGCCTCATCGGAGACTCTTGTTTTTCTCAATCCCGGTTCAGTCTGCAGATGTTCTCATAGAAAAAGGCATCATTAACCCTTCTAAACTGATCCTTAGACCCCTTCTTTCGTTATTTGCGGAAAATGCTTGTAGATTGGGTTTGTGATCCTGCTGCCTTTTGTATCGAGCCCGGGATAGTTCCTCATCCCGGCTGCCGCATAGGCCACATACGAGAACATGTAAAATTTTCCCGTCGACAAGACCGTCGTCATTTGGGCATCAATCTCATCACTGATCAAGGTTCCCCAGTCAATCCCTTGCTTATTCTTCTTGATGGTGACCATGAACTGGTACATCCATCCGTGAAATAGATTTGACTCTGGTAAACCAAATGCCCGGCTAAGAAGTGTGATGATATCATTTATCTCTTGTATAAAGTCACACCTAGGAATAGTCCTAGGAAATCGGGATACCGCTGGCTTAGCTTTAGCCAGGAACTTCTTGTTAACATCTCTTATACAATTCTCCTGGTTAGTGTCCCAGGTTTTCTGGGCTGACTTCATATTCAAATTCCCATACTCCTCGAAATTGGGTAATTTCAGGAGGTCATCAAGATAAATCCCATCTAGCTTGATCACTACTTCTCCTGCTGGGTTCCTAACGGAACGAGAAGCAGAGTCGTAGTTAGAGGCACAGGCCAGAATGAACTCTGGACATTGGGCCGATAGAGGAAAGCCTGCTGCCAAAGGTAAGCCACTGTTTGCTAAAGAGGTCATCCATTCAGTTTGACTGGGACTTTTCACCCTGTTCCAGAAATCGTCCATGTCAACATTACCGAATTCGGTATCCCGAATATCGTAATTACAGTCAACATATGACGGGGATTCTGGTTTCTTAAACTTATATTTCATCCTGCTTGATTTCTCGGTCTTCTCTTGTGATGGACCGGGGTCTGTCATGAAGAAAATCAGATGAAGAGATGCTCGGAAAACCCTGGTGATGCTATGCACGCTGAAATACCCGATTGAAGGTATGTGACGGAAGATAAAAAGAACCCGACAGGCTGAAGGTGTCGGAACTTTGGAGGAACCCGACACGCACTGCCTTTGACAGAACTTCGACGGAACCCGACACTTAGTGTTACTGGCGGAACCTTTTGAGAACCCGGTACCCACTGTTGAGATCGGAATATTGAGGAACCCCGAACTTCGAGCTCTCTCTGTACTTTGGGCAGATTAAGGAAAGCCTGCAAAACAGCTTCCGAAGTCCGGGTAGCACAAAAAGAATTTCTCCTTTGAGTTTTTGCATATAAAACCTTTTTTCCTTGATAATATTCCAAATATCATGCAAACAATTGTAATTCAAAAGGAACAGTACCAACTGATATTTGCAAGAAGAAAAGAAAATAAACCCTAAAAAACCCCAAAACGCTTTCGAAAACGATTCAGAGGAAATAAGGAAGAAAAATCTTCAACAATCGGCAAGGAAGTACACGGAAAACGTTTCTTAAATCAAGAACAAAGGAGGAACGATTAATACCTTCCAATCAAGACAGGTGAAAATGAAAACAATCGATCCAGTCTGGTAATGCGAGCTTGCGGGTTTTGGGAGCAGGCAGAGCATACGCAAAAATCCACGAGTGTAAAAATATGAACAGTGAAGAACGACGTGTAAAATCCGCATTTTTATACGAAAACTAATAATAAATACACTTCAGCTCGGCACGTGCCAACTTACCAACATTCGGCTTAGCATGTGCCAGGTCAGTATGTTGGAGGAGTCCGAAAACCCGACACGAGGAGATTTAGTGCATTTCGGGTTTTGAGCGTCGGAAAACATGGAACACAAAACATGTCTAGAAACACGAATGTTCCGATGTGTTAAACTTCCGAAAACCCGATTGACAAAGGATTTTCTTAATACTTGGCGGGTTTCGGGAATCGGAGAACATGCCATATAAAACATGTTTTGTAACACGAATGTTCCGATGCCTTAAGCTTCCGAAAACCCGATTTGAAAGGACTTGCTCAATATAAAGCGGGATTCGGGAATCGGAAATCAAGCAACACAAAGCATGTTTTAACTCATGAATATTCCGATGCATGAGATATCCGAAAACCCGATTTACTCATAAAGAGGTCATAACTCAAAAGTGTTAAGAAAATTTTGTAGGGGTTATCCAACCATTTCGTCGTTAACTCAAAATGGGGATAACAGCTGGCTCCAGTTGGGGACTTTCTTTGTAACATCAAAGGAATGAGAACTCAGAATCTTTGGTCTTATTCATTAGGCTACGGGGTCAAGAAGAAAACCAAAACAAAACAAACAAAACAGAAAGCAAAGCGAAAGCAAACACACAACGGAAAGCAAAATATGTACAATGCAAGAGAGCATTTTAGCATCAATGGTGGAACAGCTTCAGATGTTGTCCACTGAAAGGCAAAGGGAGTACCCCATCCATGGTGATCATGACTCAGATATGGTTTGATTATTATTCACCATGCAACTCGTTGATCTTGAAAGGTGAGGTTATGACATAAAGATTGCAAAGAATCCAGTGAACTTCCTTGACTGTGAAATTCTTTGTGTCCCAAAGGAATGTTACCAGTATCTACAAAGATCAGTCAAAGTTAAAATGCTTTGACTTCCTGTCGAAAGTGTGTCTTGACCTTGCTCTGAGGTGGAACAATGCAATGGACGATTTTAAGCACCTTGATCCGCTTAAGCTATAGCTCTTTGTTGAGGTGTACATATTTTTGTTTATCTTAGTATGTGTCAAGATTAGAAGTATAAGGATTGAGTGTCAAGAAAATTGACAATGTATATGTTTGAGGAGGGTTTCAGAAGTAGGGTGAGATCCCTTGGTCATGATGTTAGTAGCCTAAGTGATCTCAAGTGCCAAGAAAGGCATGACCGTGATAAAGGAAGTTTAGTTGTCTTTTCAATAGGTAAGGAGATGGTAATCAATGGTGCTCTTAGTTTGAGGTTGATAGAAACAAGTGTGAGTAACTTGTGTTAATGCTTCAAGATAATGAATACCTACATGTATGTATTTATGCTTTTAAGGGGGAATAAGCTTGTGCACTCATGAAGGTGAATAAGACTGGGGTTATGAGTAATGTAAGTGTAAAAGTTGGAAGGAAAGTTTGTTCTTGTTTATAGATGACGTTGTTTTTGACACAAAGAGGCAAAGTTCATTGGAAAATACTTTAGCCTTTATGATAGGGGCATAGGTGTTTGAGATCACTACATGGAACTCAATCAAGTTGTGTCTATAGGATCTATTTTTTGAATCAAGGAAAGCTTTATAAGGCATTGTAAAAAAGACACTTATTGTTGTTTGATCTGTCTTGGAGAAGAAAAAGGGTTGGAAACTCGGCTGGAAGTCAGTTCTTTGAATGCTAGGCAGAGGCACTATCAGGCATGATAGGTCTCTACCCTATTAAGTGATATCTTGCTTTCTTCTAATGATTCATTAGGAAACAATTCTGCTCACTTGGTGATATACATTTTTTTGCATGATGTGCCTAAGTTATTTACTTTCATGTTTTCATGAAATCTATGCGGGTTTTGGAATTGTGAATCCTTTTCAGTCCCAAGTGGTAGTTTTTGGGAACTTTCTAAGTACTAGTGATTAGTTGGTATTTCATGTGAATTTGTATTAAAGCTTTGTAACTTGTATCATGAAATTCTGTATTTTATAGCTTTGTATCTTGTATTCGAAGATTTGTTTCTTACATTCGAGACTAATGTTGAATGAAACTGGCTTGTTGCTTGTTTAGTTCTGAATCTTTGTTTAGTCTTTGTTTCATTGAGATTATAGTGGAGCTTTATTGGTTGTTCTAAACTTGTGTTGAAGCTTTTGTGATTTTATTTGAGATTTTAATGGGAATTCATGTAGTTCTGCGTCCCCATGAGTGGGAACTTGGTGTAGTTCTGAAACAATTTTGGTTGAACCTTCGTATTCCGACAGTCCTACTCATAATTCAGTTCTTGCGAACGTTGAACTTACTATTGAGTTATTGAGTTTTGATTCTATACTTATTCTGAACTGGAGTTTTATTCTTCATTTAAGTATTTGAAAAATGACTTGTACTTGTAATAGTAGCATTGGTGTGTTTGGTTTCTGAGCTTGTATTTAGGGCTTGAGGTTTCGTTGTTAGGCTTAGGGTATTTGATCTTGTGTTTGTCTGAGCTCATGTTAGAGCCTTGTGGGGTTATGAACTTATGTTTAAAGCTAGATATTTGACATTTGTACAATGTATTCCATTATTGTGAATTTTTGGTAGTTATGTTGGAGTCGACGTGTAGTTTACCTGTAATATGAACTAGGTTTGGTTGGTTTTAAGGAGTTTGTAAAGCTTTAATTCCATCTTTGATGATTGTCTACTCGATAAGGTCCTTAAGAGAGTTCAAATGTTTATGGTCATGAAGTAGACTGCAAATAACTTGGATGGATTTTTGAGAACCTATTTGGGTATATTCTTGTGTTTGGAAAGTTATATCAGGTTGTATGATGACTTCATGCCTTTTAGGCCACATTTTAAAGACATGTTTTTGAATTATGCAAATTTTGTGCAAAATTCAGGTAAATTATCAACTTTTCTTCTCTTCCCTGAGCGAACCTTCGTGACTCATTGTGGAAGCTGTGACTTATTTTGTTCTTTAAAGGATTAAGGGACCTTGAATTATATCTTGTTATGGGTATTGTTGATCTTTAATTCATTTGGATCCATCTTTAAAAGATTATAGATTATGGAAGTGGTATTATTTACTTTCTCTTTTTATCATTGATGTTGAACAAAAAGTAGTCTTGAAACCTATCGTAAGCCTTTAACTCGGAGCAACTTGCAGAGAGGCTTGTGTTGAGTTTTGTTCTGTCGAGATGGAAGAAGTTTGGGACAGTCCCATATTTATTAAAAGAAATTGTTTAGCATTCTTATGTGGGCCTCTTCTGATATTTTATCTGATTTGATGGGTTTTAATAGAATGTGAATCTAAAACCTATTCCCATAATGAGTGTAAAGTATGAAAGAATACCGTATTACTGATATCCCAAGAATGCTTGGTATATGTTGCTCATGAATATTTTGGGATCGTGACCTTCTTACTCATTTGTAATTTAAGTGTTGATGATCTTGTAATGGGAATTGAGTCCTTTGAGTCCGTTTGGAGATGTATTGACCCTTGCTTATCAGCTCACAGTCGATAGGGGGGATTTCTTGTATCCATTATGGTTTCATTGAATCTGAGTCTCCAAGTTTTTAAAATGAAAATTGAAAATGTGTCTATTGGAGATAGTATGACTGTTTAAAGCTACTGTACTGTGAAGTTCATTTTGAGTCAAGTTTGAATTGAACTTAAGTTTGGTAAATGGAAATAGGCAACGAAGTTGTAAGTTTTGTGATGGAAATTTCTTAGTGTGCATTCTTTGACTTATGCATTCATTTTTTGAGTTCTCATTTTTGGGAATTAGCTAAAGAAGTGGGTTCTAAGTTTGATGATTAGTATGTTGGGATTTCATTTCATAGTATAAATGAAATGAAATATGGATTAGGTCATTTTTGTTTTGAGATCCTTTTTGAATTGAAGGAGTTAAATATTGACTGAACTTCTCTTTATAATTGAATTCTCTTCTGAGATGGAAACTTCTTGGTGGATTGGATAAGAAGATTTAATTCAGGTTGATTTATGTATAGCTTGGATTTCAGGACAGTCTTGGTTTGCAGAACTTTGAATTATAATATACTAACATACAGAAGTTCGTAATACTCTCAGTTAGATTTTTTGTTTTCCTAATCTCATTGGATTGAATTGGGATTTCTTGTTTTAGTTGTTGTCTCTTTATTTATGGAATCCTATATATTGATATTTGACAGATGGTGATAGGTAGTGTTGTGTGTTCTAAACCTAGATTCTTTCCTTCAGATGACATTGTGTCTGAGGGAATAAGTATGTATTGATTCTCTTCTATTGGTTTATATGGAAAGATGAAGCATACTTGATATGAGCTATGTTGTAACTAGGTTCTTTTGCTGCATTTAGGAAAGTTAAATGTGTATTTCTATTCTTATGGATTTATGAAACAATTGACATGACAAGACTTGTTGTCTATTTTGAAGTAATTGATAGGATCAATTAAACCATTGTGATGTAAGGTCTGCAGGCATTGCAGATTATACTATGCTCTTTTCTTAAAAGTGAATTGATACTATCTTTAATTGTACTTATTTTGTAGGATGTTATTACCATTATGATTGTTTGTATGATGTATATTAATTGTTTCATTAAAGCAGAGTTGTTTAATGAAACAATTAGTGGAATGCACTTTACTCATTAATGCTTAGTACTTATCATGCTTAGTTCATTGAACTGACCTGTGCTAGCAATTTTTGCATATGGACATCGTAATGATAAAAGAAGAGACAAGAACTTTTATGATTGTATTGGTAATTATTTAATTTGGGATTTTATGTAAAGAGTTTCAAATCATTCTTGAGTTGTATTGGATAATTAAATAAAAGTGATGTTATTTTAAGTTCTTAATTATGATTGACATGCGTGAGAATGTTTGAATTGCATTGTCTTGCAAATGTATATTTTAAATCATGAATTGAAGGGTTTGTGTTTGACTTAAATTTATGATGTGAATTCTTTGGTACTTGATATGACAGAAATAACAGTTGATATCTTTGCAATATTATTTTATATTTGTTTATATACTATTGTTGTTAACATATATTGAGTAGGATTAAGGAGATAGTATAATGTCCCCCTATTATAAAGAATTTGTTAAATTACAAAATATGTTGTTCTTTAACTTCACAACTATAGTTTAATAATGAAATATGCATAGGACATTGAATTAAACTATATGTCTAATTAATGATAAAAAGGTTATGAGGAATCCTAACATTTAACCATGTAGAGGAAGATTATTCCTCTCCAAAAGAATGAAAGATAAAAATGAATAGTGGTTGTGATTCATAATATTTATAACTTCGTTTATAAAGTAAACACTAGCTAAATCTAGGTGGATGTTACACTTGATTTAGACAACTAAGTTACATTAGGAATTAAACATTGATGTTTGTTGTCTTGTTTTGGGATAACTTGCTTGTTATGCCACATTGATGAATAGTAATGCAAACATGGTTTAATGCAGATCTCCATACCCAATCAGGATTAGTATGGGTAAAGAACTTAATGAGTGTTGGGATTAGGATTATGCATGGTTGTTGTAATCTAAATATTAAATCCAATTTAATTATGAATAAATGACCATTAAGGGGGTGTGTACATCTTGATGAATCAGTTCTAATCATATGTTGGCACACGACAACTACAGGATTGTATCCATGAGAAGTCCTGGGAATTCTTGATGATACAATGTTGCCAATTGACAATGTAGGCAACACCCTTCCGTACTTGTTCATCTAGATTTACACTCATCTGGACTTGAACTTATTTTCTCTCTAGGTCAAGTTAGTATCATGTTTAGAATATGTGGTAGCTTTCAATGACTCTGATTACCTCAGACACATTTTGGTTGACTTAGGTCAACCGAGTATGCCCATATACACTAAGTCATTGTAAGCTTCTTCCTATAATAAACTATGTTTCTAACCCAAGCTAGGGTCAAACCTTCGGCAAAGTGGACTGACAGTAGTCAGTTAAGACCATTCTAGATAACCGAAGACTGAGGTAAATGACGTATTCCGAAATGTCGAGTATGCTGTCTAGGAATAGTATTATGAACAATATGTTGAAAATCTTTGGCCAAAGTATCACAAGCTGCTGGTTGCAATTGTTTTATGTCACCTAGTTTAAAGTAACATGATGTCATATGAATATTGGTAAAAAATATTCAAATATGTTCTTTAAACAAATCACTTGTGTACCTAGAATAGGGTAGGAGAACCAAGTATACGTTATTATATATAAAGTATTCAATACTTTAAGTTAACATGAGAGATTGTTTTGGTAAACCGAGTTATGAAATGAGAGATCTGTATCATACCTGAGCCATTATAGCTATATATGGTTATCTATTATGAGATTAATTGGCATGGAATGTGTGTTCCAAATGATTTTTTATTTAGGACAGAGAACATTATGTTTCAAAAAAAAATTCCCTTGTTTCTAAAGTCTTAAAATGGGAATGTTACATCTTCGTATCAAAGCTGAAGATTGCATCTCTTGGACCTATTGTGTCCATAATATGATGAAACTTAAATTTTCTTGTAATAAAAAATGGTTATAAGAAGAGGAAATGTTGCAAATAATCCTTCACCTAAGGAAGGAGTAGTAACTACCTAGAAACTCACTGAGATCATTGCTTCCCTATTATACAAAAGAGATCATTTGGCTATACTTAAATAACAAGTAATGGGTAATGAGGAGGAAGAAGATGTTGATAATAATAATCAGCCACCTCCTGGGGAAAATGCCAATGTAGGTGTTGATAATAACAATGTGAACATACTTGATCAGTCTGAGAACAAAAAGGCTAGGATGACCACTGAATTCACTAATGCTATAAAAAGGATAAGTCCACCCAATTTTGATGGCACCACATTAGGAGATGGGGCTGAGAATTGGCTCAGTGAAATAGAGAAATACTTTGCAATAAGGATTTCCTCAGAAGAAACAAAGGTGATATGAGGAGCATATCAGCTTTCCCATGAGGCATCTTCATGGTGGGACATCCGTAAGGATGAGTTAAACATTGATGAAACTAATATCACATGGGATCAATTTAAAGGTTACTTTAGGAAACATTGGCTACTACAACTTTACTATGATCAGAAAATGATTGAATTCCAGAACTTAGCTCAAGGAAAGCTAAATGTAACTGAGTATTGGGAGTGGTTTACAAAATTTCTTTAGTATGTACCTCAGTACCAAACTGATGAGAAGTTTAGGATATGAAAATTCATCATGGGATTAAATCCCATTATAGGAGGAGAGGTGGATGTTCACAGCCCAACCACAATGGAAGGGGTTGTTGAAAAGGCCATAAGGTAGGAATAGAAATTGAAGGAAATTTCTGCTCATAAGGAGGAAGTAAGGAAGAAAATCCCCAACTCCTCTTCATCATATCTTGCACCTAAGAAAGGACCATGGCAGAAATTTAAGATGAAAAGTAAGTTTTCATATGATACTAATAAAAAAGCAGCAACAATTTTTTTTGATGGTAATGCTTGAAACAACTTTGTCAAGAACAATAATAACAGACAGAAGTCCCATGGGGGTCAGAATTATAACTATAAGGATGGAAATAAACCTGAGCCTAGAAAGGGACCTATAAGAGGCTGTTATAACTGTGACAAATATCATTATGCAAATCAATGCCCTTTGAAAAAGGACGATCAAAATCTACAGCATATGATACATGCTGCAGTAGCACACAAGCAGGTTGAGAAACATGCCACACCTATAGAAGTTTCGGGTAAGTTATTTGGTATACCTATAACTATTATTTTTGACACTAGAGCTACAGAATGTTTTATTTCTAGTAAATTAGCATCAAAACTAAAAATAAAAGCTGGAAACATGGATAAAACATGGACTGTATAGTATGGAAACAATGTTGTTCATATAGTTAGTATGTGTATTTTTGGAGTAGTCCTTGATTCACCTTACTTTTCCACTGAAGTTAATATTTATGTTGCACCTTTGGGGTCTTATGATGTAAAAATAGGTGTTAATTGGTTAGCAGAACATAAGGTTAAAGTGGATTGTTTTGAAAAACACATTAGTTGTTTAGATGGCCTACAGAAAACAATAGAGATTTAGGGTGTGAAACGTGAGATTTATGTTAGAAAATTGTCAGCTATGCAACTTAAAAAGGACAAAAATAAAGGTTGTACCTTATATGCAGTAAAATTTACAGAAACAACTAAAGAGAACAACAATGTTATGGAACGATATCCACTAAAGAGAATAAGATACATGCTGAAGTAGCTTACAAGTAGGCTAAGAAACATGCCACGCCTATAGAAGTTCCAGGTAAGTTATTTGGTATACCTATAACTATTATTTTTGACACCATAGCTACTGAATGTTTTATTTATAGTAAATTAGCATCAAAACTAGAAATAAAAGATGGAAACATGGATGAAACATGGACTGTATAATATGGAAACAATGTTGTTCATACAATTAGTATGTGTATTTTTGGAGCATTCCTTGATTCACCTAACTTTTCCACTGAAGTTAATATTTATGTTGCACCTTTGGGGTCTTATGATGTAATAATAGGTGTTAATTGGTTAGAAAAACATAAGGCTAAAGTGGACTGTTTTGAAAAACACATTATTTGTTTAGATGACCTACAAAGAACAACATAGATTCAGGGTGTGAAACATGAGATTTATGTTAGAAACTTGTCAGCTATGTAACTTAAAAAGGACAAAAATAAAGGTTGTACCTTATATGCAGTAAAAGTTATAGAAATAACTGAAGAGAACAAAGATATTATGGAATGATATCCATTGTTACGAGACTTCAATGATGTATTTCCAGAAGAACTACCAGGTCTTCCACCCAAAATGGAGTTTGATTTCACAATAGAGATGAAGCTTGGAACCAAACCTATTTCTAAGGCACCATATTGAATGACTACTATAGAATTAGTGGAGCTTAAGGCTCAGTTGCAAGAAATTTAGTCTAAAGGTTTGATTATACCAAGTGTTTCACCTTAGGGAGCACCTATAGTTTTTGTGAAAAAGAAGGATTGAACACTTAGATTATGCATTGATTACAGAATGTTGAACAAAGAAACAATCAAGAATATATACCCACTCCCTAGGATTGAAGATCTATTTGATTAGATATATGGAGCATCGGTATATTCTAAGATATATCTTCGATCTGAATATCATCAATTGCGGATTAAGGATGAGAACATTCATAAAACAACTTTTAGAACAAGGTATGGAAATTATGAGTTCACGGTTTTACCTTTAGGATTAACAAATGCACCTATAACATTTATGAGCTTAATGAATAATATCTTTCAAGAATACTTGGAAAAATTTGTGCTCGTATTCTTGGACAAAATTATCATATATTCTAGAAGTATTGAGGAACACCATGATCATCTGAAGATAGTTTTGGAAATTTTGAGAAAGAGACGGTTATATGGTAAGCTATCTAAATGTTCTTTCTATGACACATAAGTGCATTATTTGGGACACGTAATAAGTAAGAATGAAATTGTTGTAGATCCTTCTAAAATTATAACTATAACTGAGTGACCTGCACCAAATAATGTACATGAATTTATAAGCTTCATGGGGCTTTCTGGCTACTATAGAAAATTTGTAAAAGATTTTTCTAAGGTGGTTGCACCAATAACTTATTTATAGAAGAAGGATAAAAATTTTGTTTGGAGTGAGAAATGGGAAATTACATTCAAAAATTTGAAGGAACAGTTAACTTCAACACCTATTCTAGCAGTACCAGATCCTAATGGAGATTTTATGGTGGTAACTGATGCATCTGGTGAAGGTATAGGAGGTATTTTGTTATAAAATGATCATGTCATAGCTTACTAAAGTAGAAATCTGAAGTTACATGAGTTGAATTGTGCTCCACATGATTTAGAGCTTGTTTTCATTGTTCATGCACTACAAGTTTGGAGGAATCACTTGCTTGGTAAACCTTTTGAATTGAAAACTGATCATCTTGGGTTGAACTATATCTTCACTCAACTAAATCTTAATGCAAGACAATGAAGGTGGTTAGATTTTTTGTCTCAATATGATTTTAACATAAATTATATCAAGGGTAAAGAAAACAAATTGGATGACTCTCTAAGTCGTAGGAAGCACATTTCTATGCTTATAACATTGAGAACTTAATTTAAAGATGAAGTAAAAAGTGTTATGGAATCTGATTCTTACTTTTAGCATGTAAAGACATCGCTTGCTGCAAATCCTAGTGATCTGAGGTATAAAGGTTTTCACTTTGATAATGAAGGAATCTTAAGATTTGAAAACAGGGTATACATACCATCGCTAAATGATTTAAGAAAGAAATTGTTAGCTGAATTTCATAATTCAACTTTTTCTAGACACCCTGGTATTACAAAAATGCTTGTTGATATAAAACATAAATAATTCTGGAAGGGAATGAAAAAGGATGTTATAGATTTTGTGACACACTACCTTGAATGTCAACGTGTTAAAGTGGAACATATACACCCAGCCGGTTTATTGTATCCTCATAGCATACCGCAGTACAAATGGCAAGTGATAAGCATGGACTTTGCACAAGAGTTTCCTATGTCAAGAAATAAACATGATGTTATTTTAGTAGTTATGGATAAACTAACAAAGGTAGCACATTTTATTGTTGGTAATCTGAAGGATGATTGTCCTGTGTTAGCTAAAATATTTGTACAAGACATTTTCAGATTACATGGAGTACCTGAATTAATCATATTAAATAAAGATCCTAGAATGACATCAAGGTTTTGGAAAATGTTTAATGCGGCTCTAGGAACTAAGCTGAATTTTAGTTCTATGTATCATCCAGAAACAGATGGATAGACTCAAAGAGTTAATAAAGTTTTAGAGGATATGTTACGGATGTATTATATGGACCAACAGTATAAGTGGGAAGAGTACCTTCCACTAGTTGAGATTGCATATAATAACACATATCATGCCTCTCTTAAGATGGCACCTTTCGAAGCATTATACAGAAGAAAATGCAGAACCCATGTTAGTTGGGACAAC
Source organism: Taxus chinensis (assembly GCA_019776745.2). Taxonomy (NCBI): domain Eukaryota; kingdom Viridiplantae; phylum Streptophyta; class Pinopsida; order Cupressales; family Taxaceae; genus Taxus; species Taxus chinensis. Next base: position 509,791,446 of record CM034154.1, read on the forward strand.
ATTGAGGATAAAGAGGTAATAGGACTTGAAATTCTTATTGAAACGGAACAAGTTAAAATGATTTGTGAGTGCGTGAAAGAAGAAGTAGATAGGCAAAAGAGTTATGTTGATTTAAAGTAGGTTGACAGGAAATTTGAACTTGGTGAGAAAGTATTTCTTCGGGTTAAACTGAAAAAGAGCTCTATAACTTTTGGCAAGGCTACCAAGTTATCACCTCGTTATGTGGGACCTTTTGAGATAGTTGAAGTAATCAACCCTGTAGCTTACCATTTAGCATTACCTCCTACTTTGTCATGAATGCATGATGTTTTCCATATTTATTTTCTTAAGAAACACATTTCAGATTTATCACATGTGGTAAATTGGAATTCCTTGCAGGTCTAAGACCCAAGAATAATCGTGGTTAAACCCTTTCAATTGCTAGAAACTCGCCAGTTGCATTTAAGAAATAATGAGATAAGTCAATGTAAGGTCCAGTGAGACAAATTTAATGAAGAAAGTACAACTTGGGAAAACCTGGATGATATGAAAACTAATTTTCCATATTTATTTGATCTGAATTGACTAAGGATGACTGATAAAATTTGTGATTTTATCTTTATATGACAATAAGTCTACTAGTTATGGACAGAAAACTATTGTTTTTGAATAGAAAACTATTGTTTTTGAATAAAAAACTATGTGAATGCTCATTTATGGAGCTTTCAATTCAATATTGTTGCAAACATATTGAACAAACTGTTGTATTTATCTTTGCATTACAAGCGTTGGCATGTGATATTCTGGAATGAGGTGTGTTTCCTTGATTGTTGAAAATCATGCTTATTATGGATAAATCATCTCTGCTCTTGGATTCATTGGACTAAAATGATATGGCTTTTAGGAATCCATTTTTACTTCTTGTTGATAAGCTGTAATTGGATTTTTAGAGTTGCAAACTTATCTCTTTTTACTGACTCATCCTTGGATCAATTTCAGTGATCCAAGGAATGTTTTAAATATTCTTAATAGACTGAATGGTAAACTGACATTCATTGGTTAAGAGACATAATGGACTGAACTTGTGTTTGTTGTAAATTCTTTATTATCTTGAAAGACCATGCCTGCATTCTGTTATGTGTTGTGCTCGACTCTTTTTGATTGACCTTTATAGGGCGCTTAATGGTGTTAAGGGAAATAAAAACCTACTTTAGGATTCTTGAGAATGAGAGAATAGAAAAGTGTCCTATATCTAATAAGGTGTATCCTAATAGGATTCAAGACTTAGGTAAATTTTCCTAACTCTTTCTATGCCACTCTACGTGAGATGACATCCTAACCTAAGATGTTAATACTAAGTTTGCATGAAGGGAAATAACCTAAGGGATGATAAGTTATTTCTAACCTATTTCCTACACTATTTGGTTAAGCTATGTCCTAACCTAGGTGGCAATCTATTTTTTGAAGGTTATATCCTAAGGTTATACTTTTAAATTAACCTAATATCTAACCTAAGAAAATTGTATCTATCCTAAAATATTGGGGTATGAAAGGAAACCTATGGGTCGATTGGTAAGTGGGAGATAAGTGGTGGTTCCTAAGCTATTAATGAGATGTGATTTTTGATTTAATAAGGCAGAGTATTGCCAAAGTTGGTAATTACATGGAAATTTAGTGAAACCTATGTGGAGGCATCACTAAGTTTGGAAATGCTTGTTGAAGTTCAATTTGGTCTCACTAACTTTGGATGGCAGTGACAAGGAGAGATAGGTAGGAATATGAAATTTAATGTCATTAATTCACCTTGGTTTTGGTGAGTAAATTGTATTGGAAGGCATGCTGGTGAATTTTTTGGGGGTTGTTTTTTTTGCATGCTTCACGATTTTTTATCTGCATGGAGCTATGTGGTTCTTCGAACGAGCAGTTCGATCTACACTTTCTGGCTATTTTTGATTTCTCTGATCTATTTTCGATTCGAGGAAAGTATATGAGGAATTGTGGAAAAATATTATTGTTGGTTGATCTTTCTTGGAGAAGAAGAGGTGTTGGAAACTTGGTTGGAAGTATCGTTTGAATTGGCAGAGGAACTATCAGGCATTATAGGCTCTACCCATTAATATTTCTTGCTTTCTTCTAAATGATTCATTAAAACAATTCTGCTCACTTGGGACATATTTTTGCATAATGTGCCTAGTTATTTATTTTCATGTTTTCATGAAATCTATGTGGTTTTGGAATGAGAATCCATTTGCTGGTAATGGTAGCTTTTGGAAACTTTAGATGTACTAGTTATTAGTGGTATTTGTGCAAACTTGCATTTGAAGCTCTGTAACTTGTATTTTAAGCTCTGTAGCTTGTATTTGAAGCTCTGTAACTTATATTCGAGACTAATGGTGACTAAAATGACCTTGTTACTTGTATGGTTCTGAATATCTATTTTTAGTCTTGTAATTCGTTGAGATTTTAGTGGAGTTCCATGGTTGTTTTAAGCTTGTGTGGAAGCTTCGTGTTTTGTTATGAGATTTTGTTTGGAACTTTGTGTTTATTTTGGACTGAGTGAGAACTTGGAGTAGTTCTGAACTTTTGGTTGAACCTTCATATTCGAAAACTATACTCATATTCAGTTCTTGTGAATGCTGAACTTACTGCTGAGTTGTTGAGTTTTGTTTTGTACTCACGCTCTGAATTGGAGTTTTATTCTTCTTTATGGAATTAGAAAGGATTGATCCCGTAATGGAGCATTGGTGTTATTTTGAGCTTGTATTTAGGGTCTTTGGTTTTGTTATAGGATCGTATTGAACTTCATGTTTGTCTTAGCCAGTATTGAAGCTTGTGGGGTTTCAAAATTTTGTTGAAGCTCTATTTGACACTGTACCAATAACCCACTCTTGACTATTCTGAACTCGAGCTGGAGTTGCTGGGTGTGAATCTATACTTGTATTGTGATTTGGTTTTGTTGGTTTTTAGGGATTTGATAAGCTTCAATCTCATTTAATACTATCTACTTGAAGGGTTCTTGTGAGTTTTGTTTGGTCAAAAGTAGATTGTGTAACTTATTTTTGAGATCTCCTCTGTGTTGATTCTGAGAGGGAATAGTTGTATTACTTCTGCCTTTTAGACTACAATGTGTTCTCAAACTTGACAAGGCGTGTGAATTTAGGAGTGTATCATATTCATCTCTTCTCTGAGTGAACCCATGTCTTGTGGAAAGCTTGACTATTTTGTTCATACAAATAAATGGATTGGAATTATGTTCTGTTATGGGATAGTCATATCAGTCGTAGAGGTTTAGGGAATGCATTATTTACTTTCTTTTTTTCATTGATGTTAAACAAATTCTTACTTGTCATAAGCTTTTAAATGGAACTCGAGAGGCTTGTGGTGATTCTGTTTAGTCGAGTTGGAAGAAGTTTGGGACAGTACTTGTCTTAAACGAATTGTTTAGTTTCTTACTCTCTTATGATATTTCATCTGATTTGTGGGTTTTAATAGAATGTTGGATATAAACCTAGTATACTAGTGTAGTATGAAGGGATACAATATCCATGTTCTGAATTCTTGGAAATTTAGTCTTTGGGTCCTATTTTCTATGAGTTGTATTAAACCTTATCTATCTTGCACTGTTTACGTATTTATGTTCCTTGTTGGATTCATTGATTGAACCTCCAAGTTTTATAGAGAAAGAATTATGTTCTCTTGGGGACAATTACTATTAGGGACTGTACTGTGAATTTTGTTCTGAGTTTTAAATTGAACTTGAGTTTGGTGAATGGAAATAGGTAACCAGTTGTAAGTTTTGTAATGGAAGTTTGTAGTGTACATTCTTTGACTATGCATTTGGCTTTGAGTTCTCTTTTAGGAACTAGCAAAATAATTTCTAAGTTTATATTAGATAAGGGATTTCATTTCATAGTATAAATGAAATGAAATATGGATTGGATCTTTTCTATTTGAGATCCTTTTTCTGTTGACTGTATAAGTGCATTGACTGAACTTATCTTTAATTAATTCTCTTATGAAATGGGAACTTCTTGTGGATTGGTTAAGAGATTTATTTTACTTGAGTATAGCTTGGATTTATAAAAAGTTTGGTTTCAGACCTTTGAATTATAAACTACTAACATAGAGAAGTTCGTAAGACTTTCAGTTAGATTATTTTAATCTACTTGGATTGAATTGAGATTCATGTTTTGATGTTTCCTCTTTATTTATGGACTCCTTATCTTGATATATTTGGACTGAGGTAGTGTCGTGTGTACTAAACCTGATTCTTTCCTTCAGATGAATTGTGTCTGAGGAATATGTATGCATTTATTCTCTTCTTTGGTTTATATGGAAAGATGAAGCATACTAAAATGAGTTATGCTGTAACTAACATATTTTTTTGCTTGGAAAAGATAAATGTGTGATTCTATTCTTATGGAATTATGAAATAATTGAATGAAAGACTTGTTTTTTGTTTTGAAGTAATTGATAGGATCAATTGAACCATATGATATAAATGCAAGCGTTGTAGATTATATTATGTTATTTTCTTAAAAGTGAATTCAGATGCTCTTAATTGTACTTCTTTCTAGATGTTATTACTTATGATTGTTTGTATGATGTATATTAATTGTTTCATTAAAGCGGAGTTGTTTAATGAAAAAATTAGTGGAATGCACTTTACTTTAATGCTTAGTGCTTATCATGCTCAGTTCATTGAACTGACCCATGCTATAAATTTTTGCAGATGGACATCATAAGTGATAAAAGAAGACAAGAACTTTCATGATGTATTGGTTTATTTAATTTTGGATCTTATGTAAAGAGTTTCAAATCATTCTTGAGTTGTATTGGAAAGAAAATTGATGTTCTTTTAAGATATTAATTATGATTGACATGCAGAATGTTTGAATTGCATTGTCTTGTAAATGTACATTTTAAATCATTAATTGAAGGGTTTGTGTTGGACTTGAATTTGTAATGTGAATTCTTTTGAACTTTTATGATGGAAATAATAGTGATATCTTTGTAGTATTCTTTATATCTTTTTATATACTATTGCTATTAACAAATATTGAGTAGGATTAAGGAGATAATATAATCTTCCCTATTATAATGAACTTGTTAAATTGCAAAATATGTCATTCTTTAACTACACAACTATAGTTTAATAATGAAATATGCATGTGACATTCAATTAAACTATATGTGTAATGAACGATAAATTTTTTATGAGGAACCTAACATTTAACCACGTAGAGGAAGACTCTTCCTCTCCCAAAGAACAAAAGATAAGATGATTAGTGGTTACGATCCTTAATCTTTATAACTTTGTTTATAAAGTAAACATTAGCTGAATTTAGGTGGATGTCACACTTGATTTTGACAACTAAGTTGCAATAGGAATCAAATGATGATGTTTGTTTTCCTATTTTGGGATAACTGCTTGTTATGCCACGTTAATGAACAATAATGCAAACATGTATTAATGAAGTTATCCATACCTAATCAGGATAAGTATGGGTAAAGAACTTAAGGAATGATGGAATTAGGGTTAGGCATGGTTGCTGTAATCTGAATCTTAATCCAATTTAATCATGATTAATGACCACTAAGGGGGTATGTACATCTTGATGAATCAGTTCTAATGGATGTTGGCACATGCCAACTACAAGACTGTTTCCATGAGAAGTCCTGGGACTTCTCAAGGATATAGTGTTGTAGTTGCCATGTGGCAACACCCTTCTGTATTTGTTCATCTAGATTTACACACATTTGGACTCGAACTTAGTTTCTATATAGGTCAAGTTAGTAGCATGTTTAGGATAGGTGAGCTTTCAATGACTCAGGGTACCTCAGCACATCCGGGTGACTTAGGTCAACCGAGTATGCCCTTATAACCTAAGTCATTGTGAGCGTCTTCCTATAATAAATTATGTTTCTAACCTGAGCTAGGCTTAAAACTTGGGCAAGTGGATTGATGGAAGTCAGTAAAGACCATTCTAGATAACAGAAAAGTGAGGTGAAGGATGTATTCCGAAATGATGAGTATGTCGTCTAGAAATAGTAACATGAAAAGTATGTTGAAAATATTTGGACAAAGTATTGCAAGCTTCTCGTTGCATTGTCCTATGTCACCTAGTTTAAAGCAACGTGATGTCAGATGAATATTGGTAACATATATTTAGATAGGTTATTTAAACATATCACTCTGTACCCAAAATAGGGTAGAAGAACCAAGTATATGTGGTATACACAAATTATTTTATACTTTAAGTTAACATGAGAGATCGGTTGATAACCAAGTCATGGAATGAGAGATTGGTAGCTTACTGAGTCATTACAGCTGCATATGGTCATTTGTTATGAGATTGATTGGAATGGAATGTGTGTTCTAAATGATATTTTATTTAGAATAGAGAAAATTATGTTTCAAATTTTTTTTCCCCTTGTTTCTAAAGTTTTAAAATGGGAATGTTATAGGAGGATGAAGAAGCTAAATTGTTTGATGTTCTAAAAAATCATACTAAATCTTTTGCTTGGGATTAAAAATACATGAAGGGGATTCATCCAAGTATCTACACTCATCACATCTATACTAAAAAAAATTAAACCATTTAGGAAGCCTCAAAGAAGGATTAACCCAACTTTAAGGGATATTGTCAAACAAGAAATTGAAAAACTATTACAAGTAGGATTCATCTACCCTATCTCAGATAGCTAGTGGGCATCTCCTCTTGTAATTGTTCCCAAAAATAATGGAAAATGGAGAATATTTGTTGGACTATAGGGAACTAAACAAAGCCACAATGAGAGATTATTTTCCCTTACCATTCATAGATCAAGTCCTAGATAACCTTTCAAGTAAACAATACTTTTCTTTCTTGGATGGATTTAGTGGGTAAAATTAGATCAGTGTTGCTATTGAAGATCAAGATAAAACTACATTTACATGTCCATGGGGAGCCTTTGATTATAGAGTATTAGCATTTTGTTTATGCATTGCTCCTGCAACTTTCTAGAGAGTTGTACTTGTAATCTTTGCTGATCTAACAAATGATTGTGTTGAGGTATATATGGATGACTTTACCATACATGGAGATACATTTGAAGATGCTTTAAGAAATCTAGACAGATTGTTAACAAGATGTGAACAACACAACCTGTCTCTTAGTGATGAAAAGTGTTTGATGATGGTGGATGAGGGGATTATATTAGCACACCATATTTCAAAAAAAGCAATTCAGGTGGATCAAAAAAAATTTAGGATCATTTCAAATTTACCTATTCCTCAGACCCCAAAAATATCAAATAATATCTAGGGCATGCTGGATACTATAGGCGTTTTATAAAATATTTCAGTAAAATTTCTACCCCCATGTTTAATTTGCTAACCAATGATTGTGAATTTCTTTGGGATGAAAAGTGTTAGCATGTTTTTGAAGAAATTAAGGAAAAATTAATTAGTTCCCCAATATTGAGAGGACCTAATTGGGAAAATCCATTTCATATCCAAACAGATGCCTAAAATTATTCCATTGGTGTAGTATTGGGACAGAAAGATGAGGAAGGAAAGATGTATTCCATTTATTATCTTAGCAAGAATCTTACTCCCACTGAAAATAATTACACCACCATTGAAAAGGAATTTCTTATGGTTTATGCAATCAATAAATTCAGACATTACATGATAGGGTACAAGATATTTGTACACATAGATCATTCAACAATTAAGTATTTAATGAACAAATCAGTGGTTGGAGGAAGAATAATTATATGGTTATTAATTTTGCAAGAATTTGATATTTCCATTGTGGACAATCCAGGTAAATCTAATGTGGTAGCTGATTTTTTTTTCAAGACTAACCACCACAGAGGAGCAAGATCTAGTCAAGGATAACTTTCTAGATGAACAACTATTTACAATCTTAGCAAGTACACCATGGTTTACTGATATGGAAAATTATCTTGCAACAGGGAAGTTTCCTCCTTCTTTCACTAAGAAACAAATAAAGAAGTTAATTAAAACTAGTGCACAATTCAAATGGTTAAATGGAATGCTATTTAAATGTGGTCCTAATTTTTTCTTACGCAGGTGTGTAAGAGAGGATGAAATCTTTGACATCCTCAGAGCATGTCATGATGAACTAAGTGGAGGACACTATTCAGTGAAAAGAACAACTCATAAGATACTTGGCACTGGTTATTATTGGCCATCTATGAAAAAGGATGTGAAGATATATCAAGAGGTGTGATCCTTGTCAAAGGATGGGACAACCAACTTTCACCAATGAAATGCCTCTTCAGCCTCAAGTTATGGTTGAACCATTTGAGAGATGGGGATTGGATTTTTTTGGTCCCTTTAATCCTCCTTCACAAGGGAAGGAATATATTCTTGTGTGTACTGACTATGTGAAAAAATGGGCAAAAGTGCAGGCATTGACAAATGCCACTGAAGTAGTTGATTTCCTTTGGAACAAAAATATGATAAAGTTTGGAGCATCAAGGAGCATAGTTTCATATCAGGGACCAAAATTCATGTCTAATATGATCTAATCTTTCACAATTTATTACCAAATCAATCATAGGAAGTCATATACTTACCAACCACATTCAAATGGACAAGTTGAAGTAACAAACAAAGAATTGGAGAACATCCTTACTAAAACAATTGAATCTGGGAGAAAAGATTGGGTAAAGAGACTACCTAAAGTTGTCTGGGATTATAATACAACTTGGAAAACTACAAAAGGGTTTTCACCATATGAATTAGTCTATGGGAAAAATCCCTTGTTGCCTATAGATTTTGAACTTCAGACATTGAGGACAGCAATAAAGGTGGGAATTGAGTTGAATGCAGCTCAAAAAGAAAGAATCCTTCAACTCAATGAGTTAGATGAATTAAGGTTGGAAGCACTTCAGTAGACATAGATAATTCAAGAGCAAAGGAAACAATGGCATGACACACATATCAAGAAAAGGTAATTCAAAGTAGGAGTCTAGGAATTGTTGTTCGATTCTAAGTACCAACAATTTAAGGGAAAATTGAGAACCAAATAGTTGGGACCCTATCAAATTGAGCATATATTTGAAAATGGTTACTTCTCATTGATGGCAGCAACAGAACACTCTTGGTCAATGGGCATAGGTTGAAAATCTATAGGAAGCCTCCCACTAAGGATGAATTCTTGAGGAAGATTGAAGCAGACAAAGAATTTGATCATATGGAAGAACCCATTTCTTCCAAAATGATCAAATAACTAGATGATAGATCCAAAATAAAGGGAAGAAGATGAAAAACCAACAAATGACATTTTCTTCCCACCAATATATATATATAAAATTCTCTCAAAGGTCAATTGAAAACCAACAAATGGTGATTGACCTCTTTTTGGCTAGTTCAAATAAGGTAATTCTTTTGAATTCCAGTTGTCTTATCTAATCATGTTTTGTTCCACTTGTAGGAATGATGAATCATCATAGCAAAATGGTTACATCATCAAGGATGGTAATTATATATTTTAACTTATTTAGGGTTGATTAAATGTTTGCATGTGTGATTTGACTTAATTTACAGTAGGTATGATGAGTCATCTATTTATACATTATGATTACAAGTGTGTAATCATGAAGTTGATTTGGATGGAATAAGTGGTGGTATGGTTATCATTAGTAATCATTATTGCAAAAATCAAGTGAAATAAGTTACAGAGATATTTTGAGAAAGGAGCATCACATTAAGTTTGTGTTCCATAGCAAAGAACAAAGAATTTAGAAGTTTTGCAACTAAGAACAAAGGTTCCATGGCCAAATTCGTCAGTTCCGTAGCTAATAAAAAGGGCCTACAACCAATTCACACAAAATCAAAAGAGACAGAACTCAATCCGATATGGGGATTAAGAAGAAATCAGAACCAGAGGATGATTCTTAGCTGCTTGCAGACGAAGAAGTGACATCTATCTTTGAGTATGTAGGATGGCTAGAGTTCCTGAAGAAAATTTCAAGACATAATGATGAATTATTAAGAGAATTTGTCATAAACCTAGAACAATCCAAGACAAAGGTAAGAAATATCTTTATTCATTTTTCTGTAAATAGTGTAAGTAATGTGTCTGGAGTGCCAATTGTGCATGTCCCATAACCTGCCAAGGGGAATTTGAAAGAACTGGTTGAATTCTTATTGCAAGAAGGGGAAACTAGACCCCAGTACATTGATAATACAAAAAAATCATAAAAGGGGTCAAAAGGGATAGTTTTCCCAAACCCTTTGACAGGGTAGCATTTTGGGTAGTGAAATATTTAACTTGTGATGGTCAGTTTGGGTCTGTGGGAAAATAAGTCTTAAAAATGCTCATATATCTAAAGTATGGATCCACAAAACCTAAGTACATAATAAACCTTCCATGGTTTCTTTTTTGCTCTATCCATACCATGGCTCAGAGGTATTCCGGGGGTGTTGGGACAATCAAGCATCACGGTCTAATTCATTTAATATGCCAACACCATTTTTTGTCAAAGAAGAATGGAGAAGAAATTTAGGACAAGTTTCTTGGCAAGTTCAAGAAAAACCCTAATATTATCAAAAGGACAATTCTAGCCCCATTCTCTCCTTCAACTAATCTGGAAATTGATGCCCCTACAAAAGAACAGAGGGAAATAGAAAGAGAAAATATACCAAAAAGAAGAAGGTCGGTGAGAAAGATCAAAATAACAAAGCCTTTTGTACATGTGAAGGAAATTCCTTCTTCTGACAACAGCTTGCATGGGAGATAATATTTGTCTCTGACAGTGATAGCTCAACCATACAAGAGCATGAAAGAATAGTAAGAAGAATCTCTAGAAGATAAATCCACCACTGGGCATGTTGAAATTCCCCAGAGAAGAAAAATTCATAAGAGGTCAAGGGAAACCCCAGAGGGAAGGAGTGAGCAGGAAAAGGATGGAAAAGGAAGTTGCTGATATTTTGGGCAGCATGGCCATGACTTCTCCTGAGCCTAAGCCAAGCTGAGATGGATAGAGGAGATGAAAGATACTTGAAGAGCAGGATTTTCATGGACTTGGCTGAACCATCAACATTGCCACATGAATAAGAAGAGTTGGCATCCTAGGAGAAGAAAAGGAAAATTTCCTTTGATAGAGGAAGAATTCCCAACTCCTCAAGTAATTTTAGAGGAAGAATAAAGACATCAAGTTAAATAGGCTTTGTTCTTGTCTAGAGAAGAGCTCATTATCAGAGAAAAAAAGGACAAGGAATTGGATTTCCTCAAACTGCAAATTATAACAAAGGGAAATGCTCATTGGATGAACTAACAACTCAACTTGCAGCCATGAATAATGAATTATCAGCAACGAAGAAACAAATGATAGAAAAAGAGGATAGAATGTCAGACTTCCAGAAAATAGAGTTTTGTGCCCATAGTATCCGCGACAGATTGAGTTAACCTATTTTGCCACTCAAACAATATATGGAATGACACTTGCAGGGAACTCACAGAAGACAAAACATCAAATGAAGAATTAAAGACCAAGATGGAAGAAGAGAAGAAGGAAATAAAAGAGTGGGAAGAAACATTTTATAAGAAGGAAACAAATATAAATGTCTTGTGAAAATTCATATGGTTTGTATTATGAGTGATAAATTTCTTGCCTGCAGGAGGCCCTCTCCTACATATAGTGTGGTTTTAGAAGAGTAGTTCATTCACTGATCAGTTGTCAAGGATTACATGTGGGACTTCCACGTGAACTAAAAGATGAATCTGAATTCATGGAAGCTTATTCTCTATCCAGTCCCTGAGTAGAAAAAATATCCTGTGTGAATTTTATCTTTGTAATTTTATTTTAGAGAAAAACACAAGATTTATGATCAACTTGTATGTGGGGGAGAGCCAGCTCAATGCATTTGTCTCTATTCTGCAAAACAAAATTGCATGGAAGGAAAGGGAATCTAAATTTTTATTGAAATCCAGCTCAACATGGTCTCTGTATGAGAGATCACTATGGTAAACCTTCTTGCCTTCCTCATACATTTTAGAACTCATGCCTTTGATGAGAGATTCAAGACACGTTATCTTGTCATTCTGCAAAAGAGTATTGATGCCTTCATCTCTTATGAGGAGGAAAAGTTTGAAGATATTTATGAAGGATGCTCAAAGAGATGGGAACTCCTTACTATTTTCTTTGAGAAGAAGGGAAGTAATTTCCCCTACAAATCTGATCTAGAGTTTAGAAAGGGAAAAAGTCGTTATGCACAATAAGTCCCCAAGTCAATGAAACCTACGGTAAAATATGGATGGGAATGTGAACAAGGCCCCCCTCTACTTATCACCCCCATGTCTCCTTGGAAAAATAGAGAACCTCAAGATTCTACTGAATTTGAAGAGTGGAAGAGGAAAATATAAGCAAGAGCTGGGTACAGTACATCTAAGTCTTAAGAATTGGAAAATCCAGTTTCAGCCATTTGATCTTAGCAGGATCAAATGGAATGTAGAACATATAACCCCACTTTTGAAGAATGAAGTTTGTAAAGGGACTTATAAACAAGTAAGCTTGGGGGAAATGATGAGGCCAAAATATTTATGATTAATGTATAATATATGATCTCATCTTACTCTCCTTTTTATTAAGTTTGATTGCATTTTGTGACTTTTAGTTGATCTGATATGAGTTGGGATGTAATTGTTCTGTCTTTTGATTGATTGTGTTTCTAATGTTTTAAATATCTGAAATTCCTGATGAAGCATGTGTGTTTAAATTTAGTTATGTAATAAAGTAGGTATAATCAGTCAAGGAAATGAAGCAGGAATGGTGTTCATTATGTTTTCGGTAACATGTCTGTTCCCACACAATCTTAGTTCCAAAACTTCCACGCTAGTTCTGGAACTCCATCATGCAGTCATCATCTAGTTCCAAAACTTTTGGAATTAGTTTTGGAACTCTAGTATTTAGTTCCAGAATTTTTCAGACTTAGTTCTGGAACTCCTGCGTATAGCTCCAGAACTCTCACGGTTTTGATCCTTAACGATTTCCTATGGTTCTATAACTTCTCTAAAGTTTCAGAACTGAGGGATGTTATTTATTCTAACCACATCCAGATATTTTGCATCAACGACCCTTTCAATCAAGAAAGGATGAGAATATTTCTAAATGCAGATCCAGGGATAGTTATCTTACAACTATCTGATCAACCACAATCTGTGTCAGCATCTATTCTAGGCACAATTCGATTTCACCAGAATCGTTGAGACAGTTGTGATTATAAAATGTATATAAATGCATACCTGCAATAGATAGATATAGATAGATATATGATATATATATATAATCTGATATAAGATAGATACAGAGAAGAGAAGAGATATAAACTAAGTACTCAAATCCAGTACGTTTTGTAATTCCAAATTTTTTATCAATAAAATAGCCATTCCTATTTAAGAGAATTTTGATTTGTTAAATCCTGATTTCAGGAGGAGAAAGTGCCCACTCCCCCAAGGACCAGGATATTCATTTATTTGGTATTTATATTTCTTCAGCAAATATCTTATATTTTTTAATTCTGTATTGTTTTAATTCTTTCCAGTTAAACTTTGTTGTATACTTGTTCCTGCAGGTGTTTAGATATATTCTTATATTTCTTGCAATTGTTTTCAAGCATTCTAAATTGAGTGTGTTTATTTCCAAGAACAAATGTGTTTACTTTCAGAAGCAAGTGTGTTTCCATTCTATGCAGTGTGTTTCCTTTTTAAAAATATTTCAGTGTGTTTACTTTCAGCAAGTTTTTATAGTATGATTTAAATAAGGTTTTACCAAGAAGTCCTTAAGACATTGAAAAGATCCCCTAGAAAATACAAAAATAACTATAGTCAACTACTAGATCGATAAGATTAATCTTGTTGCATATAGCTTTAGAAACACCCCTGGTTTGATATGACATCAACAAGAATTTGATTAAATGAAGGGAATGACGATGCCCATCATTAAACATAGTTGGTGAAATCTCACACATTTATATGTAACTTTTTATGGATCCCAGAGTTGAATTTTTTTATAGATTTCCAATTCATGGAAATTCCTGAGGCATATGACACACTCTTGAGTAGTGATTATTTGAGCACTCTCAATGGATACATGGAAACAAACTTTTCACATATGTGGTTATCATGACATGGTGTTGTAAATTAGATAAGGATATATCAGGAACCTTATACAAGGATCATGATCACTAAGTATGATAATTTTAGTGATATTTTGTATAATGAGTGTGAGGTTGGGATTTTTACCATCGAGAATAAGGCACTACATAAATTAGAAGTGATATTTTTGGCATGCATAGAACCTCACATGAAATCTTATCCCTCTGAATCACCAGCTTTAGAAATGCGTGGTCATTGTGTAAAAAAGGAAGATAATTCAATGTAAAAAGGATTGCAGATACTTGATATCATAAAGGAAGTTCACATATAAATCATGAAAGAGGAAAGTTTTGAAGATGAAGAAGCAATGTACAAAATGAAAAGGAATTCAGAAAGGGTATTGTACATGATAATAAATGACTATTTGTTCCTTTTCTAAGAAAAAAGTTGGACAAGATTGCCTTACCCTACTGGCATCAATTAAATTTTATAGAACATGGGAAATTCCATTGTGTAATTTTATTGTATATCTTCCAATACATGATAAAGGGTTTGTAATGTGAAGGAAACTATGAAATTTATGAAAAAAAAGACCCTGTGACCCATAATCACTTTCAACCCTCATGACATCTCAAGTAGAGATGGTGATAATATATATACATATAATAAATGGATAATTAAAACAATATATATATATATATATATATATCACAACACAAAAAAAGAGATATTTGTAGGCCAAAATTCCCTAATATTTAATATATTCATAAATAGAAGAATACCCTTAAAGTAGGGAAACACCAAAAAATACTCCTTAAGGAAGGAATTACTCTAATCTCCCAATATAAGAATTCCACTTCCAAGGGGCACCTCTAATATCATTATGCCAAGTAGAAAACTCAAATCATACATGACATATTTCATAATGATACTCATCTCCTTTATATATGCATACATAACTCTTAATGTATGGTAATAGCTATTCCTAGTATAGACAAACTCATTACCCAATATAACTAATTCCTATGTGACCCCATATATTATAAAGATATAACTAACTAAGAGGATTTTTTAAACATTTTTACATATATAACCCATATAAATTATAACAAGACCATATTCTAAGGTACATAACCTTCCTTCCCTCTTTGACATGTTTCATCACTAAAACATGAGAAGAAACTATGTAATAAGTGTGCTTCAAATCATTACACACTTGTCACCATGCTTAATCATCCAACCACCTATATATGATCCTAGTGGGTGGTATATCTCTAAAATTGGTTCTATAAGCCACTACACTAATTTGATTCCATCTATGTCCATATTTTTCCTTACTTGACATCCATGCATAACCATAGTAATTATCCTTGTGATTACATATATATCCATAATGATTATTCCTCCAATTCCTTGTATATCCATATAATTTATTGATCTCATGTTCCCTAACATGCCTCCATGATTTTTTCCTCTCATGATGATGTGGTGGTTATATGTTACAACCGTAGTATCCTTAAACTTATCAACATTTTCCTCAACTTTATTTTCCTCTTCCACCTTTTTGTTTGCTATTGTTTTCTCTTGAGTATATGAATAATTATTTAATTCCTATTACATCATGCCCTTCTTTTAAATCATCCTTATTCCCATATTGAAATTCATCCTCATCTGTCATCTTGACCATTATTTATTTCTCCCTAAGTGTGATATCCTATAAAGTGACCTTCTTACTCTTGTACCAAATATTCATAAATTTCTTTTGAAAATTAATATTAATTGTACCAAATGTCACTAAATAAGGATATGAAAGAATAATATCCATACCATCCATATCCAAATCATAATTTTTTTAATGAAAAACAGATTTGTGGAGAGATGGATAGCAAATCCTTAATGAAATGGATTTGATTTGACCCTCACTATTTTAGGTTGTGCCTTTCATATTCCAAGTTGTAAAATATAAATATATTAGCAAAATCCAAATAGATGAAGGAGATGAAGACACCACTCAGGGTTTATGAAAATAGTATGACCTTAGGCCTTGGGAATGCATATGATCAACACTCCAAATAGTGACTTTCACAAGTTGTCACTCCCAGTTTATGGCTATACTTTCTAAACCCTGTAAGGCAAGGGTTACTGAAGACATTGTATAATCCTAATTTACCTTGTGCATTATTTGTAGATGGGTTAGATTATTTTGTTGATCATCATCAATGCAATGCAGGGGTAGTCATGGGTAGGATTAGTTTGTTTGAATCGAATTTTTTTGTGGGTCATTGATAAGAAAAACTTAGATATATCAGACCTTTGACAACCTCTACAATACTTGAACAAATATCAGATAAAATGCTTCAAATAATCAAGATATTCTTTCAACCAGAATATGCATAAATGTCAGCCTAGGTTGCACTCTTCACACAATCTTTGAGAACTCATCCACAAAATCTTGAAGTAAAGAACCCAATTAAACACAAAATTCCTTGATCAAATCACGCCTAAGGTACCCCTAAAGGCTTACAAGAAACCTCTATTATCAAGGAAGGTAAAGTGATTTAATCATTTGTTTATCATCTTTATCAGATGAAGGCATCTTCTAAATATGAGATTACAAATGCCACTAAACTATCAACATCGAAATGGATCATTCTATGTGATTTCCAAAGACTTTCAATGCAAGATTGTAACAAGAACTCATGAAAACAGAGATATTTGGATTCAAAGGATATCTTCCACATGGATTCTATTTGGGATTCCCATAAGGATAACAGAGATCTATCTCAACAAGAACTATGAAATTCCATTATATCTGTTCAATGGATACTTTGGGATTCAAAGGAGAACAAAGATCCATTGCAATTTCCCATGGTAGATTTAAGAAGATCCATCCTTTTGCCATCGATAATTACGTTCTACTCACTCTCGACTCTTAATTTATCAAGGCCAAGATATGACCGAGCTGTCAAGTGATGCGGTGCCCTGTTGCTAGATTTATGTAGCGGTGAAGTTGTTGTTGTTTGCGAACAAATTATAGCATGTGGTGTAAATTTATAAAAAAAACCTAAAAATACAATATATCTCATAAAATAGATTCATTTTTTAGTCCCTTTTTCTCTTGTTCGGATCATTGTACTGTCTTGATCACTGTTTTGTTACACTTTATTGTATTATTTGGTTGGTGAGCAATCCTAGTTTATGGTGTTTGGCGAATAATCTAGGTTAGGGTTTCAACTCTAAAACTAAAATGATATTTGGCAAAATGAGGTCCAAAAATTTTGTACATTTTAGGGTATAGTCCTTTCAAAACTAATTTTACCACATAATAAAAAAAACAAGAACTATGAAAACTATTTGCAGGCATTTAAAAATGATAATAGACATCATATTGCGCAGAAAAACACATAGTAATCTTCAAAATCAAGATTATTAGATTCATCAATTCAGGGGACCAGTTTCATCAAACATTTGATCTCAGAGTTGTGTGATGGTCTACATACACTAAGTGATTAATACAACTCACATATGCATGAAGATCCAACACAAGATGAAATTAACCTAGTTCTTTGGGTGGGTATGCCTTAGATATTAGTGTAGCTATTCATAGATCAGAAGATTTTCTCGTGATTTTCAAGGTTCAACGACCTTTTACATTTCTCATTAAGGAAGGAATCAATTTTCAATAACCTCAATATGGGAATTCACATTTTAGGGGGATCACTTCTAATATCCTTCAAGCAAAGAATATGACTCAAGGGATCATAGTTTGCATAAAACAATATGATACTCATGATTCACTTTATATAAGGACATGACTATTCTTAAAAAATGGGTTACACATGAGAGTTGCCAAGTGTTTAAAAAGACTGAATCATTACCAATTATAACTAATTTAAATGTGAGTCCATATATTATAAACATATAACTATCTAAATAGTATGTGTGCCATATGTCAACATCTGCATCAACCTATATACATTATAATAATGTATCCAAATGTACATAACAAATGAAGTGTTCTACATGGTGTAACCTGAGATCCTTTGACAATACCCTATGTATGAAATAAACCTTACCAACTATGGAGGGAAACTCTTATGATAGAACCCTTCCCCCAAAAAATATGAAGGTCATTACAAAGCATCCATAATTAGAATAGATCTATGAGGTATTCTATTACATAATTGTCAAATACGAACATCCAATGGCTTTTCATAAGCCACATGATTCAAAAATGGAAGATATTTTTTTAACAATATTATTCAATGGGTTCAAATAAATATAAGTATCTAGTGCATGTGTTGAGATGATCAGACCCATAGGTAAAAGGTACTACAAAACATACATAATTTAGTTCTTGTGTACTGATAATGCAATGAAATATGAAGTGCTAATACATGGCTTGTGATTTTATTTACAAAAAGGTGCCAAGTGCTTGAGGACATTTGAAGATTCACAATTGATAACCAAACAAGAAATAAGCTAATACAATTTTCATGAAAAGTTCCTATATAGATACAAAATTCATCTATGTAACCTCATTGAATACTTTGATGTATTTGGTATCTATTCTATATCACACAATTAAAAAAGTTTTGAGGATGCACTAACATGCATAACAAACACTTTAGAGCTAATATAAAATTCAAAGAATAAACACTTCTTAATCACATTAGTCTCTTAACCATCAATCCTAGAAAAAAATAAAAACTTTCATGTATTCAATGATGATAAACATATCCTTGAGATTCTCTCTAATTATGAATACTTTAAAGCACAAATCATAAATAAGATTAGTAAGGAGGAACCTGAATGGGATGAGGATGGGATTATGAACTTAAAGACCAATGACATGCCCACAAATGTCATATAATTAGAAAGTATATTTGATATGGATCACCATTCAATGAATGGACAAAATACTTCCCTACTAGGGAATACACAATATCAATTTCATAACTCAGGAGATTGTGATGATCTGAATTACGTGCTAATAGGAGAAAATTTCACCCCACAAGAGAAAGATGACTTGGTACACACACTAAAAATCTACCATTATGTCATCATATGGATTTATAATGACTTACAAATATTTTATCCTTCCATCATAATGCACACCATTCCATGAAATCCTGGTGTGAAGCCACTCTACTAGAGGTAGAAGCCCATCAATGAATTACTTAAGCCTCTCATGTTTTAGTAGATTTTAGGGTTCAATTATTTCACATGGAGTAAACCACTAAAACTCATAAAATAACATGGTTTAACAATACTTGCATCAATAATGTCAATATGTACGAATCCAAATGGGTACAAGCGACTCCTATTCCAGAGAACAAGGATAATTACACATACAAATAGATAACTTGACAAGAGATTTATTAGATAATAATATGATGAGTTTCTTGACAAAGGCCAATCACAGGAACCAAAGGGATTCCTTTGATGGGTGTTAACTCATTTTTAGAAAATTAAGCTAAAGATAATGATGGAAATACAAATAATATAAAAGGGTATGGATGAAGGAACTTAGTTGACATCCTCGATGATAGGATGGGGAGGGTTGAAAATTTATTCCAAGTAAGAGTTAGCCTTGTCACTTTATTCGAGGATGAATTCTAATTTCTCAGTGATATCCTCTAGATTAGGTGTGAAAGTGATTGCTCAAAGACTTAATTCATAGTTGATATTTGACTTCTCTTACATGAATAAAAGATATACAATCGATAAGTCAAAGAAGGTATCTATTTCATACCCTTACGTTAGAATGGTCATCTACAGATAGAGGACACTTGAAAGAAAATATTAGTAGAAAATAGATTACAAAATGGATTGTAAATTGTGATTAAAGTTCTAAGAAGTAGGAATCGCAAGTGATTCAAGGGAATCACCGGTAATTTCTATGTAATTTACTAATTCAAATAGAATGTAAGTTTATACTTAAAGTATGTGATTAAATGACTGGATTTGTATTAGAAGTGATGCGTATATAATAAGGGGATATAAAGAAAAAATAATACCTTCCCTATAATTTGAAATGTAGATGATGAATGTTACAGAGAGATCTTACGATGTTATGGGATCCTCTAAGGGATTGGTGTGGTTCTACAAGGTGCTAAGATGTCATTAATGACATCGTATTTGTCTCTAAAAGGTAAAATCTTTAATATAGTGTCCAGGGATCTCCATTTAAGGAAGTTGGTGGGTTTATATAGAATCACTGATGATTTTGGGAGTCGTTGGTTATCCAAGAAACATGGGAAAAATAATTGGAAGTTGTTGAAACCACTTCCAAATGGGTGAGTTCTGGGTTGGGGATGATAGTAATGTGAGTGAGAGTGTGTTAGGGAGGTTATGAGGGTTTGGAATTACTAGGATAAAATGGGTTTAGGTTGTTTAGGAGAGGATAAGTAAAAACTTACAGGAGTAAAAATATATTATGGGGATAGAATATGATTTAGGGAATGATGGGACTTAGATATAGTGATTAAAATATGCATATGATCTATCTAGGTAGGTCACTTAAGGGTGTTGAAAACTAGGGATAAAAATTTTGATTTGTAGAGG